>OY804581.1:84443571-85108988 GCA_963680875.1 Bathymodiolus brooksi | reverse complement strand
TTGGAGTAGACAGGTGTTCGGTATACATGTAGGTTATACTAATAAAGGTTACCCATATTGGGACTTTATTAAAAGTTCAGCGCATAAAGGATTCTGGCTTAGATAGGGTTCAGTTTAGACTCTGCACAATCAAACATAACTACTGTACATTAAAGTAGGATTACAGCTAATATTTTTAATCCAGGGTATGTAGCTTCAGAAAGAATGGCCAGTATGTCATGTGTTAGCCCTGCTGGCCATACAAGCATATTCAGATGGAATTAATAAAAGTCTTCTGTAGATGTGCTAAGAACAACTCTCCTCAAGTGCCATTACCTTGCATCCCCCCACCCAGTATCCAACACAACATACATAATCAGAATTTAATAACCATGCATCACATTCATATGTACCTTATATAATTATAGCAATCTCAATGGACATTTTTGTAAAAGCAAAAAACCACAACATAATAAGTTCTTGACCATAATTCAAATTTCTAAATGTATTTTCCGTCCTTGGTATATTTTCAAAATAAAAATTTTGAGACTGTTTTCTCCTCTGCATAAATGTACAGTATTGAACGCATACAAATTGTCTTAAGCTGAGATCTAAACTTAAACCATTTTTGTACAGAGGTGGAAATGGTAAAGGGTTTATAAACATCTTTCAACTTCATATAGTAAGTAACAAAGGATTTTTGCATTCTGCCACTTTCAGTATTTTTCAATGGAAATGGAAGCCAGAAAATTCAGGAAATATCTCGCAACTATAATAAATTCTTGGTAAACCAAGTAAACCTCAGCTGATGCTAAACAATAATTTATACCTCATTGGTGAAATGGTTTGTAGACTATTTTAATAAGAAAGGATACAGATGCAATGAACATGAGACACTATCCAACATTACACTTAAACACAAATTAAAGTTAAGTAACAATGCTTTTATTGCTGTTCTACATTACGCTGTCACAGTAGTGTCTTCAATAATGAACATATCTTATTCCCTAAAATGAGTGTTAAATGGACCCTAAGTCTGCAGTTGAGCAGCACTCGTTACTTCTGTCGATAAATGCTACATCTGGACATGTATATAATATATGATCAATTGTCTCTAACAACTACTCCACAGGATAAAAAACCATCAACAAATAAATCTCAAGTAAGATAATGTATAAAGAATTGCTTCCCTTATATTTCATTCCAAACCAGACTTAATTATAAATGTTTTGGACTTAATTTACAGTTGAACCTTATCACATTAGAGGCTGGACGTCGATCTGAGTCTTACATATATATGATCAATCGGGAACAGGACATAAGCCCCCTGACAAAAAGCCCCTCATAATGAAATAATCATACAATCTTATTACATTTTTTTTATATTGATGGTGATATTAAAGATATCTTAAAGATCAAAACTCATCCCTATTAAAAAAGGAGGAGTGGGGGAATTAACACTAAAAAAATAAAATACTTTAAAAACATATATTTTCCACATTTCGTTCATTGTTATGTTCATTTATCACTGCTTATTTGTTTGAATTGGAATTAAATCAGGTAAAGTTAATTAGGAATTGTTTTTATTGATAAACAATTGATTACATTTATAATCTTTGAAGTTATTAAAATTAATGAGTGAGTTATTTTCTCATCCTTTTTGCTATACTATAATGATTTTTTTTAAGATAAAACAAATTTTATTTTTACTTTCTTTGATGAGGGTTATTATAATTCTTAAACAAATATTTCAATTGTTTATGATATCTTCAAGTTCCAATAATAACTTATTATGAAAAATAGCATTCAAAAGTAATGTTAACCCATAAATAGCGGTACAATAAGTCCAAAATGTGTGCAAAGATACCAATATATTAATAACTTGTACTTTCATTATTGGGGGGCTTTCGTCCTAGGGGGGCTTATGTCCAGGGGGCTTTTGTCCTAGACCCATGATCAATCACCTCTTACTACTACTCCACAGGATGAAACACCATCAATAAATTATTCCCAGGTATGATAATGTATAAAGAGTTACTTCCCTTATATTTCATTAAAGACAGACTTAATTATAAATGTTTTGGACTTAATATACTGTTGAACCTTATCACATTGAGGTCAATGTCACTGGCAATATGAGTAAACAATGCTAATACATGTATATAGTAATATACAAAAAAAGAACACATTTATTTCTTCTAATTATGTAGGGAAATTAGAATTGCTATAAGCCCCTTTCTTGTTGAAATTATATTTACTATCCACATTGTGTTGGCGTAAAAACAATTTAGAAACAAATCATGTAGTAAACAACAACCTTTAGATGATTAAACGTTGATAAAACTAAATTAAATCTCCTACATGTAATCAGTAAAGATATGTTGTTAGTAAATATAAGCGGTCAGTCTTAGATTTCAACTTTCATAGTGACAATTATTATAAGGGATTATAAATTAAATAAGGGCTTTTCCAGGAAAAAATACCTGGGGGGGTCGGAACTCTGTCAATAATTTGGGGTACTACCACCAGAATTTTAATTATTTTTGGGGTACCACCACATAAATATAAATACTTAAAATGACCCCCACCTAGGAAATAGAAATTAAATTTGAAACAGACTGATCAAATCTGTAATACTGTTTAATGGCAGTAATGCAAGTACAAGTGTGACACCCCCCCTTCTTTCCCTCACCAAAAGGAAAAGCGAAACTGCCTAAAGCAGACGATTCCTTTCCTGTAATACCTAGTTTGACAAACATATCTATAAACACCTGAACATATTCCCCCAGGCCCACGGCTGTTAACCAGTGGCAAATTTGTTCATTATCCCAGTCCATTTCGGCATTAGACCACGTTTCGTTTTCGACTGGTATTTTTTATCTCGGAACCCAGGTACCAGTTCATCATTCGTATTTCTCCATCTTTTACATAACATATCATTCGGACTATTTCGGAAGATAAAGGGAGACAATTTGGCTTAAAAATCACGCAAAAGAAGCGAAATCACGGAACAAACAACCGAATATTGTACACCGTTTAACGAACACAGTGACATGACTTGCCGGCAAGTATGTCTATTTTAATATACCGAAATGATAAAAATACAGACAACCACGATTAATTAAATAGAAATTTGACAACAACCCCCAGAAAAGAAATACATTTTACGCCCCCCACCTACATAAAAAAAAATCAATGGCGTTCCGACCCTACCAGGTATTTTTTCCTGGAAAAGCCCTAAGGGACTTGTAGCAAATCTACATGGAAATGACTTATCCAAATCATAAATCTTATCATTCTCTTTTAAGGGTTGCAGCCGCAAGTGATAAAGTTTACCAGTTACTTACCCATGATCGGTTGTTCTCTCTGGGTACTCCTGCTTCTTCCACCACTAAAACTGGTCGCCATGATATAGCTGAAATATTGCTGAAAGTGGCATTAAACACCAAAAATCAATCAATCAATCAATCTTTTAAGGGAGGGGGCTTTTTTTAATTTATTTTTTGTTGCCAAACTTTATATATAAAAATTAATTGACCTGAAGGATGCAAAAATAAATAATCTGACCCTGCAGTTTTCAACAAATTTCTGTATAAATTTTGTGGAAAAATCTGATTTTTGTGCTGCATGAAAAAAAAATTCTGGTTCGGGGAAAAACAGCTCCCCTTAAAAGGTTAAATTGTCGGTCCCTTAGTTAACCAACTTCATTTCATAACTATTAATTTTTGCTAATTAGAAACAAACAGTATATGTCAGGGAGATTTACTTTCATGATTTCTATATAGGTTTACTAGTAATGTCACATATATCACAATTACTTTATTCTTTTTCCCTGTGAACAACATTTTTGTTTACAGTATAATCACTGATTACTGCTCGATTCCTTACCTTTTGCATAAAATCCAAAGAAAATCTCATGTACCATATATCACATTCCTTGTAATCAAATCTGTGTAAAATTGTCACTTTCCCGTCATTTGGTTTCAAGTCAGCCATTGTGTCGTGTAATACTCCAGGCTTCCAACAATTAATACAATTTTCACAAGACTGAAAAAAACAAGAAAATAAAAATGAAATGATAAAAGTTTGAAAAAATTGTCTGTCAAAAGATAAAAATAACAGATTTTCATTCTATCTTTTTTATCATTACTATCAAATATGTCATGACAGGATTTCAATATAACAATTTACTACAGTGGAACTCCCTAAAGCTGGCCTCTCTGAAAACAGGAACTCTCCCAACACTGTCCAAGTTTCATTGGTCCAGAATTTCTCCCTATATAAACAGCTTACAATATGTTCTGAAAACGGCCACCTCTAATTCCTAATATCGGCCATGTTTTACACACGAAATCATTTATTGCCACAAAATCCTCCAAAAACCAGCTTGAAATAGAAAAATAAAAAAATTATATCAGATTTTTGCTGTGTACCCAGTCATCCAAAACCTGAGAAGAAGTTAAATGAAGATAATTGTACACAATAAGATTACTCTATCAAAAAATCATATCATAGTTAATTTATAGTCAAAAACAATAGTATCAAGATGTACCTTGGATAAAACAAAATTTCCTAGCCATCGAACACAGTCTACATAATTCCTATGGACATCTCTAGTACTAAAGTCTGGAAAATTCTGGAACATTGTAGGGAAAGGTCTACAAGTAAATAGACTGACTAAGTGAATAATTATAAAATGGTTCAACAGATGTAACCAATAAAAAAGCAATATCTAACAATATAATAGACAGTGGAAGATGGCATAATTTTCCTTCATTCTCAAATGTAAAAAAAATCAATAAATTGGTAGATTACATTATATTTCTAGATTTATTAAATGGATGCTATTTATATTTCCATTTTATTAACGTTTTACTTTCTTGGCACCACTTTCCTTAATGGAAGTAAAAAACAATGATGACAACAAATCTAATTGTGGGTAAATGAAGAATAATATAAGTCAGTAATCCCTATATTTCAGCTCTATTAAACAGACGACACAATCAAATGATAAATAGTTCTATTGAGCAGACGACACTATACAATTCATGACTTTTAATAAGGTTGACATGACGATTTATCAACCCAGAACCAGTGAATGCGAAATTGTAAATTTTCTTACAGGAAATTTGGTCTGGTGAACCAAGATCATTCACCAGACTGAATCAACTTTTACCAGACCGAAAGAAAATCGTAATTTTTTTAATATTTCATTGTTGATGGCTGGCCTGTATAGTTTCCTTTATTTGTATAAAGCCCTTTTCATTGTTATTGATTTTAATTAGGGTTGTTTTCTTATTTCATATACCCATGTCATATGAAACCAACAAGGAGAAGAATGGTATGGGAACACAAATTTTCATAACGATATATATTCCAAATAGTTTTATTGTTAACATTCTCTCTCCGAGAAAAGGAAAACGTCTCTCCAATTATCTTCTTCATCCATAAAATCAACACAAAAGTCATCTTTGTTCTTGTCTGTGTCACATATAATATTCAGTGCATGAAGGTCACTTTCCTCACTGTCAATATCAAGCTTTTCCTGCAGTGGTTGCTTTCAAGCAAGGGCTACCAATTTTCCATTTCTCGTTTTAGCAATGCAAATTAACTGTATATATATTTTTCTGAACATTGTTTGATAAAACAAGTCTGCTTTGAAGTACCGGTAAACATTTTGTATAATTTTTTTTTTTTATAAATAAAGCAAAGTATTTTATTTAAATTCACAGGTAAATACATTTTTAGTGGATATCTTTTCAACCAATTGTCTTAATCAGGAAAAAGCTTGTAATATTTGTCCATTTCAAAGGTTTCAATATTTCCCAAAATCTTAAATCAAGTCCTCTATCGTATTTTGCACAACAGACACGTTTAAATTTGGCGCCAAATTGATATCCGATAATTTTTAAGTGTCCGGTCCGGAGTGATTCTTTTTCTTATATTTCAAATATTGATATTTTCGTTCATTAAAGCGTTTCTGAGATTGCGACTTTTTTGTCAATGTCCTTGAACTTCATCATAGCATGGGACAACGAAAAATGATACAATAAACAGTTTTGATCTGGTGTTTCACTTTAGTTTCTATGAAATCCTATGCCGGAAACTGACAAGTCAATCGTTATAGCCGAAATTGACGAAATCAAATGACAGAGCAATACCGGACAATCAGTCCTGAAATCCAAGGGTTTATATCGGACCGGCGGTCATTTTACTGGACTTGTCCGTCGGTCCGACGGTATTTCGTTTTCACTGCCCAGAACAAATGATAATGAACAGCAAAGATGATTATCACTTCTTGGGTTGATAAATATCGTGTCACCCAAAATCAAAAGTCAACAATTGTTTTATTAAATGACTTTAGCTCTATAATATACCAAAAGTTAATGTTAACAGAGTTTTGATTGGTTCATAAAAATACACTGTCCAATCAAAACATTCAATTTAAAGTGAACATCATCAGGATTTCCCCGATGTATATTTGGGTACTGGACAGCTATGATACACTAATTGTCTACCTCTCATGCAAGATTGCACAATGATCATAATGTTTGATCAAAAAGGGGGATGCATGGTTTTGACCAATCAAGATAGCAGATTTTTTTAGTCATTTAATAAAATAAAATGATACACACTTGTTTGTTTTTATTGAGCTATAGGTATAAGATAATTGCATTGCTGCCTGTATTTCTTCTTTATCCATCCTCCACATCTTCAGTGAATGGTCCATCCCACATGACACAATTATTGACCCATTAATGTTGAAATCCTAGAACATATATAGTATATTGTTAAGTAAGGACTGTTCCATTAAACATTATTTACTGCTAGGGTTAAAAAAAGATATGCTTTATTATTCTAGTAACCAATAGCAACACTTTGATATACTTACAGAAACTAATGAATTATTGGAACCATTTCAAATATTACATGTCTTTTTAAGCAAAAAACTCCCAGAATGCACTAGCTTTTTGCATTTTTGAAATATCTACAATGTAATGTTTAAAATCCCTCTATCTACAGCAGATAGTTAATTCATAACAATATCCATTATCTATATCTTCTTTCACTGGAATGCAGAGTGGGTCAAGGTTGCTGATTTTTGACCATGAGCCTAACACCACTTATGTGGGTTTGCACTCCAATACCAACCACAGTTTAAGGTTTCCAGACCCATAACCATGGCCTGAGTTTGCTATAACTGTTCAGGTTCCTCCCCTCCCAATCTTTCTCAGGGAGCTATTCATTTAATCAGAATGTCCTTATCTTTAACAGCAAACATACACAATTTTCTTATACAGTGACACCTGTCTAAATCAAACCTCCTTGAGACAAACTGTTGTGTTCAGAATAGACAGGTATTCTGTTAATACAAGTTAAATCAAAAAAGATTTCCTACATTGTAACAGACTTTATTTAAAGGTTAGTTTATACAGGAGTTTGGTTTATTCAGAGTTCGATTTAGACAGGTTTTTTTTGTTGTAAAATACAAGAATTCCACAGAACTAGGAAGATGTCAAACAAAGGTTTTATCATAAATAATCATTTACTAATTTGGCACTATTTCAATAAAAGATGCAAAATTGGTTACACAATTTCTATTGTTATTTGAGTTAATTTTGTCTATATATAATGTATGAACTTACTGCACTTAACACCTCATCTCTATGTCCATCTACACCACCAAATATAATAACACATAAGTCTGTCTTTATATTCCACATCCGCAATGTGTGATCTGAAATAAAAAGGATGCTTTTAATATTTATGTCTGACATGTTATATGTATTTGTCAATAACTTATCATGTCATGATCATTAAGCTATATCTATGTGGTGGTAAGGAGCCAGCCATAATTTCAAAGACATTTATAGTATAACTGATCTCAGTATTCTAAATATATATACAATTCTATATTGGATAGGTCTAATATTTTCACAAATTTTACTCCTCGTTCCGCTCTACTCTGAATAAAATTTTCACGAAAATATGACCTACCCATGGTAAAATTAAGAAATAAATCATGGAAGCCAGAATGTGCTTTGAGTTTTAACATGGTTTGGCAGATATTAGTATTTTATCCCGAGTCAGGGGCGAGGGATAAAATTTACTAATATCCGCCAACCCATGTTAAAACTCAAAACACATTCTGGCTTCCATGATTTATTTTGATTCTGATATGTCTAAGAGTACAAATACGGCAGTATACTTTGATTGGAAGATGGTAATTTATATTTACGTTTGCGAAAATGTCACACACAATTTATGCTGCCAAATTTGAGCAGACGATAATTCATCAACATGTATATTTACGACGGAAAAGTCAGTCACATGCACCGGCGCATGAGCCAATGAGATTATACCGAATCGATAAATCGGTCGTTTGTTCACAAAGCGAAAGAAGGACGTCATGTTAGAATTTCTAATAAATCACAAGCTGTCATAATCATTTCTTAATTACTTAGGCAATATACATTTGTAATATGATCACACTTGACTACATTTTGGTGGCTGCTTGATTAAGCACATATATATATTTTAAAAAAGACTTCATTTCTGGAAATTAAAAAGTAAATGCATAAGACAGGTGAATTTTTAATAAAGGGACTGCTTATTTGCATTTAATTTTTAATCATGTAATAAAATGTTAATAGTGAAGACTGCTCAATAGAGGTGGCCTGATAGAAGACACGTGTAACTACAATTTAAAGTCAAACACATCGGTGGTGTAATGGTTAGCGTGCTCGCCTCATGTGCAGTAGATCTTGGGTTTGAGCCCCGATCGGGTCAAACCAAAGACTATAAAATTGGTATTTATTGCTTCTCCACTAAGCATGCAAAATTAAGGAGGAAGAGCAAAGACTGGTTGGCTCTGAATCAGGATAATGTGTCCGAGTGGGGCGACATATCTATCCGTGGACTGTTCTTTCAGAGAGATAGCACTATAAAAATCCAACTAAGCGTGTTGGTACAAAGTAAACCTTATCATCATCTCATTGAAAATTAACTTATTCTCGCCATGTTATAGCTGAAAAATTGCTGAGTTGCCATTAAGCAACAATCACTCACTCACTTACAAAAAAAAAGTCCAAACTTCACTGAAGTAAGCAATAAATATATAAATTATTATACCTTTCGAAACTGATAGCAACAGGTTTGGATCTTTTGGGTAAAATTTTAGTTCATTTATTGCATTACCATGGCCAACAAAATGCTGTCAAATAAAATAAAAATTGTGATATAACATTGATCTTAGGTTCTAACTGTAGTAGTTCAAGGCACGCTGTCATGTTCAACTACAAATTCAATACAATTGTTAAATCATGAAATATTTTAACTACATCTTATCTTATGAAGTTGAATATTGCTATAAAAAGTGTTTCATTTCTTTAATTTTCTTCCCAATCTACAAAGCAGAGGTTCATCTGAGTCTCTATCACACATTTGACTATTTAGGAACTGTTTGGGTTCAAGCAATTTTTAAGTTTTTGAGAATTTTTATTTTTATTTTATATTTTTAACTTCCCATATAGTAAAACAATTTCCTGTGGTGTGGGTCAACTTGGATTTCTGATGCAAACGAAAACTGAAATTGGCAATCCAAAAATTATTTTTTCATTTTCCCATATGGTTTTATAACTGAACTGTAGTACCAGACATCAATAAAAAAAAAAAAAAAAACTTTTTAAAGGATTATATGAGGAGCATTCTACCCAGATTTCAAGATTTTATAATACTTTGTAGAGAGCTACAGTGAAACATGTCTCCATCGAACAACCTTTTAGACAAAATTAAAAAATTTGCAGGAATTTTTTAAATTATCCTAAAAATTTGTTATTTGATATACACAGAATAGCATGTTGATAGGTGGTTAGGTCTAGACAAGCTTCAGTGTATTATATTCATGCTTAATATGTAAACTGGACTATTTTCTTATATATTTTCAGACTAATTCCCTATTTAATTTTCTTATACCCTGATAATACATCAATTTTCATGCCAGTAATATGGCTGGCCTTCATTAAGCATAACAATTTGATCATATACTGACCTTGATACATTGCATCGTTACAGGACTAATTAGCCGTATTACTCCTCTCAAGCCTGCCGCTGCCATCAATGGCTGACCTACATCATCATAGGACCAAGCACAGCAATAGAAATTTTCTTCGGTCTTTGATTGGTTAAGGAAGCATTGACAAATAAATACACTTAATATCATTGATAAAGAAAATAAGAAAACTTTACTGCATTATCTCAGCCGCATCGGTGGTGTAATGGTTAGCATGCTCGCCTCGAGTGCAGTAGATTGTGGGTTCAAGCCCTGATCGGGCCAAACCAAAGATTATAAAATTGGTAGTTTTTGCTTCTCCACTAAGCATGCAGCATTAAGGAGAAAGAGCAAAGACTGGTTGGCACGGAATCAGGATTATATGTCCGAGTGGGGCGACATGTCTATCCGCAGACTGTTGTTTCAGTGAGCTAGCACTATAAAAATCCAACTAATCATGTTGGTCTAGTACAAAGCGGACCTCATCATCATTTCATTAAAAATTAACTTGTTCTCGTCATGATATAGCTTGTAGAATTTAATGCACTGACTCTACCCAGCTTTATAAGGGAGATAATCCACCCATGTTTCCTATTTTGCCTAACAGGTAACATCAAAATAATTAAATACATTGTATGTCTAAACACTTAAAGCTAACATGGGTCATCGTGATCGTATGGTAGTTGGATTTACAACTACTTAGGCAATCAGTTCCTATTCTCACTAACGTTGTAATGGGTTTTTCTAAAATAATACGGAAATAAACTTAAAATGTGTTCAAAGTTCATAAAAAGGAAATTATATGAAAATATGTTCAAAGTAACATACAGACATAGCTATAAAGTGATGTCAATGAATTGGTTTAATTTGATAAAACTTAAAAGAAATGAAAAATGCATTTTAATATTATAATAAATTAAAAAGGCTTATAAAACATGATAAAAGGATACTGATGGGTCTATGTAAGCCTGTAAAAGTTTTATCTTTCCATTGTCTTGTAACTCATACAATGTCACCTAAAAAGACAAAATTCATTTCATAATCAAGAATCATTAATTTTGCAATAATAACCTGTTTTTTCTGTACACTTTTTCCATGTGAATTAATTTACATTTGTGTGTGTATATATATAGTGACAATATCCATTGAACTTGAACCAATTAAAATTTAAATAAAGCATATTGGGTGTTGGTACATTTTGGCCATCTCATATCTCTGTTGGGCCTTCTCATATCTATGAAATGGTAAAAGCTACAACAAACATGTGTGAAGACTTCAAACAAGAATTTTTCCAATGAACTAAATATGTTTTTTTCAACTGTATCAAATAAACTAGAGGCTCCCAGGAGCCTGCAATCGCTCACCTGGTTTTCAATTTGACATCTAAAGTTGATAGAAAATGGGGGTGTTACACATAATTTTGAAAGTGGGCCACCCAAAAATCATTTCAACTCAAATTTCTGAGCAAAAGATTTTGATGTGATTTTTATCTCATACTATTCCTAAACGGAATAAACTGGCTGAAAAAATCTCACAGAAAAACCCAGAATATATGGTAACCTACTCATTGCCATTGCAGTTAAAATTTGAGTTAATTTTGATTTGCAATAAAGCAGAAATTGACAACTAAAGAAATTCCTATTTTTAGTAACAGTAGCCATCTTGAATGAAGGGCGGGGCTGTCAGACACAATTTTGAAAGGGACCCAACCAAAGACCATCCCTGCCATGTTTGGTTTAATTTGGTTCAGCGGTTTCACGGGAAAAGATTTAAATGTGATCTTTTATCAAAATATGCCTAATTTGCATAATCTGTATAAATCGGCTGAAAGAAAAACCTGGAATATATGTTAAACTACTCCTTGCCATGTAGCTGCAGTTAACATTTAAGCTCGTTTTCATTTATAATAAAGCAGCAATGGACAATTGAAGAAATGTCTATTTTTAGTAACAGCTGCCATCTTGAATGGAGGTCAGGACTGTCGAACATAATTGTGAAAGGGACCCTCCCAAGGACCATCCCTGCCAAGTTTGGTTTAATTTGGTTCAGCGGTTTCAGAGAAAAAGATATAAATGTGATCTTTTATCAAAATATGCCTAACTTGCATAACCGGTATAAATCGGCTGAAAGAAAAATTTCACAGAAAAACCTGGAATATATGTTAAACTACTCCTTGCCATGTAGCTGCAGTTAAAATTTGAGCTCATTTTCATTTATAATAAAGCAGCAATGGACAATTGAAGAAATTTCTATTTTTAGTAACAGCAGCCATCTTGAATGGAGGATGGGGCTGTCGGACACATTTTTGAAAGGGACCCACCCAGGGACCATCCCTGCCTGGTTTGGTTTAATTTGGTTCAGCGGTTTCAGAGGAAAAGATTAAAATGTGATCTTTTATCAAAATATGCCTAATTTGCATAATCGGTATAAATCGGCTGAAAGAAAAATTTCACAGAAAAACCCGGAATATATGTTAAACTACTCCTTTCCATGTAGCTGCAGTAAAAATATGAGCTCATTTAGATTTATAATAAAGCAGCAATGGACAATTGAAGAAAATTCTATTTTTAGTAACAGCAGCCATCTTGAATGGAGGGCGGGTCTGTCGGACACAATTTTGAAAGGGACCCACCCAAGGACCATCTTTGACAGGTTTGGTTTAATTTGGTTCAAAGGTTTCAGAGGAGAAGATTTAAATGTGAAAGTTTACGACGGACGGATGACGACGGACGCCAAGTGATGGAAAAAGCTCACATGGCCTTTGGCCAGGTGAGCTAAAAAAAGTGTTACTATTTTTGGTGTTGGTCCCTTTTGGCACCCTTTTACCTCTTTTCAAAATTTTCTGTTTTAAGAGATGACTGTCATACAAGCCAGAAAAGCTCACCAATAAAAGGCTCGCTTTTCTACTTGTGTCTAACGCTAGTACAAATAAATTTTACGCTTTCTGACAATATACAGTCAAACCTGAATAAAGAGGTCACCTTTGAGAAAAAGAAAAAGTTTTTTTTAAGACGGGATAAGAAAAATGTGACCTTTAAATACAGGTGACCGTATGGGCAGCTTTGACTGTACATATATATGTACATGAATTGTATATATATCTTACTCTGTTTGTTCCCACAGTAGAAAACACTATTGGATCTCCTTCTCTGGTCAGGTGATTAACTGATAGTCCAAATAAAGGCATCCCATGATCCTCCTACAAAAGACAATGGCTATAACCGTAAGACAAATGTCTCTGTATTACACAATAAAATGTTGATAGAATCAAAAATCATGAGAAAAAATCTCACTGATTCATTCATGCGTACCAGCTGATAAAAATAATATCAGTATGCTATCAGATAGAAAAGTCTATCCAGCAGTAAAACAAAACTTAATATTTTAACAAGGGCAACGCAAAGCGTGGCGCATCCCCTCGCCTAAAAAATTGACCAGGTGACCTTGACCTTTGACCTTGAAAATCAATAGGGTTCCAGATTCTCTTAAGGACTAAATATGTACCAAGTTTGGTCAAAATCCATTGAAGGATGTTGATTCTAGAGTGTTCACAAGGATGTTACAGAAGAAAGGACGGACGGACGGAAGGTAGCGTTACTATATCCCTTCGCAACTTCGTTGGCGAGGGAATAACAAAACAGTCTTAAGTGATTTCAAAGTCCATGTTGATTCATATTTTATTTTTTATTGTTTTATATCACTTATTACAAAGCATCACCATCTCACTAAAAGTACCTTCTTCTCACCAGATATAGCTGACAAATTGCTCAGTTGTGGTAAAACAACAATCACTCACCAACAGAAGGCATATAACTTGCATATTTCATGCTAAAATTGGTTCAGGCTCCAATAGCAAAGTCTATGCTTATGTTGAGCTTCAGCCTTCTTTATTAATCTACTGGTAGTTTGTGATCTCACAATTACAATTTTTTTTTTTAACATGTGTGATATAACTGAATTATTCTGTTAAATGTATTATCTTGTATGGGTCTAGCCTGTACATTCTTATTCTGTTAAATGTATTTACTTGTATGGGTCTCTAGCCTGTACATTCTTCACTACTCTTACCTTCCCCCTCACAAAATTCTTAAATGCTCCAAATTTTAGCTAAAAAGAATATTTCTAACATTGCTATCAAAGAAAAAAGGCAGTTAATCCAGTTATGATCTACCGTAGTTTAAAACAAATAAGTAAACAACTGTTATCTAAAACAAAGGCACATATTTTGGTCCAGTGTGTAGACAAAAGTTGTGTACTGTGATTTGGTAAATCATGTAACATTGCCAGACTCCTCTGCCAAAGGGTATGTACTGTACAGGACAGATATGTTAGAATACATTTCTATACCATAGGATCCAGTACTTAACCAAAGGTTGTTTACTGCAGTTTGGTCAAATAAAATCCTGTAAAACTGTCCGACTCCTCTGCCAAAGGGTATGTACTGTACAGGGCAGATATGTTAGAATACATTTCTATACCATAGGATCCAGTACTTAACCAAAGGTTGTTTACTGCAGTTTGGTCAAATAAAATCCTGTAAAACTGTCCGACTCCTCTGCCAAAGGGTATGTACTGTACAGGGCAGATATGTTAGAATACATTTCTATACCATAGGATCCAGTACTTAACCAAAGGTTGTTTACTGCAGTTTGGTCAAATAAAATCCTGTAGAACTGTCCCGACTCCTCAGACGAAGGGTATCTACTGTACAAGGCAGATATGTTAGAATACATTTCTATACCATAGGATCCAGTACTTAACCAAAGGTTGTTTACTGCAGTTTGGTAAAATAAAATCCTGTGGAACTGTCAGACTCCTCTGCCAAAGGGTATGTACTGTACAGGGCAGATATGTTAGAATACATTTCTATACCATAGGATCCAGTACTTAACCAAAGGTTGTTTACTGCAGTTTGGTCAAATAAAATCCTGTAAAACTGTCCCAACTCCTCTGCCAAAGGGTATGTACTGTACAGGACAGATATAGAATACATTTCTATACCATAGGATCCAGTACTTAACCAAAGGTTGTTTACTGCAGTTTGGTCAAATAAAATCCTGTAAAACTGTCCCAACTCCTCTGCCAAAGGGTATGTACTGTACAGGACAGATATGTTAGAATACATTTCTATACCATAGGATCCAGTACTTAACCAAAGGTTGTTTACTGCAGTTTGGTCAAATAAAATCCTGTAAAACTGTCCCGACTCCTCTGCCAAAGGGTATGTACTGTACAGGACAGATATGTTAGAATACATTTCTATACCATAGGATCCAGTACTTAACCAAAGGTTGTTTACTGCAGTTTGGTCAAATAAAATCCTGTAAAACTGTCCCGACTCCTCTGCCAAAGGGTATGTACTGTACAGGACAGATATGTTAGAATACATTTCTATACCATAGGATCCAGTACTTAACCAAAGGTTGTTTACTGCAGTTTGGTCAAATAAAATCCTGTAAAACTGTCCCGACTCCTCAGACGAAGGGTATCTACTGTACAAGGCAGATATGTTAGAATACATTTCTATACCATAGGATCCAGTACTTAACCAAAGGTTGTTTACTGCAGTTTGGTAAAATAAAATCCTGTAGAACTGTCAGACTCCTCTGCCAAAGGGTATGTACTGTACAGGGCAGATATGTTAGAATACATTTCTATACCATAGGATCCAGTACTTAACCAAAGGTTGTTTACTGCAGTTTGGTCAAATAAAATCCTGTAAAACTGTCCCAACTCCTCTGCCAAAGGGTATGTACTGTACAGGACAGATATAGAATACATTTCTATACCATAGGATCCAGTACTTAACCAAAGGTTGTTTACTGCAGTTTGGTCAAATAAAATCCTGTAAAACTGTCCCAACTCCTCTGCCAAAGGGTATGTACTGTACAGGACAGATATGTTAGAATACATTTCTATACCATAGGATCCAGTACTTAACCAAAGGTTGTTTACTGCAGTTTGGTCAAATAAAATCCTGTAAAACTGTCCCAACTCCTCTGCCAAAGGGTATGTACTGTACAGGACAGATATGTTAGAATACATTTCTATACCATAGGATCCAGTACTTAACCAAAGGTTGTTTACTGCAGTTTGGTCAAATAAAATCCTGTAAAACTGTCCCGACTCCTCTGCCAAAGGGTATGTACTGTACAGGACAGATATGTTAGAATACATTTCTATACCATAGGATCCAGTACTTAACCAAAGGTTGTTTACTGCAGTTTGGTCAAATAAAATCCTGTAAAACTGTCCCGACTCCTCTGCCAAAGGGTATGTACTGTACAGGACAGATATGTTAGAATACATTTCTATACCATAGGATCCAGTACTTAACCAAAGGTTGTTTACTGCAGTTTGGTCAAATAAAATCCTGTAAAACTGTCCCGACTCCTCTGCCAAAGGGTATGTACTGTACAGGACAGATATGTTAGAATACATTTCTATACCATAGGATCCAGTACTTAACCAAAGGTTGTTTACTGCAGTTTGGTCAAATAAAATCCTGTAAAACTGTCCCAACTCCTCTGCCAAAGGGTATGTACTGTACAGGACAGATATGTTAGAATACATTTCTATACCATAGGATCCAGTACTTAACCAAAGGTTGTTTACTGCAGTTTGGTCAAATAAAATCCTGTAAAACTGTCCCGACTCCTCTGCCAAAGGGTATGTACTGTACAGGACAGATATGTTAGAATACATTTCTATACCATAGGATCCAGTACTTAACCAAAGGTTGTTTACTGCAGTTTGGTCAAATAAAATCCTGTAAAACTGTCCCGACTCCTCTGCCAAAGGGTATGTACTGTACAGGACAGATATGTTAGAATACATTTCTATACCATAGGATCCAGTACTTAACCAAAGGTTGTTTACTGCAGTTTGGTCAAATAAAATCCTGTAAAACTGTCCCGACTCCTCTGCCAAAGGGTATGTACTGTACAGGACAGATATGTTAGAATACATTTCTATACCATAGGATCCAGTACTTAACCAAAGGTTGTTTACTGCAGTTTGGTCAAATAAAATCCTGTAAAACTGTCCCGACTCCTCTGCCAAAGGGTATGTACTGTACAGGACAGATATGTTAGAATACATTTCTATACCATAGGATCCAGTACTTAACCAAAGGTTGTTTACTGCAGTTTGGTCAAATAAAATCCTGTAAAACTGTCCCGACTCCTCTGCCAAAGGGTATGTACTGTACAGGACAGATATGTTAGAATACATTTCTATACCATAGGATCCAGTACTTAACCAAAGGTTGTTTACTGCAGTTTGGTCAAATAAAATCCTGTAAAACTGGTCCGACTCCTCTGCCGAAGGGTATCTACTGTACAAGGCAGATATGTTAGAATACATTTCTATACCATAGGATCCAGTACTTAACCAAAGGTTGTTTACTGCAGTTTGGTCAAATAAAATCCTGTAAAACTGTCCCGACTCCTCTGCCGAAGGGTATCTACTGTACAAGGCAGATATGCTAAATCACATTTCTATACCCATAGTTCTTAGAGTTCCTCAATTACATAGCATTAATGACAGGTCTACAATAAGTTACTTTTGGAGGCCATTTACTGTCCTTAATCTGACTTATTTTATAATTCTATTGATTACCTTCACATGGTTAGCATATTTAAACTGTAGTTTTGGTCTCTTTACTTTTGGTTTGCCTCGTACTTTCCGTGGTACATTACTACTTTCAGATATGTCATCAAGAATGGTACTAGCTGTACTGGATATATCATCCTTGTAAAATAAACAAATTTATTACATAGATGCCCATGACATACAGAGATTTCCAGGTTAAATATTGGTTTATTGGTTAGTTTATGGTGTTAAGCGCCACTTTCAACAATATTGCAGTTATATCGAGGTGGTCAGATTTAGTTGTGTAGAAAACAGGAGTACCCGGAGAAAACCACTGACCTTTCGCAAGTCACTGACAAAACTTTATCCCATAATGTTGTATCGAGTACATCTCACCATGAACGAGGATCGAACTCACAACTTTGGTTGTGATAGGCACTGACTACACAGGTAGTTGTAAATCCAACTACCATACGATCATGACTACGGCACCCTCCTCCAAGTGAAATAAAAACTGGTTGTTTTAAAATGTTTATTTAACACTGACATCACTGCACCCACATCAATGTCATCTCAATCATTGAGGCTTTGAGCATCTGACAATGAAAAACTAGTTCCTTTTTCAAACGTCTTATTACCACAAACAATAGTGTAAAATATAGGTAAAAATAATATAATTACCGTACTCTTTCATCATGAATATAAAAAATTAACAGCAATTCACTCATGCACTAACATGTATTTATGAACTCCTGCTTTGTTCGGTTACTTGTGATTTATTTTTCGATATTCAGAATGGAATAGTTGCACTATATAATGTTAAGTTACATTAGACTGTCTTAGATTAGTTGACTGTGTTGAATGACAAATTAAATTAAAATCTGTATGTGTTGTGATGAACAAAAAGGTTAAACAGTGACGGTCAACAATTCCACCAATATCAATAAAGCAAAGAACCACATCTCACCTCAAATCATTGAACACAAGAAATACTGTAACATTCTGTACACCAATGGAAATCTAGGTTCTGACTAGGGACAAACACAAAAATGTTGTGAGGTTAAATTAGTTAATGAGATCTCATTTCCCCTCTGTACTGAATAGTTTGGTAAATGTTATGATATGTGATGGTTCTCTGTACAGAGTATTATGGTAATATTATGTGTGGCTTAAAATGTTGTGGTGTATGCATTGGTAAATGGTATGTGTTGTGGTATATATTATGGTACATATGTACTAGTGACTGTTTTGGTATATAGTATACAATTATTGCCTTCACGTGAGGTGAACATCAAAAGTTGTCAACCAGAAGGTGGTTGTTTTCCCGGAGGGCTTTAGCCCGAGGGAAAGCATCCTCACAAGGGTTGACAACTTGATGTTCACCTCACATGAAGACAATAACTGTTTTATCATACTGAAACTACTCTAAGATATTTATCACTTGAATGGGGTTTTTTTCAGAAAACAACAAAATAATTTCCCGTATAGAAAATACAATTACGGAACCAGGCTGATAAAATTTGTTCAATACACTTCCGATTGTTAGGGGCCATAGACTGGGTGACAACCTATTGTCTCCCTCTACATTATAATATAATATGCTTGGGTTTTTCACCGAGTTGTCTCCCTCATCGGCAAATTTTCCGTAAAACATCCAAATTGTCTTATTACTTTCATATACATGTAGTAAAAAATTGTGTAAGGTACAATGTATATATATTATATGTAGCATACATTTTTTTTTGTATATTGCGCTATGCATTCTAGTGAATATTTTGGCAAATGTTATCTTAAATGTTGTGGCATGGCATGTATTGGTTTTCTGTTCTTAATAGTTTCATGCACCGTTTTGAAACTGAAAAAAAAAACTTGTTTCAGTTGAATAAATCAAAACACAAAGGATCAGTTTTCCAAGTTAAATGGTAAGCTTTAAATCTGATTCTGATGCTTCTATTGAGAAATTAATATTTGTGTGTTAGGCCATCAAAACTACAGTAATACAGTCAGAGACATAGCGTGATAAATCACTGTGATCAATGCATCTCCTTTCTTAGTGATACTGATATATTTTGTGCTCTGATTAATCTATTTATTTACTTTCTTGTGCATTTTGCAACACTCGAAATACAAATGAAATTTTAAAGATATATGGAACAGAACACAAAATATAACAGTATTACTATGATGAGTGATACATCTATAATATTATCACGGCAAATCTCTGACTGTACTGTAGTACTGGTAATACCAGAGAATACTTATCTTGCTTATGAATACAATAAAAATCCTGTGTGGTGACATGTGTACATGTCATCCTTGTTATGGGGGGGGGGGGGGGGGGGGGGGGGGGGGGGTCACCTAAATAGATTACCTATGCTTCAATTGAGGAAGCAGTTTAACAAACTATCGAAACATTTCCATTCCGTTCAAATTTTGTTATTTTCATCCGCTAGATCACGTGATTTCGATGGAATGTACAGCACTGGACTTCCGGCATCAATGTACACAATAAAAACTCCAATCGATATGTGCCGTTTTAACGTTCGATCCTCAACTTAAAAACATCTTAACATTTTCTGTAAAAGACAGATATCAATTAAATTATTTTATTTGTATCAAAGACTTCAATGCAGAGACAATTACTTCCTTAAAATAAAATTTGTTTTCTTTCTTTATTTGCGGCTGTCAGCATCATGAAAGGAAAACGATCTGCCTTTATGTATATAGTTCTGATATCAGACAGAGTGAGGTACCGAACACCAGTATTTACTCAGCCGTTTCCTTGGTGTCTCCATATTACAATTACTTATAATCTACCGCATCTACGACTATGATATGCTGACGGCGTTGTCACAGTAATAACGTAAACACCAGAAGTCGTCTGCCGAGCTTTACAGACGTCAAGACACGAAAAAGACGGAACGTGGTCGGAATTGACATGATTCGAAACAACCGTGATGGTCTCTGCTATTTTACATTTCTTTTTACAATGTACATATAATTAACAGTTGAATTGAACTGCAACCATTTTAATGAATAAGATTTTATATTTTTAATACTGTCATCCGTCAAGAGCTGCTTTTATTATCGGCCTGAATTCCAAATAGATAATTACGTTATAATTACATGTAGGATGATGGAGGGAAACACTCTGATCGGAGGTTGTCCATATGGACGGAAAAAGATTTGGCAAAGAAGAAGTATTGCTTGGCTTTGTTTACAGGTGAATTTTAAACTTTTTGATGTATGACTTGAAGAGAAGTCAATCACTCATTTATTAAAACTCCCCTGAGGGTAAAAAATATTCAACTCATCTAGTCGGAACTGACGAACAATGATATCCACTTACAATAGCTCAAAATGCGACATAAATTGAAATTGACATCGAAATTCAAACTCAAACAAAGCTAATAGTAATATTAAAGGCAGCCAATATTAAACAAAGGCAGAGTGGAATTTATCTATAAAGGAATGAATTGGGGTTAATTGTAAATGTGATATATTTTTTTTTTTTTTAACCTGGTCATCTCCTGAACCGTCAGTGTTTGTTGGAAGTGATATTTTAGGTCGTTTTTGTAACACCGGCATTGTTGACATGCTTTCTTCACTGTCCGACATTTTTAAATAGCGCTTTGTTTGGATCACATGACTGTCCCGTGACATATAATTTTCTTTGGCGGGAAATAACGAAACGTTATTAAACAATCTTATTGATAATAAATAAATAAATAAGTTTTATTTAAAGTCAAAGCATGTACAACAAGCATAACACAAGCTCTAACGAGCTTTTAAATTCGACTATACATTGAACAACACATACATGACATAACATGCATACAACATACAGCACATATAAAAAAAGCACATAATAATTTAAAATCATTAAGCCATACATATCCACATATATACTTGATACTTGATACACAAACATGCATACAGCATACAACACATATAAATAAATAAAATACATAATATTTTAAAAAGCCATACATATGCACATATACTTGATACACAAACATGCTGACACGACTGAAAGCAGTATAAAATGATCAAGCTAGAAATCAGAATGAAAGCTAAAGTAAAAACATCAACTAAAAAAGAAAAGGATGCTAACTAAAACATAATGAACTAAAAATAAAAAGGATGCTAACTAAAAGAACAAGCAAGAACGCAGCAGGCATACACAAATCATTTACAAGCATGCACTGCACCGGCTGGCATAATTTTTCTGAATTGATCGAAAGAGGACTCCTGGCGACAATGGATTGGTAGCTCATTTCAGATTTGTGCAGCATTGTATCTAAAAGATTTCACGCCGTACCTTGTGGTCCTTACTCTAGGCACAGCTGCGGTATTTTCGAAATTATAAGACCGTGCTTTAATATCTATAAGATCATGTAAATATTGTGGACTCTTTCTATGTATTATTTTAAAAGTTTCGATTGCAATTGTTCATATTCGCCGAACCTTCAATGATGGTAATTTGGATTTTTGAAGTAAATCTTCATAAGAAGAATCATAATCTTCATAAATAAACCGTAATGCACGTTCTTGGATTTTTTTCATTTTAATTGATTTTTTTTTCGAACAATAGTGCCATATCACTGGGCAGTAATTAAAATTTGAAAGGATAAACGAATAGTCAGATGTCAGTCTTCCCAATCTGTTCATATATTTACCAATTCCTTTTAAAATATTTAATTGTCTGGAAGCCTTTTTACACATTTCCGAAATATGATTATCAAAATTCAAATCAGAATCAATAGTGACTCCCAACAATTTTACATTATCTTCACATACAATTTTGTTTCCGCTCAAATTAAAAGATAAATTTTGACTTTTCGTTTAAAAGATTTACATACGAGGTTTCCGGCCATTCTGTCATGTGAATGAAATATTCCTGACTTGTTGTTACCATGCCCACAGTATCGGCGACAAATAATATTACGTGCAATATGTCATATTTTATCGTGATACAATTATTTATATAGTCCATGATCTGATGGTGATGTTGGCATACCAGTCATTCTCAAAATTACGAACCACTTTCACAACAGAAATTGCAAAAAAATAAACCTTAAGATATAGACTTACTGATGTTGTAATTTGCAAGAACTGGTATGCTGGATCATTTTCTGAAATTTTCCTCCACAAAAGTCTTCGATTTTATTTTTCATACTACCAAAACTATTGGTAACGGACGTTAAACAGATACCCGACATACAAACGTATTGATCAAAATTGAACAAAAGAACTCAATTGTTTTAAAGTCTTATATAGTGTTTATTCTTACATACTGGTATAAATATGCAAATAAATGATCGATTGCAGAATTTTTGACACTGTTTTCACGGAACGTCAATGTGAATAAATGCGAAAAAACATGTGTTGAATACATAAAAAGTTTTCAGGGTAGTGCTGTGTCATCCATCCTATGATTTTTAGTGTGGTCCGTGTTTAAATTTCAAACAAATCACCAGACTATTAGCTATATTTCATTTATTTTTTGAATATTTGAAACCTTCAAAATTGGAAATACATGCAAGTCAAATAATCTGGATATTTCTATTCAAATATCAATCTATATAAGACATGCTGAGTTTTGTAACGGAAGTTAATAGTGTATATGACACTTTCAAGGACTTGCATGCTAATTTCTGATTAACAAGGTTTATTTATAGCTTAATACCAAGTGGCTATATGAAATATGCTCGTCCATTTTCATGTACAACATATTTTATCAATGTCATTACGATACATCCATCATTTTTGCAGTAAGTTTACCTAAACTAACATTAATAGCTGATTAAAATTCGAAAATGAAAAGGAGGCAAGGTAGTATTGATTACCGTAATAAACATTTTAATAAAGTAAAAGAACAAAACAACTTAGACAATCAAAGCAACAGGAATGCTTAAGGTTTGCTCAATTTTAAGAATCGTAACGGATGTTAATTTTGAAAAGTCTGCCAATCGATATTTTCCATTATCTTGAACTTTTTTCCACTCACTGAATGTAATGTCAGAATTATCAATTCCTTCTAAAAGTTCGTCGATCTTTTCTTGGTCTGGATACAGCTCAATAAAACTATCAGGGTTAATGTTGACAGCGGCACCACAATTCTTCAGTGCGGTATTTTGGTGGCGAGAACAAAGGCAAGTTGCTCTACTGCAAAAATGTACTGTTAACACATGTTTTGGCCTTAAACGACAAAATGTAGTTCTGCTTATTTTGATATCTGGATTCTCAAGTTTGAATTTGAAATGCAGATTATGTAAGTAGTCAGAAAGAACTCTTTTCTGTTCGCTTCGGTCTCCTACTTTCTTCACATCTTTCTTTCCTGGTAAAATCGTACAATTATCTTCTCGGAGAAGAAATTCAGTCACCTTTGATCTGAGATGATTTGAGCTTTGTTGTTACTAGTTATGTATCTTCTTACCAATTTTCTGGTTACTCCAAGTGCATGTCCCAACTTACTTGAACATCTATATGATCTAATAATTCTTCTTGAAAGCATGTGTTGTTTTCCTAGCTTGTTTCGTTTTCTTCCGTTTTCTGCTATTCCAACCTTCATATCCTCAACAAGAACATTTGAAAATAAAAGTTCTTTCCGGACTGCATCGTGTTCTTTTGGATTTAAGCCATGTCTTTTCATAAATGTTATGGTTTTCGTGTTTGGTGTATCTGGTTCTGTTGTTCCTTTGTTATCAGCTTTAGTTTGTTCATCTATACTTTTCTCTAAATTTGTAGTTTTGGTCTTTCGAAGTCTTTCTAATCTCTTATCATACGTATTTTTCTGTTTGGTCAGTTTCTCGGTTTTTACCTTTAAATCTTCAATTTTCCAAAAAATTTCTATACCATCTAACTAACGTGGTATAGAAATTTCTTGGAAAATGTTAATATGGCCTAAAATAGTAATAAAACATGCCAGGGGGGCTCTAAAATAAACATACACTCTAGATAACTTATTTTAATAAAAACAAATATATATAATCCTGAACCAAAGTGCCTGTGTGCATATTCTGTCATAGCGCACTGTACTCTCTAAACAATCCTTCAGTAACTTTCCCTGCACATCTGCCATCCAATTCTGAATATTGTAGAATTTTAAACACCTAATAGTCTAGGGTCTCTCTTCATTTAAAACTAGTGGCGTATAAATCTGAGCTACCATGAAATTAAGCTACTTCTTGTCGTTCGGAATGAAATATTTCTTAACCACAGAGTTGTTCCAAATGATAACCTTATTAGCCATGACAATTTTCTACCTTAAAATTACAAACTTGTATATAAAATCATTCATGGGAACATGAACACGTGTCTTTTATGAGCAGTTGCCCTTTATATACATATTAAAAATATATGCACTATTCATTAATGGGAAAAATGGGACTGCCCTTTATAGACAGTGATCTAATTTTATTTAGATAGATTTGTCCCCGAAATGGATACAGCAATATCCTGTTCGTTTGCATCTGGATGAAAATCAGTTATTTCATTTAATATATAGATATAAACAAATAAATAAATTCATGATTGATTGATTGGTGTTTAACGTCCAGCGAGCAATTTTTCAGCTATATTCAGGACGAGAACATTTAAAAATTTAAACGCCACGGGACTCGAAACAAGGAAAGGTGATGGGTAGGGACGGATAATTTTGCCAGTGCAACAGGTCTCTTATGGACCACTCATCATGAGCATAATGCTCATAATGAGCTGTTACACTGAGTTCTTTAACGTGCAGAGAGGGTGGCAATCTCCCAACACGGGACCTTGGTTTTATTTACGTCTTATCCGCAGGACGGGTTGGTTGTGAATTTATACATCCCGCACAACCGACGGACGCCCCTTCAAGCCGAAGAAGCTCTTGGTCCCATTTCCATACCCCGGGGTTGACCCCTTTTAGAGGACTAGTGCCTCTAGGGCGGACAAACCTGGTGCCTATTCTACCCCCGGCACACCCTCTACGAGGGGGGGTTTAAATAAAATAAATTCAAGTCTAAAAATAGTTATATATATATATATATATAAACGTCTAAAATGTTAGCACAACGATATCAAAATAAGATGCTAAAATGTAACAAAAATAACTATAAGTCTACAAAAAGACTATAATTATAATTAAATCGACGGATAGTTCGCTTGACCGACAAGCTTCATCAATGATATAAATTTTTGATCTGCCAAAGTCATCCAACGAGTGCCCCGGCGACACAAAGTGTTGACTCACGGGCAAGAGCGTCTTTTTCGTAAGGTCACTTCTGTGTCCATTCATTCTTTTGTTGAATGGTTGGACACTTTCTCCTACGTATTGCGATCCGCAGACGTGACAGTCAAGGTGGTAAACCACATTAGGTGTTTTGCAATTGACATTGCAAAAGATCTTATACTCCTTTCCTGTCATCTTGCTATGGAACACTTGTGCGTGTTGCAATTGGAGACAGCACTTGCAACGCTTGTCACCACATGGTTTACACTGGCCGACCGTCGATGAAGGTCTAGATACTGCAGCTCTGACCAGTGTATCCTTAATGCTTTTAGGTCGCCGGAACGCTACAACGGGTGGTTCAGGGAACAACTTGGCCAGCGTTTCCCTTTTTTTAATTTCTTTCCAATGAAGACGGGCAATGCCGGAAATTTTCTCTAAAGAGGGATGGTAAGTGAGAACAAGGGGAACCCGTTTGTTGATCTTTTTTTCTTTGTACCCCAGGAGGTCATTTCTGTTAATTTCACTGGCCTTTGAAAACCCACTCTCAGATACAGATACAGATACAAATTTTATTTAAAGTCGGAGTATAAAAACATACAACATAAGCTCTGAAGAGCTTTTAAAACCGACATACATGTAAATAACAAAACAAGCATAAGGACAGACATGCATAAAAAGCAGAGCACATACATATTATAAAACATAAAAGCACAGTAGTTGAACTAAATTAAAAATAAGCATAGTTGATGAACTAAACTAAAAATATCTAGTAAAACATAAAAGCATAGTAGTTGAACTAAATTAAAAATAAGCACAGTTGATGAACTAAACTAAAAATATCTAGCATACTAAGGGAAGGAAATCAAACTGAAGCCTTGCATGCAAAGTAATGACATGAGCTGCCTGACCATGTATTAATCAAATTTTTAAACTGGTCTAGTGACATGTCTTTTCTAAAGTGGTCAGGCAGCTCATTCCAGAGTTTTGCACCTGCATAACGAAAAGATTGCAAACCAAAACTTGTAGTTCTTACCTGTGGTAAAGCTGCTTTATTTTGATATCTAAAAGAATACGAAGTATTTTTTATATCTATGAGGTCAAATAAATAAACAGGACAATCCTTATTAACAATTTTGAAAACTTCTAAAGCAAATGTTCTAAGTCTCCTTACTTTTAGGGATGGCAGTTTAGATTTGCATAACAGGTCTTCATAACTAGAGGTGTATTCATTGTATATAAATCTCAGAGCCCTTTCCTGTATTTTTTCTATTTTTTGGGTATTCGTTTCTCCACAAAAGTGCCAAACAAGTGGGCAATAGTTAAAGTTGGACATAATAAAGGAGTAGTAGATTGTAAGTTTTCCTAGTTTTGTTAAATGGGTACCAATTCTTTTTAATACATTTAATTGCCTGGAGGCTTTTTTACAAATATTTGACACATGTTCATTGAAATTTAATTGAAAGTCTATTGTTACCCCTAAAAGTTTAACTTCAGATTCACATTCAATTTTATTTCCGTCAATAGTAAAGGTTAAGTTTTGTTGTTTGGTTTGTTTACCTATGGCAATTGCCTGGAACTTTTCTGGGTTAGCCTTCATTTTGTTAATGGAAAACCAATTAATTAAAGTCACACTGTCATCCTCCAAAGTAGAGATTACTTTATTTATATCATGATCAGAGTAGGAAAGCGTATTGTCATCCGCGTAGTTATAAAGATCACTATTTTTTATAAAATAGAAAATATCGTTTAAAAGATATTAAAAAGGATAGGGCCAAGTATTGAACCCTGGGGCACCCCTTTATAAATATCTTGCCAGTTACTAATATGTGGGCCCACTTTAACACACTGTTTACGATTTTTTAAGTAACTATCTATTAGATTTAAAGCAGAAGGAGATACACCATAGGTTTTTAATTTTAATATAAGCAGGTCATGGGGTAAACAGTCAAAAGCTTTTGATAGGTCCATGAGTATGGCCGCAACATATTTATTTTGATCTAAAGCCTTTTTCCAGTCTTCAACTACCTTTAATAAAGCAGTTTGGCATCCGTAGCCTTTCCGAAAAGCAGATAAAAAAGTATGAAAATGTGAGTCAAAGAATTCGACAATTTGACTGTTTACTGCTCTTTCAAAGATTTTAGATATCATGGGAAGGATACTGACTGGCCGGTAATTGCCTTTATCTAGAGTGTTATTCTTTTTATGTAAGGGAACCACTTGTGCTTCTTTAAGTTTATCAGGAAATGTTGATGTTTCAAAGGATTTATTTATAATTTTAGAAATGGGCTTTGCTACAACAGATTTAGATAATTTTAAGATTTTAGAAGATATTCCATCTTTTCCTGTAGCCTTTTTTATACCAATTTTATTAATTTCTTTATTAACAAATTCTTCATTAATGGGATTAAAAATAAATTGGTCAGATTCAGTTTTTTTTTCTTTTATTGCTTTTATACTTGGATGGTTATCATCTGTTTTTATGTTTTGTGAACCGATGTCTTTAGCAACATTTATGAAGAAATTGTTAAATGTTTCAGCTACTTCTGTTTGGTTATTTATAATATTATCGTTTTCACACAGAATTATGTCTTTAGCAAAATGAGAGCCTTTATTCGTTAGAAAGGGTTTTATTGTAGGCCAGAAATGTTTACTTTTAGGACCACCTGCACATCTTTCAATAAAATAATTTCTGATGGATTGTTTTTTTATTTTGTTCACCAAATTTCTCTGTTTTCTGTATATTTCCCAATTTTGTTTATTTTTACATCTATTGTACTTATTATATGACATTCTTTTTTCGTAGATTGCTCTTTTGAGATTTTCATTCATAAATGGGACTGGTTTATCTACAGGTTTTTTCTTTTTCATTGGGGCATGTTTATTAATTACAGAAATAAATTCCGATTCAAAATTCTCATATGCTGAATTTACATTATCACACTTGTCAACAATTGAGTTTAAATTTTTTTGCTCTAAATCATTTAAAAAAAGTTCTTGGTCGAAGTTTTTAAAGCTCCTATATTCTACAAACTTTTTATTTATTCTAGGAATTGTTCCTTTGATTTGAACCGATATAATGTTATGAACGTCGCTCAAGCCACAATTAAAGTTTTGTATATTTTGACAGAAAGTTGATCGATTTGTCAAAATAACATCATTAAGAGTTGCAGGGGCACCTTTAGTAAAACAAGTAGGACTTTTAACAAGGTTTACAAAATCAAAAATATCACATACATTTTTCAGTGGTGCTCCTTTATGTTCAGAGAGCATGTCATAGTTAATGTCTCCCAAAACCAAAACATTGTCATATAAGGTGGAAATGTTATCGAAAGTATCAATAAAGTCTTTATTGAAATTATTATCATTAATTGACTGTGGTCTGTATAAGCCCGATATTAACCATTTTCTTTTGTTGATAAGAATTTCGATCATGATGGATTCAATAGTTTTACATTCTAGCTTGTTTTTCCTGTTGCAGGCTAAGCCGGATTGTACATAAACAATCAATCCGCCGCCATGTGCGTTTCGGTCGGCTCTACAAAAGTGATAGTTGTCAATTTTAAATTGTGCGTCTGGGAAGGAGTTATCAATTTTGGTTTCAGCAATGATGAGCATATCAACTGTGTTGGTTGTTAACAGTTGTTTGATGGAACATAATTTATATCTTATGCTATTGATGTTTAAATACGCACAGGTAAATGTTTCTGGATGTTTCTTTCTCTGTTCAGTAAGTTCATTGAAAATGTCGTATGTCATTATAACTTTGTCATTATATCCCCGTCTTTTCAAATGATGGCGTAAATCTCCTAGTCTTTGCTTGGTGGTTTCAACAGTGGAGCATATTCGTTTTACCCTAATGGCTTGGCTGAATGGGATACTCTTAAAACAGTGCTTAGGATGGCAACTACTGGGTGAAAGGTACTGATGTTTGTCTGTGGGCTCACAGGGGCTAGGTGCGTCCGAAAAAGAAAAAAAAATACTATATAATAATACAAGGGGGCGAACTCACTTGCTTCCATTTGTTTAAGTCGTCGTGTTAAATTGATCGTAACTTCGGAACGCCTTAATATTTTCAATCTGTTCAGCCAATCAAAAAGCCCGTTAGAACTCTCTCAATTTTCACGTCTATGGCGTTTGTCAAGGATGCAAATGGGATTTCTTTCAAAAACAGACTTAAAGGACATATAAATGGGCGTAAGGTAAGAAATTTTATCATAATTTGAATGGATGAAAATATTTAGCTGGTCAAAATGACTCGTTTACGCATGGGAAAGTCTGTACACAGATGGGAAGTGGTCATCCCAGCGTTTGTACGACTTCGGATTTTCACGCCGTTTTGTACGATACCTCAGCAGTTCGGAGGCCTACACTAACAATTGGGGTCTCTTTGGAAAGGAAAATTACTTGACTTTCGACTGGTGGAAACATTTTTTGAAAATATTAAGGCGTTCCGAAGTTACGATCAATTTAACACGACGACTTAAAAAACTGGAAGCAAGTGAGTTCGCCCTCTTGTAGTATTATATAGTATTTTTTTTTTTTTTTTTTCGGACGCACCTAGCCCCTGTGTGTGGGCTTAGACTATAAATCAGTTGTCATGTTGCCCTCCTTGACCGTGGTGGTAGTATCAAGGAAGGACATTTTGGTTTTCGACACTTCGTGTGTGAATTTTATAGACGGATGGATACTGTTGGCATGTTCCAAAAATTCATCAAGCTCTTTATCGACATGTGTCCACTTCATGTCAACGTCATCTATAAATCGGAACCATGAAAGAGGTTGTCTAAGTGACGAGAGGAGTAATCGTTCTTCTAGGTCCCCCATAAAAATGTTGGCATAGGAGGGTGCCATTTTGGTTCCCATAGCTGTCCCATTTATTTGAAGATAGTGGTTTCCGTCAAAAGTAAAATTGTTGTTTATTAGAACTAGTGTAAGCATCTCCACTAAACAATCTGTCGGAGGTTCTTGATCTGTTCGTTGTTCCCATATTTTTCTGCATGCTGCAATTCCGTAATCATGGGGAATGTTCGTGTAAAAGGAAGTTACATCCATGGTAACAAGCGTGGTATTTTCTGGAATGGTTAAATTTTCCATTTTCTTCAAGTAGTCGGTAGTATCTTTGATGTGTGATGGAAGGTTTTCAACGAACGGCCGAAGGTGAAAATCAATAAATTCCGATATCTTTTCATTTGGGTGACCATTGGCTGATACAATCGGTCTCCCCGGATTGTTTTCCTTGTGGATTTTAGGCAGCAGATAAAAACGGCCTGTCTTGGGGTCCTCTGGAGTAAGGTACTCCATGGTCTTATCGTCTAAGTGACCACGAGCATGCATAGCCTCTAAGGCTCGCATGATCTTCTGCGTAAAATCCAGTGTAGGGTCAGAATCTAATTTTTCGCAGAATCGACAATCGGACAGTTGTCTTTCTGCTTCTTGTATATATGTCGTTTTATCCATGACTTACTACTGCACTCCCTTTATCTGCTGGCTTAATAATAATATCATATCTTTCCTGTATATCCCTAAGGGCTGATCTTTCTGTCTGTGGTAAGTTGTCGGTCTTGGGGACATGTACGTCAACATTGTGTTTGATATCTGACTTAATTAGGTTAATGACCGATTCTAGCCTGGTATTTTTGCTAGGTTTCGGGATCCAATTACTCTTCTTGACAAATCTAGGAATATCAGTGACTTCTTTTATGTCCGATTCGTCTGTTGATAGGTCTTCACTGGTTTCTTTCTTTGAATGAAAATATTCTTTAATTCTAAGCCGTCGTGCAAATTGATCCAGGTCTTCATCGAGTTCACGAACATTTATTTTAGGAGGATTTGGACAAAAATTTAAACCCTTAGAAAGCAACGATGATTCGGCTGAATTTAGGGGTTTACTGGAAAGATTGACAACCACGTTAGATTTTCTATTCTCTGCTTTCGTTTTCCTTCTGAAACGTCGTGTACGTGTCTTCCTCACCACTGTGTCCTCGGTAGAATCAATTGAAGTTTTGGGTTTGATTCCATCCCTTTTAAACTTAGCATCTCGTTTCTTCGAAAATTTGGTGTCTTGTAATTTTTAATTTCATCTAGACGACGGCATATCCCTACTAGCCAAATTGCGTTGTCAAAACGTTGTGACAACGTAACTTTTTCGTTGTTACAACGTAATAATTTTACGTTTTAACTACGCCGATTTGTAGACTCCCCTAGACGTAAATACCACGTTGCGGTACTACGTAGTAAAAGACCATTCTACAACCAAACGACAACCATGACCATGTAAGGACGTTTACACAACGTAACCACCAACCATTCATTACAAGACCTTTATACGAGGTAATTACAACTAATTAAGGACGTTTACACAACGTAACTACCAACCATCATAAGACCTTTATACGAGGTAATTACAACCACAAAAGGACCTTTACATGACGTAATTACAACCACATAGGGACCTTTCGACAACGTAACTACAACCACCTAGGGACCTTTACACAACGCAACTACGACCACCTAGGGATCTTTACACAACGGAACTACGACCACCTAGGGATCTTTACACAACGTAACTACGACCACCTAGGGATCTTTACACAATGTAACTACGACGACCTAAAGACCTTTAGACGACGCAACTACAACCATCTCTTTATAGTTGTACAACTACAATATACAACCATAAAAGGACTTTTATAGCCAAATTACGTTGTCAAAGCATTGTGACAACCTAATTTGGATAGTAGGGTAACTATAATCACATTAAGACCGTTACACCATGCAACTACCAACTACATTATTTTTTGTGTATTTAAGGACCTTTTGTGATGTTCTTATTTCCATCCCATGTTCTTAATTTTTTTGAGTTAACTAATAAAATATAAAGTTCTAAACATTTATTAATCCAAATTATTGCAACTTTTACAGATGATGAAACACTCTTTCTACTCTCAGACTCCTCCCATCATAATCTATTTTAAAGATGCCAAAATGTTTAGATGTAATTATTATACAAATATGTCCAGTAATAATAAATATATCAGATTAAAAAACATATATAATAAATGTACTAAAAATCTTTATCTTGTGAATGTTGCATTTGACAAAATTTTAGATGTATATAGATAACATCTCTAGAAGTAATGAATAGGTACACATCCAGTGGAGGACATACATTTTAAGCTCCCTGAACTATTATGTGGGCCCTTTTGCAGCCAGCAAGAATAACCAACAAGGTCAAAAGGGCCATGAACAGGGTGTTGGGGTGGAGTCCTTGACAATGGGCCAAACATTGATCCCTTTCCCATCAGCAAAGAGGTCTGGGTAACGGAAGGTATCTTCTTCAATGGTGTTGTTCCATGGGAGATCCTGATAATTGTTTTTTTTTTTTAAATTTAACCACTATATCTCAGATTTTTATTAAAATTGCTGGACTGGGTTATAAGCATTTTATGCTAGAAAACAGAAATATCTCAATAAATATGGGAACTGAAGCACTAGTTGCTGGCTAAGGAAACAGCAGAAATACATGTATACATATAAAAATATCACCCTGCTTAGGCCTGCTAACTATGGACCAAACTTATAAGAACAACTTGACTTATACATCTATTCTTTAGTTTAACATTAAACACTAAAAAAAATATAATAGAAAATTACCAAAAACGAAGAAAAATTTGTAGGAACCAAGATCACACCACCCAACATCAATACACAGAAAAAAGATTTTGTTCATTCTTTAAATTACTAGAGATGAAGGTCATTAGAGGGGGATCGTTAGGATAAAGAGGTGATAGTCTTGATTTTTGGTGTTTGAATGCACAAGCCAGAGGAGTGCAGCCTGAATTAAGAATTCACATGACTGTTTGTGGTTCTGATTGGTTCTAATATAAGGACTGAGCTGTCAAACTATTAAGCTGTGCACCAACGGAGGATTCGAGGATCAAACTGCCAAAATGTAGGCTATGAATAGATTCTGGCTAAGTCAAGGAGCCCATACAGCTTGGAATTCAAGTACTGAAACCCCCCATACAAGTTTGGAAATTTTACTAATTACAGGGACATTTTGAGGCCATATGAAATTGGAATTGGAGCATATTCTAAGGTCAATATTAAGTACTTTAACCAATGGACTTATGATTCTATTACTAAAATACCCTTATTTTAATAACAAAGACTTAAAAAAACTCCATTAATTTTGTTGAAAAGTTAGTTCATTAAAAAAGTTGTTTCCAAGATATAAGGGGCCCTGAAGCGTAAGCTTCATAGTAAGATCTACCAGTGTACACATCCCAATCCTGAAAAAGTTGTAACCCCAAAATATTCTTGTTAATTGTATATAAAAATATAACAAAGAACAATAATCTTTTAAGCTTAGCAATTCAAAATAAAAATATCAAAACCAATATATCACATCCCCTACACAGTACAGAGAAAAAAATATAACCCTAATTTTTCTTTCTTTCTTAAAGAAATAAAAGAACTGCCTAGCGCATAAATGCACGACGTATCCGCAGCACTTGCATACTATTTAGTTTTATATATTTATAGAAAGCAGCCTTGCAGTCTTAATGTATAACATACTTTATTGAAGGATGGAGTAAATTGCAGCATGACCTGAATAATATACAGGAAGTACTCCACTTTGAACACTGTGTAAACCTCTGATGTAAATATAAATTTTCTCCCAAAACCCTTGCTTCAAATATTTCCATGTAAGAACCCATCCAAGATAATGATAATTACAAGCCACATGCAAAAAATTATTCAAATCTATCCATGTTTACTAAAGTTATCGCATAAACAAGACACAATTCTCAAAATTGGTGATTTTTCAACCAAAAACTATGATTTCCCCCCAAAACCCTTGCTTCAAATATTACCATGTAAGAACCCATCCAAGATAATGATAATTACAAGCCAGATGCAAAAATTTATTCAAATCCATCCATGTTTACTAAGTTATCGCATAAACAAGAAAGTGTGACGGCGGACAGTGGCTATTTCTATATCCCCCACCGCTATCGCGGGGAGATAAAAATATATATTATTAAATATGGGGGCAGTCGTGATTGTATGGTTGTGGGATTTATAACTACCTATGCAATCAGTGCACATCACCACTAATGTTGTGAGTTCGAATCCGCTTAGACGAGGTGTACTTGATACAACATTATGTGATAAAGTTTGTCAGTGACTTACGGCAGGTCAGTGATTTTCTCTGGGTACTCCTGTTTTTCAACCAATAAAACTGACCGCCATGATATAAATTAAATATCGTCGAAAGTGGTGTTAAACACCATATGGCATAACCCTAACTCTATCTATTAATTATCCGTTTAACATGATAAATCCAATAAGAAAAACATGAAACTTGTATAAATACACACAATCATATAAATCTGAAAACAAATCAAATACATTTGTACTTTAAATGTTAAATTTCAATTTATATACTGGCATACAAATCATGATTATCATTCAACCAATCAATTTTCATTCACCATTATATTATATCATACTATCATGGGTACTTCCGTTTCCTCTACTAGTAGGGTGCCCGACGAAAGATTTTTGCGAATTTGCCTTAACGGAATTACACACACCTGTATGATACATCGTTGGAATGAGGAGAACAAGCCGCATCGAAATAAAGATGTCGTCGCAATGTATTGTGGTCACGTTTTTTTTAAATTGAGGTCAAAGGTCAAGATCTAAAAATTGGAACCAACACACCACAAGTTTTAAAAGGCTCCCTTCTTCGACAACACTGTGAAGAACTTTAAACTGTAATGCCAATTTTATTTGTTAAGCTTAATATTTTATTATTTTATGCTTATTTTTTATTTTACATTTGTTTGAATATATAGCAAAAGGCCATTTTCTAAAAAAAATGCCATTTTACAATTTTCGTATATATGAGAAATAAAAGTGACCTTGACCTGTCATAGTTTGAACATTTCTCATTTTTATTTGATATTCATTTAAAGGAAACCTTCAAATTATTGTTTAACCCTTAACATTTGACAACTGGTGGACGGATTCCAAAAAAAAAAAACATGTTTCAGTTATGGTACACTTTGACTAATTACTGGTAAAATATCTATTCACCTCAAACTTCGTAAAAGATACCAAAATTCAAATTTAATGACTTATGTGTTTGCAACATATCATTTGTAGGGTCAATCAATACTTAACGAATATTCTGTGCAAAAACATGGCAATTTATGGAAAGGTCAAACGCCATTTGTTTAAAAACGTAAGGTCTATGGACATATTATGCGTTTGGACGATGTGTGGCTACAAACCACTCTGAACACTCCAAATATCCCAGGTGTTTGGCAAATAAGAAAGTGTTCTCTTGTTAGTTTGAAAGCCCACCAACCACGTCAAGGTCAGAGTCCACTGGCAGGTTTTTTTTGTGTTTTTTTAAAAAAATTGTTTGTTTGTTTGAAACATCGGCAGTAGTATACCGAAGGAACAAAGGAACAAGTCATAGAAAATGTTAAAGAAATCATAGTCCGGAGACTGGGCAAATTCCAGAAAAAACATAAAACGAAAACAAGCTACGACATAACCACCACAACAAATAAAAAGAACACCTTAAAAAACATTGCAACAAATGAAACTGCTATTTACTGAAAAACACATAGTACGTATGAACTTGTCTAAGTTTACTAAGCACAGAAAACAGTGATGCTTGCCTAAAACAGACATTAGACCAAGTCTCAATGAAACAAAAGACGTCAACGGGAAGTCGTGGTAACTGGACCTCTATGACTAACGTGAGTTGATGGTCACAATGTTGGAAATGAAAGACTGTTTTATCTGAAATCATAGTTTTGATAACAACAGTTTTATTCGGTGAAATAGATGGAGACTGGATGAAAAAGAAAAAAAAAATTGAGATCATATGTCATCATCTTCATCAGTATTTCTAGATATTGCTAGGTGGGTATTTGCATTGCGGCATAAGTCGCCAGCTTGGCAAGGGCAAAGGTCTGTGCAAGATAGACTTTGCTCAAAACAAATGCATCCTTTCATGCACACAGATTTTCCTTTGCAAGTACAAACAAGGTCTTGCAAAAAATCAGAAGACATCTGGCCTTTGAAATAAACTGGAACTAATCCATTCCTATCTTCCCATCCAAATAGCACTGCAGACTTCATTGGCGGTTTTGCAACATAGGCAGTCATCCAAATATTTATCTGTAGTGAAGATCGCAAAACATGCTGAGTGAAGGTGGCTTCACAGGGTGGAAGTTTGGCCAAACATGCATCCCTTAGTGTCGCTAACCTTACCCTTAATTTGTTAAGATCGACGTGATCTTCCTTCAGTTTTCCTTTTTGGTCGTACAGTCGACAAACAAGTTTACTGGCGGCATCTATAGATTTATCAGTGTCACAGTCTGCAAGGGTGGACAAATCTCTAAAGTTTTCTGGACTGTCTTTAAGTACTTTAAAAACGGTTCGTTTGCCAATCCCGAACAAGGATGATGTGGAATCACATCTTGTGATGGCATGTGCAGCTGGTAAAATGTTACATAACACAGGATTGAGGATGCTACAGATCGAATGTACGGGAATGAACACGCCCATCCTTGGTGTTTGTGATAGAACCCGTATGAAACCATAATTCCTGTGTATGTTGCATTGAAGGAAAGTAATGGATGCATAGAATCAAGAAATCTGTATCAGGCGATTTAACAATGATCCGACCTTTGATTCCACTTTCACCGAACGTTTTGTCTGCATGGATAGCATGTAAAATCATACGAGTGTCCGCCTCTTCATGTGTACAGTATAACTCTTGGCAATCGGAGACTCCATCTCTGCAGATTTTCTTGGCAATGATTAGAAGCACCAGAAAGATACGGGACTTCCCCGGATGACATCTCAAGAGATGATAAACGATAGTGTTGCACAATCGATTCGCCAAGCAATTTTATCAATGCTTGTTTGTTGGCAGCGACTGCAAGAAACCTTTTCTAATCAGGAATCGGTCGGCCTTCTATGAAACTGAGCCATTCCCGGACTTATAACGTATCCTGCAGGATTGGTCCGTGTATTCGAAACACATGAATTAAATAAATTTTAAACCCAATCAACGGCCGACATAAAAATGAATGTTTTTAAAACATAAAAACCACAAACAATTCTACTGAACAATTAAAACCAATTTATTTGCCATAAAAGAAGAGAAAATACTAAATGCATTGAGACAGAGATCGTGCTAGTTAATGACCGGCGAGCGACACATCATTAACAACAACCGGTACATAACAATCCGTGTATGACAAAGAGGAAATTTACAGTTATTTGAGTTTATATTTTGCCAATTTCGCAACAACCGCTGACATTTAGATTATGATTTTTGGCACACATGTACATTTCATCAATATGTGTTCTTCAAAATCAAAGTACATTTATAATGTAGTGTAATTACTTTGCTTTTGTTGAAAATACGTTTAATTTGGGGTCAAATTTGAGGCTTAAAGTAAGGGTGATATACTCTTTCAAAAATCAATTATTTACATCCCGTTTTTATTTTAATTATATCTTTGATACATTATCTCTGATGTAAAAACCTTTTTAGCTATTTAGATAGCGGAGAATATTTTTATTTTTCATCCTGAAAATACCATGTACAATGTGTAAGCCGAGGGTACCTTTGAAAAACGTGAAATTAAAAAAATCGTGACCACAGAAACTTACGACGACAATTAAAAATACAAAATGTAATAATTTTTCTAGCGTTTAATACCAAAATTAGCCGTGTGTAATTCCGTTAACCCAAACTCGATAACTAAGCGTCTTTTTGAACACTGGGCACCCTACTATACCAGTCTACCATTATAAACATAACCTTATAATTAACTCTAACCCACATTATCTCAACCATACTGATACTGATATAAATCTGAAAACAAATCAAATACTTTTGTACTTTAAATGTTAAATTTCATTTTATATACTGGCATACAAATCATGATTCTCATTCAACCAATCAATTTTCATTCACCATTATATTATATCATACTATCCTGGGTACTCCGATTTCCTCTACCTGTCTACCATTATAAACATAACCTTATAATTAACTCTAACCCACATTATCTCAACCATACTGATACTGATATAAATCACAAAACTTGCATACAAATTCTAACATTTGGTCAGCAAAAAAATGTAAGATATAAAAAACAATAAAGTTAAATGAACAATGAAAGGTTTCCTTAAATTATAAAGTTTTTTTTCTCCATCAAGCATCTGGAAAGCTCCCCTCATTGGTGGATTGGTTCTGAAAAAAATAATATGATATTAATATTTTCAGCTAAATCGAAGAACTTTAGGGGTGAAAGTATTTTTAGTAACTATTTTGATCATGATCAGAAGCTTGAAATTATTATATTTAGGAGATCATAACTGTATTGTATTTTAAGCTTTGTGGATGTAAATCGTCGGTTTTACGGTCGCAAAATGTGTTTACCTAACGACGCATAGCGTCGTTAGGTAAACAGATATTTGCGACTATAAGTGAAGACACATTGTAAAACCTATAATTAATTGATTATAACTCGGAAATATATTGCATGGATATATATTACAGAGCTAAAGAAAGAAATCCAAAAACAGTGACCAAACATATAGTTATGTTAAATTTTATTGATAGGACAAATCTAGAAAAGATACATCTCCATTTATGTAAAAAAAAACACCATGGGAACAGAGGAGAATTAGAAGAGAAATAGTACAAAAAAAGTGCAGTTCAAACATTTAGATCTATTGCAAGACTACAATATTATCAAAATTAAAACCTAATTTTATAAGAAGCATTACAGTATTTAAATCATTAGACTCGGAAAGGAACTTAGACTTAATATGCAACAAACTAAATATCTCTATATTAAAAATTGATTTAAGACAGCAATTATCTTGCAGTTTTTGATATTTGTTGTTGATATAAACATATCATGTAAAATGTTTTTCATGATCTCATTTCATTAACGAGAAATTACGAAAATTACAAAAGCACATATAAGTAATCAGTGGGGAGGAAATTTATATCGATCAATCAGTGGTGTGATCTAATTAAATAGCAATTAAGCTGCATAATCACCCATGCCCAGTACTTCTCTACTGACCAATATTACAAAAAAAATGTATCTTCATTTATTATACTTTTATTATTTCTACACTTAATATAGAAAACTTTAAAAAGAAAAGAAGAAATGAACCAAAAAAATAAGTCCATGTTACAAAGCTCTGACAAAGGATCATATTTAATATAATTATTTACTCTTGGGAATGTTAGGCATTTTTTCTGCAGTTTTTTTACATAACTATATTCCTTATTAATTGATTTCTCAAAATTTCATTACAGGTACTGTAGTTAATTTGTTTTTGAGGTGGGATCTCTATCAGATACATTTTTTGTAGGTTGACCTTTTTAAAATTTGTTTATTTTGATATTATAGTCAACTGTAACTCATGATATCTAACATACATGTAAATCTCTTCTTAAGAAATGTTCTGTATTTGAAGTAGATTGTGTACATGTAATTAAATGTAACAAGTTCATCTAAAGAACCCTTTGTTTTTGTAATAGCCACACACTGTAAATATGGGAGGAGCTCTATTGGTATAAGTGTATGCATGTACAAATAATGTATCATTAACTTACTTTCATTAGTTTTATATATATCAATATGTCCTTTGTGCATGAAATCTAATTTCTGGTTCATCATGGTAGCTTTCGTGATCCGATAGAGTTTAATCCCTATAAAATTGCCTCAGGACTAGATTACTTGATAGTAAAATATAATGTTGATGTCTGGCTAGAAGAACATGAAATTGATTACCTCTGATTACATGATGGTGAAATTTGCTGTTGTCTAGCTATAGCTATGTGTTGATCGGTCTGACATTACAGGACATGAAGCAGGTGACATCTGTGGTTTCCAATATTACATGGGGGCAGGAATTATTTCGACTGGTTTGCTATGTTGAAAAGTCACATGGTCATGATCAGTTACATTTGTATGTACCTATAACAGCTTATAACCTCAAATCCAATTGTACTTGTTTACCACTTTTACAGAAATGTACCAGCTCTGAAATTATAAAGAAGAAATTTAAGTTATTTTATTCAGTCTCATTTATAAATATCATCATACTGTCTTAACAATAAAAAAAAAGAAGAAGAGGCTACTGCCCATTGCCTCCTAATACAAATGTAGTATAGCCAGAAATGAGGTGCCATTTGATAATTTGCATATCTAAGATGGGGACATCATAAGGAAGTCTGCAATTTTCATATGATCTACATTAAAGATATAATTTCTAATTGCATGCATGTTATTTTCTGAACTTGAAAATGATACCTTTGGCTTAAAATAAAAATTTAAGTTAAATCAAGCTGAATTAATAAAATAAATGAAATACAAATTAAATGTTCGAGGTTCCTGGACAAATGAAAATCGGATGCCTCTAACCTTCATCTGATCTTAAGAGTCTATGTAAAAATGTCTGTAATACATGCAATTGAGGCCAATGAGGCAGACATGGGGTCAATTACTTTCAAATGTAATCGATTACATTACAATTACTTTGCAATTTTCATGATTACATTACATTACGATTACATCAATTTTCAAATGTAATCGATTAAATTACAATCACTTTGTAAATGTAATCGAATACATTACTGATTACATTTAATGTCATGACAACCAATATATTAGTGTTTTATGTTATTTTGTCTCGTGTGCATCTGTCCAATATCTCTTCTTTTTTTTAATGTATTTCTTAATCAGAACTATGAATTACAATTCAGTTGTAATGTGATCATTACATGCAATAACAAACAGTACATTGTAAATTAATAACAGCAATTCTCATTTTCCTATTTTTCGTAAAATATGTCTTCTCTTATTACCATATATGACCAATATTGATTCCATCTTATACTATTCGTAAATATTATAACATACATTTGCACATTTTAATAATATATATCAAATAATTTCAAACATCCTGTGAAAGTCTATTGGGGATAATAAACTAGCAGCTAATTACCTGATAAAATTTGTAATTAAGGTATTATTTATGACACCAAATTATGTAACAATCACCATTACTAAATTTCACACCATTTGAATGTTTGTCCTTGATATATAATTCAGAAGATAATCAAACAAAAATCATTCTGATTCTAAAAACTTGCTTAAAAATGTACATAATTTCTCAGTCTAGTAAATATGAAAACTAAATCCTTAATTTATGTAAATAGGTTTAATAAAATATCCATTACAAGTTGCATAGTAACCCACAAGTAATGAACAAATTATCATATAATCCAATATTAAAAGGAAAATCAGCACCAAAATAAAATGCAGAAATGTCACATATATTATCACATATATCTGAATATCAGATACAAGCCCCATTAGAATATTCTTTAAAAAAAAATCAAAAATTTTACAAATATTACAACTTGTTATTTATCAGTTAATTTGTAATATACATGCATGTACGAGCATCATAAATAAATGTTTCTGAAAATTATAATTTACATTTTTATATAATATCTTTATTGAAATTTAAATCTCTTTTTAAACTAAGAAATATGAAAACTAAATCCTTAATTCATATAACTTGTAATGGATATTTTATTAAACCTATTTACATAAATTAAGGATTTAGTTTTCATATTTAGACTGAGAAATTATGTACATTATTAAACTAAGAAATCTTCATGAGATACCTGTTTTGGTTAAAATAAAACATGTCTTTGTCTTATGCGAATCATGAGGACATGGTGATAGTCTTTCATAGAAGCAATTTCATATATGAAATCTTGAAAGTTGAGTCAGATAATTAAAATTTTTAGAGCTTGTTGTGTTTTACACAAGCCGACGAACTGTTTTCACTGAATTTTTGAAACCCTAAAGAAATTGAAATTGAGATATTATTTGTTTGGATATCAAGTTTTAATCAAGTCATAATTTATACTTAATATTTTTTGTAGCTGTGATAGTTTTGATTGCAATTAAGCATATAATAATATCTACATTATTTGTTTAATAAATGTCATGAAGAAAATTCATTTACATAAATCATACATTAAATATCTAAAGACATATATGTTTCAGTTAAGACAAAATAAGTTAAAATGATGAAAAGTAATCTAAATGTAATCAGAAAGTAACCATGATTACAGGGTCAAAATGGATGTAATCAATTACATTACGATTACATGTAATCTAAAAAATGTCCGATTACAGATTACATTCGATTACATGAAAAATGTAATCGATTACAACCGATTACGATTACAAATTACGATTACCCCATGTCTGCAATGAGGCTCGACACAAAATTTAACAATGATTGAAATTCTGAATGACATGTTGTGGGACCGGAAGTGGCGAAGATATAAAGCCAGCCTTAATCGGCTGAGCCAGTGAAGTACTTCTTTGGCTCAGAAGGTTAGAGCGCTGGCTGGAGGCCAACGTATTTGTTGAGGTATTCCCAGTCCCAGGTAGCAGGGCTACTATAATGGTACTGCGGGTGACCGCTACAGGGAGGGGAAGAGTTTAGATGAGAATTCGATGAGATTTGACCTCCTGTGGCGGACCCACGAGATGAAACACCCTCCTAGAAGAAAAGGGGGGAGAGTGTTGTGGGACCGGAAGTGGCGAAGATATAAATCCAGCCTTAATCGGCTGAGCCAGTGAAGTACTTCTTTGGCTCAGAAGGTTAGAGCGCTGGCTGGAGGCCAACGTATTTGTCGAGGTATTCCCAGTCCCAGGTAGCAGGGCTACTACAGACATTTGGCGTCAACACAGTATTTTCTTAAATCAATTTGGATTGCTCATTCATAGATGTAATTCTATTGACTAACCTTATATTTCTAGCTTCTAAACTCAAGGCTGTTGTATGTTCGGGACATCAAAGAAATTGTTAAAATTGTCACAAAACATCAAAATGATTTGAATTTTGGTAGCAAATTCAACCTCCGGAAATAACAATAACTTTCTATTATCGAATCGTTGACGGACACACTGAATTTCCGCATTGTAGGAAAAGTACTTCTAATTTTTGGATATGGTAATTTTATTGCAAGTAATTAAATCTTGGAGATACAGACAATGGACAAAAGTATGCACACGCTTCCAATTTACCCTATATATTTCATATAAAACTACAGTTTTTCAAAATATTATCTTGAAATCAATTCACGTCCGATTTTAATCATTATTTCATCAAGGAAAGCAGAAAGATATGTAGTTTATAGTAGTAATTTTGAAATAACTTTTTGAAGCATGTTTTTCAAATCGCCATGATTTAAACACAAACGTAAATATTTTTTCTACAAAGGTACTATCTATTAAAGCATTGTATTTCGAAAGAAATTAATTCAGTTGTGTGTTTAGCTTGTATATTCTAAAAATGTTACAGTGACAGCCGGAACCTTTGAACCGTAACGAGAGCGGGAGGTTTGGCGCCTTAAAATCTGATTCAACCCACCATTTCTTTAGAAATGCCTGTACCAAGTCAGGGTCATTACGGTTTTCACAGTTTTCCGGTTGTTGACTGATTTTGTCTGTTTATATAATTATGAGTTTTGACTTTCCCTTTGTAAGATTGTTCGGAGTTCGGTAATTTTGTTATTACCTTTATTTATCATAGAAAATTATTTTGAAATTATACAGTAAAACTACATGCAATTCTGTTTTTATTGATATAAAAATTATCGAAATCGGGTGTGAATTGACTTCAGGATAAGCTTCTGAAAAATTGTAGTTTTATGTAAAATATATAGGGAAAATTGGAAGCATGCGAATACTTTTGTCCATTGTCTGTACATTTGTATATATTGCCATATACATCACGTTCTACTAAGTTCAGTGGAGAGAAGAACGATTAATGATCAAGAGGCCACCTTTGTCTTTGTCTTTGCCACCGATTCGATCCTCGTACATGGCGTTTTTATTATGTTTTTTTTTATTGCTATTGATATACAACTATAGCCATTTGTATCATCTTAACGCAAACTTTGAATGTAGCTAAATAACAACACAACTTAGTCACATTTTTACTGATGAACCTGGAAATGCAAAAAGTCCCTATCAACCATGCATTTTTGGAATCAGGAGATCAACTACTATCAAATTCAAAGTCATATCTAGGAAATACCTTCCAATTTGAACAATTCACTTTTTAATTAAGATCCTTTCCCTTTTCCAGTGAAATACCTTAATGATTTATCTTTATATTAAAATACGGTTGTCTGACAACGACTTGCATATCAAATATATCCTGAAATACGTTACCAGGACGTAAAAATTACGTTTGAGCTTTTACGTTAACATCAAGACCATATCCGTACGTAACAAAAACGTTTAAACTACAGTGTCACAACGACTTGCATATAACGTATTCTGAATACGTTACCAGGACGTAATAATTACGTTTGAGTTTTTACGTTAGCATCAAAACCATATCTGTACGTAACAAAAACGTTGGAAAGTACGTTGTCACAACGTCTTGCATATAACGTATTCTGAATATGTTACCAGGACGTAAAAAATACGTTTTAGCTTTTACGTTAGCATCAAGACCATATCCGTACGTAACAAAAACGTTCACACTACAGTGTCACAACGACTTGCATATGACGTATTCTGAATACGTTACCAGGACGTAATAATTACGTTTGAGTTTTGACGTTAGCATCAAGACCATATTCGTACGTAACAAAAACGTTGGAAAATACGTTGTCACAACGACTTGCATATCACGTATCTAAAATACGTTGTGGCAACGTAATTTTCACGTAAGAAAGGGACCTGACCAAACAGCAACGTTGTGAATACGTAGTGTGCTAGCTGGGATGTTTGTAAAATCGTCTGTCGAGAGTTGTTCTTCACTGGTTTTGAGCAAATCCGAAAATATTTTTTCGAGGCCTTTCTTTTGGTATGAGGCATCGTCTAAAAGAAGTTTCAAAAGTAGAGTTGAACATTCAAATAAAATAATTATTCTATCCCAACGTCGGTAAAAATTGTTAGTTTTGATACCTGGAGTTTGTGGCGTTACTTTGATTTTCAATCTTTTTGGTACTTTGTTCACCGAAATGTAGCAACAAAGATTTTTTATATGATGGTCAATTTTAATTAGATTTTGTTTAATATTTCTTAGATCTTTGAAATAAAAGTTGTAATCCATGAATATAGGTTTATACGGATTATATTCGAAAACATAATACAGGCTCACTCAAGGAAAATAATAAATAAACGTCTGAAAAAGTTGCCAACGTATGAATCTACGGGATGTCGGATCGGAAACAAATGTTAACGATACTGTGCAAACAAACACAAATAATAAATAAACGTCTAAAATGTTAGCACAACGATATCAAAAAAAAGATGTTAAAATGTAACAAAAATAACTATAAGTCTACAAAAAGACTAATTATAATTAAATCGACGGATATTTCGCTTGACCGACAAGCTTCATCAGCGTCTGTAATCTGATTTGAAAAATTGTCACGTGACCATCAGTTATCGTGACGTAAATTACTAAAAATCATAATCTTGAACTTTATACTTTATATTATTCAAGTTTATATGTACACTAATTTATAAACAATATGAAAGCAATGAGAAAATGTAATGATGAAATTTACCAACTAGCTAAGGACCAGGCACTGGTTAAAAAGTTAAAAAAAAACCCAAAGATTTAGACCTTTTTGTTTATGCCTTCCGGATGTGATGTTTGTAACTCGCGGATCCAAAAACTCTCTCTTTTTTGTCTTTGATTTTCTTTCCAACTTAGATTGTGGTCAATGATATAAATTTTTGATCTGCCAAAGTCATCCAACGAGTGCCCCGGCGACACAAAGTGTTGACTCACGGGCAAGAGCGTCTTTTTCGTAAGGTCACTTCTGTGTCCATTCTTTCTTTTGTTGAATGGTTGGACACTTTCTCCTACGTATTGCGATCCGCAGACGTGACAGTCAAGGAGGTAAACCACATTAGGTGTTTTGCAATTGACATTGCAAAAGATCTTATACTCCTTTCCTGTCGTCTTGCTATGAAACACTTGTGCGTGTTGCAATTGGAGACAGCACTTGCAACGCTTGTCACCACATGGTTTACACTGGCCGACCGTCGATGAAGGTCTAGATACTGCAGCTCTGACCAGTGTATCCTTAATGCTTTTAGGTCGCCGGAACGCTACAACGGGTGGTTCAGGGAACAACTTGGCCAGCGTTTCACTTTTTTCAATTTCTTTCCAATGATGACGAACAATGCCTGAAATTTTCTCTAAAGAGGGATAGTAAGTGAGAACAAGGGGTACCCGTTTGTTGATCTTTTTTTCTTTGTACTCCAGGAGGTCATTTCTGTTAATTTCACTGGCTTTTGAAACCCCACTCTCTATAACTTTGTCATTATATCCCCGTCTTTTCAAATGATGGCGTAAATCTCCTAGTCTTTGCTTGGTGGTTTCAACAGTGTAGCATATTCGTTTTACCCTAATGGCTTGGCTGAATGGGATACTCTTAAAACAGTGCTTAGAATGGCAACTACTGTGTGAAAGGTACTGATGTTTGTCTGTAGGCTTAGAGTATAAATCAGTTGTCATGTTGCCCTCCTTGACCGTGGTGGTAGTTTCAAGGAAGGACATTTTGGTTTTCGACACTTCGTGTGTGAATTTTATAGACGGATGGATACTGTTGGCATGTTCCAAAAATTCATCAAGCTCTTTATCGCCATGTATCCACTTCATGTCAACGTCATCTATAAATCGGAACCATGAAAGAGGTTGTCTAAGTGACGAGAGGAGTAATCGTTCTTCTAGGTCCCCCCATAAAAATGTTGGCATAGGAGGGTGCCATTTTGGTTCCCATAGCTGTCCCATTTATTTGAAGATAGTGGTTTCCGTCAAAAGTAAAATTGTTGTTTTTTAGAACTATTGTAAGCATCTCCACTAAACAATCTGTCGGAGGTTCTTGATCTGTTCGTTGTGCCCATATTTTCTGCATGCGGCAATTCCGTCATCATGGGGAATGTTCGTGTAAAAGGAAGTTACATCCATGGTAACAAGCGTGGTATTTTCTGGAATGGTTAAATTTTCCATTTTCTTCAAGTAGTCGGTAGTATATTTGATGTGTAATGGAAGGTTTTCAACGAACGGCCGAAGGTGAAAATCAATAAATTCCGATATCTTTTCAGTTAGGTGACCATTGCCTGATACAATCGGTCTCCCCGGATTGTTTTCCTTGTGGATTTTAGGCAGCAGATAAATACGGCCTGGCTTGGGATCCTCTGGAGTAAGCTACTCCATGGTCTTATCGTCTAAGTGGCCACGAGTATGCATATCCTCTAAGGCTTGCATGATCTTCTGCGTAAAATCCAGTGTAGGGTCAGAATCTAATTTTTCGTAGAATCGACAATCGGACAGTTGTCTTTCTGCTTCTTGTATATATGTCGTTTTATCCATGACTACTACTGCACTCCTTTTATCTGCTGGCTTAATAATAATATCATCTCTTTCCTGTATATCCCTAAGGGCTGATCTTTCTGCCTGTGTTAAGTTGTCGGTCTTGGGGACATATACGTCAACATTGTGTTTGATATCTGACTTAATTAGGTTAATGACCGATTCTAGCCTGGTATTGTTGCTAGGTTTCGGGATCCAATTACTTTTCTTGACAAATCTAGGAATATCAGTGACTTCTTTTATGTCCGATTCGTCTGTTGATAGGTCTTCACTGGTTTCTTTATATATATATACGTCTGAAAATTAAACCAAACGATGTTAGAATTAGATTTTTGAGCTATCAATTTTTTTGTTCTTCCCTCGACGGGTTTTGAACTCGCACCTTTGATACACTGCAGCACCATTCGCTTAGCCTTACGTCCAGCGCCCTAGACCACTCGACCACATCCACTCCCTTATATTTGAATAATAAATAGCTATTATGAAATATATAATGCATTTTCTGTTTTCCGACATATTCCAAAGAAACAAGAATTAAGCTTTATATTAGTTATAACAAGCAATACCGTTACGGTGGTGTAATGGTCAGCCCACGTACTCGCATTAAGTGCGGTAGACCTGCGTGGATAGATTGTAGGTTCGATCCACGATCGGGTCAAACCAAAGACTATTTAATTGATATATAGCTTTAAGTCATTCATGTTTTATATGCAATATTACGTCGTAATTGTAGCTCGCTTGAGTATGACCTATTTCGATCCAATATAATAACAGATTCGAGAAGTGTTTGTGGATATATCAGGGAGGACGCTTCCCACTTTCTCTTAAACTGCCGCTTATATATCGAACAAAGCCGGACAATTCTCTTTAATTTTTCCATCACCACAATTTTCGGAAAGATATTGGAACTTTGTTATTTGGAGACTCTCAAAAAGACCAGGTTCAAAATATTTTGCTATCAAATGCAGTACAGACATTCATTAAGAACAGTAGGCGATTCACTGAAGGAACATACCCGGCCTCTTTTTCTTTTTTTTTTTACTTATCTGTTATCGTTCGAATTTTCTATATCATAAATACTAATACACTTATTATCCGTCATGCTCTCTGTCAGACCTACCGGTATGTATATATGATACTGGAGAGAACTATATATAAGTTGTAAAACTTGTGTTCTATCCTATTGTATATATTTGACAATAAAATATGTTTAAATCAAGTCATTCACGCAGCCAAAACTAACAGCTGATTTTAACTACAACAAGCAAATCATCGGTACAAGTATGAGACTCAAAGGTGAAACAATAGGCCACATTGGAAACAAGAGGAATACTGAAAACCTCCACAAAATCGTTCTCAAATCACACTCAAACCACAGCTATTATACATAAAAGATATAAAACATACCAGTGTGGTCCTTCTCAGCTTCCGAATGAGCGTGGACATGACTGTCGAATAACAAAACATCTGCATTGAAATTCCACATTCTCATAAGAAAGGTTTGAAGTTAGCAAAAGGGTAATAAGAAGCCGTAAATTATCAAGACAGACAATACAATGGCCAAACGAAAAAGGACAAACAATGATCTAAAAAACATGTACACGACACGGAAAACTAAGATTGAGCAACATGAAAACAGTGATGAACTCATGTGCTTCAGAAGGCTAAGAAGTTCCTGCTCCTACCAGTGATTCCCGTCGCGTTGAATAATCTGTCAAAAATCCAATCGTAAGTCACGAATGAGGAAAAAAAGGGATTGTGATAATAGGAACATATCCGTGGTCATTTGTGACATTGAAATTCCGCAACCGTTAACCAAGTTATGGCCGGGCTGCCAACCGGACCTCACTAACACATTTTTGAATGGACTTCAACTTAACCACTAGGAAACTTTGGTTCAGTAATGAGCTTACTTGTTAGCAGCGACTCTCTTTCATGGCAATCATGCTTGGAACTTAAGCTCTGGAATATTTTTTTTTCAATTGAGAGATATATATGCAGTATTTATACGTACACAACGTTTCTGACAATTTTACTTAGTTTATTAAAGATCATTTATATAACTTCAGTTCATTTGCTGTCATTTGATTTATTTTAATTATGTCAGTAATGCATTTGCGTGGAAAGGGACTAGTAACTTGTAAAAACTTGTTCCCCGTCCAATCGTATAGATATTGACAATAAAATCATTATAAAGTAAAGTATATGCAGGCCCTGCTCAGGAATGTTGCTGCATATTTAAATGGAAAGTCCTCTATGGGAAAATTGAAATGACATCTTTTGTCGTAAAGTTTCGTTCTTAACCGGCCCCACTATCATTCTCTTGGTGCAAGTCAAAGACTGACGTTGTATCTGTGGAATCCATTATTTCAGAGGAACGCCTATATCTATAGATACAAGTAAACGGTATCTGAAAGCTTGTTACTGACTATATAAGTATATTGTTATTTATGCGCACCATACATTTGTTGTTTTGCCTTTTTACTTCTAATTTTTGCGTACTGATCATTTTGATAATGTTCCAAATAAGTAATGACATTACCACTGCACATGTTAGAAATAAATAACGTTAAAATAATAGAGATACACATATACGTATTTCATATAAGATTAAACAGGAAGTGTCCTCCAGCATTTTAGCCATATGACTTCCGGTACACGAGAACATAACACATGAAATATACCGGCTTCGGAGATTCAGTGATGAACCTCTGTTTAGACTAATATTTAAATGATAATTCTGCTCAAACCATGTTTGAATATCTTGTTCTAAGATTTGTGCATTGTATTTTAACTTTCGGAGTGTTTATTAAGCAATGTACAAACTATTTTATCCATTTTGGTTTGGCATACAAACAAAAGTCTTCGATATTAAATTTAATTAAATCTGATGCAAAACATTTAAAAAAAGTGCCAGTTCATTTAGGCATTGTTGTTTTAGAGGACAATCATTCATACAGCGATATTGCCAACATAATTATTTGGTCACTAGCCTTGGGAATATCGTGCATTAGTGTTTATGATGTTGAGGGTGAGTATAATTTTTTGTAAGAAATGCTGACATGTTGTTGGATGGTAGGTCTCATTACAAACAATTTGCACTGCTTCTACCAATTCTGCCACTGTAGTGTCCGCAGTAAAGGAATCCAAAGTTTATTTACAAGTGAGTAAAATCTATTATTAAAAATCTAGTATCTCATGATTTAACCAAGGATCCTATTTTTCGATGTAAACAGTTAGTACAGGAAATAGGGCCGAATTTGCTAGGTTTTTTTTTGGGACATGCCAGACCCCATCTTTAAGAGCAAGTCCAAGGGTTACGATCTGCTTCACCTCCTCAGTGTGAGGTATTATCTCGTAATTCTTGTGCATTACCATCTTCTGGATTTTATCTGTTATGTCCCTTATAATGGTATCATTTTCAGCCAATCTGCACAAGACATTCATTGCACATCATATCAAAATATGTACACAGTTAAGTAAAAAATTTGTGTCACCAAAAATTATTCTGTGCAGTTTTGGCAGTACCTCATGACAAAGCTTGCACATGTTCATTTTATATAATTTATATTTTCCTACAAGACACATTCTATTTGGTTGTAGCTATTGCTGCTGCATCCATATAAAACTGTCAGTGTGTGCTTAAAAAATCTGGCTAACATCGACAAGGCGAAATGTGAAGAATTGGGGAGTCGGGTCGTAACTCTTGGCTGGCGAAGATGGTCTGTCCCCAAGTATCACCATTTTCTTTTCTAATACACTTGTTTCGAATCATTTCCATTCCATCAAAAGTTTCTTATTTTCGCCTGCAAGACCACATGATTTTGGTGAAATGTTTGGCATTGGGCTTCCGGTGTCAATGTACACAACGAAAACTCCAATCGATATTTGCCATTTTAACGTTCCTCAGCATAAAGAATTCTTAACATTATCTGTAAAAGACAGATATCAATTAAATTGTTTTATTTGTATCAAAGACTTCAATGCATAGACAATTACTTCTTTAAAATTAAATTAATTTTCTTCTTTATTTACTGCATCATGAAAGGAAAACGATCTGTCTTGATATATTTTTCTTATCAGATCGACAAAGGGGTACCGAACTCCAGCATTTACTCTGCCGTTTTCTTGGCATCTCCATATTGCAATTACTTATAATCTATATATAGCTACTGCATCTACGACTATGATATGTTGACGTTGTCACAGTAATAGCATATAAACTGGAAGTAGTCTGCCTAACATTTCAGACGTCAAGACACGAAGAAGATGGAACGTGGTCGGAATTGACATGATTCGAAACAACCGTATTGATTACACCTTTGATTGTTATTGTTTTAATTTCAAAATAGGAAATGTACGAATGTTTAAAAATGTTTCAGTTAAGCAGTGGAAAATAATAACTAACCCTACAGCACCTAATTTTTAGTGTCCACCCTAAATCTTGTATTGCCATTTTTGGACAATCACTGTTAAAGTCAGATTTTTGTGCTGTATAACCAAGGTAAAGAAAACAGAAGTTTTTCCTAAATACTTTCCTACGCTATCTTTTTCAAGAATATTGAGATGTTTCTAATTTTTATTAGATATCTTATTATAAGTTTGAAATAATCAACATGATTTCGTGTTACTGCAATATGTCTGGGATTCATGAATAAATAATTAGTTTTATTTATCTAATAATCTGTACTACAGAATAACAATTGGATATTACTTTTAGTTTTAATTCTGCTTTATTTTTCACATACATCATTGATCATGTGTAGAAGTAATGATACCAATAGGGTACATGTAATGAGAAATCATAAATCGAAGAAGGGCATACAGTGCAAAACAATGACCAAAAGGACAAACAATGTTCTAAGAAACACTTAGGGTGGGGGGGGGGAACTCAGGTACTACGGAGGGGTGGGGGGGGGGAACTCAGGTACTACAGAGGGTTAGCAGTTCCTGATGCACCCGTCATGTTACTTTTGCTACAAACCCGATTATAAGTCATGAATGAGGAAAGGACCGGATTTTATTATCATTACCCTTTCATGATCCAGAGACTAATTATATAAATAGAAAGCAATTTTTAAAGCATTTAGATGACCTAGATTTATGATTTGGAACTTTCGTTTCTAGTCTTTTATCATGTACACGTACAAGTAATTTTGTTGAGAATATAAGGCAAAAATGTCACGATATTTTAGGTACATTTGTAAATAGTTGTATAAGAAACATTTATTTAGGACAACTTACAGATTTGTAAGACTTTTATGTATGCCCACAGCCATTTATAAGACACAAAATTAGGTAGAATTACCACATCAGTCAGACCAGGAAAGTATCAATCTAAAAATATACAGTCAAATCTACCATAGTTACAGTATCTTGAAATCAAGACTGGGTTGCACAAATCTCAATTAAAACTTAATTAACATTTAAATTTACTTGAAATGGACATGAATTTAATTTGCCCTTAAGATTTAAGGGAACGACCATTTAACTTGAAGGGGGGGGGGGGGGGGTTATGGTATTTTTCTAAAAAAATATTCTGATTTTGGTGGGGGGGGGGGGGGGGGGGGGGGGGGAATAATAATCTGATTCAGAGTTTTTGTTATATAACCTAATGTTAAATTCTGGAAAAGAAATTTGCGCTTTGCGCGACAAAAGAAAAAAACATAACCCCCCCCCCCCCCCCCCCTCCCTGCAAATTAAATGGTCAGTCCCTAATTGAGACTTAAATTTAATTGATGTTTGTGCAACACAGTCCAGATAATTAAAATTTACTTGAATATATTAATGTAAATATTGTATGATCCTTACAATTTCAATCTTATACAAATTATTTGCCCAAAATGATAATATTCTAAGTCTTGCAATTTTTTGTCCATACGTGTTTTTGTATTGAATTCCTTAAAAAAATTCCTGTCTGTTATACACCAACAGCTTTGTTGTAGATTTGACTGTTTCCGAGATATGAGAAGCAAAAAGGGTCAAAGACGCATAAGTGTTTTATTTTTATTTTAAGCCACGTTTTAGTGGGTTTTTTTGCTGGACTATATCCATTTTCATGCAAACTCGTGCTATAGGAAACCCTTTTCGATTAGGTGTGGTCGAATCATACTACACCTAGAGTAGACCTTTTTTTCTTTTTCTTAACAGTCCTCACGATGAGCACAGATCCTACGGCCCAAGACCAGTAAAACTTTGTTCGGACCAGTAAATTTTCAGTTTTTTTTAAGAACTTTTTAGTATTATATACATTTTTTGTATATAAAAATAAATTCAAGGATTTGATTCGGATCAGTAAATTCAAATTTTCATTTTGAGAACTGCCTTAATTCTGTTTAAAATTCATAGTGGTATTTATTTTAACCATATTTGTACCGGGAATACTTGTAGACATTTCTGAAAATTTTGGTGAGTCCCACGGTCTCCCACCATTGTAAAAATCTAAAATTTGAAAACTTTGGTGAGTCCCAACTGAAAATGGTGAGTTTCAAGGATCAGTGGACAAGGAACATGTGAAAACAAGAAAATTACATAGAACTGTTTAACATCAATATGAAGTTTGATAATTTTTTTGCATTTTTGTCAATTATTATTGGTAACAAACTACTTATCTGAAGTTATCAGACGTGTACATGTAATAATTAGACTAAATTTTTTATCTGAGATAATATTTTTGTATTACATACTGTACATGTATATATGGAATTGGAAATTAACAGCAAGTTCTATTTTTAGATCATATCAGTTGATATCAGTTTTCGTGAATTGATTTATTATATCTGAGCTTAATTAATTAAGAAAACATACATGGACATTTGTGTGTACATGTATGTGTATATAGTAATTGTACAGTATTAAAGTACAAAGCAAATAGTTTATTTACAGTGCAGTCAGAGACATAACATGATAAGAAAAACTGTGATAGACGTATAAAAGATATATCAGTATCACTAAGAAGAGTGATATATTTATAATATCACAGTGATTTATCATGCTACGTCTCTGACTGTACTGTAGATTCAGAGCTGTTTTAGGGAAGGTATAAACAAAATGATTGTTTTAATTTAAACATTTTTTCAGCAAAATTTAAATGCTAATTCAAAACATAGTTTAAAAGAAAATTAAATGTGACTCATATTAGATTAACATTAGGTTTGGATTGTGGTGTGATAAAAGGGGCTGTCATGATCTTGATCACATGGTTATTGGATATACAACTACTTGTGCAATCGGTGCCTACATGTATCACCACTAAAGTTGTGAGTTTGAATCCCGTTTATCTGACATGGCGAGGTGTACTCGATGCAACATTATGTTTGTTAGAGACTTGCGACAGGTCAGTGTTTTTCTCTGGGTACTCTTGTTTCCTCCACCAATAAAACTGACCGCAACGATATAGCCGAAATATTTTTCTAACCCCCCTGTTGTGATAATATTTATTGGCTAATAGTTAACAATGACCACAACATGTACATTTTTGACGGAGAACCGGTAAGTCCCGATCGCAACAATAGAGCTGGAAAATGAAGTAAACTATGAACAGACAGTTAACAATTAACCGTATATATGCTATATACCTTAAGTATATATCCATACACCACAGGCTCATCACTACATTGTGTATATCTTGCAGTCCTCATGATGAGCACCGGTCCCCCAGCCCAAGACCAGCGAAACTTTGTTCGGACCAGTAAATTTTTCAGTTTTTATTTTGAACTACAATGTATATAAAAATAAATTTGATTCAGTGCAGTAAATTCAAATTTTCATTTCGATCAGATCCTGTCACATAATATTGATAGATTTTAGCTATCAATCATGTTATATTCTTGATTCTTCCTGTTTTCTACAAGGTAGCATGTATATACAGTAGTTATAAAATTAGGTGATAATTAATGGACTACAAATGTAGTTTATCGCTTTAAGCAATGATATAAAAAATTGTAAAAAAAACAATGTCATGTTTTCTATTTTTAGGAGAATGTAAAAGAAACCAAGTTTTTTTAAAAGAAGAAGTAATAAAGAGACAGAAAGAAGTTTTATGTGATGAAAGCTCTAAATACCATATATGTATACATTCCAGTAAACAACATTCAAATGTAGAAAATGGTAAGTCACATGTACTGTACCAAAATACCACGCCAAAAAGTCGTACCAGTATACCAAAATACCTCGGCAAAAGTCATATCAGTACATCAAAAGTCATACCAGTATACCAAAATACCTTGCCAAAAGTCATACCAGTACACCAAAATACAAATCCAATAGTAGTACCAGTACACCAAAATACCTTGCCAAAAGTCATACCAGTACACCCAAATACCTTGCCAAAAGTCATACCAGTACACCAAAATACCTCGCCAAAAGTCTTACCAGGACAGCAAAATACCTCACCAAAAGTCGTACTAGTAGTAGTATACTAAAATACCTCACCAAAGATATATAAGGAATTAGACAAAAAATGGCAGCAGGGGTTAAAAAATTTCAAAAAGTTCACTGGTCCTGAAAAATGTCCTACTGGTCCTGAATATCGGAATGAAGGAAATTAAATTTGTTGAACACAAAAGTAACTTACTAGTAATTGAGTGACATATATTATTTAAAATGACTTTTAGGTTGGCAATTTAATACCTGAGGCTGATCAGATGCTGCTGTACACTTAATTTGATAAAACCTGTTTTTCATTTTGTCTTGGTCCATCAAACAGTCAATTTTCGTATATTGGCTGTACCTTTGAATAAAGCAATGTTTTTTTGTGTTGGTGCAAATTCTGGATATCTTCTACAGTATTTATCCCACCACATATTTACTTCATAATTTTCATTAGCATGATCGCAGAAAATATCTTCGGAAGTTTAATTTCATCGAGATTATCAGCCAACCACTTGCCTCAACCCAAGGAATTTTTTCCTTCCACAATGTTTGAAATGTTCTCTTCCGTTTAAGCTTATCGTATCGTTGATCTTTTGTTAGTTGTGGTGTTTTTATGTCTCCCCCCACTTTGGTGGGGAGACATATTGTTTTTGTCCTGTCCGTCTGTCCGTCACACAGTTTGTCAGCGCAACTCCTCTACAGAACAGAATTTCATGAAACTTGGTAGGTAGTAAGGACACCATATGTAGTTGTGCATATTACCAGGAAATTTTGATCGCCAGAATTTTGTGGGAGTTATGCCCCTTTGAACTTAGAAATTTCCCGAAATTTACTACTGAAGCAGCTTGTCAGCGCAACTCCTCTGAAACTAATGAACAGAATTTCATGATACTTGGTAGGTAGTAAGGACACCATATGTAGTTGTGCATATTACCAGGAAATGTTGATCCCCTAAATTTTGTGGGAGTTATTTGCAAACACTCTAGTGTAATATCCCTCACTGAAACTTGTATATATATATGTACAAGAGTCTTATCATAATGTCACTATTTCCCTGAAAAAGTTTTTCATCACCAATCCATTGATTTTAGAAGAACAAAACTCCTTTAAAATCATTGGAAGAATAGGCTGAGCAATTTTCTGGAATGGGGAACTTTGCCATGACAATATGGAATAGTACCTGTAACCCTTGCTTTAGCACTTTCAATCAATTTTTTTTTGTGTTTCATGGATTAAAAACAGGTTTTTTTTTTATTCATTGAAGCTTAATTTTATTTGTTATCTAAATATATTTTTTACCTTTGACTACAGTTTGTGGGACGGGGGGAGATATACGTTTTTGCGGGCAAAAACAAACTTTAATTTCATTATGTAATTTATTGTTGTCAGTATCACAAGCTGCTCCGTTAACATTAAAAAAAACTGGTCAATGACTTTCGGGCCATTTTTATGTTTGAACTGCTTCACTAATGCGCTTGAGTATTATCGAAAGAATTACCGTTTCTGTAAAGTGCAAAACTGATCTTAAGATTTTCTGTTACAACCATCCCGGGTGTGTGTACTCCGTTACCGGAGGTTCATACAAAGCAAAACACACTTGGTAAAGTGCTAAAACGATCTTGAATTATTTCAGATTATGTAATCCACTGTTAACAATGTTAAAAAAGGCATTCAATGTTGGATTAAAATTATGTAGTAACATCTGTCACTCAGACTTTTAACCTCCTATTTAATTCAAGTCCGTAATTGGACAGTTTCAACTGGTCCGTTGGTCTTTACAGGATTTGAAAATGTTAGGTCCAAACTCACAAATCGCCTCTCCCAGACCTCTGACAAGCAGATTTTTTAGCCCCCTGTGGCAGGTACATGGAAGTCTTCATTCAGAATTATATTAAGACAGTTCAACATGAATACATGTAATATGAACAAGTCTTAAGATTTAATTGTTACTTATTCAAATAAATATTTGTACATATAACCTGTTTGTTTTTCTCCCTAAGGTTCTAATTTTTGAGGAAATTAATATATAAAAATTTATTCAAGCCACGATATAGCCACGATACAGTTGCTACAATCAATCAATCAATATTCAAGTAAATGTATAGCACCCTGCACAACTTATTTCATGAAATGGCACATGTGAAAAAAATGACACATCCATGAATGCTAAATGCTTTAAATTTTTTAAACTGCATCATATTGATTTTATTTTGAAAAAGATCATTTTGTTTTATGTGGTTTGTAAGTACATTGTTTGTAATTTTATGAGTTATCTCCCCTTTTTACTCAACTTGTTAGTTGTATTACAGTACATTCACAATTTGTAAATTCCTTTCATTTTTATTTTTTCTTACTCCAACGGTAATGATTAACAAAAACAGAAGTCAGCTGTCTTATTTCAACATGTTCAAAATATGAGGACAGCTAGATTTAAAAATAAAAAGAGAAAAATTTTCATTCCAACATTTCTTTGGTTAAGAAAAGAATGTAAAAGAATAGTGTATTATGGGTATTTAAGGCCTTTAATGACATCGTAGAAGTTATATTGTGGTGGTAAGTTTTATTGGAAGAAGAAACCAGATCATTCCCAGAATGCCACAGATTTTCTGCAAGTCTTTGACAAAAAATCACTTCCGAATATAGAGTACATATTTATTGCCACATACAGGAGTCAAGCTTATAATCTTATGTGATGATATGCACTGTATGGTACAGAATTAAATTATAAACATAATTGTAACAGAAAGTAGTTCTACCTGTTTTAACACTACATGTATGATATTAAAATGAAAAACAAAAATATATATAACAAGTGCACAGTAAGAACAGTAATGGCAAAATCAATACCCCTAACACACATATACATAACCACTCACTCTCCTAGCTTGGTACAGGCACTACAATATAAAGTGGTCGGGTCAAGCTAGTTTTATGGCCCAAAAACGTGTCCTCTTGTCTAGTTTTGGTGAAATGATGCTGTTATGAAATGTTTGTTATGAAATGTTTCCCAATTGTGAGTAAAATGTCAACCCACATAAATAACTGGTGAGATAACATTTAATATAGTTTATCCTTCTTATTGGGCTGTCGTGATCGTATGGTAGTTGGATTTACAACTACCTGTGCAATCAGTGCCTATCACCACTAAAGTTGTGAGTTCAAACCCTGTTCATGACAAGGCGTACTCGATACAACACTATGTGATAAAGTTTATCAGTGACTTGCGACAGGTCAGTGGTTTTCTCCAGGTACTCCGGTGTACTCCACAAATAAAACTGACCACCACGATATAACTGAAATATTGTTGAAAGTGGCGTTAAACACCATAACCCCCTTCTTATGAATTACAGGATACAGCAGTAGTAATAGAATAGATATACAGTTACTGTCTCAGGAAGATGGACGACAAGGATTGGTGAAAATGGCTCAGAAATTATCTAAGGAAGTAACTGCAAAAAACTTCAAATTAGAAGACATTACACCACAAAATGTGGACTCTTTGTTACAAGGTATGTACACATAATTATATAGCTCTCTTGAAACTACATTGTATAAGACATTTAATGGTATATTCTACAATTGTAGGACTTTAGAATCTGGGGCATCTTGTCTACATTGATTCATATCATAAGTAGGTCATTTCTATTAAAATAAGTAAGTGTAATTTATAGTTCTTTCCTCATTGTTTTCCTCATAATAATATCTAGTTGTCAGTTACCATACCAGATAGATCCACCCTAATTGTATATGTAACAATCACACATTCTCATGTAACCACTCCAGATATTTTAGACACGTTATGGACTGGTGGTGTAATGGTTGGTGTGCTCTCCTCCTGTAGATCCTGGGTTCAAGTTCTGGTTGGGTCAAATGAAAGACTATTGAAATGGTATTTTTAGCTATTGTCACCACTGAGCGTCCGTCCGTTAACTTTTCACATTTTAATCAACTCCTCTGAAGCCACAGCGCCAATTTGAACCAAACTTTGGTGGAATGGTCCTTGGATGGCCCCCTTCCAAAATTTGTCCGGTGATCCCGACTTCCAACCAAGATGGCCACCAAGCTAAAAATAGAAAAAAAGAGGGGATGAAATTTTAATTGTCCATTGCTGCTTTAGTATAAGTCAAAATGAGTTAAAATTTTAACTGCAGCTGCATGGCAAGGAGTAGTTTAACATATATTCCGAGTTTTTCTGTGAAATTTTTCTTTCAGCCGATTTATACCGATTATGCAAATTAGGCATATTTTGATAAAAGATCACATTTAAATCTTCTCCTTGAAACCGCTGAACGAAATTAAACCAAACCTGGCAGGGATGGTCCCTGGGTGGGTCCCTTTCAAAATTGTGTCCGACAGCCCCGCCCTCCATTCAAGATGGCTGCTGTTACTAAAAATAGAAATTTCTTAAATTGTCCATTGCTGCTTTAGTATAAGTCAAAATGAGCTCACATTTTTACTGCAGCTACATGGCAAGGAGTAGTTTAACATATATTGTGGTTTTTCTGTGAGATTTTTTCAGCCAGTTTATTCCGTTTAAGAATATTATGAGATAAAAATCACATCAAAATCTTTTGCTCAGAAATTTGAGCTGAAATGATCTTTGGGTGGCCCACTTTCAAAATTATGTGTAACACCCCCATTTTCTATCAACTTTAGATGTCAAATTGAAAACAAGGTGAGCGATTACAGGCTCCTGGGAACCTCTAGTTTGCTTCTCCGCTAATCACACAACATTAAGGAGAAAGGCAAATAATGGTTGTCTCAGAACCAGGATAATGTGTGTGAGTGGAATGACATGTCTACCTGCGGAATGCTGTGTTAGTGAACTAACACTATAAAAATCTAACTAAGCGTGTTGGTCTAATACAAAGTGGACATCATCTCATCAAAATGTAACTTATTGACAAAGTTATTGTCACCATGGATATAGCTGTGATATGATCACTTGACATTAAACAACAACAGTCACTCGTTCACTCACTCACAAAATTATTAACAGAAAAAATGTCAACTGTTGTTGAAACAAATGCATTAGAGTTTTTGTTGCACGAAATAGGAAATAGAAAACAGCAGAATATTCTATAATGGTCTTTGTCCTTCCTGTTATAATTAGTGATGCAAGAAAAGGAGTGCAGCTGAAAGGCATAGTGTAGTATATACCTTGTAGTATTGGAAATAATATACAATTATGGCCCTCGGAAGAGGTGAATATCCAAAATTGTCAACCCCACTAGGGTTATTTCCCCGAGGGAAATAACCCTAGTGGGGTTGACAGTTTAGGATATTCACTGATTCAGAGGGCCGTAACTGTTTTATTATACCGAACAAACAGTTGAAATATACTGTTTAATATTTGAATTGTTAAAGTATTATTCCATTAGGGTTATTCACTGGATGTTGTAATTTTCGAGGGTTATTCACCGTTGAATAATAGGGTTATTCAATGGACGTGTGTAATTCTTGAGGTTATTCACCGTTGGCAGCGATTAGAAGCAAAAATATCCAGATTATTTTATGTCATGTGATTATCTTTTAACCAATAGAATTGATTCTTTATTATGTGAGGTATAATAATATAATTTGTTTGATTGAAGGACTGACATATGACATCTTAGTGTTTACACAGTTGTTATAACATAGCTTTTTATGTGAATTATTTATAATGATACACATCTCTTTATTTCAGCCACTTTTTATGTGAATTATTTTTAATGATTAATTTCTCCTTATTTTAGCCACTTTTTTATTTTATGTGTATTATTTATAATAATATGTGTTGCTTTATTTCAGAAACAAATAAATTTCCAGATCCAGATCTAGTCATTAAATTTGGAGCTGTAGATGCTTTACTAGGATTTTTACCATGGCAGATACGATTAACAGAAATATTGTAAGTAGTTCAAAAATGTAGGGATAAAAAAGATCAGAGGTCTGAAACAGACGTTACTCAGATATTGTTCAGAAACCACTGAAATATTTGAACCCAAGCTGTACAAGATGGCCACCACTTTGGAGTGAGTGAATGATTGTTGTTTAATGCCAATTCAGTAATTTTTCAGCTATACCATGGCGAGAACAAGTTAATTTTCAATGAGATGATGATGAGGTCCGTTTTGTTCTAGACCAACATGCTGAGTTGGATTTTTATAGTGCTAGCTCAATGAAACAACAGTCCGCGGGTAGACATGTCGCTCCACTCGGACACATTATTCTGATTCCGAGCCGACGTCACCAGTCTTTGCTCTTTCTCCTTAATGCTGCATGCTTAGCGGAGAAGCAACAAATACCAATTTTATAATCTTTGGTTTGACATGACCGGGCTCGAACCAACGATCTGCCACATTCGAGGAGAGCACGCTAACCATTACGCCACCAATGTGGTTCCACCACTTTTGAATATAGCTTAAGGGAGTCTGGGAATTATTTAAATAAAAATTTCATTCTGATTGTATAAAATTGTTGGATTAACAATTGTGTTTTGTATTTATTTTGTTCTTGTGAATCTATGGCTTATTAACTATTGTCACAAGTTTTACAAGTATCATAGATGGCCCTCGTGGCCATGATCGTATTGTAGTTGGATTTACAACTACCTATGCAATTAGTGCCTATCACCACTCATGTTGTGAGTTCGAATCTCAATCAGGGCGAGGTGTACACATTATTTGATAAAGTTTGTCAGTGACTTGTGATAGGTCAGTGGTTTTCTCAGGGTTCTCCTGTTTCCTCCACCAATAAAACTGACCGCCACGAAATAACTGAAATATTGTTGAAAGTGGCATTAAGCACCATCAAACAAACAAACATACAAGTATCACACAAGGAGATGGTGTTAGGATTCAGTGGTTTCTCAAAATGGTGAATTTTTGCCAGACATTATCGATTTTGCCACATTCTACGATTTTTTTGTTGGATTATTGGAAATGTTTTCACCATGTGGTACTTTTTTTTTTTCATTTTATAGTAATAAATGGTTAATTTATGCTGAATTCGTAGTATTTGTGAAACTCAAGAAAAATTAACCAATTTGTTATTCTACTTTCAGATCCTATACAACACATTGTGGACTGACATACAAATCATTTATATCATTGTTTTATTCATACGGAAAAACACAACAAAGATTCGGAAGATAGCGAAAGATGTCACAATAATTATTTTTAACCAATCCTAGAATTTTAATTTACCATATGGAGTAACTTAGTTATAATTGATCGGAAGGTGATGGATCTAGGCTTGTAATAAATTTACATAATATATTATTAAATACTTGTTTTGTAGTTGTTCCTCACCTAGTGCCATTTCTCCCAAGCTACGACTATTCATTTCCCGTGTGCAGACCATGTGTTGTTGTTCACTATTCAAAGCATGTGCTTCCATTTCAGCAGAGTCCTGTCCATGTCAAACCAAAGACTATAAAATTGGTATTTGCTGCCTCTATACTAAGCACACAGAATAAAGAAGTAAGAGCAAAGACGGGTTGGCTCAGAATCAGGATAATGTGTCAGAGTGGAACAACACATCTACTATTATTTCAGTGATCTAGTACTATAAAATCCAACTAAGTGTATTGGTCTAGTACAAACCGGACGTTATCATCATCATGTCATAAAGTAACTTGTTCTCACCATAATATAGCCAACAAATTGCTCATTTGGTGTTGAGCAACAATCACTGTTACAATTTTTATCAACCACTCAATATCATTGGAGTCAAATGTACTAAGACATTGAAAACTTGATTCCGAGGGATACATAAAGAATCCTCTAAGGGAGGTAAGAAAGAATAATTCAGTAGAGGCTTGTCTGAGATAGCATCAAAACCCTTTTAGGGATAGGCTGAGCTGTTTGAAGGATATCTTTACCTGAATGGTTGTGGCATTGGAGGTGAATTGATAGAATAATACATTAATAATATAGGATATAGGTTAGGCTTATGGTGTTAAATGCCACTTTCAACAATATTTCAGTTATATCGTGACGGTCAGTTTTATTGGTGGAGGAAACCGGAGTACCCAGAGAAAACCACTGACCTATCGCAAGTCACTGACAAACTTGTATCCAGTACACCTCGCCTGACCGGGATTCGAACTCACAACGTTAGTGGTGATAGAGCACTGATTGCATAAGTCCAACTACCATATGATCACGATCACGACGGCCTCTATATATATGTATAGGATATGGGAAAACATGAAACAGTTGTTATATGAATAATAACTAAATGTTACAACACCATTGATGAACATAGATTCTCATAAATATGTAGACAAATCTCAACACGGTTCATAGTTTAACAGGGTCTGTATTAGGTAGAAGTGAAATCATTTTTAGATCAATTGACCAAGGGCCATTTGAGGTTTTGCAATCACTTGGCATCCATCATCTGTCCCTCATCTCTTGACTTTTTGCTTTCAATCTTCCTCTGCAGTGGTAATTTGGGAAGGGATGAGGGAAATATTCAGATTTGTATAAATAAAGTTGATCCTCTATCATGGGACCTATTTTTTTTTAAATGCCTGGCAACCATACTGTCCTGGAAAAGAATACTAGCTGTGACATGCAGCAATTGAGATTTCAAAATATTTGAATTTCAACTGGGATAAATTTCCTAAACAATTCTCAGTCACTGATTGGTGCAACTGTTGGGAGATTTGTACCTCATTCCTGCACTAGGTAGTTCTTTTTATTATCACTGAATGATAGATATGTTTTAGTTCACTAAAGCGCCAGTGCCTCTTGTATTTGTGATAATGGATTTTTAAGAAGGGTAGATTTAGCCTGGAATAAATGATATCCTCAGGTTAGATATAAAGTAGTCCAATAAATCGTCTTTATCAAACTTCTCTTTAAAACAATATTATTACTGTCCAGACCAGAAGAAAACTAATTAATTATTAAATTGATTAATTCTATACCTTTATTTTATACTATCTTAGCTACATGTAGGATAATTGGAACTGACCATTCCGGAGCACCTGAGTTCACCCCCGTTTTTTAGTGGGGTTCGTGTTACTCTATTTTAGTTTTATATGTATGTTTTGTTGATCGTTGTTTGTCCCTTTGTACTTTTTCTTTTGGGTATTGTGTTGTCTGTTCGATATACAGATTCTGATTACCTCCCTTTGGTATCTTCAAACTCTTCTTGTAAACTATGCAAATTTATCTTGCCAATTAGATTTGTGTCATGGTCCTGATCGTCTTGTGGAAGCCGTCATCGTCGTTGGTCGTATATAGTAAGTGGTTAAACAACTACCTATTAAATCAGTGACTATCGCCACTAATGTTGCGAATTCGAACCCCGTTCATGGCGAGGTGTGTACCTGATACAATATTATGTGAAAACAATTGTCAGTGGCTTCCGACAGGTCGGTGGTCTTCTCCTGGTGCTCCGGTTTCCTCCACCAATAAAACTGACCGCCACGATGTTGAAAGTGGCGTTCAACACTTTAACCCTAACGATGTTTTTCTACGGTTCACAGTAGTGTCCTTATGTCGTCTACCGCCTGTGGCGAAGTTTATTCGATACACATTTATGTGATAAAAGTTCGTTTGTGACTTACAACAGGTTGATGGTTATCTACGGGTACAGTAAGTACACCAGTGCAAAAACTTCATCACTGATGTTCTGAATTCGACTATCGCCCTGGGTGAAGTTTATTCGATGCACTTGTAAGTGATAAAGTTCATCAATGACTTGCGGCAGGTCTTGGTTTTGTCCTACTGCATTATATGTGTCTTAAAGAAACATAAGTTAAGGTTTTGCTACACTGATTTCTACCACTATGTCAAATTGCTCGACAATATTCATACCTTGTGTAAATATGTCTTGTTTATCTATGGAATTTATCGATTTTATTTAAAGAAGCTATTAATAGATGGCTATCAAAGTATATATCATTATAGGGTTAAAATCTTAAGATTCAACATACCCCACATTTGTAATATAACCTTGAAATTTATCTATGTACTATTCGGTGAGTAACGTATTTGGAGAGTGCCAAGGACTTCTTCTGTAGACTTGGAAAAAGAATAGGCAAGTTTTAGCCACTACAATTTTTGTTCTAAATTGTTTCTATAGTATATCAAATTAATCTCTTGGAAGCCTGGCCCAAGATGAATAATGTCAATAGACAGAATAAGACAATAAAGAAAAAAATCGTCCATGACCAGCTCTGCCGTTTCAGTATCACCTGTTGTCCCAATCGATCTCATTTCTGTAAAGAGTTATGCAATTGTTGATCTTGATCTTGGTCCTGTGAAAGTGCGTGAAATGTTTTCAACTGGATGTTAAACAACAATCATTCGATCAATCATTTACTATTCAACCTTGTTTAAAACAACTTATTCGTGGCACTTCCAATATGGCTGACATTTTGTAGTCCATTGAGAACAAAGTGGAATGTCGATGCCTAGAAATTTCTACTATTAAATCATGTTGTGTTCATACACTCTTTATAAACCTTTGGCGATATGTACTAAGAGAATTACATGTTATCTAGAAGTGAAAGAGATGATAGATTGCCAACACGAAAAGTGTTGAAATGGACGGCTTAAGTAATGTCCAGTTCATAATAATTATTAACAATTTACAACAAACTACTAATGTTGTTAGTTCGAATCTCGATCAGGGCGAGGTGTACAACATTATGTGATAAAGTTTGACAGTGAATTGCGAAAGATCGGTGGTTTTCTCCGGGTCCTCCGGTTCCCTCCACCAATAAAACTGACGGTCACGATATCGATATAACTGAAATGGTGTTGAAAGTGGCGTTAAACACCATCAAACAAACAAACAAAGCAACTATTAGATCTTTACCTTCGACAGAAAATTGTTGTAAATGAATATGTGTTGATGCATGACATGTTATCGACTTGAACGTTATATAAAACAGAATGTTATGTAATACAGAATGATATGTAATACAATAACAGAATGAACTTCAGTAGTGGAACTCTATATAAATATACACCTATAGACCGATTTCTTAATTAATTATTGATTGAAAAACTCCAACCCCATGTGGTAAAAAATGTAATTGTTGTGTTCTCCACGAGTGCAGGAGAGCATGGTTTCCAGTTCATGTTTGATTTGTAAAAATGATATTTGCTGCCCATTCATATCAAAGGTCCAGACAATACAATGGCAAAAGACGGACAGACAATACAATGGCAAAAGACGGAGAGACAATACAATGGCAAAAGACGGACAGACAATACAATGGCAAAAGACGGACAGACAATACAATGGCAAAAGACGGAGAGACAATACAATGGCAAAAGACGGACAGACAATACAATGGCAAAAGACGGACAGACAATACAATGGCAAAAGACGGACAGACAATACAATGGCAAAAGACGGACAGACAATACAATGGCAAAAGACGGACAGACAATACAATGGCAAAAGACGGACAGACAATACAATGGCAAAAGACGGACAGACAATACAATGGCAAAAGGAAAGAAGTAAAAAGACAAACAATGGTCTATAAAACAGTACACAGAAAACTAGATCAACACGGACCCAATATATACTGGGGTGAACTCAGGTGTTTCGGAAGGGTAGCACTTCTTGCCTCACTTTTGGCACTCATCGTGTTATTCGGACAGTATCGTGACCACGACAAACGGAACATATCCGTGATCATCTGTGACATAAATACTCCGCAACGATTAACCAAGTCGGGTTCGCGACTATTATACCTTCGATGTGAAGAATCCAACTTTACCACTAGAAACCATTGTTTCATTGGCTTCCTCGCAAGCAGCAACTATCTATCGAGGAAATCATAATAGGAAGCACTAGCTCTGAAATATCGCACCAATTGAGATACTAGTACAGTGTTCCCTCGTTAAACCGCCACCTTCTGTGCAGTCGGTAGTTTGGCGGTATAACGACTTTGGCGATAAACTGAGGGACATTGAAAACCGGAAGTTATGTGATCATATGAAAAGATAAACTTTCAACTCGACGGACATGCATTTTGCACTTGTACAAATACATAAGTATAAATAAAACATGTTTAATAAATAAATAAATTAAAATAATTATATTCACATCGGAAATGTCCTATACAGTTTGCAGATCTTTGTCAATGTTGACAAATTCTTGAACCGTCATTTGTAGCTCTGGACATCAAGGTTATTATAAACACGTGACAGCAACAGTTCATCTTCATTTGAGGGGTTATTGGAAGATTCCATTTAATTGTCAAATTATCGGCAATTTGTTGTTATGTTAATTTTGGATTTTCCTTTGCATAAAGCCCGGTATACACGATACAAGTTTTGCATCCAAGTCTCCATTCAAGAAAACTTGGATCAAGAAAACTTGAATTCAAGTTTGTGTATACACGATGCAAGAAATTTTGATGAATACACACAAGTTTTGGCGGGAGATACAACAAACAAAATGGCATTTCTGGGAGGAGAGGAGGGTGCTTCCCTTTGTATTGCATTATTATGTACAATTGTACTGCGAAGGAGATTAAGCTCCAAAAAGAGGTCAATATGGGCTCGTAAATGGCTTCGAAGGCGACGATGGGATGTATTTCTATGAAGTCTATTAGATCTTCAATCATTTCATTAGTCCATGTAACTGTCTTTTTCCTGCATGTTGGAGTTTCCTCTTTACCCGCCATCTTTGCACAACACGTGTAGTTGTTATTATTTACATTCACAAATTGATGCTGATAAGGATTCTGTCTTCTGATTGGCCAATCTCCATCCAAGTTGAAAAAAAATAGGATGCATTTCTATTCCATCCAAGTCCGTTCAAGTTTTTTGATTCAAGTTTCTTGTATGGTATACACGATCAAAAAACTTGAATTCAAGAAACTTGAATGGAGACTTGGATGCAAAACTTGTATCGTGTATACCAGGCTTAACTTATAATTGCACGTTTTTGTTTGTCGTCTAATTAATTACGCTTTCTCTTCAAGCACGACATTTTTATGACAACTAATTAAATTACAAATTTAACTCAGGATTAAAAGTACAAATGTAATCACTAGAAAAGTAAATACAGGTAATTATTATAATTAAAACAACTGATCACCTGTTCCGACCCTCAACTATGAGATCAATGACCGTGTCCGATGAACAGTTTTGACATTCCATAATTACCGATCAATTCACAGCTGTCAAAAGGTAGTTGTGGGCGGTACTAACGGGGGAATTTAAATTGGTATTACGACTTTTGTGTCTGAAAACCTGTGGCGGATGGCGGTAGCTGAGTTTGGCAGTATAACGGGGTATTTTTAACGGTGGGACAGACGAGAATTTTGGCGATAGGCGAGGTTGGCGATAAAACGGGGGGCGATAGACCGAGGGAGCACTGTATATATATATATTGTATGGTTGTCACCTGCTTAGATTTTTGTATAATATACTTTATTACATACTTAGTTCAAATAAAGGCATTTTTGTATGACCAATATGACCGGAAGTAAACTGTCCATATTTTCACACCCCGAGAAAATAACCGGTTATTGGATTACTACAAGATCATTTCCATATCGAGGCCCATATTGGCCCGGGCCAATATGGGCCTCGACTTCGTCTCTTTTCTAGATGTCGGAAGTATGTAATAAATAGTTTAATACATGGGCATTTCCATACCCTCGACTGCGTCTCGGGCCAATATGGGGGTCTCGGGATGATAACCAGGTCAATATGGAAATGCCCATGTATTAATCTGTAATTATTTCCTGTGACTGTATAATAAATTCTTCATTATCCTATACAATATATTAAAAATTGCTGAGTTAGATTGCTGTCAAATTATAATAGCGAGCACAGAGAGCTCTACAGCAACATGGGCATGCGCATTGAATACACAATCTTCCTTATGATGAGATTGAAATCCTTTCGTCCGGAAGTTGATACAAGTTGGCAGTCTCGGAGAGAATGCCAAAAATAAAAAAAAAAGTCTCCAATAAATGATTTTAAAACTAAAATGATATCATGAACTTCTGGGTCAGAAGGGTATAGAAATAGAAATAGAAATAAGTTTATTAACCAAATCAGGGTCCCAGGAGGGCATATACAAATAACAATTATGATTGATACACAACAACAATACATCAAACTAAATATTCGCGGTTAAATATCAATAATTGTGGTGCAGGCACACTTGGGCAGGAAAAGAGATATATGCACATAAACGTACACACACTTACTCACATTTATATGAGGGGGGGGGGAGGTAGTCCTATAATATATGACCTCGCATTTATAAAGTCTAATTTTAACGTTTTCATGTTGATTTTTTCATTTTTATTTTTTATTTAAATGCGAGGTCATATCGGAAATGTCAAAATATACGTAGCACTTTCCGCTGTCATTTTAAGTCGGGAACAGATTCACAAGTTAACCCACTCATCCTCCCCCCCGAATCATGTAACGTACACCCCTTAACAATAAAAATGAATAAATAATTAACTCACCTTATCTGTAGAATCGTTAATCCCATTATAACTGACAATTACTTTTCTAAGGCGAACTCATTCTCCTGCCGCCATAGTTTAAAATCAGTGTTAATTTTACGGATTCTAGAAAAATATGTCACAAAACGAACTTTTTTGTCCATTGATTAGACTTTTTTAATGTTTGCTAATAAAATGCAGGTAACGAACCCCTGTTTTTGGTAATAAACAGTATTCAAAGTATTATACTATCAATATAAAGTATTTTGTTTGTGGTAAGCGAGGTTCCGTCTTCCGTAAAGTATAATAGGGATTCATACAAATTATCCAGATCACGGTAAAATAAAAAGAAATCAGTCAGTTTTGCGGCTTTGATGAAATTGTTCAAATACATGTACCAGAAATTAAAATGTAGTAAGTATCCAATTTCACTGCGTCATCTACAGTTGGCCATCAGAAACAACGAGGAATTGAACAAACTCCTGTCTGGTGTCACCATTGCCCAGGGTGGTGTTTTCTCAAACATCCAGGCCGTTCTGCCAAAAAAGACACAGAAAGCCAAGCAATAAACAAGTGGATTGTAGTGTCTACACAAACAACGGCCCTGTCTACACAAACAACGGCCCTTTTCAGGGCCACCAATTTTTTTCAAAAAGAGTCTAAATTGTTGTTTTATCAATTGACCAAATTATACAGCTATGAACCCCAACCCCCCTCTCCTTGGTTTATTCTTCACTAAACTGAGGAATATTATAGTAGCTGTTTTGAACAAACTTTACAAAGCATGTAAACAAATTTAATTAATCATTAAGGAATTGAAAGTGAAATTTTCAGTCAGGTCAAGCTGAGGTCGAGGGTAAGTGTGAACATTTTCTAGACATGTTACAAACTAAATAAAAATGCTATATCGCACCATTGAAACTTGATATAAATTAATCATCATGATGAAAGGTTGCCTTCTGTTGAATTTCAAGGTCATAGGTCAAAATTAGTGTGAAAATCTTTTCAGTGTGGAAATGGTGCAGATGAAACAAATATATATATATATATATATGCAGAATTGCTAAACCTCGCCTAACACGGTACATATAAGCACAATTGGCAGTCATGTTCCTGACATGTACAAACATTTTCAAATGAAATATAGGATGGATGACCCCTTTTCAAAGTCTTATCTTAATCTTATCAGTGCAGTGTAGACTAAATGACTTGTCTGGACTCAACCAAACTTTGCATGCATAATCATTTTGAAGAAAGTAATACCCCTTTTGATTTTCAAGGGCAAAGGTCTAAACTTGGTGAAACAAGTTGCATGATACAAATACTATCAATCATATTTTATAAACAGTACTTGGATTTATATCTACATATCCAAACAGTGCATATCACTACGTAACATGATTCACATACATAGTGAGATGTACTCGGTACAAATTTTTGCAATCAAATTTGTCAGTGATTTGCAACAAGTCCATGATTTTCTACATCAATAAAACTGACAGCCTCGATATAACTGAAATAACCCTATCAATTCGTATTAAGACTTAAAATATGATATCATTTTGGTAAATAGAAACAAATAGTTTGAAATTTAGGAGTGAGTGATTGTTGTTTAACATCAGCTCAGCAATTTTTCAGCTCTATCATGGCAAGAACAAGTTAAATTTCAATGAGATGATGCTGATGTCTGCTTTGTACTAGACCAATATGCCTAGTTGGATTTTTATAATGCCAGCTCACTGAAACAACAGTCTGCGGTTAGACATTTCGCACCACTCGGACACATTATTGTGATTCCAAGCCAACCAGTCTTTGCTTGTTGTGTGCTTAGCAGAGAAGCAACAAATACCAATTTTATAGTCATTGGTTTGACCCGATGTGGGCTCGAACCCACGATCTACTGCAATCGAGGCTAGCATGCAAACCATTACACCACCGATGTGAAATATATATAAAATATTGTATTAAATGCCTCTGCTTGGACATTAATTTTTTTCAAAAATTTCAGCCCCCCGCCCTTCCAGTAATATAAAATGGTAGGACTAGGTGTTGTGGAGAGCTAGTTCAGGACTTTGTTCACTAAGAAATTGTCTTCCCCCCCCCCCCCCCATTTTTCAGTATCTTTTAAGGCAACAACCGGGGACTGGGATTTTTTTGAAAAAAATATTTTAATGCCCTAGCTGACCGAAAAGAAATGTAGATTTTTCATTGTAGCTGAAAAAAAAATTATGCTGTCACCAGTTAGAAAAAAAAATATTGCACTGCTGAATTTGAGTAGTCAATGTATTGTTTTTATGGAAAAATGTATTTTTGTTCCACATGAAAAGAAAACAATTTTTTGCTGTCTTCAAGAGAAAAAAATATTTTGACTGAGGAAGGTTCAGGAAAAAAAAGTTACAAGCACAATGAAAATCCCAGCCACCCCCTCCCGATAAGAAAATGGTTGTTGCCTAATAAAATAATTGTCATTGGTCTTGGAACAAAACTTCATCTGGTGGAAGTCATGCCTTTACTGGCCCACCCCCTTTTTATTTCCTTGAATTGCGTTTTATATCAAATACAGTGACAGTTGTTATTTGTGTGTTTGCTGAAACTTGACTGCAAAAAGGCATTATATGCGAGCTTAAGCGAGCTCTTTATGGTATAGAATGTGTACTTAGGATTTTTTAGCAAACATGGTTGAACATATTGTCGAAGAAAAAAAAATTCTACGTTTTGTAAACACCGGTTTCCGGGTAACACACTAACACACTCAACTAATGAAGATCTTCTTAACATAAAGCGTAAATGTGATCCTGAAGTCTCGTACCCTCTCTCGTACGTCCGATACCACTGAAACCCGGAACCCGTGTGTAATAAAAGTTATTTTGCCAGCTTGTTTTACTTATATTGATATTTTTTAATTTATTAAAACTCTTCTGACATACTGACAAGAATTTTTGTTTCTACGCGGAAGTTAACTTTTGAGATTTCGTAAGGAACGATAACTCGAATAAAGGAACGACAGCTCGATTGAATGAGACTAGATTCGGCCCTAAAATAAGTCGTCCCTAATATATCTCGGCCCAAAAAATCTGGACACTTTTTGATGAAATTGTCAGATAATTTTCAGATGAGCGAGCATTCATGGCCGTGCCGATTTCATATTAATGACTATATATTGTATCATTTATATGCGAGCTTAAGCGAGCTCTTTATGGTATAAAATGTATACTTAGGATTTTTTAACAAACATGGCTGAACATATTGTCGAAGAAAAAAAAATTCTACGTTTTGTATTTGTTATTCGAGTTATCGTTCCTTACGTTTTGTAAACACCGGTTTCCGGGTAACACACTAACACACTCAACTAATGGAGATCTTCTTAACATAAAGCGCTAAGGTGATCCTGAAGTCTCGTACCCTCTCTCGTAAGGAACGATAACTCGAATAAAGGAACGACAGCTCGATTGAATGAGACTAGATTCGGCCCTAAAAAAAGTCGTCCCCAATATATCTCGGCCCAAAAAATCTCGACACTTTTGATGAAATTGCCAGATAATTTTCAGATGCGCGAGCATTTAAGGCCGTGCCGGTTTCATATTATTTACCAAGATGCTAGTTGTAACTGGACATCTTCAAATTTTGTATGTCCCGCCATTCTAATGACAATATATATAGTATGTAATGCTAGTTGTAAATGGTCATCTTCAAATATTTTGTATATCCCGCCATTCTCAACTTTGAAATTATCTCCCTTGTTATTAGAAGTTTTCAATGATTTCACACATGTAAACGATAACAGTTAAAATCTTTATATTGTTTCAATAATTTTGTTATTTTTATTTATGCGTATTTACCAAAGTTCAATATAGAAAGATGTAGTTTGATATTTATTGAAATCATTACCTGATTCACTGCGGGACACTACCGCCATGGAGACCGTTTCATAGAAAATAGGCACGAAATTGATGAAAAAGTTGTCGAATCGTCGCAGATAGGGGATGCTTGTAGGTTAAAACATTACCGATGAGTAAATAAATATGTCATGAGTCGACAAAGGCACAGGGGTTAGGTGCGTCCGAAAAAAAAAAAAATAATAAAATATTATATAATACTACAAGGGGGCGAACTCACATGCTTCCATTTTTTTAAGTCGTCGTGTTAAATTGATCGTAACTTCGGAACGCCTTAATATTTTCAAAAAATGTTTCCACCAGTCGAAAGTCAAGTAATTTTCCTTTCCAAAGAGTGAAAATTGAGAGAGTTCTAACGGGCTTTTTGATTGGCTGAAACAGATGAAACAGATTGTTCAGCCAATCAAAACGACCGTTAGAACTCTCTCAATTTTCACGTCTATGGCGTTTGTCAAGGATGCAAATGGGATTTCTTTCAAAAACAGACTTAAAGGACATATAAATTGGCGTAAGGTAAGAAATTTTATCATAATTTGAATGGATGAAAGTATTTAGCTAGTCAAAATGACTCGTTTACGCATGGGAAAGTCTGTACACAGATGGGAAGTGGTCAACCCAACGTTTGTACGACTTCGGATTTTCACGCCGTTTTGTTTTGGTTCGTGTATGATACCTCAGCAGTTCGGAGGCCTACACTAACAATTGGGGTCTCTTTGGAAAGGAAAATTACTTGACTTTCGACTGGTGGAAACATTTTTTGAAAATATTAAGGCGTTCCGAAGTTACGATCAATTTAACACGACGACTTAAAAAAATGGAAGCATGTGAGTTCGCCCCCTTGTAGTATTATATATTTTTCTTTTTTTTTTTTCTTTTCGGACGCACCTAGCCCCTGTGGACAAAGGCAGTTAAAGCACACCCCTTGGCACCGGCAATCGTCAGTTAATAATTGTTTACATGTTGGCGCAAAAAACGCATTTCATAACTTCCCTTATTTATTATAGATGACCAAAATTTTTCGAAGTTTTTCTTATTTTTTTTTTATTTTTGAAACTTCAAGTGACTGTGGTTTTAGTTTTGTTTTATTTTTTGCAGAATCTACGCGGGTGATCTAAATATTTAGTCGGATCAATCAAAACTTTGATTAATACAACACTGGTGTACTGAAAGGACTTTATGTTAACATGGACTATCAGGTTAAGGACAACAACTGTTCATTTTTGTATCAATGTGAATGACTCTTAAGACAACACGAATCTGGTCATTTTTTGACGTATGGACATTTCATGTCACGCCCAACTGCATTTCACTGTCGAACTCCAGATTTATATTGACATTTCGTTACTGTATATATGACCTACCAGTTTAAAAGAAATCCAAACACAATTCCTGTCTCCAAGATTATTTGTACATGTACCACAATATTCCTAAAGTTCTACAATAAATGCGTAAATAAAAACGAATCTGGCCACCATTCATCGTCATGTTAATATTTTTTTTATCACGTCATATTTTACGTTGCAACAAGTAAAGGTCAGCATTGAAATCGTATTTGTGTCACAACTGACACGCAAAGATGACAATGTCATCAATATTTTTTAATACGCATCTATAGTACACGTACAATAACTAGGAGGAGATCACAGGGACCTGCTCCCGGCCTTTCGTTATCAATAATTTTAACCCTACTATCAATGTGCTGTACTAAAATATCACAAGGGATGATACCCGTTCATATTTATACTTAATTCCTACCTTTCGTACGGTTTAGTTGTGTTGAATAATGGTACATGTAATTCCAAATAAATATCACAAAAAAAAAAATCCTAAAGTATACTAAAAATCCAGCTTTTTAAAATTTTGCCAAAGGGGAGGGGGAGGAGAGGGCATGTGCCCCTTGCCACCGGCTCATATGTCTCTGATAAGAAAAGATAGTGGTGAACATTAACATTTTTCATTTTTATACAATTTTTGCATTTATTATTTCTTTGGCTAAGTAACAAACATTTTCTAACCATGATGTGCTTGCAAGGAACAAGGTACGCATGACTTTTTCCTTATTTCTGTTAGTGTTAATTATTTCTATCAGTACCCATTTGTTTATTCATCTTAAATTTTCCGTCAGTCTGATTTTACAAAATATTTGCCGACAATGGTTTATAATAGTAAGACACAATGAATTTTATTTATTTAACTATTAATTATGCCGTTCATACTATATGTATATCTGTTATTATTTATTAAACTCAGTCTTTCTAAAATAAATGCTATAAAATTATTAACCAGCTTGTTGTTGAAACTTTAAAAAGTAATAACATTACACAAGAAGGAATATATGTCTGTATAATCTTGTCACAGATAATTTTAAAGAGTATGATTTCGATACTGAATATTGCCTTAATATATATATCACGCCTCTACTGGGCTTTTTCCAATAAAAAAAATATTGAATATTGATAAATATTTTGTATGTGAAAGCAGAGACATGTCTGATGAAAGCGGTACCTATATAATTCTTTTAAAATTAAAAACTATTTTGTTCACTTGGAGATAGCATAATATTGGCCCAAATACACATACTTTAAAATGTCGAAATGAAGATTATCAGTATTAAGTAACCGTACGCAGTGCGGTCTTATGGGCACAATGGACAGATCTTGCCCGGTGGTCCCACAAGCAAATGAACCCCATGCTAATCTATGTATGTTGTATACGGCATAATTTTTATTTTTTATTTTTAAACACTGATTTTGTTGGAAGTATCAATACAAGAAATATATGTTTAATTTCATCGACCATTTATAATTTTATTTCTGTGAGTGTTTGTATAGATATGGGCCTCAGTGCACTGCTTTGACCGGGGCCTATATTGCTGACAAGACGGTCCTGACCGTACGTCATTCATCATTTACACTTCATGAATATATATCGGCTGTACATAGCATGGTATAGGCCAATATTGCTTATGTATGTTGGTTGCATTAATTGATAATTTCGTAATAAAACTCTTTTCTTATGACTTAAAAGACCATACTTTCATTTTACAGACACCGGCGTCTACTACCCCCCTTTAGGCTTTATAATGGTTGATACCACCCGCGTACTAGTACTAGTTAGTCTTCAATGTTTGCACTGTCCCTAGTCCAACAATAAAAGATTCCATACTTTTTTCTCATACTTTTCTATTCTACTTCATTTAACTTTCCAATGGATGTCATAGGGGATATCATTTAATTTCAAATACTAATGTCCTCTCTATAGGCCATGCCTACTCATATTATTTTGTGATATTCAACTTTCTCTCAAATATATACACACTGGCCAGACAGAAATGCTGTGCTTGCATCTAGGCAATGCCTACTCCATAATATGAGACAGGCAACCTGTTTGAAGGACGAAGTCCTAAAATTTCAATAATACGATGATCCGTACACGTTAGCCTCACCGCCACCGGACGCAATTACGAACAATTTAGATGATATTGACCGTGGCATTTGATAATAATTTCTAAATTTGACCAAATTGGTGAAGCTGATTGCATGTTCATATTTCAGATTAAGCACCAATATTCCTTTTGAATCATAGCCCATATATTATTCAATGCATTGTTACGGGTTTTAACTTGGAACAGATTTTCATGACCCCGTTCTAGTCACTCTGTGACCTAGATCCAGACACAATTTCGAACATCATAATAACCTTTCTAGTGTAAATTATTTAATGACAACTGTTAAAATTGAAAGAGCATTCATTCATTTACGTTCACATATCTATTTGTATATAATACACATGACATAAAAACCTTTCCTTTATTCATACCATAAATGTGTGCCAGTTTGCATTCGGAATTCCTTGGACTCTTCAATGAATAAGGTACATCACGGATTTTGACATAGAACCAGGAGATCATATTCTTTCCAATTACAGGCAGAAGATAACAAAATATGCGAACCTCAATGAATTTTAGCGATCGATTCCAAGTGCAATTGTCGATCGTTTTCTGTTTACAAATATGAAAACCCGTCGTCTGCAACATTCAACAACTGCGCATGAATAATGAATAATTTTCTCCCAAAACACGAGTAATTTAGCGGGGTATCTATTTATAAAAGCATTTTTTAAATTCATGTTTTGAAGGAACAATTAGGGGACATACTTTTTATTTCGATCGTAATTGCGTCCGGTGAGGCTATTATCTTTTTTTTTAATGAATTGTGTAGCCGATTTGTTATGGCGTTCATTTGACCTACGCCGCTCTTCCATCGGTAAACTGACGAGTTCTGTCCCCTGGCTCGTATCTCGGCTAGATTGAGACAGATTGAGTCAGTCTATTCCATCGGGAGTTTCGTAGAAAGAGATTTTTTTATTAGAATTTTAATAAAAGTTTATTTCGATTTTGCATAGAGTAAATAATCAAAGAATTGGGAATTTTTCATTGCAATAGATTTCTTTTGCGTTTCTAAATTATCAATTGATCTATTTTTTAAACTTCCGGTGAGCAGATTTTTGGCTATCAATATAGAAGGAAAAATCGGAGAGCTCACCGTTAGAAGGACTTCGTCCTTTATTACTGTAAGTATATTTGTACCATCTACACACATGGTTTGCCCGGAGATCGATAGGGAATTTTTCTCATTGGTCGGCGATAATAATTCTGACGTCAGAGCGTATTTGACGTTACTCGGTGTCACTTTATTTCTGTTCCTCAGAACGTCAAGTTGCATTTATTGTATCGCTAGAAATCTACGGTTAGGGGAAGCGTTAAAACATGTCAAGTCAGATGTCAAGTCAGATGTCGCAATGGTAAATAATTATTTTAATATACGGATTTAATATTCATTAGGATTTAGCGGATTCAATACTATTTTTGCCAGCATGTGTGACGGCAAACGGACTTGTCATTACTTCGGACCGTTGGAATTTCCAATGTTTACTTTTTAAAGCTATGATTTAAAATGCATGGGAATAAAATGTATTCCCTCTAAAAGTATTTAGAAATAATTTAGTTTATTTGGGAAACAGTATTTTTAACTGTTTCTAGACGAAGTAGATTCTTCAGCACCTGAATTTATTTGGTGCAAACGTCGCACCAGAATAATTTGGTGCCGCACCTAGAACACGATTGTTGCACCGAGCTGTAACAAATTATTTATACACAACATGTGCAAGTTTAATCAGTTACTTATGTATTAGCAAATGCAGGAGTTTTCTGCACCCTAAATTTATTTGGCGCAAATACATGTATGTTTTTATGCACCGCACCTAATCCGGTGCAAATACCTTACACATTATTAGGTGCAAGTACACTGCACATAATCCGGTGCACAGACATTACACCTTATTCGGTGCAAGTACACCGCACATAATCCGGTGCAAATACACCTTAAGTTATTTATATTTTTATGAACAACCAGCCAGTAGGTTTTCTTTTTATAAAATACTTATATATATGCAAAGTTTAGATAGTTCAGTTAGTCTGTGTACTACCTGGGATAACATTATTCATTTACTGTCTAATCTACAAATATAGATGTTTCAAAGTCATCCATAGTTATATAATAATTGTTAATAAACAGGGTATGCACTTTAGTAGAGTTTAGCTATTACACCCCCATAAACAGAACAACTTATATGGTATACCTACAAGACTCAAAAGCTGGTAACAGGACGGACCCAAGCTAATAGTTAACACCTTTAATTTTGAATATGCCGTCGCCCACCAATGCGCTAGAGTGACGTAAGATATTTGAATAGGGCGACGCAACACAACATATATATGTTTGAAATATGCAATATATATATAATGTAGTGACCATTAAAACTAAGGTTTACATCCTTCAGTCATAGGCAATCTGATCTAATTTTGGCTATCCTATGTAGACCCTTTGCTTTCCTTGCCCCCATAGATCTTTAACAATCTTTTGACTTTGAGCGTACCTGATGACAGTTATAGAAATGCTTCAACAACATGCAATGTAATTTGATGAAAAGTTGGGATGTATATTTCTCACTTATTTCTAATAAAATTGCTGGCTATATTGTATGAGAAAAGCAAAACGTGGCACTTTTCGTCTTTTCATTATAAAACTGCGATATAGCGAAACAAAAGACAAGAAAACACAAAAACAAAGTTATATTCTGTTTTTATTTATTTTTGCTTCCCGTCTTCGACTTAGCATTTTCGAAAATTGTCCTTGAAGATGGGGTTTAGCTTAGTATATGAAATTAAAGCTTTGATTTAGGAAAATAAATAGATATCATTAGGACAAAGATTTAGCTTCACATTTCTTAAAGAGAAATGGACAGTTTTTATTTGTCTAGTTTATTATAAAATATATCTCGATATTCACTTACAAAATGTACGTCCATATCCGTGGGGAAATGTTTGGTTAACGAATCTGGTAGATAAAAAATGTGGCTTGAATTGGAATCTAGGAATAAAATACAAACGTGTTAGCAAGTAAGTTTCAGTATTTTTCACAGTTATTGTTTTGTCCATCCAGCAGTTATATTAGTCATTTTTGTACTTCTCACCCACTCTTTGTCAAATGAATTTAGTATAGTGAAGGAGATGAATACACGTATAAAGTTCAGTACATGTATAGATCACTTTACACATAAACGTTAGAGAATACCGAAAGGGCAATCGACAATGGACAACCAAGAGAAACTGACAACATACATGTAGGGTACACAAAACCAAGAAATACAGAAAACAAGAAATTCAGCGGTCATTGCGCTACACAGAATATTTTGGTAGTTATGTAAATTTGTATGGTTCTTGACCGAAATATTACAAACTAATCATTAACACACAGTTGGTTATCATCTATGTAGGAATAAATAAAACATTAGGATAAAACTCTCTCTCTCTCTCTATGTTGAAATATTACTGAAGTAGTTGAATTCAGGTCATCATGGCATACCCGTAATCCAGGGCCAGATTAAAGCCAATTCATAGACCAACCTTAGTGCCACCGCACCTTCCACTGCCATAATGTAAAAACTAACACGAACCCTTTATGCCAAGACTCAACATAATTGTCAGCCTATGACATTTATTAGTGTTTTATTTCATTTTTCCTACATTTTGTTTTTGATTTTTGGAGTGATTTTGAACGTAATATATGGTTGATAAAATAAATTGTCTTGTTGCCGGATTGTTGTGGTGCCCCCTTGCCACTTAATGCACTAAGCACGTGCTTAATTTGCCTAAGGGTTAATCCAGGCCTGCCGTAATCCAATTTGTTTTTAAAAGTAGTGTCAGTGGTTTCATTTTTCACTTAAATAATTTAACCAAGAATGCATTAAAAAAATCACCAAACATAAAAACCGTTTTATAGGTACAAGTCAACCTTTTCTCTGTTTATTTCATGAAACAATCTCCCGGAAATCGTTTTATCGTTACTACTATGCACCATCAATGTTTATGAGAAACTTCCCTTGACATTCAACTGTGTGATTTTGTCACTTGTTTAACTCTAATATTCATGTACCATGCATGTTAATAATTAATTTATGAGTGGTGGTGGTTTATGTCAAAATAGAGATGTAAGTATCAGGACGTTTTTTATTGGTCAAAATGGAATATTTAAAAAAAAACAATATAAGGGTACTTCTATTTAAGCATCAGGATACTTCAAATAAGCAACACGTATCGTGATACTTCAAAAAAACAAAACCTCATTATATTATGAAGAACAAATACAACTCAAAATTAACTGATACATTTTATTAACGTTGTATCCTGATTAAATTTAAATAATCTTTATACTTATTGAAAATCTCTATTCCTATTGCAAGTATACTAATCAGGCTAAGATTGTATACTTCTGAAGTTACTGAACTTAAAACAATAATAAATGTTAAGCACAATTGGATTTATAACTACCTATGCAATTAACGTTGTGAGTTCGAACCCTGCTGATTCAAGGTGTACTCGATACAACATTATATGATAAAGTTTGTCAGTGACTTGCGGCTAGTCGGTGGTTTTATCCGGGTACTCCGGTTTCCTCCACCAATAAAACAGACCGCCACTATATAACTGAAATATTATTGAAAGTGGCGTTAAACACCATAACCCTAACCCCTGAAATGAGAGATATTTAATATCTCAATACCACATTCGGTATTTAAATATACTTTGTGCGTGTTATTTGTCCCGCAATGTATTGGTTATATATGGAAGATTACTATTTACACCACACAGCAATGAAGAACATCGGTATTATGGATTCTATTGAAATGTTCTCGTGCACATTGTACATAATGTTCAGCCATATTATTACTTGATTACTACTGTGAAAACAACGTTTTCAATAATCACTATAGTGTGGATCTTTATTGTGTCACTGAATTATCAGATCATCTCTTGTCCAATCATCTTTCTATTGTGCCACTGAATTATCAGATCATCTCTTGTCCAATCATCTTTCCATTGTGCCACTGAATTATCAGATCATCTCTTGTCCAATCATCTTTCCATTGTGCCACTGAATTATCAGATAATCTCTTGTTCAATCTTTCCATTGTGTCACTGAATCAATCGAATATCACATGTCCAGCCACCATTTCAGGGATCGCTGAAACACAAAGCGCCAACATCAGTCACTAAATTAGGCATTCACGATGGGTTTCATGTGGAATAAGACATACTACCCTACCGATCACATGGTTTCCCTCACAAGTTTACGACCTTTTTGGTCATGTGTTGTTTTAATTTGCTTTGTTTTTTTGTTGTATCCGAATCGCATATTTGTCAGAAAATCTCTTCTGACGTGAAAAGTAGGAATACGCATGATAACAGAAGGAAATATAGTCAAACCTGCCCATGGGATCACCTATATTCAGCAGTCATCTGTATTTAAAGATCACATTTTTCTTGAGCTGTCATAGAACATTTCATATAAATTGAACCCTTTTAAGAGGTCACCTGTCTTATAAGACCAAGTTTTCTGTGTCTCAAAGGTGACCTCTTAATACAGGTTAGACTGTATAGAACTGACATACGGTAATTGTGTTGACACTGATGAGAAAATATCAACCACGTGGTTGTAGTACTCATTCACAATTCAAACTGATTCGTTGTCCCTGTAGTGAGTAAGTGATTGTTGTTTATCCCCAACTCAGCAATGTTACAGCTATATCATGGCGAAAACAAGCTAATTTTCAATGAGATGATGATGAGGTCCACTTTGTACTAGACCAATACGCTCAGTTGGATTTTTATAGTGTTAACGCACTGACACAACAGTCCGCGGATAGACATGTCGCACCACTCGGAAACATTATCCTGATTCCAAACCAGCCAGTCTTTGCTCTTTCTCTTTAATATCTGCATACTTAGCAGAGAAGCAACTAATACCAATTGTATAGTCCTTGGTTTGACCCGATTGGGGTTGGAATCCACGACCTATCGCACGCTATGCATTACACTACTGATGCGGTTCGTTGTCACTGTATCATTAGCACATATACGTATATGAGTGTGTATATGTAATAAGAAATATTAAGGTCATCGAACCAGCTTTAAAAGTTAAAATTACAACTACAAAATAAGATAACAGGATGGGAAAGATAAACAGTCATATATAAGTATCTATATCTATATTTTGTATCAAATAATTGTAAACAGATAACAACGACATTGTAGCGGACATGCGCTATAGGAACCCTAGTAAATTAGATATACAAAATGTACATAGGTAAACGTATCGGAGTAAGACAATCTTTTATCTAGACTAGTATCTAGTGTACGACACTGGTCGTGACATACAGTTTCCCAAAACAAATGTAATGTATCAAGTAAGGAAGAGGTGCCATAAAACATATAGAGCTGAGTAACAAATAAGTGCATAGAACTTCACACAAAAAATCTATCTATAGTCTTATTAAATCAAATGATAAGACAGGTTACAAAAGTCTACCAAGCGCTTCCCACAAATTTCAATATGTTTCCAAAAGGCTTCATTAAGAAGAATTTGAAGATACCAAAGGGGTAATCAGAAACTGTAAATCAAAGAAGTACAGATACCACAATGGGCAGAAGAAAAAGGACAAAAGGACAAACAACGATCTACAAATAATACACATTAAACTAAAGATCGAGCTACACGAACTACACTAAAAACCCGGGGTGAACTCAGATGCTCTACTAGTGACACCCGTCGTGTTAATCTAGTTACAAACCCGATGATAAGTCATGAATGAGTAAGACCGGGAAGTGTTTACGACAAGTGGAACATATCCGTGGTCATTAGTGACACAGCTATTCCATAGCGGTCAACCAAGTCATGGTGGCAACCGTAAAACGTTCGAAGTGATGACTTTAACTTAACCAATGGGAATCCTTGGTGTAGTAGCTTTCTTGTTAGCAGCAATCCTCTATTAAGGAAATCCTGATAGGAACCACAAGTTCTGGAATATCGTAACAACTGAGAGATATATACTCCATATTCAGATGCTACTGGAATGTTGCTATATCATATAAATGGAAAGTTGACGATGGGAAAATTGAAATAATCTTTTTTGTCATGCAGTTTTGTTCTTAACCGCTCCTTAATGTCAATTTCGAGGTGTTGGGAGGGAATTTAGTAAAACAAAAACATTATAGACCTGGCTTGGGACAAAGATGGGGCTGGGTTAAACCGGTTATTGGGATGATCCAAACCCCCTCTTCTTGATAATTGGATCTCCAAGGTAATACAGATATAAAACAAACCACAAACAAGCTGCACAGATTTGCTCTCACTCAGCTTTTTGCATCTACATTTGTGTTTTTTCATTGTAGCTACTTGTGCTGAATCAGTAAGAGAAATCAATACAAGCTGTGGGATTTTATTTGATATATTTGTTATAGTGTTTCATTGATATTGGTTATTGTGTTAAGTGAAGTGAACAAAACACTAAAGTTTTAAAACTAATTTTGAAAATAACCTTCAACATCAAATGACTTTCATTTTACCTTAGATTGAGGTGTCATGTACGTAAAAACAGAATTGGATTTAATAACAATGTAGATAAAATTATCTAGCTTTAATAGTTTTCACCACGTGTGTCTTAAATAACCTTCACCAGGTACACTCAAAGTCAAAAATATTGATTTCAACATATTTAAAAATGAAAATTAAAATTAGACCACGATATTTCCTTTAACATACACAATTATCATAATTGATCGATAATTAAAATTCTGTTTTACACATTGGCATACTAATATCTACTTATGCAACATGTAACATAACCAGGATTACAGCATTATAATGATTTTCGAACATCATATTTGTACCTTCTTTATGTAGTTGTAGCCATACCATGGGAGTCAAAATATACTAGATATTTGATAGAGGATTGCCGCTAACAAGGAAGCTACTGAACCTCCTCTTGGTTAAGTTGAAGTCATCACTGCGAACGTTTTACGGTCGCCACCATGACTTGGTTGACCGCACATAGAATATCTGTGTCACAAATGACCAGGGATATGTTCCACTTGTAATAAACACTCCCCAGTCCTTTCCTCATTCATGACTGTATCTAATTCTCGCCCAAGTGTCTCCAGAACAAATCTGATCTAACCCTTTTAATATACCATTCTTTCTGTTTCATAATTCTCAGAATTTATCTACACTAAACTAGATCACTGTGTACAATCGAGTACGGCAACCGTTGTTTGGTTTCACTTCCGTTTAGCTATGAAGGACTTCAGGACACGAGAGGTGGGTACATTTTTTGAACATTTTGTTATCTAGAAATGAATTGATGACCCAAGCATTACACTTGTCTTTTTCTAGATATAGTTTTGCGTCAAAACACATTCAATGTTAAGCCCATTATTACAAATGGTATAAAAAAACATGGGATATGGTGGTGTTGGTGATCATTTTCACAGATTTCTGCGTGGTTTTCCTCGATTTTGTGTTCCTATTTGATATATTTCATCTTTTTATTGATTCTGCATTTAGATTAATATATTCCCTACCTTTGTCACTATCCTACCATTGACGATTCCTGCAAATTATCGCTTTTCATCTCAGTTTTTGTCAGTGGGTTTAAAAGTCGGTGTACGTGTTTGGTTAATGCAAAAATATTTGTTTGAAACGGTTTGGTAATGCAAAAGTGTACGATATGGTATGTATAGAAAAATTCGAAAATTCGATTTCAACTGCAGTATACCACAGCAATTCGATATAATCTTAATCAGGGACATCGATTATCTTTGGGCATTACTCTGTACGTGTAGAGATAAAAAAAAACCATACACAATATCCTTTTTTTCTCATGATCAGGTAACACCAAAAACCAACATTTTTATTATCGTATTCTCAATTCCATCTTTACATTAAAGGCTACAGATATTTTGGCCATACATAAGACGCTTAAAAGCCAGGGTGTCTATTTACTGTTATAGTGACAGCCGAAACCTTTGAGCCGTAATGAAAGGGGGAGGTTTGGCACTTTAAAATCTGATTCAACCCACCATTTCTTTAGAAATGCCTGTACCAAGTCAGGGTCATTACGGTTTTCACAGTTTTCCGGTTGTTGACTGATTTTGTCTGTTTATATACTTATGAGTTTTGACTTTCCCTTTGTAAGATTGCTCGGAGTTCGGTAATTTTGTTATTAGCCTTATTTAACAGCATCCCAGAAGTAGTAAATCAATGCCTTCCTCTTACAAGACACCCGATGAGTGTCTTGACTTCCTGTATGTGCAAAAACGAAAAATCAGTTAATCTTATTTCATTTCATTTCATACTAAGATTTGAAGTAATGAACCAACCATGCGTCATACATATTTGACGATGTCACCTTTATTCTTAGGTCCACACATGAACCTTAACCATTTACCATGGAACATTTTGTATCTAATTCGCCAAAACTTGTTAACTGCAGGACATTCGTACCTCATTAGGGTGGTAGACTCCGAATTATGCCACTTAACAACATCTAGAAATAATAAAAAAGCTATATTGTCCATCGGAAATGAGGCAAGAGCCAACATTTTGTGAAATTGTATCCATATATATCTACTTTTCCATTATTGTTCAGTGTTTCTAGTACTGATGGAACGAGATCTAAAAGATGTTTTTCGTCCTCATTTTCAAAATGACCATCGTCGCTATAATCCATTTCCTGGAAATCGACGTCCTCCTTAGCAAGTGTTTAGTGATTTTCCTTTATGCAGTCATGAACTGGTGAATCAGATGGTTTCATCCTTTTATGAAGAGGACTTGAAATAGTAGTAATGTCTGAGCTTTTATCTAATACGATGTGAAGTTTTAAGGAATCAAGCGTAGTGTCGGTTTCGATTTTCTTTCCCGTTGAATCAAGCTCTCTAGGTATAATATTAAAATTATGACTCCTGTAACCGTATATTCCATTTTTTTTCATTTAACTCTAAATGCTTGATCTTTAAAGACGTCTAGGCTGTGATTTTTTACTGAATGTTTGATGATGTTGTCAAATTCCGTACATGTTGTATCACAATAATAACAGCAAAATGGATGGTTTGCATGTACATGGTCTATCACTTTCTGATGATGATAACAACTAGAGGCTCAGTGGGTTGAGCCTATGTCGCTCACCGTTCATTCTGCTTTGAGGAAACTTAATACAGAGCCTTCCATAGGTGCTTCCCACCAAGTTTCGGTTCATTTGTGAAAACGGTTTCGTCGGAGAAGATTTTTTTTTAGAAATCAACCAATCAAGAACAAGAATGGTCTGTTGCGGCCATGTTTGTTAACGGATCGGAACTAAATGAGGATCTTTATAGAGGACCTTCCAAGGATGCTTCCTACCAAGTTTTGATTCATTTGGCCAGGCGGTTTCAGAGGAGAAGATTTTTTAGAAATCAACCAATCAGAAACAAGAATGGCCTGTGACGGCCATGTTTGTTAATAGATCGGGACAAAATGAGCAATCTTTATAAAGGACCTTCCATAGATTCTTCCTACCAAGTTTCAGTTCATTCTCTACGCTTTGCAAGCCATGCCATTGAAAGTTTTCTGACATGATAATAATGATTTTATACAAAAGTCTTTATAATCGTTCCGGATGTTGGAAACGGTGTTGGCGAAACATTGCATTTTAGACAACAATATCTAAAACAAAATGGGAAGTTTTCTGATGTATCTACTGAATTTTGGGATATGAAATATTCCAATTAGCAATCTGCCGCATGTATAAAATTACATAGTGAAGAATTTTTCATATTTGACATACAAATGTACGCAACACGGACCTTTAAACCAACTAAGAGAAAAACCAAACCGTACATTTTTTGTATTGTTTATAATACCGAACCGTACACTTACCTTAAACCAAACACGTACACCGACTTTTAAACCCACTGACAAAAACTGAGATGAAAAGCGATAACTTGCAGGAATCGTCAATGGTAGGATAGTGACAAAGGTAGGGAACATATTAATCTAAATGCAGAATCAATAAAAAGATGAAATATATCAAATAGGAGCACAAAATCGAGGAAAACCAATAAAAAATCTGTGAAAATGATCACCAACACCACCATTTCCCATGATTTTTTCATACCATTTGTAATAATGGGCTTAACATTGAATGTGTTTTGACGCAAAACTATATCTAGAAAAAGACAAGTGTAATGCCTGGGTTATCAATTCATTTCTAGATAACAAAATTTACAAAAAATGTACCCATCTCTCGTGTCCTGACGTCCATCCTAGCTAACCGGAAGTGAAACCAAACAACCAATTGCCGTACTCGATTGTACACAGTGTAGATATGTTTGTCCTATCAAAAACATTTTTTCTTTCCTTAAATCATCTTTGATATATAGAAATATTCATTTTGCTTATGAGTCTTCAGGGGGAAAACTTCGAATCCGCCACCCAGCTGAAGCTCACACAGTTCGTTCCTTTGCTTTCCCCTGTAAGCTTTTTATTTCGGATTCTATTTCTAAAGTTTTGTATACTGGCAATGAAAGTGTCAAAATAATTTAGTAGTGGTTAGATTTACATCTATCTAAGCACTCGCTACATAAAACACCGTAGATGTGTTAGTTCGACTCCTGTTGATACCCAGGTGGACTCTATATCATCTAATGTGATTAAGGTTTTCCATGCGTTTTCCGATTTCCATCACAAATAAAGTTAACCCCCCATCATATTACTACATATCATTGTAAGTGTCGCTTAAAACACATAATTCGTAATTCACTTTTTACTGAAGTGCCCGTACCAAACCAGAAAAGTGAGCGATCATGCATATGTGTGTTGGTGGTATCGAATTTGCCACTGTTTCTAAGATTTTTCGATTGGATATTGGAACTGTTCCGACAGTGTGGTATTTTTTGTTCTTCATCTTATTCGTAAATTATATTGAGTTAGTATAATAATGTTTTCTACAACTTACCCCCAGGAGTAGTAGTAATTGTCATCGCATCGACAAACGTCATGATAAGTATTATCTCCCCTGCCATTCTCTTTGTAGAAATATGAATTGTAAGTGTAAATCACCCAACTGACATCATCTGATTTATATATTACTGTAATCGGTGACAACGTGTACAAGTCCTCATGATCATTATATGCATGATATTATACAAAACTACGCAAGTGAGTGGGAAGGTGTCATAGAACTAATTCAAGAACTACTTTCTGATACAGTGGAACTTGTGCAATCCTACACCTGGGTTTTCCGACATCCTGTGACATTGGACAAATATCTATGGTCCCAAATTATTTCTGATAACTGAAATAAAACCTAAGTATTCCGACATCCTGCACAATTCGACATATTTCCTTAGTCCATTGGTGTGCGGATCAGACAGGTTCCACTGTAATTTGAATTGTCTAATACATGTATGAAAGGAGAATCGATATGCATTTTGGTTCCTTATCTACTAAATTATTACCTATGTGTAATTCTAAAACTATATTTCTTAATCTGGCATGGAATAGATAGATATCTAATTTAGTGGGTGCGACAGTACATGTATCTGAAGGTACGCTGACAGCAAAACAAAAATTGGAAAGCCAAATAACATTAAAACAAATTATGAGGATGAAAACAAAGGAGGCCTAAGCAGGAGAGCTAATATCGGATAATGTTGTCTATGTCTGAGGGAGATTCATCTTACCTTCAATAATAATGACATTATTTAAGAACTACAAACAGCTATGCCATAATACAACCTACTAAAGCACAAAAGTTTGAAACAACTATATCATAATACAATGAAGTAAATACAGATAGGCTCTACTACCAAAGTTTAAAACAGTTATTCCATAACAAAACCAACTACAATACACGGAATACAAATGCTTTTAACAGCTATACCATAATACAACCAGTCACAATACCGTAATGACCAACTACGTTTGGACTTAAGCTTACAGTTTTCTACCTTTTATTGGCAATAAAGCTTACAACTGTACTCCGTTCTTTTGATCATGAACATTAGGTATACAATCAGCATATAGTATCTGATTCAACCCACCATTTCTTTAGAAATGCCTGTACCAAGTCAGGGTCATTACGGTTTTCACAGTTTTCCGGTTGTTGACTGATTTTGTCTGTTTATATAATTATGAGTTTTTACTTTCCCTTTGTAAGATTGTTCAGAGTTCGGTAATTTTGTTATTACCCTTATACACCATAGGGAAGCCTAAATACTGCTAACTTATAAATTAGAAATTTAAATTCATCTCTTTTTACTGTTCTGAATTAACCATTTTTTCTTTATATAAATGTTTCGTTTCAGTAGTAATTAAAAAAATAATAATGGTAGCTTCTTAAATCTAACGGGGCCGTCGTGGTCGTGATCGTATGGTAGTTGGATTTATAACTACCTATGCAATCAGTACCTATCACAAATAACGTTGTGAGTTCGAATCCCGCCTAGGCGAGGTGTACTCGATACAACATTATGTGATAAAGTTTGTCAGTGACTTGCGATAGGTCGGTGGTTTTCTCCGGGTACTCCAGTTTCCTCCACCAATACAACTGACCGCCATAATATAACTGAAATATTGCTGAAAGTGGCGTTAAATACCATAGCCACCTTTAAATCTAACGTATTACTAAGAAGAGTTTGAAGATACCAAAGGGGTAATCAGAATCCGTATATCGAAGAAGAACAAACAACACATTGGCCAAAAGAAAAAGTACAAAAGGACAAACAACGATCGACAAAACATATCTATAAAACTACAGATCGAGTAACACGAACCCCACTAAAAACCGGGGGTGAATTCAGGTGCTCCGGAAGGGTAAGCAGTTTCTGCTCCACTAGTGACACCCGTCGTGTTGATCTAGTTACAAACCCGGTAATAAGTCGTGAATGAGGAAAGGACCGGGAAGTGCTTGCGACAAGTGGAACATATCCGTGGTCATTTGTGACACAGATATTCCATAATGGTCAACCAAGTCATGATGGCGACCGTAAAACTTTCGAAGTGATGACTTCAACTTTACCAAAAGGAACCCTTGGTTCAGTAGCTTCCTTGTTAGCAGCAACCCTCTATCAAGGAAATCCTGATAGGAACCACAAGCTCTGGAATATCGTATCATCTGAGAGATATATACTCCATATGCAGGTGCTGCTAGAATGTTGCTACATATAAATGGAAAATTCACATTGGGAAAATTGAAATCATCTCTTTTGTCGTAAAGTTTCGTTCTTAACCGACCTTGACTGTCGATTTCGAGGTGTAGGTCAAGGTATGAAACAGACCTATCTGTATCTGTGGTATCCTTTATTTCAAGCTCAATGGGATAGATGCGATCAACAAAATCACCAAATCTAGAATTATTTAGTGAAAGGACATCATCTATATAGCGGAACGTGAAATTAAAGGATCGGGCTAGCTTCTTTTCGTTTTTTTTGAGAAGCCCCTGTATGAAGTCTGCCTCATACGAATAAAAGAACAAGTCGGCGAGAAGAGGAGCACAGTTTGTACCCATATGTATGCCGACTGTTTGTTGAAAAACACGTCCACCAAACATAACAAATATGTTGTCAATAAAAAACTCGAGCATGTCCTTCAGCTTAGAGTGAGGAATGGTCGTGTAAAGGGTAGAGAAGTCAAATGTTTTAATACTATTGCAGGAGGAGAGGGACATAGATTGTATGTACTCTAACAGATCTTTCGAGTACTTCAGAATCCACATCTGATTCACACCACCTCTCGAGTAGCTAGTATCACAATAGCTCTGAAGCCCGGTTTTGACTGCCGATAGAATACATGTTAATAATTTGGAAAGAGGTTTCGTGGAGCATTTGGCAGACCCATCAATATAACGCTGTTTGAAAGGACACTTGTGTAATTTAGTATTGATGGTAGATCCAGTTCTCCATCTTTGGTTGAAATTCCAAAGGAACATAAAACAGACCTATGGTTGTCCAGGATTTCCTCTTTCGTAAGTGTCGTCGGGGTATATGCAGGGTTGCCAAGTGAATTGTCAATACCTAATTCCTTTATCAAGCAGTCTATGAAATGTGATTTACACACAAAACCAATATTGTTAGGGGCTTGTCGGCAGAGACAATACCATATTTGTCATGAAGGAGAGACAGGTGTTTAGCAACATTTGGGTCTTTAAAGATTGATGTAGAGCGAGTGCTCATAGACCCACTGAGTTATTTTTTAATTCTAATCTGTATTTGCGACCTCACACTCTTCACCCATTCGGAAAGAGTATCTAAGTCCTCCTTTTCAAGTTTTACCCATTGCCTGGCATAATCCTCGACGCAATCCATAAGTATTTTAAAGTCGTGTTTCCAGTTTATGGATTTAGGCTCACGATATTTAGGTCCTTTGGCGAACACTCTCGTATGAGAGGTGTTGTTGATAATTTTAAGGTCACCAGTTATAACGTGGCCAGTCGGATTATATATGAATGGGGAACTTGCACAGGTGCAATCAGGAGGAGGTTTAGATTTGAAATCGTAAATATTGAGATCACGCAACACATGTTTGTAATTAATTTTTTTGACGCTATTGGTCTGGTATAAAAGTACGAAATTATAGGCACATACATACTGATCCTTAAAATATGGTGGAATTTTAGATTTGACGGATTTGTGATGAAGGATATTGCCTAAGTTAATGCCATCAAGACCTTTGTTGGCAAACGACAGTTTCAGAAAGGAACGTTTGTCTATTGCATCTTTCTTAAGACCAACAGGTTTGAAAAGTCTGTGACCGGCAAAATCCAAGACGATTGCTCTAAGTTTGTATTCATTTGAATTCGGATTTGTAACATTGTTTATCAAACATGAGTGAATCATGAGTTGTACAAGGCATGTAATATATTTGTTTTCTAACGAAAAGTCCTTGGAGTTGTACAAGGCCTGTAGTTTTGAAAGTGGTAGTGAAAATAGTTTCGAGCGAATGTAATGTATACCCAACGGTTTCTACATAACTGGTAGAAGGTCATTTAGTGAAACATGAATGATAGGGGATGTATAATGACCATGGCCATGGCTTCGTTTACGCCGAGGAGCGGAGTTGAAAATATCCATCACATTCACCGATCTACAGGTAGGGGTAGATAGAATGCCTATTCCATCAATTTTGTCATTACAACCATAGGGTGTTGCAGTCCCTAATTCTCGTATCCAGTAGTCTTCCTTTTGTCTACGGAGAGGTGTTGCTAGGTTTGGATTGTTAGTCCTATGGTATATTTTTTCGATGATACGAACTCGCATTGAAAGGATCGAATGATCAGGTTGGTTAAAATGCTGGTAAACAATATCATTAACATTGTTAATGATACCGGATCGATGACCGTTATGTGTTGTGACAAGACAAGGCCGATATGAAGTCTAAAAGTTTATCTTATAACACTTTGTTCTGATGTCACATGGTCAAAACCTATCCTGTTAAGCAAAATTAAAGACACATGTTAATTCTATATCCTTTTATGATCAGTTTGAATAAATGTCACGAAGATTGAATATGAATAGAATATAAATTATAGTAGTAAAGTCTATCTCTACAAATCTTTGATATTGAAAACAGGTGGAGCAGGAACTGCTTCATCCCATACCTGAGTTCACCTCGGATTTTAGTGGGGTTCATGTTGTCTAAATTACATGTCGTCACAGTGAGTTCATCCTTGTTGTTTGTGGAATGCATGTTGCTCAATCTTCCGATTTTTGTGTAGAGTTTTGTAGATAATTGTTTGTCCTTTTGTCCTTTTTCCTTTGATCATTATCTTCTTCCATTTTGATCTGTATTAATACATTTTATACGACGATTCACTAACATCATTAAAAGCACGTTAGGTGATATTCCAATCAATGTCAGCATAGCGGTTTAAAAAGAGGTAAAAGAGCTTTCGAATGAAAATTGTTACGAGTCTTATATTTGATGTTGATGTTGTAAAGTGTAATTGGAACGATGAATAAAAACAATAAAGCAGACCCCACAAAAATCTAATCATATTAAACTGAGTTTTTTTATTAATTTAAATTATTTCGTTACGGATCTGTGATCAACAAATTTTTATTGTCGTAAATTATGTGGTATCTATTGCGTGCCGTAGTATCTACAAGTAATCTAATATATGTGTTTTATTATTTTCCTATGACATCCACTGGTTTAATCAATCAGCACGGGCACGTATCTTATTTAGTTATATAGAGGATTGTACAGTGATTCAACGGGTATTAAATCGGGTGAGGACATTATATTTTAACACTTAAATCGATTCAAGTAACTGTATATATGCCATAAAATGCGCTTATAAACAAAACGTAAACAAATAAATAGATCATAAAGTCAACGACCTTATTTACCAACAACATGCAAACAAGCATGACGAGAACGCCAAACTAACTCACAAGCTAAGTGATAAAAATCACAAGAAATTGTTTTTCAAGATAAACCATGCTAGTTGATTTATGATGTTTTCTCCATCCAAAGTCCATACTATTGTGACCAAATTAAAGATGATTCAATATCTGTAAAGTATGGAAAGCTATTTCAGACAAATTATTAGTAAATTTGTAGTCAATTACATCATCGAAGCCAGCTATACTGCTATACTATGGTATAATGCATAGTATTATATATCTCATATGGTAAAACGTGTCTCGTATAGTTTATATAAGCTGTCTCATATGTTTTATAGTGAGTGAGTGATTGTTGTTAAACGCCAATTCAGCAATTGTTCAGCTATATTATGGCGAGAACAAGTTAATTTTCAATGAGATGATGATGAAGTCCGCTTTGTACTAGACCAACACGCTGAGTTGGATTTTTATAGTGCTAGCTCACTGAAACAACAGTCCGCGGGTAGACATGTCACTCCACTCGGACACATTATTCTGATTCCGAGTCAACCAGTCTTTGCTCTTTCTCCTTAATGTTGCGTGCATAGCGAAGAAGCAACAAATACCAATTTCATAGTCTTTGGTTCGACCCGACCGGGGCTCGAACCCACGATTTACCGCACTCGAGGCGAGCACGCCAACCATTACGCCACCGATGCGGTTTCTGGTACAGCTTAAATAAGTATAAAAAGATTTATTAGATGTCTGATTTAGTTTATAAGATTTATCATGTAGTATATAAATTGTTTTATATAGTTTGTAAGCTGTATCACGGCTTCAAAGATATAAAAATAAGTCTGTCCTTCTTCGATTTACATCTTCTTATTACCTCTGATATCGTCAATGTTTTTTAGACACCTTTGTCATGATATAGTCCATCAATTTCCGAGGGCTCCACCAACCTAATAGATCTTAATACTACTTGGCGTTTTATTTTTAAAAGCGATTACCAAGAGAAAGGGAATTAACTCATTTGTTGGTTTGTAGGACATTTTCTTTTCATAACACTTCTAAATATTTCTATTTCTTATGTTTAAATGTTGAATTGAAGCTTACCAATACCCCCGCCCACAATCCCCCAAAAATGCATTATGGAACATATCTGTAGACATGATCCCTATTTTCATTTCAGGTGGTTGTCTCTTATCTATACTGTGGACCATGCTTTCTTACGTTGTAGTAACTGTTATTAGTGCCATACTTATTATACATCTGTACAGATTAGCGTAAGTAGATATAGAGACAGCAAATTTTCAGAGCATTCCCCAATGAATTCTTTTATATATCTCTCATATTCATTCATGATACTGGCGTTTTTCAAATGAGTAAACATTTTATATTCGTTTTTTATTGATACATAGGAAACATTTCTATATAAATAAAGCTGCATATTGACTCTAGTTCACCAACGCGAGATGAACAAATATGCAAACACACAAACATATTCACAAAAATCCCACCCCAACATCTTAAAAATAATTACCATGGATAAGAGTGAACATGACAGAAAATCCATTACACACTCGTCTTAGCTTATAGCACATTTTATTAAATTTATAAGACGGACATTTTGAGACGATGAAGCATAGGTCTTGTGGTCAGGTCGCCATATTTATTGACATCTCAATGCATTAAAAAAAAGAGATCTAAATAGTTTCTAATTTCCCCGGAAGTTACTTTTCGATCTTCGCCGTAATGTTCCGAATAGAAAATAATCAGTCCGAATGAAAAACAGTCAGTCTGCAGTAGATTGGATCCACGTCATTATTATAACGTGTTAGTACATAAGGAAATACATCGTACTATGTTTATCTTATACATGCAAAAGATAATATTCAGTAACCATGTCTACCGAGTGTGAGAGCATTTTGGAAGCCTAGTTGTATTTTATGGCATGCGTTGTACATGTATTGTATCGTTTCTGTTGCCCAGTCAGTAGACACCAGAATACATAAACATAAGGATAGACAATTCCCTATCCAAATTAGTTCCCAGTCGATAATTACTGTGGTGCCACATTTACCCATGCAAGAACAAATGAAAACGTATAAAGTATATAAAGTTACTTATATTTATATAAATTTATTTCATGTATTTCATTCATAACATTTTTATCATTACAAGATAAACTAGTCACCTACACCGACTTAGTGATAATAAAACAACCATTACTTAACGCAATTGTCAATATATTTTATTTGAAAAAATATTTCATAAGTCATATGACACATAAAAGTGTGTCTTTATTAAAAAAAAGAATCACTAGTGGACAAGGCATTGCTTACCATTCCTGAGCTCATGCGTTCACCCCCCGGTTTTAGTGGGACTCTTCTTGCTCAATTCTTACTTTGTTTGTCCTTTTGTCTCTTTTATTTTGGCCATTGTATCCATTGTAAGTCTGCCCTTCGATATACAGCTTCTGATTACCCTTTGGCCATTGTATCCATTGTAGGTCTGCCCTTCGATATACAGATTCTAATTACCCTTTGGCCATTGTATGTCTGCCCTTCGATATACAGCTTCTGATTACCCTTAGGCCATTGTATCCATTGTATGTCTGCCCTTCGATATACACTTCTGATTACCCTTTGGCCATTGTATCCATTGTATGTCTGCCCTTCGATATGCAGATTCTGATTACCCTTTGGCCATTGCATCCATTGTATGTCTGCCCTTCGATGTACAGCTTCTGATTACCCTTTGGCCATTGTATCCATTGTATGTCTGCCCTTCGATATACACTTCTGATTACCCTTTGGCCATTGTATGTCTGCCCTTCGATATACAGCTTCTGATTACCCTTTGGCCATTGTATGTCTGCCCTTCGATATACAGCTTCTGATTACCCTTTGGCCATTGTATGTCTGCCCTTCGATATACAGCTTCTGATTACCCTTTGTCCATTGTATGTCTGCCCTTCGATATACAGCTTCTGATTACCCTTTGGCCACTGTATCCATTGTATGTCTGCCCTTCGATATACACTTCTGATTACCCTTTGGCCATTGTATCCATTGTATGTCTGCCCTTCGATATACAGCTTCTGATTACCCTTTGGCATCTTTAAAGTGTTGTGAATGATTGTTTGTGTTGTATTCTTCAGACGTTTCATGGAATATGACAAGCAGGACATTATATATAAACATTACCCAGGACCATGTATTCAACTGGAAGGAGCAGGTAATTTTGTTTTGCATTTTCTTACGTACTTAATGATAATATGTCAAATGTCACAAACCAGCTGTATTACCTGCAAATGGAGACAACACAAATCTTTGTCTAAAAATAATGCATTGCCTTATAAGTTATCTAGAGCTGTTAGCATAACCATTATACTCAAAGATTAAACGAAATGATTGGCATTAGAAAATTGTGACGATACCAAAGGGGTAATCAGAAGCTAAAAATCAAAGAAGGACAGATGACACAATGGCAAAAAGAAAATAAGGACAAACAACAATCTGCAAAACATAACACAGAACACTACAGATCGAGAAATACGGCGGGGTGAACTCAGGTGCTCCGGAAGGGATTGTCACACCAGTCGTGTTACTCTTGTTACAAACCCAGTGATAAATCATGAATGAGGAAAGAACCGGAGATTGATTACGACAAACTAAACATACACCGGTTTGATTATCGTTAAATTCTATCTGATCTCAAGTATATACACGTGTATATTCACACGCACAGAAAAGCAAGTACACAAGAGGAGCATATCCAGAAATTGAGGGTACTTTCCTCATAAATATTCATCACATTTAAATTAGATTTTGATCACGTGACTGCAGTTTCAAGCTTGATGGATCGTTTATTAGATTTGTCAAAAAATAGCCTATAGTATGGAAATTCAATGTGTCCGTCAATGATTCGAAAATTAAAAATTATTGTTTATTTCCGCAAAGTTTTTCTTCTGTCAAAATTCAAATATTTTTGTTTTGTAACGATTTTAGACATGTCTTTGATATCGCGATCATGCAAAAATGATCATATTATATTTAATGTGGGAACCCCGAGTTTAGAAGCTAGAAATATAAGGTTAGTTAATATAATTACATATATTATTGAGGAATCTAAATTAATTTCAGAAAATATGTCGCCAAATGTCATTCATTGTTAAATTTTGTGTCACACGCCACCAGTTTCATGTATTTCAGACATTTTTACATAGACTCTTAAGGCCAAAAAAGGGTTCGTCGCCTCGGATTTTCATTTAGTCCAGGAACCTGGAATATTTAATTGTTTTCATTAATTTTTATTTCATTTAATTCAGCTTGATTCAATGTATCATTTTCAAGTTCAGAAAATGACACACATGCAATTATGAATGATATCGTCTATATAGATCATATGAAAATTGCAGACGTCCCGGCGTCGCCATCTTAGATATGCAAATGAGCAAAGTACCCATCATTTCTGGCTATGGTGACCTTGACGTACAAAACTGTTATACTGTTTAAATAAATGCGGTATATATATATATTCTACTACATACCATGGTAACTGTGGTTGTTGGGTTCAAAACACTCAACTTATATGATAAAGGATAATCGGGTGAACTTCTCTTCTTATATTTTCACATTTACCAACCTCATCTCTGTTCCGACAGTGTGTTATTTTGAGTTTCTATTTTGTTACTCTGATCATCATTACAAACATATAATTATCTTTCAAATGACCAAAATGTCTATATTTAATACAATTTAGGCATGTGCGAGTTTACTTTTTGTTTATAAATTTGTACTAAGAATGGGATATTTACTTAAGATTTGTAATTGTATAAAGTAAATATTTAAGAAATATTATCAAGCAATCGCATATCAGACAATCTGAAGCAAATTATAACCAGAACCACGCGAGAAATTACGGGATTCTGTGAGTCCTTTGTTTGTTGCTCCAACTGGTTATTCATTAACTAATATTCTTTACAGATGGTGGTTCTGAGGACTTGACAACACTGCCAGGTGGATTAACATTTATTTCATCGGTAAAGACATGATACATTTGTACTTCCTAATAATTGCTACGAAGGCTCGGGAAATGCTATGCATAGCAAATTAAGTAATCCTTCCATGCACATAAACCATTTTTTACCAGCCCGAAGTTATGTAGTTCAGTTTATGCAAGGGAATAATATAATACGGTAAACTAACTACATATTCCCGCATGACTTTTAACAACAATTCTCCTGAAACCTAACATACACTTTTCATAACTAACGATATATATAATAAATTGAATTCAAATTCGAAATTAAGTTTATGAAAAAGTAAACAGATATTATTGTTACAGTTAATAACGAGAACATTTTACAAGACGCGTACCACTACTGGAGGAGGAACTGCTTACCCGTCCATTGCACCTTAATAACCCTCTATTTGTAGTGAAAAATGAACAATGAACGACAACTCTGGTGGAAAAAACCAAGGTTAGATGGAGGAGCATAATCGGAGAGGTAACCCGAATGTGACGAGGTGGTATTTTTGATTCCAATGGGATATATTTTTCAAGATATATAAGATCTTTAAGAATAAAATTGCAATTTCTGCATGACAGTTATCTCACAAGTTATATTTGTTTTAAATAATAATGCACCAAAAACAAGAAACTGTACATAGTCTTAAAAGTATATATTTTATATAGTGCACACGACGTGTTTCTGTAACAACCTTCATCAGGTACTATCATAATCAAAAGATTGGAGCCAAAATCGGTTGAGGTTATCTTTGACTAATAGTACTGCAATTTGTTTTGGTATTTATAAATATCATATCGCCTTGTACAATACTATGTTAAAGCTTTATTAAGTAATTTTAACATAAACATTTTTAGTTTCCACATACAATTATAATATTTTTTTTTATTTATTTTTGTTAAATATTAATTTTTGATTAACAGCGCAATGGACTTATTTTGGAATGGGGAGACATGTAACTGCAAACTTTTGTATTTTTTGCAGGGTGTCCTCCCAGCCAGACCAAAAACAAAACCACGAATTCTTCTATTCGACTTCAAAAATCCAACACATAAAGTAACAGAGTTGAAAATAGACGGACATATACTTGGATTCCGTCCCCATGGTTTATCTGCCTGGACTGAACCTAACTCAGGTATTGTGAAACTTTTAACAAATTTATTGATTCGTCATCGTAACCAATAGACAGATGGACATACTTGTTTATCAATTATATGATATGTTGATGGTGTCATTATCTGATTATGTAACATATGACAATTTCTTTCACGTTTTATGGTCATTTTGAACCCACAGCAGCGATGTTTTTACCATAACATACTTGATGATATATATGTGTCAGCTACAGTAAGTTCTGGTAACATCCATCATCAATCCACAGAGAGAGTTCCAAAACATGTGACCCTTATCTTACTGAGTTTGTGTAATAAAAACGTAGATATCTAAAATAGTGCTCATTATGCGTTTCAATAGGTACTCTCAAAGATAAGAGATTTAAAAGAGCATCAAAGAGTCTAAGCGTATGTCTTAAATTCAATAGTATCGCAATGTTTATTTCATTTAAAGGAGTGAAATGTCACTATAGTAAGTTACAAATTGTTGAAAAGAGTTGCTTTACAAAGCATATGACACATAAGTGGGAGTTAAGCTGTAAATCAGAATCCGTAAAGATATAAAAGATCCAAAATATCAGGAAAAACAAAATCATCGTTATACATGATAGAGAGAAGATACTTTGCAAATGATCGAGGTAGTTGACTACTGGTTTAGCACAATATTCAAAGCAATGAAAATGTCAACGTTTATTTATCTTTGAAATTAAGTATGCTGGAATTGAAGTTCACAATATTTGTCTTTGAAGCCAAGTGTTTACCACTTCTCTAGCTGTACATGATTGACGTTATACGGAACTCATCCATCGGTGGAGACCTAAATAGGTATTTCGTGTTTGGAGAATCTCATGCTTCCTTGCACATGCAATTGATCCTTGAAATAGCTCTCAATGAAAAGATTATGAACAGATTTGAATATATTTCAATCTATCTATCTGTCTATCTACCTACCTACCTATCTAGCAAAATTTCACTTATTGTTTTAGATATTGTAACTTTAATGGTTATCAACCATGGAGAAACAGAAGCTGTAGAAATATTTGAATTTACACTAGGTACAAATGTACTGAAACATATTAAATCAGTGTCAACTCAAGGAAAAGGGTAAGATCAACACATATTTCGTTTATTCTTGTATAGCTATCACAAATGATATTGCTTCTCATTTATTCAAATCTAAACTCAAGAGCCGTGGTGGCCGTGATGTATGATAGTTGGATTTTCAACTACCTATGCAATCAGAGTCTATCACCACTGATGTTGTGAGTTCGAATCTCGACCAGAGCGAGGTGTACACCATTATGTGATAAAGTTTGTAAAGTAAACATTGGTATTTGTTATTTCCCGTTAAGAGCAAAAATTGGTTGGCTCGAAATCAGGATATGTGTCCAAGTGGAGAGTCATGTCTACCCGTGGACGTTTGTTTCTGTGTGCTAGCACAATAAAAATCCAGCTAAAAAAGTGTTGGGCAAGTTCAATGCGGACATCGTCACATTGAGGTGTAACTTGTTCTCACCGAGTTATAGCTGAACAATTGCTTATGCATTTGGGCGTTTAGCAACAGTCACTCACTCACTCACGCTCTCAAATAGCAAATGTAATTTATTTTTTTGGGGCCGTCGTGGTCGTGATCGTATGGTGGTTGGATTAACAACTATCTATGCAATCACACGTCTATCACTTCCAGAGTTGTGAGTTCGAATCCCGAACATGACCGGGTGTATTCGATGTAACATTATGCGATAAAGTTTGTCAGTCACTTGCAGCAGGTCGGTGGTTTTCTCCGGGTACTCCTGTTTCCTCCACCAATAGAAATTACCGCCACGATATAACTGAAATATTGTTGAAAGTGGCGTTAAACACTATAAGCTTAACCACTAACCATAATTTAATCTTTAGGTTGAATGATATAACAGCAGTGGGTAAGGACAGCTTTTACGGGACACAAGATCTGGAATATCGCTATGGAACCGTAATGTCTTTCATAGAACTAGGTGGACTGCTTGCACTGGGAAAAGTGTGGTATTTTAAGGGACAAGATATGAAACTTGTACTGTCAGGATTATGGGGACCTAACGGAATGAATGTATCACCAGATTTAAGGTAGGTTAATGATACTATGTTATGCTCTGAAGGATCGTGCGTGATACATACTATTTGCTACGATCAGTTGATTGTCAGTGGACTTTGATGCCAAATAGCCTATGAAATTTATCATTTATATACAGTTGTTTCTCTCTTTTCATTGAAATATTAACCTGATATCACAACACGGATTGATATTTTACACTTCTCGTCGCATTACAAAGAAAAAGGAATTTGGTAGAGATATTAACATACAGGCAAACTTCGCTTTGCTATGACTGGTGATAAACCATGCATTAGGAATGGACCGGATTATGATAACGACAAGCGGAACATATATTCCGTAACAGTTAAACAAGTGATGGTCGCGTCCGCAAAGCTTTCAAAGTGATGACTAAACATTAACCACTAGGAACCCATGGTTCAGTAGCTGCCTTATTAGTAGGATCCCTCTATCAAGGAAATCGTGTTAGGAACTACAAGCTCTAGAATAGCGTATTAGAATATAGAGAGTAATAACTATTTGTAAAATTATAACAATCTATACTTACAGATATGTTTATGTGGCAGAGCTTTTTAATAAAAATATATTAACATACAAAAGAAATGAGGATGGCAGTTTACAGCTAGTTAAGGTGGGATATATTTTTTTTTCATACAATATAATTTAATTTGCTGTGAATACTTCAATCTGATTAGCTGATACGCCTGGAGCAACATTGGTTATACTTGATAACCTGGGGTGGTATTAGGATGTTGCCAATGTAATCATTTGCAAATGACTAATTCAAATAGTCCCATGAAATAATCGAAATTAAAATCGAGGAATCATTAAATTTTGTTGTAAAAATTAAATTATACGGAATATTTGAAATTTTTGAACAGGTTATAATTGTATAACCTTTTCAAAATTTGAAAATATTTCTTAAATATATATATTTTTTAATTTATGAAAGCAAAGTTTAAACAGTGATGATCAACAATTCTACCAAAATCAACAAAACTAACAATCACCTCTCACATCTAATCATTGGACATAAAAAGACCACGACATTTGACGTTGGAAATCCAGGTCCTGGCTTGGTACAGGCATAACAATGTGGAGGGATTAAACCGGTTAATGGGGTAACAACCCTCCCCTCTTGATAATTGGATCGCCAACTGCAATACAGTATTAATATTAAACAATACAGTATTAATATTAAACAATACAGTATTAATATTAAACAATACAGTAAAGGTCAAACAAAGACCTTTGAACCTGAATCAATAATAAATAAATATGACAATCAAGCCTACACCCCTATGACAATCAAGCCTACACCCCATATCAGCTTCACTACATTGAATTTTAGAAAAGTTGTTTCTAATAAGGGTAATAACAAAATTACCGAACTCCGAACAATCTTACAAAGGGAAAGTCAAAACTCATAATTATATAAACAGACAAAATCAGTCAACAACCGGAAAACTGTGAAAACCGTAATGACCCTGACTTGGTACAGGCATTTCTAAAGAAATGGTGGGTTGAATCTAATGTGTTAGGAGCAAATGTTTTAGTAAACCAAAGTCACTATGATGCCTACAATCTCTCACCTAAATAACATTTGACCTTAAATATGCTCAATTGGAAAAATCCTCTCTTAACTATGTTCATAGAATGCATGTTCCGTTTTCTGTGCAATCATCAGATATGGTTGCCCTCATGTTGTGCAGTAAGTGAATAATCGTGAAGTATCAAATGCCCTTTCAACAAATGAATCAAGAACAGAAAATTAACCTTCAGTTGAATAAATAAATATTATTTCCATTCCTATATGTTCCATCGGAGGATAGGGTGGATCATCTGCAATAAAAGTGCAAGCATTGACAGCCATTACCATCAGAAAATTGCCACTATCATAAAGAATAACTGTTCTGCACAATCGTCCTTGTATATATATTTCAGAAGCTATTTATCGACACCAACCCTGATAATATTGAAGTTGACCCTAAAACGGGTGACATTTGGGTAGCATGTCATCCCAGAATCTACGCCATCATGGACTACCTTACAAATTATAATGGGAAAGCCATTACACCCTCACAGGTGAGCTTTGAAAATATAGAATTCCATTGCAAAACTGCAATTTTGATTTATACTTTTTATGATTTTTAAATTATATATTTGATTGATCCTATCATTTCATGAAAAAAGAGTGTCTTACTCAAAGACATGAAAATGTTCGTTCATAACACACTTAGTTTATTTGATTTGATGTGAGATTGAATTTGCTTAATGCAGACCATACATCGGTTGTTTTGTTTGATATGCTTTGTAATAACAAATTTACACTTTGCTTTCAATATTCGACTCATTTTTAAGGACAACAAATTTCAGTCTAAACAAACCAGCCAAACAATAAGTAAAAACAGTCATAAATCTGTCTTTCAAAAAAGTCGGTTCATTTTCAGTTACTGTCAAATTATGGTCATAATTAGTCTAGAGGAATGATATAGCGAGTATATCTTGATATGACATCTATAAAATTTCGTCAAATCTATGTATGTTACAAGCATATACTCTGTCACTAAGAACAGCATCAGGGGTATGGTAATGGTGTTTAACGCCACTTTAAGTTTTATTGGTGGAGGAAACTGGAATACCCGGGGAATACCACCGACATGCCCCAAGTCACTGACAAACTTTATCACATATTGTTGTTTCGAGTACACCTCACCATGAGCGGGATTTGAACTCACAACTTTTGTAATGATAGACACTGATTACATAGGCATTTGTAAATCCAACTATCATATGATCACGACCATGACGACCCTCACTAAGAACAGAGAATCACAAAATATTGACATATATATCAGGAAATAAAACAGTGATTCTGCGCGACTTAAACTATGAATATATTGGTCCGTCGTGGCCGTGCTCGTATAGTATTTGGGCTTACAACTACCTATGCAGTCGGTGTCTATCACCACTGATGCTGTGGGTCCGACTCCCGCTCAGGGCGAGGTGAACAACAGTATGTGATAAAGTTTGTCAGTGACTTGCGGCAGGTCGGTGGTTTTCTTCGGGTCCTCCGATTTCCTCCACCAATAAAACTGACCGCCACGATATAACTGAAATAGTGTTGAAAGTGGCGTTAAACACCATAAAACCAACCACCAACCAAATAAAATGTGTACTTGTGCTATGCTTAAACTGATGATAGCGAATTCTTGCTGACTATATTGTAAAATAATTTTATTCTAAGGTTCTAAAGATCAAGACAGAAAATGGAGTAACAACATCAGATATAACAGAAATGTTCCTTGATGATGGCAAGTTCTGTTCGGCATCCTCTACAGCATCGTATTATAAGAGACGTATGCTAATAGGGACAGTAGCGTCCGAACTAGTGTTATGCGATGTGCTATGAAACATTCAAAATTACAAATATTTGATCTCATAAAATATATTACAGTTATTTAATCGTAGCCAAAGTGTTGGTATCATTTCATTGACATTGACCTTGACGCCAACACATGAACATATTATTAAGGCTTAAACATATAAGTCTACATATTTTAATGTTTAAACATTTTTGAAGTTTTGTATTTGGTTTCTGCCAAACTTAAGCATATAAAGACTTTCATTTTTAAACAAATATCATTATATATTACATTTTTGTTGTTTTGTATTTAGTTTCTGTCACATGTTATGTATGATATTAATGACAGTTTGATTCCAGGCTATCTTTAGTTATGAATGACAAACAATATGACTGGAGGATATGTAAATGACATGACATTTTGTATATTCATTGAGAATACTATTTCTACCATTTTACTAATAAGAAGTTGGCTAATTGACCTTTTACATATATAGTCCATAACCCAAGTTTCAATAATCAATCCGTATGCATGCTATAAAGATAAAGTCTAAACAGTAGTAGTGGTGTACAATCCCACCAATATCACAAAACAAGAAATCACATCTCATCTCAACTCATTGATCATAGAAAAGATTACACTTATGAGGTTGAAACTGGCACAAACATGTGTATATATGTCTCAGAAACACATCTATTTTAAAACAAATATCAATGTTGATCCTCACTGCTTATTATCTTTTATTAGTGGGTTGCCTTTTGACCGTCAGATTTCAGTGTTTGGTAAAATTTACAGTCTTTTCGTAAGAAAAAAATATATTACAAATGGCATAATTTTCAAATGTTAAGTTCATGAAAATGCAGATAGATTGAAAGTAATGTGAACAAACATTAGAGAAAACTGACCAATCCAGAGATACTGGCAACGTTGGCACGACAGGGACATTTAGAAAAATAAAAAACACAACAAAGCAGACAAATAAAAAGACCAGCAACACGAAACATGCCGAAATAAATCGTGGATGAACCTAGGTGTGTTTGAAGGGTATACAGTTACTCTTTCTAATAGGACCCGGGCATGCTGCTCATACTCACATCTTGTAAAAGTCTTGTCTTGAACAGATCAATTGCCATTGAAGGAATGGATATATCGTAACAGTCAACCAGTTCTTGATCCTCCGGTCTTGTTTTTGTTCATGTATCGCTTTGCATCTATTTCTCCTTTTCTTCTTTATGTGGTTTTATTTTACAAAGGCAATATTGACATGGCAATACAAAAAAAATTAAATCCAATATTAAATGTTTCTTCCGAAACAACAATGTTTGTCTCAAACTCATATATATATATAGAGAGACGCCACAGACATCACTTTTACAGAGCCGTCGTGACCGTGATTGTATGGTAGTTAGATTTACAACTACCTATGTAATCTATGCCTATCACCACTGATGTTGTGAGTACGAATCCCGATCAGGGCGAGGTGTACAACATTATGTGATAAAGTTTGTCAGTGACTTGCGACAGGTCGGTGGTTTTCTCTGGGTCCTCCGGTTTCCTCCACCAATAAAACTGACCGCCACGATAAAACTGAAATATTGTTGAAAGTGACATTAAACACCACAAAAACAAACAAACAAACAAAACAAACTTTTACAGACAGCATAATTAATTCAACATGTATGCAGAAAACATTAAATTCTGATAGAAAGAAAATTTTTCCTGCTTCTTGTAAAGTCTGCGTATATTATGCTTTCTGGTCAAAGTAGGACATGTTCTAATAGTAACTACGGTAACATGTCAACAATGGCTTTAGACAAGGATATGATGTAATGGTTGGGAATTTCATGATAACGTGAATATACTGTTGGGAAAGCTGACCTTAATTCATATAATTGCAATCCATGAACAAGCAATTTAATTGAAAGATACATTACGCTGTATCAACCGGGAAGACGGTGATATGACTTCTTAAAAAATGAAATGTGCGCTGGGAAAACTAAAATCAACACGTGTGTCATAAAGTTTTGGACTCAATTATACCTCAGTTATACTTTTGTGTCGTAGTCATATTACCTTTGAGTTCATTATGATTTTAGTGTCTAAAAGTGGTTTAATGTCCGCTATATACAGTGAACCACTGATAGCGTCTGTAAGTTCATATTAGATTTTTTTCGCATCATGATGGTGACTATGTAGATCGCATCTATGCCATTCAACTTGAAATAATAGACACACGAGACACAGCCAGGTCTTCTTCATACATTTACATACACATTGAAATAGTTAGTGAGAGTCTCTTAAAATGAGACCTTACGAAATGAGAATGATTTATTTTTTCCCATTGTAGAGTAAAATTGAATGACCATACTAAAATTGAGGTATTGCTTTAATGGGATGCTGGACAAATTCCGGTTAAAACAAATATACAAAGTGGTTAATAATGAGGAAATATTCGTATCCATTGGATTAACCATACTGGTAAAATTTGGAAAACATATATTTAATTAAGAACTACACCAACGCATACATCCAATATATATCCTCTACCATTCGATGACCGATCATAAGAAGTGATACAAATTATGCAAATGCTGATCATGAATATTTTTGTACGATGTTGCATTTATTTGACGACCTATGATTGGATAAAATCATTCCTAAAAATAACGATAGAAAGGAGAGCCACATATGGAAATCTAGAGAATAAGATTAATACGCTTTACCTAACCAGGAGAAAATTCCATTCATAAAAATAACGCGCAGTAACGAAATGATGCAGACGGAAAATTACAGAAGGTCAGTGGGCCGTGCTTAATTTTGTGTAGTGACCATTACGTCTTTAGCCTTAGAATTCCATTCATACAAATAAGGCACAGGCTACGAATACGACGAATACGTATTCGTAGCTTGGGTTCTACAAGTACGACGGGCGGAAGTTGTGACTAATGATCAACCGGTTTCCGGACATGGACCCCTATTTTACGGAAATTAATCACGTATTGCTAGCATCTAGAGGCTACGAATACGACGGATTTTTGTTTTCTTAAATATATTGTTTTTATTTCATTAAATGACAATTTATGAATTTTTTATATAATTTTCTGTTTGTAGTTTATTTTTATTCCAATAAAATCTGATGCATTGAAACACTAGTCTTACAAAAAACGATTAAGCCCATAGATTTCACTGGTATGAGTACTTCTCAGAGTACAAAGAATTTTTTTTCAGTTATGTTATTATGTTTTTATATTCTTACACCAGGTAAAAATGTTTTTTCAGTACATTCCAAATGAAGTGTCCTATGTCTATAAGAGTTCGTTGTAAAGATGATGAAACTCTGGAAATAACGAACATCGTCCATGAACATAACCATGAGGTTTCAAAGGCAGCTTTCAACCACCTGTTTCACCAAAGTAGTCTCGACAGTGGACAAAAAAAATGAAATTGCTTGAAATAACTTTGAACATTAATTTAATACATTGTCTTACTTGAAATTTTAAATTGTATATGATAATTCTTAAATTAAAAATATTTAGGTATATTTTTTTTCTTTAAACTTTATAGTATCACAGTAATAAATGTCTAAAAACAATATATTTAAGAAAACAAAAATCCGTCGTATTCGTAGCCTCTAGATGCTAGCAATACGTGATCAATTTCCGTAAAATAGGGGTCCATGTCCGGAAACCGGTTGATCATTTAGTCACAACTTCCGCCCGTCGTACTTGTAGAACCCAGGCTACGAATACGTATCCGTCGTATTCGTAGCCTGTGCCTACAAATAACGATGCAGACGATAGATAAACTTGCAGTTACGAAACGATGCAGACGGAAAATTACAGGTCAGTGGGCGGTGCTTAATTTTGTGTAGTGACCATTACGTCTTTAGCCTTAGAACTTCCAAGAACGTCCGTCAAACATAGTTCGTGGAAAAAAATTAGTTACTGTTTCAAGTCATAGATCAGCAACATCGTTCAAAAATGTTCTAAGCTCCCGCCGTGACCGTCTATCGTTATTTGGACGGGTCAGTAAATAGTTGAAGGGTTCGCGCTAAAGCAGCGATAGAAGGTCACTAGGGAGCTTAGAACTTATAATGTACAGTATATTCTTCTAAAGATAAGTCAACAGTATTAGAACCAGGTTAATGTAATCTAATTAAGATTAGATGTGTGTTGTGTTTCTTTTTACGGCGAAACCTAGCACGTGACAACATCCCTTGTGAGGTCATGTTAGGTAATCTTTCATTCATCGCTGACCGTCCAATCATATGCAAAACAGATAAATATATTGACAGATCGGACAACAGCTCTCCATGTGTGCTAGGAGAGTCATCGCTGATTGGTCGTTCTGCTAATAGAGGTGTAAAAATGAAAATAAAAAACAGTAGACAATTGTGTAATGATTACTTATAGTGAAATAACAAACTTTTACTTTAGTTTCAAATTGAAAGATTCACGTGAGTATAAGTAATATTTATACCACGGTGTTCCTTACATTCTAGAATATACACCATAAAAAGATCAAAGCAAAAGAATGCATTCATGTTGCAAACTGATTTTATACTATACATACAAATTCACTATAATCCGATCCGTAATAGAACCAGCCTTTGTAACAACTAGTGACACTGGCAAATACCAGTATATCTCCTCTCTAATTTACACTTGAATAATGGTAGTGTACTCACTAATGGAATCACCCATTTGTTCTTGAAATGGTTTAGTCTACATAATTTCTTTAAAATGACTATTTTAGCTATATTTTTTTCAATTAAATATTTGTACGTAGATATCTATTTTTTTGCACACGACACCGATGTCTAGAATAACATTCATCATGTACGTTCAGTCTAGAATAACATTCATCATGTACGTTCAAAGTTAAAATATTATAAAGCCAAATAATTTATATGTTTCTAGGAGCAAAACAACCAAAGGGATGTAACTTGATAATTAAAATCGTCTAAGATCATCTATGGCTGAGGTTTTATTCTCAATAACAATATTTAGTAACTGTAAGATATCCCAATGCCATGGACTGAAGATCATCAGAACCAATGTCCACAGAGTTTATCTCTCTTTGCATACAAAACGATCAAGTATTTTTTTCTTTGGTCGTATTAAGAACTATAGTCTAACTACAGATATGTTCTATAATATACAGAAAATAAATAATTAAAAGTAAAAGGCAATTACCTAATTTAATATGCATAAAGAAAACCAAAAATATCACATTGTCGGAACAGTTTCAAAATTCTACTAGAAAAATCGTGGAATCATTTACATAATCGATACCAGTTATATACATGTACATGTACATTACCTCTCACTTTCCATGCTTGGCACAATTACCTCAGAATGGGGTAAGGGTAAATTAAAAAAAATTGTTGGGGATGTGGGCGGTTTAAACTAGTTTTATGGACCAAAACCTATTATATAAATATTAATTGTCATGTATGTTTCTTTGTCTGTTTATCAAGAAATCCTCCTAACAGCATACTACAACGTTGCGCATATTTTAAAGATATAGGACCCAGTAATAGCATTGTTGTAGGTTGCCATGGTTTGCTTAATTTAAATGCTCCCCTCTTTTTCGTGATAGGTACATGTAAGTGTGGCTATATATGGTATATAGGTAATTGGTATGGTATCATGGCATAAACAAAACAAGTTAAATAATGTAAAAAAGGCATGAATGTAATTTGAGGGGAAAGGAAACTGTTCACATCTGTCATAATTGTATACAATGTGCTATGTATTTAAGAACGAAACCTTACGACAAATGATATGATTTCAATTTTCCCATTGTGAACTTTCCATTCAAATGTAGCAACATTCCAGCAGCACCTGCATATGGAGTATGTATCTCTCAGTTGATACGATATTCCAGACCTTGTGGTTTCTATCAGGATGTCCTTGATAGAGGGTTGCTGCTAACAAGGAAGCTACTGAACCAAGGGTTCCTTTTGGTAAAGTTGAAGTCATCACTTCGAAAGTTTTACGGTCGCCACCATGACTTGGTTGATCGTTATGGAATATCTGTGTCACAAATGACCACTTGTCGTAAGCATTTCCCGGTCCTTTCCTCATTCATGACTTATCATCAGGTTTGTAACTAGATTAACACGACGGGTGCCACTAGTGGAGCAAGAACTGCTTACCCTTCCGGAGCACCTGAGTTCAACCCCGGTTTTTAGTGGGGTTCGTGTTACTCGATCTTTAGTTTTATATGCATGTTTTATAGATCGTTGTTTGTCCTTTTGTACTTTTTCTTCTAGCCATTTTGTTGTCTGTTCTTCTTCGATATACGGATTCCGATTACCCCTTTAGTATCTTCAAACTCTTTTTATGTATATTTGACATTATATGTGCATATGAATTAGGAAAATTTCATTCATGATATCTAGTTTTAACTGTCTGTATTTATATTTGTTTGTATTTAGTTGTACTTAGTTTAACTCATATTTTATTTCTGTCTAACAATTTTTGTAAGATTAATTTGTTATCAATGTGTACAGAAAGAGATACGGATGACGATTTCACGAAGACAGTGATATGAAGAATGTCCACAAAATGTCGTATAAAACGTTTTACTTTTTTACAGTGCGTCTTAGATATGTTTTATTTTCTCTTAATAAGACATATATTTTTTGTTTCAATTAACAGTTAATTGTGACGCTTTATACTTATTCCTAAATACATTATTCCTGAGTTTCCAGTATTTTGTTTTTAAATCTAGCATATATGCTTATTTGTTCCACCCATGTGACTAATTTGCCCTCTAAACTTGCAGTGGAGGCTAGAATTGTGAGGCTTTTATGCGACCCAACAGGATACACAATACCAGCTCAGTTACTGGAATGCTACAAACACTCAATTGGTCAACTTTGGAGAAAAGGCATCATCTTCGTCTACAAAATCATACACCAGCTTGTAGAAATATACCCACCAATTTGCTTACTCGATCCGAACCCAGAACAAGACAATATCCACATAGTTATTCTTACAGACTACTACAAACTACTAAATATTCTTACAAATACTCATTTTCCAATATGTTTTTACATGGCTGTGAATTTGATGTATCTTTTGTGGAATTCACATTCTCTAGTTGTCAGACAGTGAGTACTGTATTGTCCTATAGTAAAAACAGCATCAGTGGCGTAATGGTTAGTGTGCTCGCTTCGAGTGTGATATATCGTGAGTACAAGCCCCGATCAGATCAATCAAAAGACTATAACATTGGTATTTGTTGCTTCTCCGCTAAGCACGCAGCTCTGCAGAGGAAAAGCAGACTCGTTGGCTCGGAATCAAGATAATGTGTCCCGAGTGGTGCAACATGTATATCCACGGACTGTTTTTTCCAGTGAGCTAGCACTATTAAATTTTAACCAAGCATGTTGTTCTTGTACAAAGAGGACCTCATCATAATCTCATTGAAAATTAACATATTCTCGCCATGATATAGCTGATCAATTGCTGAGTTGGCGCTAAGCAACAATCACTCACTCACTTCCTTTATTTATTTGTTTATTCTAATTGTGATTATTCTGTTCATCATCAGCGTCGTTGATAATAAATAAATACAATTGTTTGTTTGGTTGATTATATGATTCGTTAGATATGTCTTGATGCGGAAATCATAGTATGTTTTGTAAACACCAGTAAGAGTTTTATTTATAAACCCAGAGATAGAAATAAGATAAATAATGCATGACAATTCACTATAACAATGAACCACATTTATCTGAAAGGGTTAGGGTTATGGTGGTTACACCACGTTCAACAATATTTCAGTTATATCGTAGCTGTCAGTTTGGTGGAGGAAATCGGAATACCCGGAGAAAACCACCGACCTGTCGCAAGTCACTGACACACTTTATGACATAATGTTGTATCGAGTACACCTGGCATGAGTGGGATTCGAACATATTTATCTGAATCTGAAACGAATTATAACAGTAGAACATGCTTAGTTGATATTTTCTTTAAATATTTTATTGAATGTATCTTCACAAAAGGTAGATACATATATCTAAAACAGCTATAAGCACAGTTTTCACACACACAATGACAACAAGCTAAACAAATGGTCAAACTCAATATCTATAAATCATAATGGTAGATGTTATTAATGAAGTATACTATTTATATCAATGTCAGCAAATGAAGTGGTTCTGTACTTAGGATTAAACCTGGCCATCTTTGATTTAATTGTTATTCAAAACATCACATATAATCAGTTCTGTTCCTACTGTTCCTAAGATCATACGGCCTTTATAGTAAGAGGGTGTCGCTGAACCAGAACAAAAATGACCATCATCTAGAAATATTTCTGTTATATCTGAAGTTAAGTTTCCATCCTTAGTTTTAATTTTTAGAACCTAGAATATACAATAAAATACAAGATGAAACATAGAAATTAAGGGAAAAACAATGGTTGACAATCGGAACAGACATAAAAAAATCAGGAACAACAATAAGCAACAACTAAACAAATATTAGTGCTTTGCTATCCCACCTTGTTTAATACGTGAATTAACAGTGTTTACTGTGCTTGTGAAGAGAGATGTTGTTAACTCGGTCAACAATTACTTCAAACATGTTACCTGGTTTTGGCTTACTTATAGTGCTCTTTTTGTAATGTTTAGTTTTCAATATATCTCATACCATTTAGTATTTCTTCAAATAAAATGCCCCCTTAAAAGTCAGGGAATAACGGAATGGTTAGACACTATACTTCCCCCAAACATTCACAATCTTGGTAGAAAAAAGATGGAATAATAATAAAGATAAAGATTAATTTTGGAACTATCACAATGGTTGATCCTTCAAAGTTGAAATGATATGTTTGGATCTACATACAATATTGTCGTTTATAAATGGGCTACCTGTGATGCTGAAAGTCCTTTCCCACCCAATGCACAATAGGTCTCGATTTGATGACTTCTTGCATGACATCCAATCCAAAGGTCTCCAGTTTTAGGATCAACTTCTATGTTATCAGGTCCAGTATCAATAAACATTTTCTACAAAAACAGAAAGAAAGTGATTTTCCCTATATATTTGATTGCAAAACATGCATATGTGTTTCTTTTTTTGTTTATGTATATGCTCATTTATCTTATATCATATTGTGCGGTTAGCTGCGGAACCGTAGCCCTTTATGGTCCTTTTTTTTTTTTTTTTTTTTTGCGGACCATAGGGCTACGGTTTTCACTCTATCAAAAACCTTCGAAACTGCGCAAAAAAAATCTTGCGCCGCTTTTTTGCCAAATTTTGTCAAGAAATCGGGTGCGAGAACGATCAAACATATATATTTCGTTTCGTTAGATATTTATCTACATTCTTCTATACATACTTACTTATTAATATTCATTTCCAGTTCATTATCATAACAAATATCTCATTTGTGACAAATCCCGCCTACTTCGTCCACCATCTTTCTTCTCCGGTAGTCTCGTTCTGAGGTCACGTGATTTTTCCAAATATAACCCTATATTAACTTGGCCCAAAATAGGGGGGGGGGGGAAGATGTCAATAATCATTTTCAAAAATGTTCAATGAAAGTCACTTTCAGAAAAAGAAATTAAAAAAAACCATTTATTTATTCAGATTATTTATTGAAAAATATATGCCAAGAAGATCCAAACTCTCATTTCTCCTTATATAAAACCGCCGAAAACATTTTCGGTAAAACGTAAACAAACCAAACGGACGAAGTAGGCGGGATTTGTCACACATGAGATATTTGTTATGATAATGAACTGGAAATGAATATTAATAGGTAAGTAAGTATAGAAGAATGTAGATAAATATCTAACGAAACGAAATATATATGTTTGATCGTTCTCGCATGACAAAAATTGGCAAAAAAGCGGCGCAAGATTTTTTTTGCGCAATTTCGAAAGTTTTTGATAGAGTGAAAACCGTAGCCCTATGGTCCGCAAAAAAAATAAAATAAAAAGGACCATAAAAGGCTACGGTTCCGCAGCTAATTGTGCGGTATGGTAAGATGAACTCGTGTCTATTTAAATGTGGACAATCAAGTCAGGAAAGTGAATGGTCATATATTTATGTGTTAGGGATATTAATTTCGCCTTTTTCTACGATTTTTCTATTGATTTTTGGAATTATTCTGACAGTGTTGTATTTTTTTGCTTTTAATTGTGTATGTCTTTGCATCTTTTGTATAGTATTTTATCAATTGGAGGGCCTACTACGATGAAAAATCAGTAATATTCTTTTGATAGCATCATTCATAGAAAAGTTGATTTAGCTGAGGTCGTATATAAAGAGGACAACATAATATTACATTTTATATATAGTGAATCCTGTCTAAACCAAACCTTCCTGAGGCCAACTTTTGCATTATTTCAGAATAGACAGGTGTGTTGTTAATTCAGATTAAATTTACAAAGATAACCTAATTATAACTTTATTTAAAGTTCCTTTTTTTCAGGATTTCGCTTTATTCAAAGTTCGGCTTAGACCGATTTCATCTATCTTCCAAAGTTTGGAAAATACGATATAAAATTTGCATTCAGTTATTGATATGAATGTAATCGATGAATGCAGCACAAAGATACTGCTTTGTTGAAATTCTAAAATTACAGGGAAACATTTTGGTGGTGTTCGTGTTACTCATCTTTTTAGTTTTTTGTGTTGTTGTTTTATTGCTTTGTTTGTATTCGTCCTGTGTCTTGTGTACCCAATGCTACAAGTTTTTCTGGATTGTTTATTCTTGATTGCCCCTTCGGTTTTCTCTAATGCTTATTTTATATTCTTACCTGAATCAGTTCAAGACTGTTGTCATCATTTCGTTTGAAGGCAAGTATACTTTTTTCTGAATATGTTGCCATATAAATATATCTACAACAAATAAATACAGTCAAACTTGTATATAAAGTCTTTAAGGGCACCCAAAGAAACATGAAAATGTACCTTTTATGAGCAGGTGCCCTTTACATACAGGTTAGAATTATATGCACTGTTCATCAATAGGAAAAATAAGGCTGTCCTTTATAGACAGTGATTTGTTATATAGCGGTGTCCTTTAAGACAGTGATTTGTTATATAGAGGTGTCCTTTATAGACAGTGATTTGTTATATAGAGGTGTCCTTTATAGACAGTGATTTGTTATATAGAGGTGTCCTTTAAGACAGATTTGACTGTATAACAATATAATATGTACAATTAGTGATTTGTGTACAAGTTGTAAGGGCATCAGCAGCTACGTAAGTCAGTACCTCGGTGGAATTATTGCTATAGTTGAAGATGTTGCTCGTATATTAATTTTTTATCTCCCTCGGACATACATATACCTTTTGTTCTTATTTGTCTATGAAATCTAAATATGGTTTTCGTTCTATTTGGAGAGTAGAGTCATTGAATAATGTCAATATACAAATGGCAATAGGTACACAAAATCAATATATAGGCAAACTTAGTTACTATAAAGTCGCTTTCTGGAGGCTAGAGTTAGGAACATCATCGGTAAAATAATAATTGTATGGTACCTTTAACCATGCTAACTCTAATACTAAGCTATTACGAACTACAATAGATGATACATTTGCTTTGGACACACCGAGGTTCAAATGTATATTGAATGTTTACAATGAACAAATTTCAATAATATATATATCGTGGCATTCAATATTATTAGTGAAGGAAATGAAATAGGAGTCTAAGTTTAAAACAGTCCTTGGTTTGACACCAACTGGTGATGTCATCTACATCTACATTATGCAATCCCCCGTCAATTGTAACAACTATGCATCGGCGTGAACAGACTATATATTTACAATTAATCAATATGTAGTGGGTTTGGATCTGTGATTTAAACTGATCCAAAGAAGAAGCAGAGACAATATCATGTCGACTTATACCTAGCACACAAAGCATTTCGGCAACGAATATTTTGCCTTTACTGAAACATTAAATAATATATATTATATTTGTTATTAGGAATAATAGTGTAGGTATTCAAAGATGGCAAAAGCAATGTCACATTCTATTTTTAGATTTGCTCAAATTATTTAGAGAAATATGAATATATATATATAGTACGATGACTCACTTTAAATCAGGTGAAGCATTGATTCCATTAGGGAAGCCAAACCCGGAAGCAATAAGTTTCAATTCTTGTCCATCATAAAACCATAGTTTCCCTAGATCTAACATTGCATATTGCTCTATTTCTGCCAATAACCATGTATTTGTATATTCCATATATTGTGTACCATAAAATTTATCCTTCGCTACTGCAACTATATCATTAAAACTGGAATATAGATAATATACACTGATATATATAGTAATACAATCGGGAAAGTATGTACATGGTACATGGTCCCAAAACGCATAAATCAATGAAACTAAACATCTAATCTGTCTATTATGAGTAACTCTCTTTTCTATGATACAAAGAAAAATAAGAGGTCAATACTTAATCGAACAACTGTCGCGAACTTGAAGTGATTGATCCACATCTTTTTTTGCTCATCTTTTCGTTTAATGCTTCAAATTATCAAAAGGTAGATAAAATGTTGATATGTTGAGGTAACAGGTTCAACACTACTACTTACCCATAATGTTCCGTAGTGTCTAGATCTCTATAGCGATATAACAATACATTGTCCAGTCTAATTTCTTTTACAAAATGTACCTTTCCAGTGAGTGATTGACACTGACCAATTTTCAGCTATATCATTGGGGGCACAAGTTACGTTCGATGAGATGATGATGACGGTTAATGTTGTGTGCTTAGAGGATGCACATTTCACAATCTTTCATTTGACTCAACTATTGACAAAGCGAAAGATCTACCTCGCACAAGACAGGTGTGGCATTCAAATTACCTTTATAGATAATATATTTAATACTTTCTTTAAATCTTTAAAATGTGCATTGATCACACAAATATAATCGAAGACACTTATTTCACAGCATCGTTAGTTAGATAAATTAAACTTACTTCCGTCCACCAGTTAGGATTGTTTTTATATGCTTCAGAACTGTAGACCCTCTCTTATATTCTACAACTTCTACTGATTCTACATCACCATGGTTAACAATAAACAATGTAACACTATCTGAAATATAATAAAAGCTATGATTATTAATAATGACTTACAAATAAATAAAACTGGAAAGAAAAAGTCCAAAGTTCAGCATAAACCAGTGACTACATATGCAAAGATATGATGACTTTGATTTTATAGTACCATGGGCGTTAAAATGGTTCATAATTCTGATAGAAATTGTAGGTCATGCGCACTCATATAAAAAACCGATTCCATGGCCTCCATATTTTGGAAACGTTTTATTTTCAATGATACTTTTGAGAACACACAAGTGAAAAGCTTACATTTTAAAACATTGCCATTAATGTTATAACAATATATAGTGCATTCATATTGAAAATAATTTACAGATTGATGATATTAATATAGATTTAAATAAGTATGGATGATAACGGGAAGACTCGACAGAAACAAAAGGAAGAAAGGCAATTATATAGTTATATCAATAGAAACGATTTTTGATTGTCTAATTATTGGAAATTTCATTATTTCTCATGTCAAAATATCATGATCTTACTTGCATCCATTTTCGATTATATCCGAGTAAATTTCAGTTAGTCTTGGGCTCACTTTCTAATATTCGTTATTTCCTTATTAACTATTTTGTTAGAGTCTCTTATTCAAAACGACAATAGTAGATTTTAGATTCTAATAGTAATATAAACAATTTAGTATTGAAGACAGCATTAAAACATTGAATGATAATGAGGTTCTCCTCTCTCAGGCATAAATAGCCTTAGCAGATGTTGGCTATCACTTTGGTTTGTTTGCTCCCCAACATTGTTTAATATTTGGCTTTCCAATCGTTTGACTTTGAGCGTACCTGATGATGGTCGTGTACATTAAATTTGATATCCACATTTATATATAAACAACGCGGCAGGGTTCCTCCACAATGTTTAGCATAAAGATCAGAATTAATATTGGACAGGTACAGAAAACAGTCATTGGACAACACTCTTATATCCTAAAGCAGACATTTTTGTTCTGGTTGTATAAAACGGCCATCGTTTGTAGGAATTGAGATCAATAAGTAACATCATTATCCTGCAAATACATGTTTACAGTGTCCGTTAAATGAGGCATCTGGTCTCACGTAAAGGTTTGTAAGAGCTGACGCTGTGTCATGTACTGTGTGTTCGCTTCAATGTTATACATTAAATCATTGTTGTATAAAACGATCTATGAATTACAGAATTCAAAATCTGCACAGCAGCAATTACTCTAGGTTTATAAAATAGTGTCTAGTTCGCAGGAATTAAACTCTTAAAGTAACAATCAATCAAGGTGTATAAAATGGTTTGTAGCCATGGACACACTGCAAAGATAATGAATGCTACACATGCATTTGGTTATACCTGACTTTGGTTCTTGCCAAACACTAATACCATGGGGATGAAAATTGGAAATCGGTCGATCAATTTTCAACTCTGTTAATTTTTCCTTCCGATCATTAAAATCAAACATCAGAATCCTTCCTTGTTTTGATGGTAAAAAACCCTGTAAACAGTAATTATCTGTTATCAAATAAAGTTTGTTCAGTGCTAACAATGTTTTAAAAATTGTCTGATTATTGGAAATTTCATTATTTCACATGTCAAAATGACATGTTCTTATTTGATTTAATTCTCTATTATTTTCGAGTAAAGTTTTCGCTAGCTTTGGGGTCACTTTCTCATTAATCATTTATGTTAGAGGCAAAGCGAAACTCTTATGCAAAATGACAATAGTAGATTTTAAATTCTGTACCAATCTATCTTTCTCAGTACCATTACTGACACTGTCAACTGCTAACCCTTCCGGAACATCTGCTTATTTCAATGGGATGATGGTAATGTATTCGTTGTACTAGGCCAATACCAATAGTTTGGTTAATTTTGTTCTAGCTTACTGAAACAACAGTACACAGGTAGACATAGCGATCTCCTCAGACACATTATCCTGATTTCGAGCCAACTAGTTTAAGCGGCTTACTCCTTACTGTCGTGTGCTTAGCTGAGCAGCTGCAAACACTAGTTTTATAGTCTATGGTTTGACACGATCAGGGCTCGAACCCTACCTCTTACGGACCGGAGACGGACATGCAAACCACTACACAAACGAAGATTTTTTTTTTTTTTTGAAGCTTGAAATGAACGTTCTACAATAATACCACTATCATTTGCCATATCAAATTATTAATAAATTTTATATTACGATGTTTGTGATAAAAATTCATGTCTGTTTCCTCGAAAATCAGTTCTTACAAATAAATAATGATAATTTTATAGCTAAGCTACTTTAATCAACTTACAGATGATATAAAGGTTAGTCCATCAGGTAGAGTTGTTAAGTCTTCTGAACCTCCACCATCTGTAAATTTATTAATTATTTGTTTTTCTTCAGACATGTGTAAATCTACTTCAAATCCTTTGCTTTTTTGCATGCAAATAATTCATAATATTTGCCTCGCTGTCTGCCGATTTCATTTTGTGCATGTGTAAGTATATTATAAATAAATGCTGGACACAGGACACAAGTCTCAGCATTGATGCTACACGGGAAAAACTAGTAAAAGTTATAGTAACTGATAAACCAGAGGCTCTCAAGAGCCTGTATCGTTCACCTGGTTATAAAAAAAACCAATTGGTCCTATGTAAAAACAATGTCCTGCAGTGGTAGTCATCTTGAAATTACGATCAACATAAAAAACACAAAGTTTGTAAAGGACCTTCCAATGATTGATGCACAGTTTAGGTTCAATCAGTGCAATAGCTTCAGAGAAGAATATATTTCTGTATTTTCCCCATATGGTCCTGTGTTAATACTATGACCTGTGGTGGCAGCCATCTTGGATTTCCGATCGGCATAACAAACAGAAACTTTGTAGAGGACCTTCCAATGATCATTCCTGGGCAGTTTGGTTTCAACTGTCCAAGTGGTTTCAGAGAAGAAGCGTTTTGAAACATTTTTCCCATAGGGTCCAATGTTAAACTAAGTCCTGCTGTAGCTGCCATTTTGAATTTCATATCAGAACAAAAAACGTAACGTTTGTAGAGGACCATCCGATGAACATTCATGTACAGTTTGGCTTTAATCATATTTGTAGTTTCTGAGTAGAAGGCATTTGAACATTTTCCCATAGGGTCCAATGTTAATCTATGTCCTGCGGTGGTGGCCATCTTGGATTTCCGATCGGCATAAAAAACACACACCGTGTAGAGGAACTTCCAATGATCATTCCTGGGCAGTTTGGTTTCAATTATCCAAGTGGTTTCAGAGAAGAAGCGTTTTGAAACATTTTTCCCATAGGGTCCAATGTTAAACTAAGTCCTGCCGTAGCCGCCATTTTGAATTTCATATCGGAATAAAAAACTTAAAGTTTGTAGAGGACCATCCAATGAACATTCATGTACAGTTTGGCTTTAATCATATTAGTAGTTTCTGAGTAGAAGGCATTTGAACATTTTCCCATAGGGTCCAATGTTAATCTATGTTCTGCGGTGGTGGCCATCTTGGATTTCCGATCGGCATAAAAAACACACACTTTGTAGAGGACCTTCCAATGATCATTCCTGGGCATTTTGGTTTCAATTATCCAAGTGGTTTCAGAGAAGAAGCGTTTTGAAACATTTTTCCCATAGGGTCCAATGTTAAACTAAGTCCTGCCGTAGCCGCCATTTTTAATTTCATATCGGAATAAAAAACCTAAAGTTTGTAGAGGACCATTCAATGAACATTCATGTACAGTTTTGCTTTAATCATATTTGTAGTTTCTGAGAAGAAGGCATTTGAACATTTTCCCATAGGGTCCAATGTTGATCTATGTCCTGCGGTGGCGGCCATCTTGAATTTTCGAGCGGCATAAAAAAACAGAAACTTTGTAGAGGACCTTCCAATGATCATTCCTGGGCAGTTTGGTTTCAATTGTCCAAGTGGTTTCAGAGAAGAAGCGTTTTGAAACATTTTTCCCATAGGGTCCAATGTTAAACAAGTCCTGCCGTAGCCGCCATTTTGAATTTCATATCGGAACAAAAAACGTAAAGTTTGTAGAGGACCATCCAATGAACATTCATGTACATATTGGCTTTAATAATATTTGTAGTTTCTGAGAAGAAGGCATTTGAACATTTTCCCATAGGGTCCAATGTTAATCTATGTATTGCGGTGGCAGCCATCTTGGATTTCCAATCGGCATAAAAAACACAAAATTTATAGAGGACCTTCCAATGATCATTCCTGGGCAGTTTGGTTTCAACTGTCCTAGTGGTTTCAGAGAAGAAGCGTTTTGAAACATTTTCCCCATAGGGTCCAATGTTAAACTAGGTCCTGCCGTAGCCGCCATTTTGAATTTCATATCGGAACAAAAAACGTATAGTTTGTAGAAGACCATCCAATGAAAATTCATGTACAGTTTGGCTTTAATCATATTTGTAGTTTCTGAGAAGAAGGCATTTGAACATTTTCCCATAGGGTCCAATGTTAATCTATGTCCTGCGGTGGCGGCCATCTTGGATTTCCGATCGGCATAAAAAACATAATATTTGTAGAGGACCTTCCAATGATCATTCCTGGGCAGTTTGGTTTCAACTGTCCAAGTGGTTTCAGAGAAGAAGCATTTTGAAACATTTTTCCCATAGGGTCCAATGTTAAACTAAGTCCTGCCGTAGCCGCCATTTTGAATTTCATACCAAAACAACAAACCTAAAGTTTGTAGAGGACCATCTAATGAACATTCATGTACAGTTTGGCTTTAATCATATTTGTAGTTTCTGAGAAGAAGGCATTTGAATATTTTCCCATAGGGTCCAATGTTAATCTATGTCCTGCGGTGGCGGCCATCTTGGATTTTCGATCGGCATAAAAAACACACACCGTGTAGAGGACCTTCCAATGATCATTCCTGGGCAGTTTGGTTTCAACTGTCCAAGTGGTTTCAGAGAAGAAGCATTTTGAAACATTTTTCCCATAGGGTCCAATGTTAAACTAAGTCCTGCCGTAGCCGCCATTTTGAATTTCATATCGGAACAAAAAACCTTAAGATTGTAGAGGACCATCCAATGAACATTCATGTACAGTTTGGCTTTAATCATATTTGTAGTTTCTGAGAAGAAGGCATTTGAATATTTTCCCATAGGGTCCAATGTTAATCTATGTCCTGCGGTGGCGGCCATCTTGGATTTCCGATCGGCATAAAAAACAGAAACTTTGTAGAGGACATTCCAATGATCATTCCTGGGCAGTTTGGTTTCAACTGTCCAAGTGGTTTCAGAGAAGAAGCATTTTGAAACATTTTTCCCATAGGGTCCAATGTTAAACTAAGTCCTGCCGTAGCCGCCATTTTGAATTTCATATCGGAACAAAAAACCTTAAGATTGTAGAGGACCATCCAATGAACATTCATGTACTGTTTGGCTTTAATCATATTTGTAGTTTCTGAGAAGAAGGCATTTGAATATTTTCCCATAGGGTCCAATGTTAATCTATGTCCTGCGGTGGCGGCCATCTTGGATTTCCGATCGGCATAAAAAACATAAAATTTGTAGAGGACCTTCCAATGATCATTCCTGGGCAGTTTGGTTTCAACTGTCTAAGTGGTTTCAGAGAAGAAGCATTTTGAAACATTTTTCCCATAGGGTCCAATGTTAAACTAAGTCCTGCCGTAGCCGCCATTTTGAATTTCATACTGGAACAAAAAACCTAAAGTTTGTAGAGGACCATCTAATGAACATTCATGTACAGTTTGGCTTTAATCATATTTGTAGTTTCTGAGAAGAAGGCATTTGAATATTTTCCCATAGGGTCCAATGTTAATCTATGTCCTGCGGTGGCGGCCATCTTGGATTTTCGATCGGCATAAAAAACACACACCGTGTAGAGGACCTTCCAATGATCATTCCTGGGCAGTTTGGTTTCAACTGTCTAAGTGGTTTCAGAGAAGAAGCATTTTGAAACATTTTTCCCATAGGGTCCAATGTTAAACTAAGTCCTGCCGTAGCCGCCATTTTGAATTTCATACCGGAACAAAAAACCTAAAGTTTGTAGAGGACCATCTAATGAACATTCATGTACAGTTTGGCTTTAATCATATTTGTAGTTTCTGAGAAGAAGGCATTTGAATATTTTCCCATAGGGTCCAATGTTAATCTATGTCCTGCGGTGGCGGCCATCTTGGATTTCCGATCGGCATAAAGAACAGAAACTTTGTAGAGGACCTTCCAATGATCATTCCTGGGCAGTTTGGTTTCAACTGTCCAAGTGGTTTCAGAGAAGAAGCATTTTGAAACATTTTTCCCATAGGGTCCAATGTTAAACTAAGTCCTGCCGTAGCCGCCATTTTGAATTTCATATCGGAACAAATAACCTTAAGATTGTAGAGGACCATCCAATGAACATTCATGTACAGTTTGGCTTTAATCATATTTGTAGTTTCTGAGAAGAAGGCATTTGAATATTTTCCCATAGGGTCCAATGTTAATCTATGTCCTGCAGTGGCGGCCATCTTGGATTTCCGATCGGCATAAAAAACAGAAACTTTGTAGAGGACCTTCCAATGATCATTCCTGGGCAGTTTGGTTTCAACTGTCCAAGTGGTTTCAGAGAAGAAACATTTTGAAACATTTTTCCCATAGGGTCCAATGTTAAACTAAGTCCTGCCGTAGCCGCCATTTTGAATTTCATATCGGAACAAAAAACCTTAAGATTGTAGAGGACCATCCAATGAACATTCATGTACAGTTTGGCTTTAATCATATTTGTAGTTTCTGAGAAGAAGGCATTTGAACATTTTCCCATAGGGTCCAATGTTAATCTATGTCCTGCGGTGGCAGCCATCTTGGATTTCCAATCGGCATAAAAAACATAATATTTGTAGAGGACCTTCCAATGATCATTCCTGGGCAGTTTGGTTTCAACTGTCCAAGTGGTTTCAGAGAAGAAGCATTTTGAAACATTTTTCCCATAGGGTCCAATGTTAAACTAAGTCCTGCCGTAGCCGCCATTTTGAATTTCATACTGGAACAAAAAACCTAAAGTTTGTAGAGGACCATCTAATGAACATTCATGTACAGTTTGGCTTTAATCATATTTGTAGTTTCTGAGAAGAAGGCATTTGAATATTTTCCCATAGGGTCCAATGTTAATCTATGTCCTGCGGTGGCGGCCATCTTGGATTTTCGATCGGCATAAAAAACACACACCGTGTAGAGGACCTTCCAATGATCATTCCTGGGCAGTTTGGTTTCAACTGTCTAAGTGGTTTCAGAGAAGAAGCATTTTGAAACATTTTTCCCATAGGGTCCAATGTTAAACTAAGTCCTGCCGTAGCCGCCATTTTGAATTTCATACCGGAACAAAAAACCTAAAGTTTGTAGAGGACCATCTAATGAACATTCATGTACAGTTTGGCTTTAATCATATTTGTAGTTTCTGAGAAGAAGGCATTTGAATATTTTCCCATAGGGTCCAATGTTAATCTATGTCCTGCGGTGGCGGCCATCTTGGATTTCCGATCGGCATAAAAAACAGAAACTTTGTAGAGGACCTTCCAATGATCATTCCTGGGCAGTTTGGTTTCAACTGTCCAAGTGGTTTCAGAGAAGAAGCATTTTGAAACATTTTTCCCATAGGGTCCAATGTTAAACTAAGTCCTGCCGTAGCCGCCATTTTGAATTTCATATCGGAACAAAAAACCTTAAGATTGTAGAGGACCATCCAATGAACATTCATGTACAGTTTGGCTTTAATCATATTTGTAGTTTCTGAGAAGAAGGCATTTGAATATTTTCCCATAGGGTCCAATGTTAATCTATGTCCTGCGGTGGCGGCCATCTTGGATTTCCGATCGGCATAAAAAACAGAAACTTTGTAGAGGACCTTCCAATGATCATTCCTGGGCAGTTTGGTTTCAACTGTCCAAGTGGTTTCAGAGAAGAAGCATTTTGAAACATTTTTCCCATAGGGTCCAATGTTAAACTAAGTCCTGCCGTAGCCGCCATTTTGAATTTCATATCGGAACAAAAAACCTTAAGATTGTAGAGGACCATCCAATGAACATTCATGTACAGTTTGGCTTTAATCATATTTGTAGTTTCTGAGAAGAAGGCATTTGAATATTTTCCCATAGGGTCCAATGTTAATCTATGTCCTGCAGTGGCGGCCATCTTGGATTTCCGATCGGCATAAAAAACAGAAACTTTGTAGAGGACCTTCCAATGATCATTCCTGGGCAGTTTGGTTTCAACTGTCCAAGTGGTTTCAGAGAAGAAACATTTTGAAACATTTTTCCTATAGGGTCCAATGTTAAACTAAGTCCTGCCGTAGCCGCCATTTTGAATTTCATATCGGAACAAAAAACCTTAAGATTGTAGAGGACCATTCAATGAACATTCATGTACAGTTTGGCTTTAATCATATTTGTAGTTTCTGAGAAGAAGGCATTTGAACATTTTCCCATAGGGTCCAATGTTAATCTATGTCCTGCGGTGGCAGCCATCTTGGATTTCCAATCGGCATAAAAAACATAATATTTGTAGAGGACCTTCCAATGATCATTCCTGGGCAGTTTGGTTTCAACTGTCCAAGTGGTTTCAGAGAAGAAGCATTTTGAAACATTTTTCCCATAGGGTCCAATGTTAAACTAAGTCCTGCCGTAGCCGCCATTTTGAATTTCATACTGGAACAAAAAACCTAAAGTTTGTAGAGGACCATCTAATGAACATTCATGTACAGTTTGGCTTTAATCATATTTGTAGTTTCTGAGAAGAAGGCATTTGAATATTTTCCCATAGGGTCCAATGTTAATCTATGTCCTGCGGTGGCGGCCATCTTGGATTTTCGATCGGCATAAAAAACACACACCGTGTAGAGGACCTTCCAATGATCATTCCTGGGCAGTTTGGTTTCAACTGTCTAAGTGGTTTCAGAGAAGAAGCATTTTGAAACATTTTTCCCATAGGGTCCAATGTTAAACTAAGTCCTGCCGTAGCCGCCATTTTGAATTTCATACCGGAACAAAAAACCTAAAGTTTGTAGAGGACCATCTAATGAACATTCATGTACAGTTTGGCTTTAATCATATTTGTAGTTTCTGAGAAGAAGGCATTTGAATATTTTCCCATAGGGTCCAATGTTAATCTATGTCCTGCGGTGGCGGCCATCTTGGATTTCCGATCGGCATAAAAAACAGAAACTTTGTAGAGGACCTTCCAATGATCATTCCTGGGCAGTTTGGTTTCAACTGTCCAAGTGGTTTCAGAGAAGAAGCATTTTGAAACATTTTTCCCATAGGGTCCAATGTTAAACTAAGTCCTGCCGTAGCCGCCATTTTGAATTTCATATCGGAACAAAAAACCTTAAGATTGTAGAGGACCATCCAATGAACATTCATGTACAGTTTGGCTTTAATCATATTTGTAGTTTCTGAGAAGAAGGCATTTGAATATTTTCCCATAGGGTCCAATGTTAATCTATGTCCTGCAGTGGCGGCCATCTTGGATTTCCGATCGGCATAAAAAACAGAAACTTTGTAGAGGACCTTCCAATGATCATTCCTGGGCAGTTTGGTTTCAACTGTCCAAGTGGTTTCAGAGAAGAAACATTTTGAAACATTTTTCCTATAGGGTCCAATGTTAAACTAAGTCCTGCCGTAGCCGCCATTTTGAATTTCATATCGGAACAAAAAACCTTAAGATTGTAGAGGACCATCCAATGAACATTCATGTACAGTTTGGCTTTAATCATATTTGTAGTTTCTGAGAAGAAGGCATTTGAACATTTTCCCATAGGGTCCAATGTTAATCTATGTCCTGCGGTGGCAGCCATCTTGGATTTCCAATCGGCATAAAAAACATAATATTTGTAGAGGACCTTCCAATGATCATTCCTGGGCAGTTTGGTTTCAACTGTCCAAGTGGTTTCAGAGAAGAAGCATTTTGAAACATTTTCCCCATAGGGTCCAATGTTAAACTAAGTCCTGCCGTAGCCGCCATTTTGAATTTCATATCGGAACAAAAAACCTTAAGATTGTAGAGGACCATCCAATGAACATTCATGTACAGTTTGGCTTTAATCATATTTGTAGTTTCTGAGAAGAAGGCATTTGAATATTTTCCCATAGGGTCCAATGTTAATCTATGTCCTGCAGTGGCGGCCATCTTGGATTTCCGATCGGCATAAAAAACAGAAACTTTGTAGAGGACCTTCCAATGATCATTCCTGGGCAGTTTGGTTTCAACTGTCCAAGTGGTTTCAGAGAAGAAACATTTTGAAACATTTTTCCTATAGGGTCCAATGTTAAACTAAGTCCTGCCGTAGCCGCCATTTTGAATTTCATATCGGAACAAAAAACCTTAAGATTGTAGAGGACCATTCAATGAACATTCATGTACAGTTTGGCTTTAATCATATTTGTAGTTTCTGAGAAGAAGGCATTTGAACATTTTCCCATAGGGTCCAATGTTAATCTATGTCCTGCGGTGGCAGCCATCTTGGATTTCCAATCGGCATAAAAAACATAATATTTGTAGAGGACCTTCCAATGATCATTCCTGGGCAGTTTGGTTTCAACTGTCCAAGTGGTTTCAGAGAAGAAGCATTTTGAAACATTTTTCCCATAGGGTCCAATGTTAAACTAAGTCCTGCCGTAGCCGCCATTTTGAATTTCATACTGGAACAAAAAACCTAAAGTTTGTAGAGGACCATCTAATGAACATTCATGTACAGTTTGGCTTTAATCATATTTGTAGTTTCTGAGAAGAAGGCATTTGAATATTTTCCCATAGGGTCCAATGTTAATCTATGTCCTGCGGTGGCGGCCATCTTGGATTTTCGATCGGCATAAAAAACACACACCGTGTAGAGGACCTTCCAATGATCATTCCTGGGCAGTTTGGTTTCAACTGTCTAAGTGGTTTCAGAGAAGAAGCATTTTGAAACATTTTTCCCATAGGGTCCAATGTTAAACTAAGTCCTGCCGTAGCCGCCATTTTGAATTTCATACCGGAACAAAAAACCTAAAGTTTGTAGAGGACCATCTAATGAACATTCATGTACAGTTTGGCTTTAATCATATTTGTAGTTTCTGAGAAGAAGGCATTTGAATATTTTCCCATAGGGTCCAATGTTAATCTATGTCCTGCGGTGGCGGCCATCTTGGATTTCCGATCGGCATAAAAAACAGAAACTTTGTAGAGGACCTTCCAATGATCATTCCTGGGCAGTTTGGTTTCAACTGTCCAAGTGGTTTCAGAGAAGAAGCATTTTGAAACATTTTTCCCATAGGGTCCAATGTTAAACTAAGTCCTGCCGTAGCCGCCATTTTGAATTTCATATCGGAACAAAAAACCTTAAGATTGTAGAGGACCATCCAATGAACATTCATGTACAGTTTGGCTTTAATCATATTTGTAGTTTCTGAGAAGAAGGCATTTGAATATTTTCCCATAGGGTCCAATGTTAATCTATGTCCTGCAGTGGCGGCCATCTTGGATTTCCGATCGGCATAAAAAACAGAAACTTTGTAGAGGACCTTCCAATGATCATTCCTGGGCAGTTTGGTTTCAACTGTCCAAGTGGTTTCAGAGAAGAAACATTTTGAAACATTTTTCCTATAGGGTCCAATGTTAAACTAAGTCCTGCCGTAGCCGCCATTTTGAATTTCATATCGGAACAAAAAACCTTAAGATTGTAGAGGACCATCCAATGAACATTCATGTACAGTTTGGCTTTAATCATATTTGTAGTTTCTGAGAAGAAGGCATTTGAACATTTTCCCATAGGGTCCAATGTTAATCTATGTCCTGCGGTGGCAGCCATCTTGGATTTCCAATCGGCATAAAAAACATAATATTTGTAGAGGACCTTCCAATGATCATTCCTGGGCAGTTTGGTTTCAACTGTCCAAGTGGTTTCAGAGAAGAAGCATTTTGAAACATTTTCCCCATAGGGTCCAATGTTAAACTAAGTCCTGCCGTAGCCGCCATTTTGAATTTCATACCGGAACAAAAAACCTAAAGTTTGTAGAGGACCATCCAATGAACATTCATGTACAGTTTGGCTTTAATCATATTTGTAGTTTCTGAGAAGAAGGCATTTGAATATTTTCCCATAGGGTCCAATGTTAATCTATGTCCTGCAGTGGCGGCCATCTTGGATTTTCGATCGGCATAAAAAACACACACCGTGTAGAGGACCTTCCAATGATCATTCCTGGGCAGTTTGGTTTCAACTGTCCAAGTGGTTTCAGAGAAGAAGCATTTTGAATCATTTTTCCCATAGGGTCCAATGTTAAACTAAGTCCTGCCGTAGCTGCCATTTTGAATTTCATATCGGAACAAAAAACGTAGAGTTTGTAGAGGACCATCCAATGAACATTCATGTACAGTTTGGCTTTAATCATATTTGTAGTTTCTGAGAAGAAGGCATTTGAATATTTTCCCATAGGGTCCAATGTTAATCTATGTCCTGCGGTGGTGGCCATCTTGGATTTCCGACCGGCATAAAAAACACACACCGTGTAGAGGACCTTCCAATGATCATTCCTGGGCAGTTTGGTTTCAACTGTCCAAGTGGTTTCAGAGAAGAAGCATTTTGAAACATTTTCCCCATAGGGTCCAATGTTAAACTAAGTCCTGCCGTAGCCGCCATTTTGAATTTCATACCGGAACAAAAAACCTAAAGTTTGTAGAGGACCATCTAATGAACATTCATGTACAGTTTGGCTTTAATCATATTTGTAGTTTCTGAGAAGAAGGCATTTGAATATTTTCGCATAGGGTCCAATGTTAATCTATGTATTGCGGTGGCGGCCATCTTGGATTTCCGATCGGCATAAAAAACAGAAACTTTGTAGAGGACCTTCCAATGATCATTCCTGGGCAGTTTGGTTTCAACTGTCCAAGTGGTTTCAGAGAAGAAGCATTTTGAAACATTTTTCCCATAGGGTCCAATGTTAAACTAAGTCCTGCCGTAGCCGCCATTTTGAATTTCATATCGGAACAAAAAACCTTAAGATTGTAGAGGACCATCCAATGAACATTCATGTACAGTTTGACTTTAATCATATTTGTAGTTTCTGAGAAGAAGGCATTTGAACATTTTCCCATAGGGTCCAATGTTAATCTATGTCCTGCGATGGCGGCCATCTTGGATTTCCTATCGGCATAAAAAAAAGTAACTTAGTAAAGGACATTCCAATGATCATTCCTGTACAGTTTGGGTTCAGTCAGTTCATTAGTTTCAGAGAAGAAGATCTTTGAAATTTCGGCCAATCAGAGCATATTATTGGCCTTGGCAGCCATATTGAATATCCGACTGGAACGAAAAACAGTAACTTTGTAGAGGACCATCCAAGGAACATTCCTGCTAAGTTCGGTTCCAATCGGCCAAGTGGTTTCGGAGAAGAAGCTTGAAATGTGAAAAGTTTACAGACGACAGACGACGGACGCCAAGTGATGGCAATAGTTCACATGGACCTTTGGTCCAGGTGAACTAAAAAGTCCTTAATAAAGAACATACCCTGTCTGGAACTGGTAATTGCTTACAAGATCACGTATAATGTTTGTGAATCGTATACAATACCTGGTCATCATAGCTGTTTACACGGTCCCGGGTAATGCTTGAAAATTCTATACAATACCTGGTCAAATTAACTGTTTACATGGCCTTGCAAAATGCTTGAAAATCGTATACAATACCAGATCCTAGTATGTGTTTACAAGGTCAAGGGAAATGCCTGAAAATCGTACATAATACTTCGTCCTAGTAACTGTTTACACGGTCAAGGGTTATGCTAGTAAATATATACAATATTTGACCGAAGTAACTGTTAGCACTGCCCAGGGTAATGCTTGAAAATCCGATACAATACTTGCCTTTATTAACTATTTACGGGACATAGGGGAAAAGCTTGAACATCGCCCACAACACCTGGTCCTAGTAACTGTTTACATGGTCCCGATTAATGCTTGTAAATATATACAATACCTTTCCCTAGTAAATATTTACAACGCTCAGTGAAGTGCTTGAACATCCTATGCACTACCTAACTATATATGGGACCCTGAGAAAAGCTTGAAAATGCTATACATTACCTGGTCCTAGTAATTGTTTACACGGTCCCGGGTAATGCTTGTAAATCACATCATACTTCTCGTATTGCTTTCGAAATCTACAACAAAACAACAAAATACTACATGCAATGGTTGATCACAGAATGCTCTGACCAATGATATGTTTACTCATATGTGGAAAATAATTGCAAAACCGCATCATTCTACTCACGTGTTTAACCCCACCACTTTTTATTGAAGCGCTGGTACCAAGACAGGGAAGTGAGCTGTGGTCTTGCTTTTGTGTTTAGGGATATCAATTTTGCCTCTTTATATGATTTGTCGATTGGATTTGGAATTGTCCCGACAGGGTTGTATTTTTGTTTTTCATTTAATTTGAATAATAATCCCTGTTATCGTTGTATCGGTTTTAGCATTAAACAGCTACGGATATTGGTGTTTAACACAACTTTTCAACAACAAAATTAAGCAGAGCCTACTACCATTTTTGACATTATTTCATAATGGATAAGACCAAGGTACCATACCTCAAAACTTCAACAAAAAGCGAATTGTTGTCCCAAACACGAAAATTACAATGGAAATGATTATAGGACTGTCAATGAAGTAATGATAACTTCGGATTTGCAGGGTCTGTCATAATATCTGTAAATTAAGCCGCCTGTTGATTGTCAGTATATTTATATGTAGCAAATCAACCCTTCACTACGAAGAAGCTGATGTAGGAATGAATTATGGCACGGTGGGTGGCTATTATCTTGCTTACTGCATGTGGTAGTTAAACGGAACCCACCAGTAATTCAGAGTAAGGGTGATTGCTCACCAGGGTTTACTTTTGTAAAACATAAATAAAATTATATAGCACAAGATTACAGACATCCAAGCACTAAATATCAAGATAAAGTAAAACACAAAAGTTTTATGACAATGTAAACAAATATGAGACACATCCATATATCTAAATAAAGACGGACATGTGTTTCCCCACAATAAGATTATTCATATATTCCGAATAGAGAAAAAGTTGTCATCGTTCTTATTCCAACCCTTTCACGACCACCGTCTCATCCGTCCAGTGTGCATTATGGTCAATATAACTGATCTTCAGTATGCTAAGATCTTCACTACAGTGACTAGTCTATCTTAAATAACAACTAAAGAGAAGATCTGATTTTCGGTCACAATCACTCTGATGACCATTCATACGTCTATGTAACAGTTGTTCTGATTCGCCAATATACTGCATATCACAGTGACTATGCACCATAAAAGATATACAATGTCTATGTAATTGTAAAGTAAAATACTTACATAAATCTATATACATGAATTATACATATAGCACTAATAACCACTGCAGCTACTTGGTAAATCATCACTGCTATTTACCTTAAATATACAAAGCAAACTTTGTCAGATTACTGTAAATGTTCTTGGACAATAACATACAATAGTAATAAGTTCTCAAAGCCAATTAGTGTAGAACATTTTAATAATGGTTCTTGCTTTATTTATGTTATTAGTATTATTTTACTTATAGTGGTGCCCAAAACGATTTCAATGTACGTGTCATTTAACAGTCCCACGACGGGCGCTGGTAGTGGAGCAGAAACTACTTTCTCGTCCGGGACATCTGACTTCACCTCCGATTTTTAATGGAGTTCGTGTTGCTCATTATTTAGTTTTCTGTGTAGTGTGTCGTAGGTCATTGTTTGTCTTTTTGTCTTTTTTATTTTGGCCATTGTATTGTTTATCCTTCTCCGATTCACGGCTTCTGATTACCCCTTTGGTATCTCCCAATTTTGTTGGTTTATTTTTGATAACCTGCATTGAATTATTACATTACATAATAACAAGAAGATTAAAGCAAGCCTCAAGTGATTGTTGTATTTCTACAAAATAGGTTTTAATGATTCCGATCGTGCTGGTTAAACTAGTATGTTTCACAAGCATGTCATGATGCTATCTAAGAGTACACATTTAAAAATTGAATATTTGATTTAATTACAATATTCTGCCATATAATGTCTGACAAAAACAATCCTATAATGCTAATAGTTCGCTTGTTTACAACAACACACTACTTTATTATACTGATCTTATCAAGCTTGGGTTCTTGGTGCATCTATAGTCTGACATTACCTTCAACTTATTAAAGGTTTGATTATATGGTGTTTAACGCCACTTTCAACAACCATACGACCACGACGCCCCCCCACTCATTACAACTCGTCGGTATTTGGTTGAAGTAAAAATAATAACATGAGCCGATTCGAATAAAAATGTAGATATCTAACTTAGGGTGCACGACACGTTTCTGAAATAACTCCACGAGGTACGCTCATCTAGTAGTCAAAAGATTTGAAAGCCAAATAATAGAAAACATTGTTCCTACAAATTTTTGCAGGCGGGATACTTTGCTTCGAAATCACGATTGATTGATTGTTGTTTAATGTCAACTTTATCAGTATTTCAGCTATATCGTTGCATGAACAAATTTCATTAATAAATTTCCATAGCTAGAAGACCCTAGACATAGATCAAATTTGTGTATAAAACAATTAGTCACAGTGCAATTAGCTTATAAATAAAAATTATGAAACATTAAAAGGATAAACCATATATTCAAAAAGTATGTATTCTTTTTATATTTTAGTCAATAACTTATTAAAAAAAAAAAAAAAATCAAAATCGTGTCGTGTCGCATGCGATATTTGTAATAAATCGGATACAGAGTTGACGTTGTACAATGTAGAACATATGACGAATACCAGCAACAGCTGTGTAGTAGATTAAAACACGTTGTAGAGAATAACTGTAATAGCACATAATGCAGTACGGTCGTTGTCCAATAACCATGTGTACGTCTGCTATGATTAATACGATATATGGCCAAGGCCACTGGTTCCTTGTGATATTTACAGTGAGAATCAGGAAGTCTTGCCAACCAAGGAATGTACCTGTGCAATTAATATTGTTATTAATTTGGCAACTGCTCTGTCGTCGTTTTAGAATATATTTTGATATAAAAGTAGGGAGGTCAGTGACTTCCTCCATTTTATTTATATTCTGAGTTTAATAGTCAATCAGTAGTTTTTTTTATTTGCAATATAAAAAAATGTCGCGTAAAATGTGCAATGAAATGTGTCTATATCGTACAGGTAATGTTTAAAAATTATATAAAAAATATTGTTAATCAAATAAATCATAGTTTACATTGTTATTTTGTTGTCTGTTGGATAATAAAGGTAATAACAAAATTACCGAACTCCGTACAATCTTACAAAGGGAAAGTCAAAACTCATAATTATATAAACAGACAAAATCAGTCAATACCCACTTTTGTCGGAAAACATGGTAGCCACAAAAATGGCACCGGAGTTTTTCCCACTTCTATTTTGAGATCGAAAAAAAACCAAATGTTGCTGATGTTTTACCCTAAAAATAAAGTTATCACATGACAGAAGAAGCTTTCAATTTTGATTGGATAATGCCGTTTGAGGGAAAATCCCCCTTTTCGGAATCTAACTCGTCAAGAGAAAACTTGAGTAAATTATTTTTTTGTGAAATTCAACGCGATTCAATCAAACGGAAATCGCGGAACTCAAGTTTACCTTTCTTCTTGCCCATGCAAATATCTTTTCACTTCAATTAACTCAGCAACATTTGTTTTAGATAACATAAAGACCACTACCCCCCTTGACATGGCCGGTAAAATTCAGTCTGTGGATGAAATCGTTAGATTTCAATATTAACAAATGTTACGAAATGACCTGCGTTCCCCTGTTATTATTGGCGCTTCCACATGATGGGAAATAACTCCCGACAATAGATTGCAATAATCGGCTTTCTTTATTGATTTTTTTTTAGCGCAAACATTAACATTTTATTTGAAAGGCCCTTGAACTAGAATGATATTTTAGTCTCACAATCATATGGATGTTCATTGAAAAGATCGTTTGATAGGACATGACAATTTTTGTCCCCTCTTTTGGCAAAAGAGGTGCAGGGCAGGGGGTTAGTCAGGAACTTAATTTTGTCAAATTTAAAACTTAACAGTATTTTGAAATTGGTGAAAAAGGGAGTTATGGGTATTGTACAAGACAAGCAATATAAATGAGGACTTTATTCCTGATTTTTTAATAATGATATTAAAAGCAATTTTTTTTCAGATCCTTTGTCTTTATATATGATGTTAATTCTGCTGTGATATACTTAACTTGACTGAATTTTTCTCAGTTAATCAAATGCTCAAATCTAATTTATTATGGTTTATTTGGGTATTGATGTAACATGTAAGTGAACATGAAAGCATTCATTTGGAACTAATAGTTAAAGTTGAATGATTGATTGCTGAACATGCACTGAGCAATATTTCAGCTTATGTATTCAAGTTGAAAAGAGGACAAGCAATAAAACATTGACAATAGAATACCGAAGCAACAAATTAAAGGGGAATATCCTAAGACCACAATCCAGAGACAAGGCGAAAATGTGAAAACAAAAAAAATAAGAACTTGGTGAACAATTACAACAAGAAGACAATCCGGAAGGGGAATAATAAACACATTTTGAGGAATAGGATGGGTCATTGGGCTTAAATTTTTGACTGTCCTTGAAGAGGCGGGTATAATGGATATGAACAAATTTAGCCTTGTAACAAGCCTTTCAGGGGTCACAATGAAGTTTTTTTTTCGAACATGGCACCTTGGATTTAATCATCCCCAGTTGACACACACACTGGCTTTGAATATGTTCATTTCACACTGTTGGTTTCTCCATTCGGAGTAGGAGGACATGCAACAACGGACATAGCTTTGTATTTGTAGATTCTACACAACCTATGCTCTCCCTTCATTTGGGCAAATAACATAACACTAGCTAATATTGATATTTGTATGTCCAATTTACAGATTGCCCTTATTGCATTCACTAGTGCCAGTTGTGGAAAACAGATTGAATCATATTATAGCACATTTTGTGTCATTATGAGAGCTGCATTTAACTTGACTGGTGATGAGAAGAATTCTGAATTTGTCACAGCCTATTGTTGCAATATTCTACTTAAAAAGATGATTTGCTTTGGAAACAGAGCAATCAACAGTACAATTATAATGCACAAAAATAAAATGTATTAAACTTAATAATTACTAATATTAATCCTACTTTTTTCAATACCAAAAGTGTGAAAAACGTCATTTGGAAAAATAAAAAAGGGAGGTAATTACAGAGAAAATCAAGTTTTGCAAGCTGATTCAAAGGGAAGTGGACATTATTTATGAGAAAGTATGATAAAATAATGAATAAATCCACTCCTACCTTAAATACCCCATAGTTGAAGTTGTTGGGACAATTTGCGGAAGCCTGTAGATGTTGCTTTAAAAAAATTACTGTTTTTTCCAAAGATTATACTTAAACAGCAAATAATCAAATAAGAAGTCATTATTATTAGTTATAATGTTGTTAAATATAAGGTAAGTCTATATTTTCAATATAACCACTAGCTGTTTCCGGATAAATAGGATAAACACGTAAAACCTATTTTTTGCAAAAATAAAAAGGGAGGTAATTCTATCAGAAATGCCCCTTTTAGATGCAAATCCTGATTTTTAAAGAAAATATAAGCCTGAAATGGGAATACTTTGTTTATTTATACTTTTTTAAGCTTTTATCAGAATAAATACAATTTCAATAGGAAAAATTGCTCTATAAATGGGTTTCATAGGTTGATTTCAACATTTTGACAATTTGGTGCCCTTCAAAAAAGGGGCTTGAAAGCCATATTGGCACCAACATATTTTTTCTTTCATGAGAAAAAGAACCAATATTAACACTGAAATTGGCAGTCAGAAGTGCAAATGTTTACTTGAGACAAAGCTGTGTATTATCATTTGATATCTTAGCAGCCACTACTAGCACAGAAATCTAGACTAGCATCTTTTTTCATTTTTCGAAAATGACTGCTAACCTGGAAACTGACCAATTTTTTTAAAAAGTAAGCAAACAATGCCAATACTGAAACATGTTCCTTTAAAAAAACCCAAAAACAATCTTCAAGCAAAATAAAGAATATTACATGTACAATTCGGTCTTTTACCAATAATCTGCATTGAATTCGGCCATAAATACAGCACAAATGGCGGCCATCTTGGATAAAATTTAGGAGTAAATTTCTATACTTGAATCGAGCATAACTTTAGAACCACTTGTCCGATTCCCAAAAACTAAACTGTTCTGTGATGGTATTGAAGAAATCTACACAGCTGTCATATTTATATATGAAAATTCCTTGCTTTAGAAAATAGCCTGACCTCCCTAATAAAAGACTGCAATAATAAAATCGTAAATATCTAATCTAGTGCTCACCAGGCGCCTTCAGAATAACCATCATCAGGTATGGTTGGATGTCAGGCCGAGTTAATAACCAAGGCAGCTTGAGACGACATATTTAATTACACAAATCTGATACACAGTACACGTGAGCACAAGTTCTAAATATAAACTTTAAGAGTGAGAGAGCGGGTGCGCCTAAAATAAGTATTACTGAAATCCGGTATAATAAAATATAATTAATATTGTTACATCCCTTCTTCTTTAAAAAAAAAATAGAAAGACAAATTAATAAAGTTAAATTAAAGGTAACTCTTCAAAGTCAGTAAACAAAATTTAAACTCTAAAAGTCAATTTTTTTTTCGAAATAACAGTTCAAAAAGAAAAAATGAAAATTTTAAAGTAGTCAATGTCTTTCTAGATTTACAGTTTGAAATAACGAATTTACTAATAGTTGTATGTCGAATGTATCCAATATACGGCACTACGGACGGAGAACCTAAATGGTTCTTAGAGTACACACGAGGATTATTATGCCTCTATGCACAGTGTGTCTCATTTAAATATTTTCAGAATATAATTTTCAAACTAACTACTTTGGCTTTACTACGCTAATATATACACTGAAGATCACTCCAAGGATTATTATGCCTTGCGCGCACAAGTGATCTAATAACACACAAAATCATCAAGTCGTTTTGGCGGTTTTACTTCTCTTCCAGAACGTGTAACATAGTTTTGTGGTGGTATATTGTCAGTTGGTGCATCAGTGACAGTTTCTGGTTTATTTTCACTTGCAAAGTCATTGTCAAATTCCAAATCTTCATTCAATTTCTGTTGATCGAAGTTCTCATGAGTTTGTCTGATGTGACGGCGATTCCTACGAAAAGTTCTTTGTCCAACTTCAACATCGTATGATCTGATGTTAACTTTACTCTTAACGATTCCTTTCTTCCATTCCTTGTTGGTTTGAGTTGAGGGTTGAATTCGAACGACATCTCCATTCTTCAACGGTTGTAAATCCTTAGTTCCTTGATTGTAGTAGAAATGTTGTTTCTTTTTCTGTTGTAGCATTTCGTTGTGCACATGATATTGAGAAACGGTGTTCGGTTGCAATAAACTTTGTTTTGTTGGTAACAGAGTGTTTGTTCTCCTGTTCATTAATCGTTGTGCCGGACTAGTGTTGAATCCTTGTGTTGGAGTGTTTCTAAAGTCTAGTATCGCTAGATACGGGTCTTTCTGATCATGTCTGGCCTTTCGCATTAGTTGTTTTGCGGTTTTAACTGCTTGTTCGACTTTCCCATTGCTTTGTGGATATAATGGTGACGATGTTTCGTGTTTGAATTCCCACAAAGAGGCAAATTTTCTGAATTCAGAACAGTCAAATTGTGGTCCATTGTCACTAAATACAATATCCGGTATCCCATGACGAGAGAAGTGCGATCTTAGTTTGTTGATGATGGTACTAGATAATGTGTTTTCTACATAGTCTATCTCCCAAAAGTTCGAATAGTAATCCACTGTGACTAAGTAATCTTTGTCCCGACATTTCATTAGATCTACTCCAACCTTTGACCATGGACGACTTGGTATTTCGTGAGATATTAGAGTTTCTTTCTGTTGTTTCTTTTCGTAAGTACGACATGTTTCACATCTCCGTATGAAATCCTTCACTTGTGAATGCATCCCTGGCCAATAAAGACTTTCACGTGCTCTACGTAAACAGCCTTCTACTCCTATATGAGAAGAGTGAATACGTTTGATCATATCTAATCTCAAAGATGTCGGTATTACAACTCTTTCTCCTTTGAATATCAAACCATGTTGTACAGTGAGTTCATCTCGAACATCAAAGTATATCATTGCAGACGGCGGAACATCGTATTTCCTGTTCGGCCAACCGTTTTGAATTACTTCCTTCAATTCTTGCATTTGTTCATCATTTAGCGTATACTGTTGAATTTCAGAAATTCTTTGTTCTGATATCGGCAGGTCGCTGAGCATGTTCACACCTTCAATGTCAGATTCATTGTCATTAGGTAAGTCCTTCAAATAAGCTCTGCTCAAAGTATCAGCTATGTACATTTCTTTTCCTGGTGTATATTGAAGACGTATGTCATATTTCTGCAACTGTAGCAACATACGCTGTAATCGTTTCGGTGCTGCATGAAGCGGTTTCTTCAGAATTGATTCTAACGGTTTGTGATCTGACCTCACTTGAACTGTTCTTCCATATGTATATTGGTGAAACCTTTCGAGTCCAAATATAACAGAGAGCAGTTCCTTCTCGATTTGGGCATATCTTGTCTCAGTGTCTGTAAGTGCCCTACTGGCGTACGCAATAGGCTGATTTTCCTGCATGATTGTAGTGCCGAGCCCAGTTTCGGAAGCATCACTTTGTAAAACAAGCTGTAGCTTTGGATCATAGTATTGCAGTACTGACTTTGCTTTACTAATCTCTTGATTTCATCTAGCGCATTGTCGTGATTATCAAGCCAACAAAATTCTGAGTCTTTCAAAGTAAGTTTTCGTAGTGGTTCGCAAATGTCACTAAGCTTCGGTAAAAACTTACTTAGATAAGTAACGAATCCTATGATTCTCCTCACACCGGAAACGTTGGTTGGTTTTGGCATATCAAGTATGTCACGGACTTTCTCTGGATCCGGTTTAAGACCTTTGCTCGTAATTAAGTGTCCAATAAATTTGACTTCTTTCATTTTCAAAGAAAGTTTGTCTTTATTTAGCTTCAGATTTCGTTCTTTGCAACGTTCCATTAAAGCGCGAAATTTGACATCATGGTCGGCGATAGCCTCTTCTTCGGTATCTCCTTCACCATATATCAGAATGTCATCAATAATACTGCGGACACCTGGTAGTCCTTCAACAGTTTGATCCTGTCTTCTCTGGTACTCCTCTGGAGCCGATGAAATGCCAAAGGGCATCCGGAGCCAACGATAGCGTCCAAACGGAGTATTGAACGTTGTCAAGTAAGAGCTTTCGTCATCTAACTCTACGTGCCAAAAGCCGTTCTTAGCGTCAACAACACTAAATATCTTCGCTTTGCTAAGATCAGGTAGTAAGTCCTCAATTGTTGGTAACGGGTAGTGACTTCTCTTAATGTTTTGGTTAAGGTGTTTCGGATCTATGCATATCCTTAATTTCCCTGGTTTCACAACTGTTACCAAGCTTGACACCCACGGAGTCGGAGTCGATACTGGCTTTATTATATCTATTTTTGTTAATCTCTCCAGTTCGTTTCTAAGTCTTTCTTTGATCGCTACAGGTACCCTCCGAGGAGGGTAAACTATTGGGGTAGCATTTTCATCCAGCTCTAGATGATATTTGCCTTGCAATTTGCCTGTGCCTTCGAAAACATCGGCGAATTCTTTCAATACCTTTTCCTTTGAAAGGGGTTCTGAAGGTGCTCCTTGTCGGACTGCCTTTATATTTTCGTAATTAATTGTCAATAAGCTCATCGCTTGCACTGCTTTATTTCCCAGTAATGGAGTCAAAGTTCCATCCTTAATGACAACAAATTCTGCTATGAATTTTTCATTGTTCTTCGGGTTCACTAACTTTAGCTTACATTTTCCTATTGGCTTAAGAGTTGTGTTGTTATACATATTTAAAATCTGGTTTGTTTTCTGCAACTCTTCGATTTCAAGTTCTTTCAACACGTTTGCGGTTATAATGTTACAGGTTGCTCCACTATCCAGCTGAAATCTAGTCATTCGGGTGTTTTTGTTCTTTCCTATGATGTTCATAGTAGCAAATATATGTCTGCTGTGTCTGCTTTTAACAGAGTTTACATTTGTAAGTGTCACTGTGTGTATTTCAAAGTAATCATTGTTTTCGTCATCAGATTCATCAGATAGAGCTCGTATTCTTTGTTGACGTGGTCTTGTCTTGTAGTAACCTGATTTGCACATGCTTTCAAAATGATTGGGTTTTCCACATTTCCTACACTCCTTCCCAAAAGCGGGGCATTTTGTTTTGCTGTATTCGTGTTTTCTGCCACAATACTTGCATGTTGATGTAGATTGTGAATTAGCATGATAAGATGATTTTGGTTTCTGCTGGGGTTGCCTGTTTTATTGAGGTGTGTGTCTAGTTTTGTGTTTGACAGCATGAATTTCCAAACCGGAAGCTGAAGGTGTTTCAAGTGTTTTAATTCTCTCCTTAGACAGTTCTGCAGCTCTGCAGATTTCTAGACACTTTTGGAGATCTAAATCGGCTACTCTCAACAATCTTTCCCTTAAATTTGAGTCATTGATACCACAAATCAATCTATCTCTAATTAGTGAGTCGTGCAGCGCTCCATAGTTGCATGTTGATGCCAGTATTTTCAATTCAGTGACATATTTATCAAATATTTCATCTTGAGACTGATTTCTCATGTTAAACCGGTATCGTTCTACTGTTTCATTTCTTTTGGGGTTGCAATAGTTATCGAAGGCTTCTGTGACCATTAAAAGTGTTCTATTTTCAGGGGCCTTTGCAAATGTCATGGTTTCGTAAATTTCTCGGCCTCTCGTTCCGATCAAATAGAGGAACAGTTTGACCTTTGCAGGCTCATTATCATCATCCATTGTCAAATCAATGTATAGATTTAATTCTTCCTTCCATTTTTTCCATGCATCGGCGAGATTCCGTGCATCTAAGTTAAATTTGTCTGGGGCTCTGAGTTTATCCATTGTTTACTTTTGACAGACAAAGGAATCACACGAGGTCACTGCTTGTGATGGGTCGTGTATGCTTTGGGCGTACTCCCTGTATATATTTGCTTTAGTCCAGGTACGGACGAATCTCTTTTCTATCAAATGGCGATTTCAGCCACATCTGACACCATGGTTGGATGTCAGGCCGAGTTAATAACCAAGGCAGCTTGAGACGACATATTTAATTACACAAATCTGATACACAGTACACGTGAGCACAAGTTCTAAATATAAACTTTAAGAGTGAGAGAGCGGGTGCGCCTAAAATAAGTATTACTGAAATCCGGTATAATAAAATATAATTAATATTGTTACAAGGTACGCGCATAGTAAAAAGATTGAAATGCTACAACATTTAAAAAGTTCGAAATGTTTGTTTTTGTTGATGGTACTATCGACTTACACTGTATATATTGTTTACTTTTAACAAACTTATTGTTGAGTTATGTCTAAGCCGCTTAACTTGGTTTTATATTGCTTCATCAAATTAAATCAAACCTTTTTCTGAGCTATATAATATTCTAAACATGTCAACAAACAAATTCAGCTTTATATTTAGGATGTTAGGCGTTCAAAATGAAATTTTTTGCAAGTTTCTTGAAAATCAAGACAAACGATTCATTTCCATCGACAAGTGTACATTTTCCGTCAAAAAAAAATATGCAACTGAACAGTCATACAGTTGTTACCCGAAATTTCAGTTTTGAATTGACTAGTTTATTTTAATTATCAACTAGAAAAACGGTATCGGTTGAGTTACACCGATGACAGTTATAAATGATAATCTATTGTCAAAAATATAACACCACTGGTCTTCCATAGATATAATCACTCATTACATATCTAGTTCAACATACGTCCTTTCTACTTATCTTAAAAATTTATTCTAGTAAATTTATCGATAATGCATAAAATAAACAAGTAAACATAAACAAACATTACCGTTATACACTTACCAATGCACATTATATTAACAATTAACCTAAATTCCGAAAACAAAATATACAGCACGTTCATTGTACAATGTATACACAGATTATTATTAATATGAGATCAAGATTTAGGTCGATGCTGTATCTATTTGTAGACATGTGCTTGACCTGATCACAACCTTTTTGTCATGAGTGAGCTGGCTTATTCCCACTTTGAATCACAGGTACATGGGGTAATGACCTACATTACCCACCGTTTTTTTGCAAAACAATTTCCATTCACTTCTCAACATAATTTTAGTATCAAATAATCATAAATCTACTATTTCTTTCTCTCTATTATATTAGCTTAATAATTAAGCTAATAGTAAATCGTAAAAATAGTTTGATAGTAAAATGGCACAAATTGGTAATGAAATCAATATAGAGAGAAAGAAATAGTAGATTTATGACTATTTGATACTAAAATTATGTTGAGAAGTGTATGGAAAAAAAAAATTGCAAAAATAAAAAAAAGGGGGGGGGGGGTAATGTAGGTCATGACCCCATGTACCTGTGCATTGAATGTCTGCATTAAGTCATCCATTAAATGTTAGTTTCATTTATTAAAATAATAAACTGTAAACTCCTAAACTAGCTACCATGTTTATAGATACTCAAGTATACACGTAAGATAAGGTAATATACTTTATTTACCAATAATGGGACCAACAAGGGGCAACACTATTACTATAAATACAGGATTATCAAATGTATACGTAGACAATTCAAGGTACTTTTTTTCAAATTCAAAAATATTATTTTCCATTACAAAAAGTATATATGATGATAAATGTGAAGCTAATAATTTCAATGGAAATAAATTTGGAACTTATCGTAGATAAAAAGTTTATTTTGGCATGGAAAACATATTTATATTCTGAACTCAATAAAGAAGATTATCAAGATTTGTTAAGGCCGAATATGCTTCTGTTATTTAATATTGCGTGAAGCAGATATATCAATTCTCCTGTAGAAAGGAGAACCTGGAAACTTTGCAACATGTGGGTTGAAGATGAATTCCACTTTCTTATTTCTTGTCCAGCATTAAATTATTGTCGAGAAGAACTGTTTAATAATATTTGTTCTATAGGACTTTCTTTTCTTGATGTGTCAAATTTCAAAAAGTATAAAGAAAAATTTGAAGATACCAAAAGGGTAATCAGAATCCATAATTCGGAGGACAGACAACACAATGGCCAAAAGAAAAAGAACAAAAAGGACAATCAACGATCTGCAAAACATTACATAAAACTAAAGATTGGTTATTATTAAATATCCATTTTATCATATGATTTTAGGGTTAAGTAAAAGTAGTACTAAGTATTACTGACACGTTCTGTTCTTTTTAATATAATGTGGGAGATAAATCGAAATTCCCCAGATGTGATAACAACGTAACACTTTTATACATATCTTTGTTCTTTATCTTGTCTGTAACTATCATTGACATCTGTAAATTAAGTTTTTTTTAGGGCCCGTACATCTAATCAATATTCATATATCATGTAGATTTTATTTAATTACAATATTTTATACAGATACAAACATTTGATATCAAAGTTGCTGAGTGAATGAGTGATGGATGTTCAAAGGGAACTCAACAATTTTTCAGCTGTATCAAGGCGAGAACAAGTTAATTTTCAATGAGATGATGATGAGGTCCGCTTTGTACTAGAACAACACGCTTAATTGGATCTTTATAGTGGGAGCTCGTGGTAGAAATGTCGCACCGCTCGGACACATTATCCTGATTCCGAGCCAGCCAGTCTTTGCTCTTTCTCCTTAATGTTGCGTGCTTAGCGGAGAAGCAACAAATATCAATATTATAGTATTTGGTTTGACCCGATCGGGGCTCGAATCAGCGAATATTTATTTTAAGCTGCAACAATTGTAGCTTTCAGATGACAGATGCTCATTTCACTAAAATCTTACTTTACAAGGCGCTACAATGATCTGAATTGTCCATTAGTTAATATCAATAGTGTTTACGGATTAGATTTTCCATTTTACCCGGTTGGCATATGTCGGTGAAACGGAAAATAAACTATACCAGCAAATGGGCGGTCAAATATAAGACACCTTTCCGTAGACAAATGGAAAAATACTGGATTCGAGATTTTGGAATAAACGTTCCTTTCGTAAACTTTCCATTTTTATGTCATTCAGGTATACCATACCATTAATCACAAATGAGTCAATGTTTTCAATTTGTATAGATCTGTCTGTTTCAATCACTACTAATATTGAAACCATGATTCACAACCACAAGCACATCTTGCAAGTGTCTCAACATTGAAGACGTCAAGTCTAAGCCTCTCTCGGTTGCGCCTATGTAAGTTGCCAATTCATATATTATTCCCCTGGCTACGCAATAACTGACGACAATAGCATTGTCAACAATATACTTCCCTACTAAATCTGTTAGCCAAAGGGCCGAAATTTCATTAGTTTAAAGCCATATATTGGAACCATAAGTTTAAAATACTTACGAATTTCGCCAAGGATTATGCAAGACCGGAGAAAAAGTGAGACTGAAAGTACAAAAAATACTATTTCTGAATGGGTTATGGTTCTGAGGTTGTTGATGTATTTTTTCATTTTAAACGTTTTCTAATTCATCAATATTCCTCCGAAATGTCAGTTCTGCTCATTGGACGCTAACCATACAATATCAGGAAACACACAAAAATAGCCCCAAAAAATGAAAAAAAGCAACAATTACATATTTGGACAAATAACGTCTCACTTCTATTAATGAAGGCCAAACTTATAAAAGAACAATCAAGTGTCGAGTACATAATGAAAATGGAATTAACAATAAAATTAAGCTTACTTTATGTTGTTTTTCAAAGACGCATAGAAGGGTTATTTAAAACAGAAACGTATATAACCAAATATAATGCTAAGGGGCCACTGTAGTGCGTTTTAGCTAAATATAATGCAACTTTATTGTACTCTAACATATTTCTTTACATTTATTTTGTTATTAGCTATTTACCCTACATGCAGCATATTAATGCACTGAATATTCTATCAAATAAGTATTTAAAACAACAAGTAATTGATCTGTCACGATAAAACATTTATGTTATTTAAGAGCATTTGTAAATTCTCTCGAGCTCATCTCTCTCTGACTGTGAAAACAAACCTGTAATAACAACAATTACTGTTTTAAAGGCTTATAATTATATCTAAAAAGACAGTAAACATATTATACCATAAAGGTATATTGGGTGCACAATGACTATATTTAGTTACATCCGAGAGATAGAACAAACGTTCAAATAGGTGTAAATCTAATTACAATTAGATCTTCGCAATTGCTCGCCATTTTCGATCGGTTGTTTTGTAGTCGCCGCGCAAAGGGAGCAAGTGCTGAGATCTAATTTTAATTAGATTTGAATAGGTGTAATGTACAAAAATTATCACAAGAAGCATTCGAACATGATACTCTGTATAGGTAAAAAGTTGACCATTCTACATCAAACCGATTCAAATTTAATTACTGGGCTCTGCAGTTGGGAACCAAAAGGATTAAAATAAATTTCTTAAAGATACCCTTATAACATTTATAGCTTTTATGATAAATACGCAAAATGTCCTATTTAGTTTGTCAATCAAACATTTATGGCATAATACGCACATTTGTCAGAGTTTGAAGATACCAAAGGGTTGTGTGACTCTACTTACAAACCCGTCGTTAAGTCATGAATGAAAGTATTTTTCCTAATCTCGGTGATGATATTTTGAAAAGTGTCAAAATACCTAAGAGATAATCAAAAGCCATCAATCTAAGAAGAAGAGACAATGCAATTGCCAAAATGACAAGGACAAAAAAAAGGCAAACATTTCTCGCCAAAATATTAGTAGTACTACACAGAAGACTAAAGATTGAGCAACACGAATATTACTAAAACCGTGGGACTCTGGCAGTTCCGCCTCCATTAGGGTCATCCATCGTGTTTCTCCCGGAGGAAAACAGGACAGGATTGTGAGTACTACAATCTGAACATATCCCGCATACGCAACTATTATCAGCACCGATACTGCGCATGCGTTAATTGATACCATTATCACACTCGATAAAAATATAATAGATTATATAATGAAATATTAAATAATCGTTCGCTGTAATTAAGTATTTAAAGCTATATTTTCAATCCGCATATATTTGAAAACTACAATTTCTTAGCTTTCGAACGGTATAAAATATTTCATGAAATAATATTTCTTTGTCTGTTCCATTTTGATTTTAAAGCAATGAGGGTCCGACCATATACGGACTCATTAAGCATTTGTATTTCCATACTGTAAGTGAAACTTAAACAACTGTCCACATGAAAACATGCCATCCCCAACAAACACATAACCTGATCACATTCTGACCAGTCCACATACACGTACCTCCTTATAATGTATGCTAATGATGAACCAGAGTGAGTTATCATTTCCTAACCAATGAAGGTAAGGGAGATAATGAAATTCTCTCCCCTTTGTCCTTATGCTAAAAGGGAGACAATTTTATTATATTTTTCTCTACAATGGTTAGGGAAAGATAACTCACTCTGGTTTCTCATTGTTCATTAGAATAACAGCAACTACTAATTTCGACCCAAACATACATGTACCCTAATTGGGGAGACTAGAGAAACAGAACAAATTCATAAAAGAGCTGATATTTTAAAAGAACTTAAATATTCTGAAAGATAAGAAAAATGAATTTTGATTTATGAAACGGGTGATTCATCCTAGTGAGCATAACAGATAATAGATTGATTGATTTGTTTTTTGGTGTTTTAACGCCACTTTCAACAATATTTCAGCTATATCATGGCGACCAGTTTTAGTGGTGGAGGAAGCCCGATGAGTACCCGGAGAGAACCACCGACCATGGGCAAGCAACTGGTAAACTTTATCACTTGCGGCTGCGAGTTGAGTGCACCCTTTGTTGTAATTTACAAAGCCGGGCGCGAACCCACGCCGTATTGGTGATAGGCTTATATGAGTTGTTAGATCCAGCGACTTAACTCATTGAGCCACCCGGGCCCTTTCGATAATAGATCACGACTTCGACTTGTGAATATTTTATGCATAAATGTATTTATAAAATTATATGTATTAATTTGTACTAAAGCGACATACGTTTAGTATTTTTAAAGTGCTAGCACGAGGCGATTACAATGTCTAGAGAATACTTAAAAACTGGATACAGTTATGAGATCTGACAAGACTAAACTCTCAAAAATACGGAATTAGGAGAAAGAAGAACTACCACTTATTTTGGTTCTAGATTGATAACATGGTTATTAGAAACTCCGAACACATAGAAAGAAATAATTGTTCCCGGATGCTTGAAATTGGACGTTTAAGCTCATTGCCATTAAAAGACATGTACATCAAATGGACTTAAAATGAAATTAACAACAAATACATCAATTATGTTTTTAAAAGTTAAATCCAAAAGAACATACATTATACAATATGTATGAAATATTCCTCAAAACAAAATGTCAACTATTCTGTCAATGATCCGCATATTTCCCTATGCGTGAAACAAAAAGAGTACAAGTACAGGAAACTGTGATACATGTATATAATATATGAATGTCCGTTACATTGTGTAATACGTGCGACTTCCATTGTCGTTGAATGACGAATCGCCATCTGTAGACCACTGGTCCATTGATCGTGACTGTTGAGTTCCTGGGTGCATAGTCATAGAACCGCTGGAGGGGCCCGGGGCTGGCTGTTGTACTGGTCTATTTCCCATGGCGTCCATAATCATTTTCATCATATCGTATTGGTGTCTCCTCTCTTCACGTTTTTGGCGCTCACTCGATTCCAACTTTTCCTTTTCGAGTTCAAGCTTATCTTTCTCTAACTGAATTTTGCTTTTTTCCAGATCAATAAATTTATCCTCTGATTTATCTGAAGCTGTGCCAAAGCCTTCCATAACAGTTCCGATGACAACTTCTAGTTTACTTTTCTTTACTTTTTTCGCCTTTTTATCTGTAGATGTTTGCGGTTTTTGTTCCAGTTTCCTTTTAGGTTTATTCTCTTTGTCCTTTTCATTTAATGGAGTTGCTTTCTGTCATTGGTTTTCTTGGTTTTCGATATTTAAAGTTTCTGTGGGTTCAATTTGACATCTCTATTTTCAGAATCGGATTCGTCAGCCTCTTCGGTAAGAGGTTCTATTTCCCTATCACTCGGAGGTTCCGTGTCGTTGTCTTCACTATCGCTTGATGAATAAGTGTCAAAAGCCAGTGTTTTGCGTTTCGACATTGATTCTACAACCTTAAGTGGGGATGACGCGGGTCGGCATCCCAAAATTGCATCAAGTTCCTCATAGAATTTACATGTTCTCCTGCCTTTGCCACTCTTTTTCATATTTCCCTTGCAGCTTCTGTAAGCTCTTTTTAGAGTATGCATGCGGACTTTACACTGGTCAGATGACTTAACATAACCCTTTTCAGCCATCTCGTCTGAAATAGTTTTGTAGATCCCGACATTATTCACACGAGGATCATCTAGCTGCTCTTCTACGCTTTTTTCCTCCCATATAGACAATAAAAGTCTAGTCTCATCATCAGACCATGCAGCACCCCGTTTTTGACCAGTTTTCCTCTTTAGCGGCATTTTAATAACTGACCAAATACTGTTACAAGTTTAGCCAATCAATAGGTCAAGGTTAAATACGTTGCATGCATTGCATGCGTTAATCCAAGCGGAATTATGACATTAATTGTCGAAAATTAGGAGTGTGTAAATTTTGCTATCCGTTCACATGGAAATCAATTTACAGAAATACTCACCCAAATACATTTGTACGTGTGTAAAAATTTATTTGCACTTGGTCCCTACCAAGTGTAAATTTAGATACATGTATGGTGTAAATTTACATACGTGAGTAAATGCGTTCACATGGACGAATTTGCACCCGTGTGTAAATTTACATATATGCAAAATAATTTACACATGTGTAAATTTGGTCATGAGAACGTGGCTTAAAATAGATTTGAATCCTAGAAAAATCCTCCTAATACGAAAAAAGTACTTCTTTATTCTGGAAGGTGAAAAGTGCACCAAATCTTTATCAAAATCACCAGGAAAGCTTATGTCCTTAATTTTCACAAAATTGTCACCAAAGAGTTTTTGTAATGTCCTGTTGATAGAGTTCTTATTTTTGTTATACGTTTGAAATGTAAATCCTGATGCTTTGGTGAAGTTACCCCTTTGGCATATTTCTGCAACAAAAAACGACTTTAGCACCGGCTTTGTATATTTCACCGACAAGACTGAATATTCTCACATATAGTTTTGCAGGAACTGTCCTTGCTAATATCATTGAAAAATGTAAAGGGTGGGTAAATGACTTTCTTGCTTTACGATCATTGGGGAGAAAAGGTTTTGATAGCGTTACTCCTTATATGCATTGTCTTGTATACCATGTTCCGTTTTTCACTAAAAAGTATGGAAAACTTTTACGTTTCAGTGGGCAGGGCTTAGAAAAGATCAATGATGATATTAAAAAAAATCATCATTCAAAAACAAACAAACAAACAAATAATTTATCTGTTGTATATATGTATTTATGTATTGTATATATAATATCTCATTTATTGGAAGAGATGTACGAAAATCAAATATTGATTTTATTAAAATGTCATGTCCTCCCATGAAAAGACAAACTATTATCTGCATCAGTGATTTTTAGTAGTTAAATCTTATAATGTTGATATATTGCTTCAACAAATATGTACAATGTCAATATAAACATGAATGACAGTAAATTAGTAAATTTTATCCCTCGCTTCTGGCTCGGGATAAAATACTAATATCCGCCAATCCATGTTAAAACTCCCAAAATATTCTGGCTTCCATGATGTATTTCTTAAATAACCAATTACTTTAGCGTTTAACCTTATACGATTGGGCTATAACTATCTGAAAATTTATTACAAAATCGATTTCAAACATTTTATTAGGTCACAATTGTACAGCAAGTCCAAAACGAGTACAAAAACGTCAGTATATGTATTGATTTTATTTGGAAATTTGGTTACCAGTCATCAACATTACGTACGAAGATGACGGTAATTTATTTTTCACGAAATTCAGCAAAGTAAGAAAAAAGCTGTTTCATCAATGAGGTTTTCGTGGAAGCCTTATCAATTGACGTACGTAATTAAAATTAAGAAGATAAATTGGAAGTACATAAACACACCACTCCAGACAGTAATAAGACACACCACTCCATACGGTATTAAGACATACCATTTCAGACGGCATCAAGTGTTTGTGGTGGTAATTGAAGAATAACTTAGAAAACACTGAAACTTGCAAGGCAAGCATATTTATTTGAGTAAATTTACCCCCATCCAGTAAAAAAATGGATTGATCTCTCTGTTGCCTTTGGTGACAATTCTATCCGATCTACGACATGAATTTTGCTGATAATATCTAACGCGATTGACTATGACGGGGCCACTAGTGGGGCAGGAACTGCATACTCTACCGGGCACAATAGTTCAGCCCTGATACTTTATGGGATTGGTATTGCTCAATCTTTTGCTTGCTATGCAGTGTTTTATAGATCATTGTTTGTCTTTCTGTCCATTTTCCTTTTGTCATTGTATCGTCTATCCTGCAATTTACGCCTTCTGATTACATCTTTTGGTATCTTCAAACTTTCATTGATACTCTGTATATTATATTCAAATAGAATATAACTTATAGTAGTCTCCGTTGCATAGACTATAGCTCATTATAAAACTATATTCACGCCATTTGTAGCTACTTTGACAGTTTGTAAAGGGTACTGTTTAAATAAGCCTTACAGAAAACCGAAGGCCAATCAAGAATGGACAATCCAGAGAAACTAGCAATACACAGATACGAAACCCCAAGATAGCATTGACACACATCCATTATGTATTAGAACTTTGAACTCCTAGCCAGTCAGTATCATCCGTCGTGTTATTGCTAAGCGACACGAACATCATCTGAAATGGAAATCGTGTTGAACACCAGTATGTGTACCTCACACGAACCCCCTACAAAACAACGTGTCAGTTTTGCACATAGCATAGTATATTCATATTATCCCATGATTGCATTGAACTCAATTTCTGCATTAATTCATACGATGGGGGATGATGTTGTCAACTATGCGATAAAGTACTTTGATTAATCTGACGTCATGAGCGTTAATTCCTAGTTCTAGTTTCGCACATACCGCTAATGCTATATCAATATGGTATCAAACATTTATCAAACGATTGACGGTTGTATTGAGTTAAATCGGTATACATTCAGGTAACACGGTGTCATTGGGAGGAGCCTGTATCGGCGGACGTGTCGATTGCCACTGATAAAGGATACTGCAATGGATGAGTAGAAACGTTGTATTGAAACCTGTCAACATTTAATATTCCTTGTCATCTGTAGTAGTCGATGGAGGTACCTCGGGATTTCATCGAAGGAGAGAGGATAAGAGGGCATGCGCTTTTGATATTGGATCAATTTATTTCAATGCAAATTACTTTATTATTGACCATCTTGTCCTTGTTACATTATAACCCTTGAACTACTTTTAAACAAAGCCAATTTGCTTTCTTGATGGCATTATTCTACAAAACAACATTTGCTCATTTTAAGTGTAATATGTCTTGGGACATGTATCCAAATTTTGTATATTTTTAAATATGAAATATTCCGGACGATCTCATTTCTATTATTGAGTACTTGGTCAATGACAAAACACTACACCAAAAACTAAAAAAGAGCAAGACGAACCTCACTACTGAATAATTCTAAACTATATATGCAATATGCCCACGCACATTAATCCCTGTCACATTTATTTTAATCTATACAACATTAGGTAGACTTAATGCAATTATCATTGATCTATGGTGTTTACATTACCTCTCTTAAAAACTCGTCCATTTATCATTTGACACATTTGTGTGACCCTGGAAAATAATTACATTTGAATGACACAGCCAATATATGCAGGTATATTGTTCATTATTCAGTTCCTCTCCTCAGATAATCTTATAAAATGGTTTATGACGATGATCAGCCTAAGTATATGAGAAAAGCATTAAATTGTTCGGAGTAAACTCTAATAAGGAGCATCATCTTAATATAACTTTTAATTAAGTTGGTCAACATCAATGTATTCTTCAGTTTAATTTCATTCAGAGAATAAATATGCCATTTATTGTGAGTAATTTTGATAAATGCAAAACGAGATTAATATGTCTGGTCTTAAACAGTATATTCTTATGAAATATAGCTTTCTAAGATTGCATGTCAATACCAATAGTAATTGCATGGCTCGCTTACATCAATTCTATATTTATCAAAGTACTGCTTAATAAAAGTCAAGAAAAAACCCAGCAGAAACTTAACGAATGCTTAAGATTGTTGACCATAGAAAATATCATTTTAATTGGATACGTCTGAGTACGCATAATACAATTTCCTACATCACATCCTTCCAACAATTAAATCTTATTCAAGACAAAACAATAACCATTTGACATCTAGGGAACAATTTTCACCGCTGTAGTCATTTTTTCTGATTTATGCCTTAATGATAATGATTCGCAGACAAGCGCCAATATGAAAAATAGGTACAGAAAGGGTAATTATTCAAGTGATTTAGCACACCCTTGCACAACCAGATCGCTTACAACTATAGTGAGATGTTCTGGTGGTGTTACGAGCCTATTGTTGTATTGATGGCCCAGTAGTCAGTGTTTCGGCACTGATGTGGTTTATTATATACGTTTGTGTTTGAAATATGCAGTTCCTAAATAACCAGTTGTTTGGAATATGGCTCGTGTCTTATTTACGTTATTTGTGTTTGTTTCCGTATAGTGGTGTCCAACACTTATTTTGTTGTGTTTTATGTTTTGTTTGTCTTCGTCTTGTGTCTTATGTTCCTAATGTTACAAGTTTCTCTAGATTTTCCATTTTTGATTGCCCCTTCGGTTTTCTCTAACGTTTATTTATCAATATTATGGTCATTCTCCCCCAGAAACATATATTCTTATCCGATTTTGTCTCTACTGTTTAGGCTCTTTGGTTTTCGTGCTCCCAAAGAATTTGAAATTATTTGACATGGTGGTATGTTGACTATGAGCGTGTCTGATAAAGGTAATTTCAGAAACGCGTAGATATTTATGTGTTTGCTTTTTGTTCTATATATGTGTATTCATGCAATGTTAGGGGACCGTCGTGGTCGCATGGTAGTTGGATTTACCACTACCTGTGCAATCAGTACATATCACCACTAACGTTGTTAGTTCGAATCCCGCTCAGGCGAGGAGTAATCGATACAACACTATGTGATTAAGTTTGTCAGTCACTTACGGCAGGTCCGTAGTTTTCTCCGGGGACTCCGGTTTTCTCCACCAATAAAACTGACCGCCACAATATAACTGAACAATTTTTGAAAGTGGCTTTAAACTCTCTATAAATCCAAACCCATGTACTTTTATGTGTGTCTTGTTGTGTTTCTTTTGTTTGTGTATAAACTGTTTTGTTATGACGAGTGATTGTTTTGTTTATTTTGGTTAATTTCCATTTCATTATTTGTTTCTTTCAATTCATGTTTGAAATTAAGATTATAGGAAGTCTCAATTGCTTGTTTTGTTTCTAAAAACACTGTTCAATAAATCCGATCGTGCTTGTTAAACTACCATGCTTCACAGATGTGTCATCATGCTATCAAGAGTACAACTTTATTACGTACTATATTAGTAACTACGTTTTTATTTAATGGCTGACAAGACCCATCCTATAATGTTAATATTTAGCTTGTAAACAATAACACATTACTTTATCATATTGATCTTATTCAACTTTCGTTCTTGGTACAACCATACAAAAATAACATGAGGATTTTACACAGAGTGATTCAGACGCATTGGTTTGATTTTTTTATCATGAGAAACTATTGCTATATTAGTTTAGCTGTATTATGCTAAGCTTTGTGATAGTAGCTGATGCATGCAATTAATTAATTTGTATTGCATTAAGCTATGCAATACTTTGCGAAAACCTACAATAATACCAGACGGGTTCCACTAGTGGAGCACGCACTCCTTGCCCTTCCGGAGCACCTGCGTTTAGGGTTTTAGTGGTGTTCCTATTGCTTAATCTTTAGTTTTCTGCATAGTGTTTTGTATATCATTGTGTGTCTTTTTGCCCTTTCTTGGCTATTGTATTTTCTGTCCTTCGATAAGAGGCTTCTAATTTCCTATTTGGTATCTTCATATATTCCTATCTTTTGCTTTATAGTATTATTCGGACGATGGAAGATTCAAGTACTAATGAGTTCTCTCCTTCCCATCACTCGGGATCATTTTCTGGTAATAGACGAAGTTTTCCAGATACTTTAAACAATGATCTTTAACTTCCCATTTTCTATGCAAAGATAGGTATATTTACCGTTGTGATGCTTGACGACTTAGAGATTTACATACATTGTTGGTAGTACAATGGCATAGACAAAAGTTAAACTGAAGTCTAAATTTAAAGCACAAAATAAACTAATTTAAGACCTAAACTATACAATAATACCCCTTTAATTTATCTTGCATACAGTATGTTGACATTCTGGTCAACAATAAAAGAGTGAGAGTAAATATGACTGACTCGGAGTCAGAATAGTACATTATTTTAAACTAGCATTATTAAGCTCAAGCATGGTGCGTTGATCTAGCAGGTATCACAATGATATCATTAAAACTTAACTTGTTCTCGTCTGATATAATTGTAGAATTGGTCACGTGGCTATATATACAACAATCCCAAGTCACTCCTTTTATTTAACAAAATAGTAAATAATACAAAATTGTGCTATGGTCATTTCCATTTTGCTTGAAAATCTTGTCCAGCATTATTTAAAGAAACAAATTGTTAAGATGTTATTCAAAATATCTGGGAAGCAAATCATCACAAATCTATCAACAGCATTTGAATTGACAATATATCCCAATTAAATAGGGAAAGGTAGCCATGAATTGTCATGTGACTTGACTTTTATTGACTTGGTACTATAGTTTTTATTTTTAACCTTGAAGTCGTGTTATTTAAAACAGAGTGAAACGGATTTTATTTTGAAAGATAAATTCACACATTTTACTTAATTATTGTTTTTAATTTAATTCATAAAATTCCCTCTCACTTTAAAACTTTAGAACTACATGTATTATTTTTTTCTCCAAATTTCATATATTAATACTTATATAAGTATTATTACACAAATAACATCTTGTAACATCATAAAAACCATACAAGGCAAATATGCCCCAGCTAGAGTCTTCTTGTTGCAAATATACCCCAGCTAGAAGCCTCCTGTTGCAAATATGCATCAGCTAGAGTCCTCCTGGTGCTTTCTTCATAAAAGTTCGTTATCCACATATGTTGTTTTAAAATGTTGCGCATTTTTCTTCCTTTAGTGATGTTTGTTTACTTTAGCCTCTATCATTTAAACATTAAGTAATATTTATACCATAGTCTTCAGAGTTGAACGGGTAAGCAATCGAACACGAAGTCTGAGATTGCTTAGCCGTTTAACGCGGGAAACTGTGGTATATCAATCTAGGTTGTTGATTATTGCACGGCTCTCTGAGAGTAATTAAACTATAGCCCAGATTTAAAGTGTGCATTATCTCGTATTTCTTAGCTGTTGCTTACATTCTAGTATATAAACGATAAAAATATCAAAGAAAAAGAATGCATTTATCCTACAACATTAGTTATTCAAAGGTGTTCATTGTTATATATCATTGATATTATAAAGACTTATAATGACAAAAGGCTGGAGTGTCATGTTACTATTTATTAGGTATCTATCAGATCGAAACTAAAATGATTTTTTTGAATCGCCATTATGACATGTATAGCTAAAAATATGAAACGTCATTCATTGCTAAAGTGTTTTTCACGAATTTCAAAGACGCACAGACACACACAGAAACTGACATAAAGGGCAAATAACGAAGGATAGTGATTGCGTGGTAAGGAAAATAAATATGCTTTGTAGTCCATATAATTGTTGTACTAATGCAACGTCTGTTGACAGATCAGCAACCAATATAGGTATGAAGGATATTAGTCTCTGTTTCTTAACCTCTTGATATTTAAGACTATAGAGATCACTATGTGTGTGGAGCATTGTCTATATATCAAAGTAACAGATTCGTTTACTGTTAACTGGTTTTGTTTCCGATCTATTATATCCTGATTGTTCCTTTAATTGCAGATCTCGTTTGACCTCGGAAGTACAAAATTTTGATTTTATATTCTTCTAATCGCAATTTCCGAAATCAGCATCTGATTGATATCTCCAGCTAGTTGCGAAATTTTACATATATTTAATTGGGATTTTGTGGCTGGAACTCCATTATATATATTACGATGAACAGACAAATTCTTACAACACCATGATTGGTGACAACTGTTTGTGCTTTCGCAGTTTGAAATTCTGATAGTAGTTATTATACCATGCCATTGCTAATGTGACAGAAGCCATATTACTCTATGGTGTAATTAAATCTAAAATATGCACGAATGTTATTTGAGGAGGACGAGTATCCAAGGACACGCATAGAAAATGAGATCTATTTTCAAAAGAGTCCTGATATATGTATGAAGTTCCTTTCATAACTAAAGGGTTAGTGCTATGGTGTTTAAGACCACTTTCAACAGTATTTCAGTAATATCATGGCGGCCAGTTTTATTGGTGGAGGAGACCGGAGTACCCGGAGAAAACTGACAAACTCATAATAAAAAGAAATAAGCATATACATTCATAATTATATAATTTGTCTATTTTCATTTAATCAATAAAACAAGCAATCTGTGGTGTAATGTTTTCAGTTCGTATGTGATCACTCCCCCTCAATTCTCTATAATAAACATCAAATACTTGATTTCTTCCACATCATGTATTGTTAATTATGGAGGTTCGAGGATAACTGTTGAATCTAATACACATTAACAACATACTAATTAGAACATTGAGGACATTGACACATCTTAGTATGAAGTAGATTTCTTTTTATTAGGACAATCGTTCGAGTAGAGAACTTATAGTATCAATGATATGACCTCCACGCCAGGATGGCAACTTTCATAATGAGCAGAGATACAGCTAACGCTTTCTTTATAGTTATCACGCCATTCAAATAACCAATCAAATTACACGCATGGCCTACTTTGCTTTATTATTAACTGCATAATCTTTTGAAGTTTATTTAAAATTCGTTCGTTATACGTCTGTTTAATCACGGGAGAATTTGTAGAAATATGACAATTAAGATTTATAAGCTTAATATATGCTACACTGTTCCAGAGACTTAGCAAATTATTGCTAGAAGAGGTTTCCTGAAGAGCCACAAACGTATCCTTAATAATAGCTAAAGACTGCATCGGAGGGTTAATTCGATTTCCTCCCTTTGATGAACGCTAGAGAATACTGAAGGCACAATCACAAATGGACAATCGAGAGAAACTGTGAACATGATACACAAGACAAAGAAAAACAAAACCACAACATAATATGTGTCGGACACCACTACAGGCAAACAAACACAAATACCGTAAATAGGACATGATCCCGCCTTCAAACAATTGGAGGTAAAGATCAACCGAACATGATGTTGATGAGGAAATCGTAATGGACAGCACAACAAGGAGCTCAGAACGTAAAGACAGATAATAGGAAACTACAAAAAACTAAAAAGATGAACAACACGGACCCGACCAAAAACCGGGAGTGAACTCAGGTGCTCGCGAAGGGTAGGCAGTTCCTGCTTCTTATAGGACACCCGCCGTGTTACTCATATATACAGTAACGTCCGGTAGTCATATCAGTGATAGAGGAAAGAAAACATCTACATAAATATTGAAAGATCCATTGTCATTTGAGATATGGATATTTCGTAACGGGTAACCAGATTGTGATGACGACTGTAGAAGTTGTGTAGCGATGTCGGCAACTTAGGGTCCCGGTGGATCAATGAGTTAGGTAGTTGGATTACCTAGCAACTCATGCAAGCATATCACCAATACGGCGTGGGTTCGCGCCCGGCTTTGTAAATTACAAAATGGGTGCACTCGACACGCAACCGCAAGTGATAAAGTTTAGCAGTTGGTTGCGCATAATCGGTGGTTCTCTCCGGCTTCTTCCACCACTAAAACTGGTCGCCATGATATAGCTGAAATATTGCTGAAAGTGGCGTTAAACACCAAAAATCAATCAATCATTGGAATTCCGCTACAAAAACTAGGGTGAACTCAGGTACTCCGGCAAGGTAAGGAGTACCTGCTCCACTAATGGCACCATTCATATTACTCTTAGTAAATCTCTAATGATAAGTCATGACACAAAAAAGGAGGACGGGATTTTGATGCTCAAATCGCAAACATTATCCTGATTCGTAGTCGATCAGACTTTTCTCTTATTCCTTGATGCTGCGTGCTTAGCGGAGACAGTAGTACGTGACACATCTACCAACAGACTGTTTTTAGTGGGTTAATACTATAAATTTCCAACTTATCGTATTGGTTTACCGGTAGTACGAAGCGGACATCGGCGTCATCACATCAACATATAAGTTGCTTTCACAATGATATAGCTGAGGAAATTGCTCATTTTGGCACTAAAGAACAATTACTTACTCACGTAAAATCTTCGAAGACAAATTTTTATTCTATATACGAAATGTTGTTTTTATTGTATGAAAACAACATATATGTACGTACGTACATGATCTGGAAATAAAACAACATTATCTGTACTCGCTCCAAAACAGAAAATAAAAGCTCGCCACAGGCCCGCTGGATTTCCTTTTTCTAAAACACGTACACATGAACTTAATATTTGTCGACAATGTACCTATATTGTTTAACAATACGGGCACTGGAAATAGTTAAGAAACTAGGAAAGATCGATGACTTTTAATAAAATTTGTTTATGGTGCGAAATAATCATGTTAAGTTCAATCTAATTTGTAACCTTTTATCACAGCTGCAATTGAATTTGCTAAATAAAGATTTTTATTCAAATCTCTGTGACATTGACGATATATATAATTTGATGTTTTCCATCTGAAGTCGGTTTCACTTCCTAATGGAAATAAGATTTATATGTGTCAACATTTACAAAGAAAGATTAAGCTTACACTGAGCGGTTGTCACCGGAATATTTAAGAGAAGTTTACAGATAACAAAGGGGTAACAAGAATCGAATCAATGCCACGAATCGAAGGGCAGACAATACAACAATGGCCAACAAGACAAACAATAGCCGACAAAACAATACACAGTAAACATATTAATCAACATGAACTACATAAAAACCGACAAGTCACTTATGTAATAAAATGACAACAAAAAACCCAACACTGTCGGAAGAATTCCAAGAGGAGCTTGACGATATCAAAAGGGTAATCCAAATACGTAAATTGAAGTAAGGACAGACAAACATAATGGCCAAAATATAAAGGACAAAGGGATAAACAACGACTACAAAACATTACAAAATCATAGAAAGAGGCACAATCGAAAACCTTAACACACAAATCCATGACCGCTGACTTTCTTGCCTTGGTGCAGACATTTCAATAAAGAGTGGCGGTGCTAAAATAGTACTATGGGCCCAAACTATGTGAGTAAAATGCCAGCCCTCACATATAACCGGGCGAAAATTGTTATTGTAAAGAACGCTATGATATTGAATATTATACATAGTTAATTAAATCTTCCTAACAAAGTCGTTTCCATATGTATATTATTAGTTCTATAAAAGAGAGCATATGACCTCAACTATTTTCTAAATAATAGATAATATATAAAACCATCGCAAGATATATTAGTGAAACAATCGTCAACTTTGAACCAAAATCTTACTGCCAACACCATTTGTGTACGCAACTGACATAATAATTTTCAACAATGTGTTGATATCTTCCGAAAACCTTTTTTCAAAGATAAGATGAAGCAATTCAATTTTAAATCTCATTAGATGTCAAGCCATGGAATTGTGATTACGAAGAACGGAACATATCTTGGGTCATCTGTGACACAGACATAAAACGTTTAACCAAGTCATGATGGCGACTGTAAAAAAAATATTTGATGACTTCAACTTTATCACCAGGAACCCTTGGTTCAGTAGCTTCCTTGTCATCAGTAAAATCCTTCATATAGATGCGAAACTGGAACAGTGGGAAAATGAACCGTCTTTTGTCTTGTTCACAGCCAGTCCTCAAAGCTTAGGAGTAGACAGAGGTACGAAGCAGACTTTGCCGTATCTGTGGAATATTGTACTTCAATGTGATATATGCGATCAACATAGTCACGAAACTCTGAATTATTCATCGAGAAAGAATCATCTATATAGCGCAACGTTAGTATAGTGGTGTCCTACGACTATGTGAGAAATATGACAGGTGTCTTATAAGAAACAGGAACTCATTACCCTTCGCTAGCACATGGGTTCACCCACGGGTTTTTGTTTTTGTTGCTCATCTTTGTAGTTTTCTGTGTAATGTTTTTTGATTGGCTTGTCTTTGTCATCTTTCTTGGTCCCAAAGTTGGCGATGTCTCTGCATTGTCCATCTGTTTGTGCCCCTTCGGTGTTCTCTAACTTTATTAAACAAAATGCATGATAGATTAATGCATATGAAAGATACAAATGTATATTCATATATTTCAGCGACATCTGTTTGTAGGAGGGCTCATGTCTTATTTACGTTATTTATGTTTGTTTGCGCATAGTATCGTCCAACATATATTGTGTTGTGTTTTTGTTTTATTTTTCTTTGTCTTGTGTACCCTATGCTGTCGGTTTCTCTGGATTGTTCATTTTTGATTTCCCCTTCGGTATTCTCTAGCGTTTATTAAGCAAAATACATGCATATCAAAGATACAAATGCATACAATTATATTTCAGCGACATCTGAATGAGCCATTGTTTAAACAGTATGTATGCTAATCAAGGTTTTGGTGCCAAAGTTAATAAATCACTGCAATATGCCTATTATTATACAAGGAAGTTCAAGAGTAGGAACCGTATATGTAATGAAAGTGAGGACAAGCGATGCATAATCAATCTATTTTTATAAGTATTCTGATTAAAGTATTAATAGCTTCTATTAACAAACTATCCAAGCAATTGAAAACCTGACTAGAACGCTAATGAAAATATTTAGAAAAACATCCTGAAATGATTAAGTTTTGCTTCATATGGTGGAAGCTGACGACAAGGTTACTAGCTCTCACTATTGTAATATTACTCAAAATCTGGATTGCCGAATTGTAAGGAATGATAAATAAACCTCAGTATAGGTGTGAACCATGAAATCATGGCAACAATGTTTTTTAATGTTTAAATGAGGCTCTACAGGGAATTCCAGATGAATGGTTCCGTCTAAGTTTATGAAATAATGATTAATAATTGATTTGTTTCCGGTTTAAGAGGAGGCTTAAAATTTATTTGCCCAGATGCATGAAATATAGTATCACTAATATGTCAAATCACAGAACTAGATTGTTGAAGTTGACTTATCAAATCTGGAGAAAATCTGTCACCTTTAAGAACATAAATATCAATTTTAGTTTAACACGAAAAAAGCTAAAATGATAATGAGAACTGGTTATCATTTTAGCCATTTTTGCAGTAGAACACGACATTATTTATTGTTTCTATGCAAACACGATGTTATTCATATATACATTGCTATATCTATTCACGTATTAGACTTTATTCTCGCGTCAGTGTTGGCTACAATCTTTTATCAAGTTTAAGATATCAAAATGACTTATCATCGGATGTAAAAGAAGAGCAACATCACGAGTGCCACAAGTGGAGAAGGAACTGATTATCCATCCGAACCCACTGAGTTCATCCCCAGGTTTTAAGGAGTTCGTTTACCAAGCTTTAGTTTCTCATGTATAGTACATGCATTGTAGACCAATGTTTGTCTTTGTTTTTATTGTCTTTTTTCTTTTGGCCACTGTATTGTCTGTTCTTTGACTTACAGCCTCCGATTACGCCTTTTGTTTATGCAATCTGTTCTTAAAGGGACGATCCAAATGCTAACATTTCTCGTCCAAAATACGGTATCCGCGATAGGCATCTTAAAGTTGTCTTACATTTTAACCAGGTCGCGTTACATATTTGTATATTAGGAATTGATAATGTCAACAGCAATCAACACGAGTCATGTTCTACATCGAATGGGAAAACATATTATGCACAAAAACATCGTATTCAATTGTACTTATTATCAATACTAAATACATCTGATATGTCCTTGATTTCCCCGTCAACTGATCATCAACATATTAATAATTAACAACATGTTGCTCGTCAAGTAAAGCAGAACATTATGTAGCCAGATATGATTTATTGAAGCAGAAAACGTCATCAATATAAATACAACCAAACATGTATAAATTTACATTGCTTATTAAATCAGGAAAATAGATCGGAATGGGACATTAACCTATGGTAAATTAACAGCAAATCACGGCTTGCGATTCTAGCATGACAATTGCATTCGTTTTATTTTGAAATGTCACTCAGTGTTACCTTATCTTCAATTGATGTATAATACAAGAGAAAGTAATTTCAATGAGTATATTGGAAACATTATGTTTTTAATTTTGAAAATAACAAACGAAATGTTGATGTGTGTGTGTGTGTCTTACATTCTAGACACACGTAGGACAACAATGAAATCTAACAAAATAAGTTGCAAAATACAACTGCCGTTACTTTGATGTGACAAATACGGAAAATAATAGATGGATATGTATTCAAAATAAAAACGAAATAATGTTAATGATAAAAATATACAACATAAATAAAACTAATATTTTAAAGAAAAAAATCATCAAGTTCACATTGATAATTACCATTTTCATTTTGAATTTGAGACTTGACAAAGGAAATTATTTTGAACTCTTGTTTAATATTTAATGTTTCCAATACAATTATTTCTCTTGTATTATACATTGATTGAAGATAAGGTAACATCCTGAAGTTTCTTTGCCGTTGCAAATTATATGACATTTATAAATTTTCCGTTTACACACAGAAGAAAATTTATCAAAATTTTTCACTGAGTGCCATTTCAAAATAAAACGAACTGCAATTGTCATGATAGAATCGCAAGCCATGACTTGCGGTCATTTTACCATGGGTTAATGTCCCATTTCGTTGGAGGAAACTGTTTATTGACCTGTTAGGTTGTTTATACGTGTGAGATAATTATAAGTGTTTCTGTATTTGCCAACATAAAGGAGAATAATGTGTTCAATATCCGATTCCGGATCATAGATATTTTTGATTTATTCATTAAACAAACATTGATGTATTCCTTTTCTCTATCTATTTTATTAAGGCTAATTTAAATGAAAAATAAAGTAAAACAAAACAAAGCAAAACTAAGCAAACAAAATAAAACCAAAAAGGTATAAAAAAGAAGACCCCCCTCAAACAAATTACAATTATTTACAACTTTTCAAAAATTCAATTGTACAATCGTTGAAAGAGATAAAATCAGTACCCTTTACACACTTATGTCTGAGTATTAACTTTCTTGACATGGTACACGCACATTAATCAAACAAAAATGTAATTTATTCACCAAACACAAATTGTCTGACTGTTCAGATTGTGATTGTTATGCACTCTCTTAGGTTGATATTCTAACTTTTATCTTAAGATTGTTTTATAACATTGCTATTACTAGAAATAAAAACTTCAAAATATATGTGCAGTATAGAATCTCTTAACCGTTTTATATAGAATATAACGTAATCATTAACCGACTTCAAGATCATTCTGAAAATTCATGGCGACTATTTAACAAATCTGAGATTTATCAGTAATTTCTACATAATGAAGTTCACAAAAACAAATGATTTATTTAAAAAACTTAATAACGCTGCTTTGGTCTTACATATGAGTATCTGCACTTGAACTTAGTGGGGTCAATGTGGCTAATCTATTTAGTATTTTGTGTTGTCCTATTATATGTTTTAATTCGTAGTTACATTTTTGCATAAAAACTATGTTCGGTGCGTTTTTGCCTCTAGTTGTTTGTAGGGGGGTTCGTGCCTTATTTACGTTATATGTGCTGACGCATAGTGGTGTCCAACATCTATTGTGTTTTTTGTTTTGTTTGTCTCAGTTTTGTGTGCCCAATGTTACCAGTTTCTCTGGATTGTCCATTCTTAATTGCCCCTTCGGTTTTCTGTAACGTTTGTTTTAAATATACGGTATTGAGTTTTGGTTTCTAAAGTGTAATGTACCTTGACCTACACCTTAAAATTGATAGTGAGGGGTGGTAAAGAAGCAAATTTACGACAAAGAGATGATTTCAATTTTGTGGAGCAGGAACTGCCTACCATTCCGGAGCACCTGAGTTCACCCCGATTTTTAGTGGGGTTTGTATTACTCGATCTTTAGTTTTATATGTATGTTTTGTAGATCGTTGTTTGTCCTTTTGTACTTTTCTTCTGGCCATTGTGTTGTCTGTTCTTCTTCGGTTTACGGATTTTGATTACCCCTGTGGTATCTTCAAACTCTTCTCATTAACTTTGTAGTGATAAGCAGACAATTATTACTCGGATGTACGACTCCAACTTGACCAAATAATTCTGATGATGGTCACTAACACAGATCTCTAATGTCCTTATTCTACAATCACTTATGACTCATTGCCATCGGTTTCCGTGGTAATTTAATCGGAAATGACCTATTCATATTCACAAATATTTCAAATTGCACTCATCTATATAGTCGATGGTGGAATTTATGAGGTAAATTTGTCTGACATCGTAGGTCATTTTTATTATGCATAAATTGACATTATCGATGTTTGATAGCTTTTCAGACAGGGTGTCTGTACTCAAAGGACCTTTCTGATTGTTCTCATTCGTTGTGTCGGATACAATTATAGATAAAATGGTAAATATCATATTTAGTGCGCTAGAGACGTTTCTAGACTGGAATAACCTTCATCATCAACGCTTTGTCTAATGATTGGGAAACCAAAAATATTTTTAAATCTTTGAATAAATCTTTATACATTTCATCACATAGTGAAACTATATAACATGGCAGATATCTCCCTGAGAACCATACACGTACACTACGGTAGCCGAATTAATTGATCGGTACTGAGTTTCCTTGTCACAGCCGTTTCCAAATGCTAAATCTATTACCACTGATATCGAGTTTTTTGGAAGCTGCCTTTTCATAGAGGATGACACATTGATAGCACCAAAGTAGTACCCTCGAATATAACAGGAATCTCATTGATAGCACCAAAGTACATTCGAGTATAACAGGAATCTCATTGATAGCACCAAAGTACATTCGAGTATACCAGGAATCTCATTGATAGCACCAAAGTACATTCGAGTATAACAGGAATCTCATTGATAACACCAAAGTACCTTCGAGTATAACAGGAATCTCATTGATAGCACCAGAGTACATTCGAGTATAACAGGAATCTCATTGATAGCACCAAAGTACATTCGAGTATAACAGGAATCTCATTGATAGCACCAAAGTACATTCGAGTATAACAGGAATCTCATTGATAGCACCAAAGTACATTCGAGTATAACAGGAATCTCATTGATAGCACCAAAGTGCATTCGAGTATTACAGGAATTTCATTGATAGCACCAAAGTACGTTCGAATATAACAGGAATTTAGTAGCCGTGTCAGCCGGAACATCAATTGAGTAGCCGCATCACACGGATCATAAATCGAGTAGTCACATACATCAACGGACCAACAATGAGCCACATTGATTGGATGAGAAATCGAGTAGTCACATCAGCTTGAGCATCAAACGAGTAACTCCATTTATCCGATCAACAATGATCGCATGAGCATCAATCAAGCAGGAAAATTAATCAGATGAGCAATCAAATAGCAACATAAGATGTTAAAACAATTCAAATATTAATATCAGTATTAACAGCAATCTAGTAGATATAACAGTCGATGCAATATATGAGTAGCCACACCAGACGGATCATCCATCGAACATTTACAGCAGAAGGATTAGCAATCGAGTAGTCACATATGTTGAATATTATTTATGATTGGTAATTTGGTAATTATTTCCATTCAGAAAGAATCGAACTGACTGAAACAAAATTGTAAAATAAGCATAAGATTATCGTTACTGTTTGTTATGGTGTGTTCATGTTGAAAATACAGACTAATCTTCAACTTTGAAATACATTGTGAATTTGTAAAAATCGCAACATGAATAATAGTTAATTAATGTTTGTTCATCTAAGATAGCAATTATCGTAGACATTGTTCAATATAGGCCATGATTAATAATTGTAGTGTATTAACAGGTGATTGATGATGTAGAGTCTAGAGAGTATTTACCTAGTTCTGTCTATGCTCGTCTCTGTTTTCGACCGCTCCAAATGATCAATATATATATATATATATGTAAAGTCTAAGGAAATCTACCAACCAGAGAACTTAATGAGTAACGGATCGTCGAGACATGACGATGCAGCACAAACAAAATAAATTATAGAAGTCTAGAAGATTGTGCAACAATACCGATAAAAATTTAGTGAGTGGTAATTATACCATCCTATCTTTACAGTGAAATGAGGGAGTTAAAGATTTTTAATACGTCACACTTTGTCACCTGACTATTTAGTGAGTTGTAATTATACCATCTAATCTTTACAAACTCAGTCTAACTTTGATAGACACTGAGGAAGGTCATTTGTTGATCGAATATTTTGTCAATATATTTTTTGTAACATCTTTATCGGTAACGTTGCACAATCTTCTAGACTTCTATATATATATATACACAAAGTCTAAGGGAATCTACCAACCAGAGAACTTAATGAGTAACGGATCGTCGAGGCATGACGAACGATGCAGCACACACAAAATAAATCATAGAAGTCTAGAAGATTGTGCAACGATACCGATGTTACAAAATAAATATTTACAAAATTTTCGATCAACAAATGACCTTCCTCAGTGTCTATCAAAGTTAGACTGAGTTTGCAAAGATTAGATGGTATAATTACAACTCACTAAATATAAGGTTAGTGTATGGGTAAGTGTTAACAAAACTCGCATCTAATTTAAATGGTTGACCATGCTTCTCTTTAAATTAATCTAAAATTTAGCATGCTTATGTAAACTTTTCGCCATTTTTAATATATATTTTTATTGAAAATAAGACAGAAATTTATGTAAGGGTAGAATTTATGCTTCAATATAATTGACAAGTTGTCTACCTTGATGGATAGGATGGTCATTTATCTTTTTCAACTTATACACGGGGTCATATGATGTCCCATCTGTACACTCCTATCAATAAAATATCGAAGTTATTTCCGACAGAATAGATGAACTTATGTCTGCTTAATTAACATAGACACTAAGGAAGCATTATTGACGATTTGCCTTTTAGAATAAAGACGAATATAGAAATGCGTGACCACTCCGATAAAAAAGCAACACGCACGCACAACAAAACGAAAGCTCAAATTACATATGGAATTTGACAAGGTGGGCCTGCAAATTACGTAGTGTGTCTTCTTCGCACATGTATGATAGTTTTCGTGAAAACATAGTTCCCATAATCGGATAAGGAAACAGTAATTAAGAAAAGAGAAAACCGAAGGGCAATCAAGAATAGACAATCCACAGACATTGGGCATATCAGATAAAGGACGAAGACAAACCAAATCTAAATAACAACACAGAAAACTAAAAAGATGAGCAACACGGACCCCACCTACCACATTCTCCGTTATAGTGTATTTTATTTATTGAAACGCAGAAATTAATGAGCGTGTTGCCTTTTTGTCGAATTGAAACTCAGACCTAGTAATATTGGTGTTTACCATGTTTCTGCTTTAATAAAAACGCAGTCTTAAGAACAATTGTTGGCAGCTTTCATTTTTAATTAAAACGCAGAATTAGATGAAATTGCTAACCGTTTGTCATTTGAATCAACACTCAAACTTATTTAAAATTGTAGACCAGTGTTGGGTTCATGAATATAGTTATTTGCCGTATTAACTAAAATATAAGTATCGCAGTAGAAAAAACGTGAATAAATTTGATATGAATGTGCATGAAAATGACAGACTATCCAGCTGTACACCTGAAAGAGTGTAAACATTAAGCACGCACAATTCATCCACAACTCTATGAATTCAGAGCATATACATTAAGCACGAGGGAATGTCTACCAATTCCACACTGCACGAAATACAAACTCTGATAAACAATTAGCAAGAACGGATATGAATGTTAAATGAACATCAGGTACTATCAAATATTACCATTAGACACAAATTAAAGATAATCTCAAAGAGCAGTTTATAACTATGTTTGCTTTTCTCCAATTCACAGTCACAGCCACATACTTCAATATTGAGCAGAACCCAACCTAAACTGAGTGTGAAAATGCCCCTCGAATGCAATTGAACGACACTCTTTACCTCTGTTGATAGACCTATATCGGGTCATATCTGTCGTTTTGCTGTTATATGGTGCATAGGATTTCATTTCCTAGAAAATACAAATGGAACAACCAGAAATTGAACATTGTTTCTACGTGTAAATTGTAGTGGACAACACAATACGAAACTATGAACATGATATTGTACGAAAAGAACACCAGATACCCCACTGAAAAAAGGAAAATGGCTTATAATATCAAATCAATTCAATCAGTTTAAAAAAGGAAACATTTCCACAAGTATGTCATTTTATCTAATTCGTGCAGTACATCAATGCATGTCTGCAGCGTTCGCTAATATAACTGAATATGTTAAGTAATCTGTTTTGGATGTCATTGTAGCATTTTATTCTTTCCAGTTTGACGTTTATCGCTAACTGCCAGTCAGACGTAGAAGTAATAGTGTCGTGACAATGCATCAATGAAATCCCTTATCCCCTTTGACGTTTTACAGATTACATCAGTGTCTAGGACTATCCATTGATACAACTCGTTAATCTACAAATTGTAAACCATTTGCTCTAAAATCACCAAAAAGATTGATATATATTGTAGTCTATATACATTAACATGGAACGACTAAATTGCTTAGCGGCTACATTGACGATTTCACTATTGTCCACGTCTACTGAATTGCAGTGTATCTGGAATTTAGCAACACATACTCATCTTTAAAATGATGCCATTGAAATGTAATGGAAATTAACAGAAAATCTGACTTAAGTAGAAAGTTGTATAAGAAAAAAAAATACAACTTAAGGACTCTTGATTTTAAGAATTACTGCTTTAGCAATACAGTTTCATATAAAACATCAATCGCTTTAACTTGATTTGCTCTACTTCGTTGTAACTTTATTTACTATATAAAAGGAATTGTAACAACATTTCGTAAATCGTGACGTCCACATTTATAAGTAAATAAAATCATTGACCTGCGGCAAGTAGCTGATATATGTTATCATATACAATGTAAGTCTGTATTGAATAAACCAGGTTATGTAAGGTATCGAACTTACCTTAATATTTTAATTCAGCTCACATCTCATACATTGTGTGCAAGGAAGACACTGGTCTAATACGAACTTTATTACCAGCGTGAACTCTAATGATTATAATGCTTTGATATATCCTGTATGTATTGTACAATTCTAAAAGGAAGAATCAGTTGATATAATCTCAAGACAGACAGATCAGCAGCAACTTCACACGATGAAGTGAGGTCCAGAAGGCAATCATTTCCTTCTCCCAGCATGTTATCCGCCATGAATTAGTACGGAGACAATTTGATATTGTTTTCGTTTTCAATTTGGTGTCAATGTATTTATCCTTATTTGTATCAAGAACGCTATTGTATGTATAAACTTAAAACTTGTTTTTTGACCGATAAACTAAAGAATAATATTATCAATGAAATTATCTCTTTCTGTTCTCGTGTTAAATAGAGACAGAGGCAACAGTGGGCAAGAAACAGAACCAAAGACAGGCAAAATAAAAATAGGGACTATTAAGATTGATCCGATCAAAACACCGGAGGGTGAACTCAGATGTTCGGAGAGAGTGGTCAGTTCCTGTTTCTTATTAGTAAAGTCCGATTAAAAATCTTGTTGATATACCAAACATTGCAAAAGATTATTTAAGAAAATAAACAGAAACGACCAAACCCAAAATGCAAACATTTTTTGCTTCCCGAAGACGTATATTTACGACAAACCAGACGGAGGATTCGTAAATTTCTGAAATACAAGTGCAATAATCAACAAAAAAATAAACATTTCAATTTTTTTTGTATCTGTCTGAAGTCACATATGCATGAAGGAAATGAACCTTAGCTTTGAAAACAAATCATTTAGAAACAAAAGTCTTGTATTTATATTTATCCTGCAATGACAGCATTTACCGACCAATATAGCCTGCCTAATATTTGTTTTGATATTGGTCAGTTATAAATAGAACATTTTTTGATATTGGTCAGTTATAAATAGAACATACAAATGTAAGCTCCGCCCACTCCGGAACTACTTTCTTTTCCTTTTCAAAATGTAAACAAACATGGCAGCGCCCATGTCAATTTCTTTCACAAATCACGACCGTTTCTAACGTACCCGTTTTCGCTGCTAGCTGTATACGTTGAAAATAAAAGATGTTTTCTCATGAAGCAGTCTTATTTTCTGTCTGATATCTTACAATTATTTCAATTAAAACACCCTTTTATGACATTTTCCTTTGTTCCATTACTCGGTCCGATCCTAGCAGACGATATTCTCGTCACAAAGATGTCTTCGGACACTGAATCAATGGGAACTGATGAAATATGCAAATTTGCCATTGAATGGTCACCACTACAGGATCTATTTGACCAAGATGAAGATCTTGATGACACATTAATTCAGTTAGATACATGTATGCTTGAATCTAATCAAAACAGAGATTTACCCCCTGTTCATACTTTAAATCCTAGCCAGGGTCAGGAAACAGCAACTGACACTAGAGTCACTACTCCCCAAGATGAAATTGATGTTATAGCCTCTGTTTCTGAGCCTAATCATGAAAATATCAGTGAAAATATGGATGTTGTACAAAATGTAAACCATGAACAAGCTGATACTGTACAAATACCACCAGAATTTGATAATGAGTTTTTTAGGATGTCAGAGTCAGAAATACAAGAATTCATTAATGGCCAACAGAATAAGAACACTTTACAGAAAATGGTTAGAGATGTTGCCATGGCTACAAAGTTTTTAAAGCTAAAACATGAAACCCGCGAACTGCATAAAATTGAACCGACAGAGCTGGATCCATTGCTAGCAAATTTTGTATTGACAGTACGTAAAAAATATGGTGGTGAATACGAACCAAATTCCCTAAGGTCTATAATCAGTAATGTAGATCGTAAACTGAAAAGAATGAAGTATGGTTTTACCATTCTGGGCGAAGGTGCACAGAATAACGATGTATTTAACCTTACTCGTGATGCCATATCTGCCAAACAGAAAGTATTGAAGAAGCAAGGAAAGGGAAATAAACCTAAAAAATCACAGCCCCTCACTGATGATGAAATAAATATGTTGTACCAGAAGAAATTGCTTGGTGAATCCACTCCTGAATCATTACTTAATACAGTCTGGTTCAACAACACAATACACTTTGGACTGCGAGGGGCACATGAACATTATAACCTAAGGAATACTTGGATTCCATGATGGCATTTACACATGAAAAACAGAAATTAAAGCAAAATACCTTTTATGTCAATAAAGAACACTATTATGAAAAATGAATCACATTTACAAATCCATCCATGAAAACATTCGGTTTGTACACATTGTATATCAAAATGTGTGTATCTGTCAATATATAATATGTGGCATATAACGCATAAAATTTTGGCACAAAAATTGATTCCTCCAGTCTGCGAGTCCATATGTCTTGTTATCGAATTTTTCTTCATGAACAATTTCAAAAACACATTATCGGAATTCCTGGCCTAAACCAATTTTTCGATACAAATGTATACGTTTTATACATTTTTTGACTCCATTTGTGCGGAATATTGGACTGAAGTATACAAATGTAGTCCTATTAAGAACGTATTTTGACCTCACATTATATTCCTTTGAAAAAGTATGTACATGTACATTGTATTGTACAAATTAATATGACATACAAAAACATGATTTGCCGATAGTTGAATAAAACTTTTTAATTCTTCTAATATCCTTTCTCCAACACTGGTGTAGCCTCAAGTTATAAGGTTCCGTGCTATCATGAATACAGATTTCCATATTGAACAAGCATGTAATTTGTTTTGTACAAAAACATATCATCTAGCATCTTGATTTCATCTGTACTGTAATATGAATTCTGAAAATATAGAAAATAACATTTTAGGGTCTATCGCATGATATTATCTCCTACTTTATGAATGAAAAGAACCGTTACGATGCATAATTGTTGAATACAAATCAATTTTTTTTTAGCTTTATTGCGATATAAAAAAATAAATATTGTGACTGACAAACAACAATCAATCAATCAATATTGACCAATTTTGGTAAGAGTTCCTTATGGCACCCCCACTCAAAAATCTATAGATTTGTATATTTAATGATAGGTTTAGAGTTAGGTTTGAATTAGGGTAAGGGTTAGGTTTAATAGGGTTAAGATTAGGTAATTATACTATTTTTGGGAGGGGATGCCATTAGGAACTCTTTCCCCAATTTTAATTAAATCAATATTTTTCACATACAAAATGTAAAAAATGCAAACTGACTACCATCTTGGTTTCAAAATCTACATTATTTTTTTTCAGATGGGGTGACATCAAACTACACACAACCTCTGATGGTGTACAATATATAGAATTGAACGAGCGACAAACCAAAACGCGAACGGGTGCGAATATTGCGGATGTGAGAGAAGTGACACCTAAGATTTTTGAGTCGGGAGGAGATAATGATCCAATTAAAAAGTTTAAAATATATGCAGAGAAGCGACCTCTTGATTTTTCTGGTCCAGAAGACCCATTTTATCTTGCCCCGCGTTCTATTCCGCTCCATGATTCTAGATCTACACGTTGGTTTCTGAAACAAAAAGTTGGAGAGAAAAATTTTTCGTCAAATAGTAAAAACCATGAAGGAGAAGGCATCTTTGGATCCTAATAAACGCCTTACCAACCACAGCGCTCGCAAATACCTCGTTGAAAAACTGCGTACTAACAACATTGAAGGCAAAGATATAATGCAAATTTCTGGACACAAAAATATTGCATCAATCAATAACTATTCGGCAATCTCTGAAAATAAACAGCGTGAAATATCCAATATTTTGAGCAACACTAATATGAATCCGACAAACACACTTTACACAGCTGATCCCTTACCTCAATCACGAGCACTTGCCACTGGCACCGTCACTAACCATGGCCACGCTGACACTCACAGTTCTTCTCAGATGTCACGACACGTTGACCAATCGTCCAATTCTTTCTCGTCTTCTCAGATACTAGCACAGTCTACCTCAATGTTCTATGGCGCGACGTTACACATTCAAAACTTCAATGTGTACATGCAACCTGCAGCCAACCCGCCTCAGTGACATTGACCTTCCGGCTTTCGAAATAAATGACACTTAATTAACAGTAGTTCTCGTTGATGATGTTTATATAATGTTAAGACTATTACTTCTTGTTGTTGTTTTTTTTTCAATTCCAAGTTGTATTTAATTAATAAATACACATTGTATCATTTTTTTCATGCACTATTTCTTAAGCGTCGCAAATCAAAATAAACCAAATCATTTTTTTAAATTTCATATCATTGATTTATAGATTGTTTGTCATGTATGTAAAATATCATGTACTTATTAAAACTAAGGTTCTTTCCCTGCAGACATATATGACCTTCGCCAATTGTGGCTCTCCTGTTTATGTCCATTTGTTGTCTTCCTTTCAATGACTTTAAATTATTTGACTTTCACATATTTTAGCTTTGAGCGTGTCGTGCTCACTATATTTCATATCTACTTTTTTATTAGTTTAACAATATTTATGATAAAGGTGATCCATTATGTGGATTAACTAATTTTTATCATATATAAACGACTGGTAATGATTGGTTTTTGCTTAACGCCAGAAGAAATGCATTTCAGCCATATACATGACAATGACATGTTTGCAAACACTAAGAAGGGTACATAGTGTCAAATAGGTTGGCCATGGCGCCGTAAAATCTGATTCAACCCACCATTTCTTTGGAAATGCCTGTACCAAGTCAGGGCCATTGCGGTTTTCCCAGTTTTCCTGTTGTTGACTGGTTTTGTCTGTTTGTTGACTTATGAGGTTTGCCTTTCCCTTTGGAAGATTGCTCGGTGTTCGGTAATTTTGTTATTACCCTTATTGTTATGTCAAGGTGTTGTTGGTAGATTAAAATATTCGTTTACTGGCTCCGCTAACTCTTCGCCAGTACAATCAATTTGCAACCATGAAATCAACAATAGATTGTGACAAATTTCCAAATACCATACAGTTATCTCTTAATTACATAACACGTTGTGGCACTGCGATTGTATTGACTGAAGACTGACAAACACGTACAAACATGATAACTTTGTCAGATGCACTCTATATATTGAAGTTCTTTGACATTGTTATGGCTAGCATGATGTACGTAATGGCATATCCTTGTCTTCAATTTAAATTTCATTGTAAATATTTTGCCATTTTCCTTCTTATCCGTGTTCGTCATATTGAATTTCAGAATATAAAAGATAATTGTTTACGTGACAACCAGATATCAAACAGGTTTACTTAATGGTGTCAGCGAATGGAACCGCAATACAACATAATGGAGACATAATAAAATATTAAAGCAATATCGTTCTACTTTATAGTACAATAAACAGTGTTATCATATATATATATATATGTTCACATAAGTTTCAAAGGCTATGTTTACTTTTGTTTTAGCTGAGGTATCAAAATCAATATAAATAATGTTCTAGCTTAAAATTCCGTGGAGGTCGTCTTTGGTAGTGGGAATTACAACTACCTATGCAATCAGTACCTACCAGCACTAACTTTGTGAGTTCGAATCCCGCTCAGGCGAGGTGTACTCGATAAAACATTATGTTATAAAGTTTGTAGGTGACGTGCGGCAGGTTGGTGGTTTCTGAGGGTACTCCTATTTCCTCCACCAATGAAACTGACCGCCAAGATGTAACTGAAATATTGTTGAAAGTGGCGTTAAACACTACAACCATAACACTCACCCCTTTAATTACGTGTTTAATCTGGATTTATCTATTAGAATTCCACACAACAATATGGCTGAAATATTGCTAAATAAGGTAATAAAAATATCATAATCAACATAATATTGGCTATTTTAGTTTTCACTTCTATAGTGATAATTAATACTAGTTCTATTTGAATTATCACGAACAAATTAATATACAGCACACAACTGGTTTGTTTTGATTAGAGTGAGTGAGTGATTGTTGCTTAGCGCCAAAATGAGTAATTTTGCAGCTGTATTATGTCGAGAACAATTAAATTGGTTTTTTTTCATAGAAAGAGTCCATACATTTTGCAGCATAGTCCAACAACGCAAGGTATGTATATTTGCATCTAATAACATAATAACAAAGGAATTGGGCGCTCGAAAGCTTATAGGTCTAATTTGAAAAGATTTGCACCAAATTCAAATGGTAAACGTTTTAATTCCATTTCTCCAAGAATTTCCTTTACACATAAAATTATGTAGAAAGAGTTTGTGATGCCCATGATATTTTATATATAATAACAATTCGGTTGATAGACGAGCCCCAATAAGTTTTCAATGTTCGTTCCAACGTTTTGACAGGACTACTTTACTTTGCCTTTGCACGAGTATCAAAGAGAAATAAAAATAATAATTCGTGTTTCAAAGAAATTGGTAATGAAGGGATGCTATCTGATGATTTCTGCTTTTCATTCATCGGGAATTCAATATCGTGCAATAATGAAGCGTCTGACTGACTTTGATCTAATACATCCAATCGTTATTTCGTAATATTTCTGCTTGACATTATAATCATCACACGTGTCATGTAAGTTCAGGAATAGAACTGTGTTAATGAATCCGGAATATATTTTATGACAGAGTACTTGATTTTTTCGATTTCCTTTTAGTTACATAATCAATAGTAACTATTTATGTGCACATTCGAGAAAAAGAATATATTTTATGATTCATAACTTGATTTTTTTGGTTCCATTTTTAGTGACATAATCAACAGTAACTATTAATGTGCACATCGAAGGAAGTTGATAGAATATATTTATAATTAATCAATTTTTTTTATCAATCAGTCTTTGTCATTTATTATGTATTTCTATCTGCACGGACGTCTTACATCAATTGAAAAAAAAGTACATTAGCACTATATGTACAGTACAGATACAATGTACTTCATATGACATTATCAAGGCTGAAGGTTATTATTGTCTAACCCCAATGGGAGTGAATAAACCAAAGGGCCTAAGCCGAACAGCCAAAATCAGCTAATATTATTTATGCTCGAGGAAGATAAACCTGAGTTTTAATCAATCACATTATTTAGATTAGGAACTGTAAATTTCAAGCGTTTTAAATATATCTAATAAACCATTTACTGGGCAGCAAAGGTGTCGACCCAGTGATAGTAATGCACACGTAGATATCTAATTTAGTGTGCACGGCGCGTTTCTGCAACCATCAGTGAACACAGAAACTAACGTCTTAAGCAAGTAAATGACAAACTGTGTTGCCTGAAGTTGTATCGAGAACACAACGATTGAGAATTAACAATTTAGTGAAGATATGCACTTTAAATATTTGTAGACGTAAGAAGAAATACTATTCGATCACCACCACGTGCTCCTGTGGGTCAATGTCATTTTATGATTACTGCCAAATAGCTAATAGCTTTCTTATGAAACAAACTTCATAGTTTCTGCGGGAATGAAACAAACGAAATATATATGGGAAATACCAGAAACATACAACCGGTATCAAAATGGTTTATAGCATAATCAATTATCTAAGCATTTCAATTGTCTTGGTAACATTTTTTTTTATTCTTTTAAATAATTGTAGTAATTGATATTTTGTCTTTAAAGTACTATACAAGGAATGATATTAATATTGAATAAAATATACCTCTTATGATTTGTAATGCAATGAATTATATATAAAGTTTCGGCAAGTATCATTTCTTAAGATACACGAATAAAATCATATATCACACATTTCGTGTCCTCCATTTGATAGATTCCAGTTAGTACTGTGGATTTATCCATGTTTTTTTTCCATATCTGACCTGCACTGGAATCATCGCAGAGATATTGTTATCATCCCAGGGGCTTTCACCCAAAGTCAGATATGTGATGACGGATGATTATAGTCAGATATGAAGATTTTTTTTATCTATTATTCACTTCTTTTCTGGTATCAATCAAATTAATGTAATCTAATCCGATTATAAATTACATCATGAGTTTAATGTTCACATTTAGAAACATAAAACATCCCTCTTTTAATAAATGGATCAAAGATATGACGTCACAGCAGGAATATGATATCATATACGAGCCACGTTCCTTGCACTAGCTAGCGCTAGCCCATAATGAGGAAAATATTAATATGAGTGGTCGTTTGTTGCCTGTTGGAAAGGAAATTTTCCTACCCTATGTCGTTTTACTGTTGCAAATTAAACGTCAAGCCATAGGACTATCCGAGCCATAGACAGTGGTTTCTTCTTACATACATGATTTATTGTTTGTAATTTTGATCTCATTATGAATGTATTTTTATAGCTAGAATATTGCTCACTAAACGTCACAATGATCAATATAAGAACAAGAAAAAATCATAGGAGACAGAGAAACGTTGAAGGGCTACAATAAAAATCTGTAATGAGAACAAATATATATCAGCTATAAATTGTACAGACCAAATCCATATTTATAAAAGCGGGGAACATGGTACATATAAATAAACATTATGCATTATCAAAATACAATATATGCTAAATTTCAGCAGTTAGATCAAACATCATAGTCTTTAGATTTTTATTGATTAATTTATGGTTTTTAACATCACTTTCAACAATATTTAAGCTATATCGTGGCGGTCTGTTTTATTGGTGGCGGAAATCGGAGTACCGGGAGAAAACCATCTACCTGCCGCAAGTAACTGATAAACTTTATCACATAATGTTGTATCGAGTAGACCTCGCCTGAGCGGGATAAGAGCTCACAACTTTAGTGGTGATATGTACTGATTGCATAGGTAGTTATAAATCCAACTACCATACGATCACGACCACGATGACCCCTCGTCATATATAGAGAGCTTATCCAAAACTTAAAGTTTCAAATCTTAAGTAACGTACTATAAGGTGACCACGACTTCCTAGTAAACATGATGGTTACCACGACTAGTAAATGGATGTTCGCTTCAATATCATTCAACACTGGAATCATATTTTGAGTGAGGACATTCGGAACATTTGCAGTGTATTAATAGTGCTTTGTTCTTGATTTTCACTAAAAGAGGCTGTGTGGACCCATTAAACTAGCCTACCAACACCATCTTTTATTGATGTGACTATATGGAGACAGGAAAGCGGGTGGTCAAGTATACGTGTGCTATGGGCATCAGTTTAGCATCTGTTTCTGGAATTTTCCTATTTAATTTTTTTTAGTGCTTTTGTACTTTACCCTTTACAAATCAATCCTCAATGGTATGATACATTCTGATCTAAATTGATATTCACTTCCTTAACGTGTTAATTGATACTGAAAACTAGTTTGATAAATTTTGACAGTTAATCTTTCTGACAAAAGTATTCAAATATTGCATGTACATTGACAATTTTCCAAGGAAATGCTGATGTGATGTGTTCTATTTTTTGTTATCTCATATTGTTGGATAATATGATATGCACAATATTAATCACCGTTGTCATTACTGAAGAAATGAGATAATTCCTTGTAAGAATGGCATAATTGCTTACTTGACTGAAAGACATGTTGAAAAGTACAGAAGGGTAATTGCTGATAACATATCATAACCAATAATAGCATTGAGAAATTCTCACAAATTTAGCAAGATTTGTAGCAAAAATATGGTAAAATGCCCACATTATGGTCGTCTTAAGCTACACAATATATTTTTCAAGTAAAAGTAAACGAAATAGGTCTTTATGACACATTATCCACTGAACAACTTACATTTTAACCGGTAATAATAATAAGCTGTGAAAACACATAGTTGAAGTATTTGAATTATTATTGTAAATACATAATGCATTTAGAATATCTCGAAAAATAGAACGTGAAATGATATCATTCGAAACCATAATTGAAGAATGGCATAAATGCATGTTAACAGGAATTATATCTGTCATCCTGGGAAATGGAACAATCTCATAAAAGGAAGCATTTATTGGAATAATTTGAGGTCAACTGCACATTAACCAATTACATAGTATAGTTTGTAGAAAATGTTTTGCTTCAGATTTGCGCCATTTAGATTTGGCATTAAAATCAATGAACGACTTATAACTCCTGTCTAAAATATGAAATACGTCTCATGGTAGCGATATGAGATTTAGAGAGATGCCTTGATGTGAAATCCACAATCCATGTATGATTTAATAAAGTAGATATAAAATGTAGATATCGTTTGTAGAATAACCTTTATCATGTACGCTCAAAGCCAAAATATTTGGAAACCAAATAATTGAAAAAAAATTTGGGGCGAGAAATCGGAGTAATATGTAGTCGGAATCGTGAATTTTCACTTTTACATGTTTAAAATATAATAGGCAACCACTCCAATGTATTATTATACATGAACAGACAAATATACAAAAAGTAACAGAAAATGTAAAATCATGGTAGGAACAATGAGTCACAATGCATAGACGTTAGAGAAAACCGAAGAGGCAATCACGAATGGGCAATTCATAGACACTGGCAACATTAGTTTCACAAGACATAGAACGAAGTTAAGCAAACAAAAACCACAAAACAGAAAACTAAAAATATGAGCAACATGAACCACACCAAAACAAATGAGGTGAACCTAGACGCTCGCGAAGGGTTAACAGTTCCTGCTTCTTGGAAGACACCCACCGTGTTACGTATATATACAGTCAAGTCCGGTGAAAGATCCATTGTCATTTGAGATATGGATAATAAAGTCATATTAGAACAATACTATAGAATTTGAAAACATAAAGCAAAGCATATATTATCCTTTTCCTTATAGCCATTGCTCTGCCTTTCCTTCGAATTACGGCTTCTTGTAACCACTTTGATATCTTCAAACCTTTTCATATTCGTTCAACACTATATGACTTTATAGATTCTTGTAATATTGTGGACGTTTCAGATATTACAAAATAGAATTGATTAGCTTGAACTTCAAGGAATTCAGGACATTAGGCCTCCGTCAAGGAAATTTTTAAATATGTCATTGAAACAAATAAATACTGATTAACATCACGCATTAATGGAATTGTATAATTATAAATAGGACATGTATTAATAAACTCTTATTCAATCTTAGTTTATTAGCCAAAATGGCAGTTGGAAGTTGATTAAACTAATCAATCTAATAAATGATGTGAAAATCATTATACACTAAATGCCATTTACAAGATCTGAACTTTTTGAGTTCTAGATAGCAAAAAGAGGAATCAGCAAATTGCTCGATTTATAATAACCTTTATAGACAATTACGTTGCATTTAAACATTTGATTGTAACAAATGAAACTTTTGCTATTAATTTGTTCAATGACGAGACAATTGTAATGTACATTTGAAAGAATTGCTACGTCATGGACGAATAAATCCGTAATTCTAATATGACGTCCTTCAAACGCTTTGAGTCCAAACCCGTGGTAAAAATAATATTAATCTATGACCGATTAAATTTATGACGTCATCGACAATTTATAACGATATTTTACCAATTTTTACATATTATAATCGAAATAATTCATGGAAGCCATATGTATATATTGTTTTTACCACGGGTAGGCTTCATGGAAGCCATATGTATATATTGTTTTTCCCACGGGTAGGCTTTTATAGGCATACCCGTGGTAAAAACAATATATACATATGGCTTCCATGAATTATTTCTTAAATCTGCACAGTAAAATGTTCTTAGAATATACAATGGGTATTTTACAATAATGTAGTGATTTGAAAATAAAATACAGATGCAGACAGATGAACGATTTCAAGGTACCATTGAATAAAATAAAATGTGGTCGAATGCATTGAGATATCATAATATACAAGAAAGATGCCAATATCAAATTAGTGACCGCGTTCATATTTTTGCATTACACATTTGTGATTGCACCCGATACCAAATAATTGAAAAACAAACTTGAATATACCAAACTGTGTCAATAAGACGATATATGAGACAACACATATTATTGCGTAATACAATATTAAATTGGTTTGTTATTTTGTTTATCATTTGTTTGATTGGTTGTAAGTTGCTTGATGTCCAGCAGCAAATATCCCAAAAGAGGTCAAAATGTGACTAATACAAAATTCTTGGAAAGCTGTTTATCATTTTTATGATATCTTATAATAAATAGAATAACCCGTCCTGTTCACTACATTAGACATCTAGATGCTTATACTGGGTCGACACCTTTGCTTTTTGAATATTGAAATTTACAGGTCCTAAATATTGATTTTGAATTTTGGTGTTTAAACGCCACTTTCAACAATATTTCAGCTATATCATGGCGACTAGTTTTAGTGGTGGAGGAAGCCGGAGTACCCGGAGAGAACCACCGACCATGGGCAAGCAACTGGTAAACTTTATCACTTGCGGCTGCGAGTCGAGCGCACCTTTTTTTGTAATTTACAAAGCCGGGCGCGAACCCACGCCGTATTGGTGATAGGCTTGTATGAGTTGTTAGATCCAACGACCTAACTCATTGAGCCACCCAGGCCCCTCCTAAATATTGTAAATTATTACAACTGATGTAAATCTGCATATACATAGGCAACCTTATCCGATTATGTGTATCTGGTTTATGCTGTTTATGCCATTTAATTTACTTGGTCACAAGGCATTTATATTATTAGACTTTCCAATATTTTTTCGATGAAGATTATTCCAGAAACGAGTCATGCGCACTAAATTTGATATCTACGTTTTTTAATTTTTATATATTCATTTGGCTGAAAAAACACTGTAGTCATATTGAACAATGAAATCTATTTATGGTTTACTACCTTTATATTATCATAAATCCTTGTAAAAAACAAAGTAGACCAAACCAGCTACAAGATTTAAAGTGATTAAGCATTAGTCAAAGAAGGTCAAGACAATAAACTCTTATTTAATCTAATTATTATCAACCAAATGTCAAGCAGCTTATATTATCAGGGATAATTGGATGTGCAGGCGTGAATTTAGTCAATATACATGCCATTCTGGCCAGGATTGCGAGAAAAGACATCGATTTAATATATTCTGTGTTTTCAAAATTGTTAAAAAGTCACAACGCACATATACAAATGTAGCTCATCATGTTGGTACAGTATACAGCAGCCATCATAAGAAAGTACTCTCACCATCATATAGCTGGTAAACTGACGCTAAATAACAACCAATCACACACTAGAATTACGTAAGCGTAAGAAGAAATGTTTTACTTCAAGTGTATTACCATTTGGCATTATGTTAGACTTGTAAGCTGTCTAGTAAATGCTGCTTTATTGTCTCTGCGAACTACTTTTAGAGATGCAATTTATTCCTAATTGCATGTTTTAGGAATCATTCCTAATGTTAATTAAACGTTCGGAATACAAAATTACATTTAAACAAGACAATGGTCTACTTTACCAGAAAATAAAAAATGATACTTTTTTCTTTATTGATATGGAATAAATTAATTACCGAGAATGGTTGTCAAAATGGAATTATTCATCAATGTTATAAACATATTATAAAATATAATGTAAAAATGGATAGTAGTGATTGATAGTGCAATTGTGACGGAACAGAAGTTCCTCTATATTTATTCCTAAGAAAATTTATTATGTAATAAAAGTTGCAAAGGGAATTTATTTTATGTAATACATGTTCCACTGACATAATAAAAATACCAGTACAATGGAACATGTATTACATAAAATAATTTCCTATCCGGAACTTTTATCATATAATACATTTTCTTAGAAACAAATATTATAAGGAACAAATAAGTTTAAAATGGAACAAATATTACATAAAATATTTTCCGATCCAGAAATAAATTTTCTGAGGAACAAACATTGTGGAAGGTTAAGAGTGTAAAGTCATATAAAACCTTGAAAATTATGAAAATTATCTTTTCTTTATGAACTTGGCATTCACAGAGACCATTATAACTAATCATTTAAGTAAAATCACAAATTATTTTAATTTGGTAGGTACAAGTATTATATAATATTTATTCTGCTATGTACAAGTATTATATACTATCTATTCTACTAGGTACAAGTATTATATAATATTTATTCTGCTAGGTACAATTATTATATAATATTTATTCTGCTATGTACAAGTATTATTTTATATTTATTCTGCCAGGTACAAGTATTATAAATATAATATTTATTCTGTTATCTGATAAATATAAGTTTTTGAATATATTGTATGGACATATGATTGAGTTTTTTTTTAATATACTAGTGTGGACACAGAAATGTGCTGTCCTAAAGTGTGGATGTCAATATTTCATATTATTAGCTTAAAAAAAAAAAATTCATGGACACAGGGGTCCTGGATTTTTTTTTAATAAAAATCTAATCCTGAATTGTTATTTTTGCTTAAAGTCCGGTCCTGTGTTTTTATTTCAAATTTTCATCATAGCCCCCTCCCAAGGGATATACAGTTGTATCATTAATAATAAATTAATAAATAATAAATTCAGATTTTCTATTTAAAATAAATCTCATTTACAAAACCACTGATATTTGTTTAATTTTTAACGCTTTTTAGAAAAGGTGAATTGTAATTAAATTTTTTAGAGGATTTTATATTGCATTTTTAAAGTTTGAAGACTCGATAATCCCTACTATTTTGCTAACAGATATATGAACTAATAATTGAGCAACAACGATCTACAACCTGCGTACAGACACATGTCTATTGTGCGGTTTTGGGGGGTAAATAGTATCGCAATTCTACTTTTTATTGTATTGTGTCTGATGTTGTTTTACAATGGAAATATTTATTACTAGACAAATTAATGCGAAAAAATACATATATAGGAACAATATATCACAGCTACAAGAAAACAACTGTAGTTTTGATTCGCACTTTGTTCACAGCGACCGTGATACCAATATTGTCATTTAATTCGTTCCAACGATTGCCTGTCGCTATATTAGTTTATTTGTAACCGCAGAAGAAAGACGTTCAGTGTTAATATCAGGTCAACGACATACTTGCTTCATAACACTCAGCCTTGTATGAAGGGATGATTATTGTTCGTGTCGACCAAACTGATATTGTAATTGTCACGATTTCCTGTTTATAAGACAAGTTACAGTGATTTGAAATCAAATCAACAGTCTTAAAGGCAATATAGACATATTGCATTCACAAGCATGTTTGTATTATTTTGAAAAATGAATTTGCAAAAGTACATATTGTGATTGATTGAATAGTTCATTATATATATATAGTATATCTGCGTCTAAACAGAAAGCAACAGTTATCCTCACATAGGCGTTGGTTCGCTTAGGACGATACGGTATGCTAAAAATAAAAACGTAGAAATCTTATTTAGTGCTCACGACGTGTTTCTGAAGAAACATTTTGTATCCACATATTTTGCCACAAAATCAACGCATTTGATAGTATTTGCAAAGAAATACCGGTAATCTTTAAGAAATATATTTTTTGATTTTCTATTGCTTACTGTTATATATTTATGTCTTCTGCCTTGTCTACTGCGTTCTGTATTCGTCCCATCAGAATCAGGCTTGTAATGTTTAATCAGAAAACAACAGTGGAATCAATTCACCCACATATTGTATTCCGAAATCGCATTTACGTAAAGAATCAAACTGTCCTTCAAGATGAAAGAAAGGAGATATGTTCAATATTTTCTCGATTGAATCTTATAAATCAAACGCCCAAGGTCTGATCTCTCTGATAGAAAAATCATTCATTTATGGAAATAACTATCAATTGTTGTTTACAGATGATTATGAATAGACAAGGACTATAAACCATGTAAAGGTCAGCTGAGCTTGTTTCATAATTCTCAGGAAATGAACGGCTGTTCGTTTTCGATGATTTAGTAATGTTTGTATTTAAAAATAACCGAAATAACAAGTTATTTATTTCATGGATCATGGACGTTTACTTTTCGTTGGTTGGTTGGCTAGTTATACGATTTTTAACACCACTTTCAGCAACATTTCAGCTATATCGTGGCAGTCAGTTTTATTGGAGGAGGAAACCGGAGGACCCGGAGAAAACCACCAACCTGTCGCAAGTCACTGACAAACTTTATCACATAATGGTGTACACCTTGCCCTGATCGAGATTCGAACTAACAACATCAGTAGTGATTGGCACTGATTGCATAAGCGTTTACTGTTTGTCTCTGGTATTGTTTATTCCATACCTTTATACTGGCCTTTGTCTTCTTTGGTATCGGCTCGTTCCTAATATGGTCATATATGGTTCTCTAGATTCACATCGTCTATTTATAGGGTCTCAGTATATCCTATCACTTGATATTACCTTGAAACAAAACAAATTGAATAAGCATAAATAACATAAACAATATATTAACTGATTATAATTTTGTTTTTAAAGAAACACATAAGAATTTGGAAAAAAATGCTGCTTGTATGAAAAATGCAGCTAGCTCATCCATTTCGACTTTTGCCTTAACAACTAAAACACGACGGATAGTAGACTTAGGAACGCATGAGTAAAGGTAATAACAACAATATTGAAATCGTAGTCAGATCCTTTGTCATCAGTAAGATATTTATTGTGAGGTCAGTATGTAAAGTAAACATAATAAACTTGTTACTCATTTGGTCTATTGTTTATTACACGAGAATGACGAAGAGGCATGTGGATATATGTAGAGAATGCCAAAGAGGCATGTGGATATATGTAGAGAATGCCAAAGAGGCATGTGGATATATGTAGAGAATGCCAAAGAGGCATGTGGATATATGTAGAGAATGCCAAAGAGGCATGTGAATATATGTAGAGAATGCCAAAGAGGCATGTGGATATATGTAGAGAATGCCAAAGAGGCATGTGGATATATGTAGAGAATGCCAAAGAGGCATGTGGATATATGTAGAGAATGCCAAAGAGGCATGTGGATATATGTAGAGAATGCCAAAGAGGCATGTGGATATATGTAGAGAATGCCAAAGAGGCACGTGGATATATGTAGAGAATGCCAAAGAGGCATGTGGATATATGTAGAGAATGCCAAAGAGGCATGTGGATATATGTAAAGAATGCCAAAGAGGCATGTGGATATATGTAGAGAATGCCAAAGAGGCATGTGGATATATGTAGAGAATGCCGAAGAGGCCTGGGGATATATGTGATCCTATCGAAATACATCTGAATATATAATTCAAGAGGTAAAATAAGCGGTGTGTTTTATTTTTCATCTCATCAAATTGGGTTAATCTTTACCATTTACCATTTTCCGTCAGTTTCTAGCTATCTCGTGGCGGCCAAATATAGTTCATGGTGAAATTGTACTCGGTAACCTACATTATTTTAAATAAGCTGGCGATGAGCCTGTCGATTATTTGTAAAAAAAAAAAATTAGTGATGAAAATAGACAATCATTCTCCCATCCATTAGATGTCTATATTCTTTGTACGACCACCTGCATTTTTAATTGGATTGTGCGGTTTTCAGTAATGAGGATAATAGGAGACATCTTGACCAAGTTATGCTGCCCGCTGTGACGAACTCTCACATATCACGCGACTGTCATTGACCATAAGTTAATACATAACGAAGGACAAGTTGATAGGATTTTGTACTGAAATCAGTGCATTTACTGACTATATAAATGTGTACGTATAAACATTAGCTTCATATTAGACGTATCAAGTATCATTGTATCATGTGCCTTGTGTAGAGCGAAACACTTCGTCGACTTTCAAATGGAAATTCAAGTAAAATGTCAAATGCTTTCCCTTTTTATATGTAAATATAGGAGATTTTTTTAATACACGACATAATAATATCAGTATGCACACAAAATACAATGTACGTATATTTTCGAAAAATATATAATTTATTAGTACTCGCCTCAAAACAGAAAGAAAAGCTTGTCAGGGACAGCTTTACTTCCTGTTTCTAAAGCTCGTACAAATAAATTATATATTTACCAACAACGTACGTATATTGTCTATGCAATATCAATATTTAACATATACGCGTCAGTATCTAGACCAACCCACGAGAGTTTAACCAACTCTCGTAAAGATGCATCTATTTGCCATTAATGCTGCACAAATATATTTATAGTCTTACTCCGTAATGTTTTTCTGTTGTCAATGATTTAAATGTGTGCTTTATTGTAAAGGCTATCATCATATGAGTATACATTGAAGCTCACCAGATATCGATATGGCGATGAACCTGTTGATTATTTGTAAAAAAAAACCAAATGATGAAAATAGACAATCATTCTCCCAACCATTAGACGTCTCTACTCTTTGTACGACCACCTGCATTTTTAATTTGATTGTGCGGTTTTCAGTAATGAGGATAATATGAAACATCCTGATCAAGTTATGCTGTCCGCTGTGACGATCTCTCACAGATCACGCGATATTACTAAGAACAAAATGATATGATTTTGTACTGAAATCAGTGCATTTACTGTCTACATAATTATTTCAGCAAGTTGACTTTTTTCTTATACAAATTCACTGTCGTGTACCCGATAAGGAATGGTCATTTCAAGATGGCGGATTGTAAATCATTAAAAAGGTAGGTGTGAAGATTTTGACTATTATCGTTCTTTATAGGTTATCTTAGTGTCTATGAGTTACACGTTTAGATAGGACAGTCTTTTTTCTACTTCACCATTAAGTCAGTAAAGCTTGATCCTTTTGTTTTTATCGTAAACTGCCTTCGGTAGTTGATCAATGCAGCGACAAAGATATCGAGGCGTAGAATCCAATTTATTTCACCAATTCCTACCGCCTAGTGACTTTTTATATTAATATGTTGATGCCAAAACTATTCAAACATGTGAATTGTCCAGCAATTTTTTTTTCAGCCTTTGACAAGCCTTGTATCCCTCTTAAAACGTCTATGAAAAGTTTGTTTATGTCACGGAATGGTCACGACAAAAACATGACAAAAATGTATAGGAATGGTCTCATGTTTTGAGTGAAGGAATGGACTTTCAAGCCAAGGAATGGTCTTTTTTGTTTAGGAATGGTCTGATTGAACATATCGGATGTAAAGCGGGAGCAATGGCTTTGTCGTTCATCCAGTGTTCACACTGGCATAAAATCTTATTTTTCTTGTCTTACTACATTCACTGTCATGTATTTCAATTGGTTTGTCAATATGACGACATACCATTCGCTTCTCTGATATACTGTAAGCGTACGTTCTTTCCGATGTGTAGAATGTCCGGGAACGTAAATACCCTAGTGTATTTCTACCTTGCAGTATGCACTAGTGTGTTTATTCCGTAAGGAAGAAATACACTAGTGTATTTCTGTCGTGGAATTCCTACCTTAGTGCGTCTCAAGTGATATTTTCTTCGTATGGTAATCTAGCGAAACTCCTCAACTACAGGCAGTTATGTATTGATTTATTTTTTATTTTTGGTGCTTAACGCCACTTTCAACAATATTTCAGCTATATCATGGTGACCAGTTTTAGTGGTGGAGGAAGTCGGAGTACCCAGAGAGAACCATCGACCATGGGCAAGCAACTAGTAAACTTTTATCACTTGCAACTGAGAGTCGAGTGCACCCTTTTTTGTAGTTTACAAAGCCGGGCGCGTATTGGTGATAGGCTTGTATGAATTGTTATATCCAACGACCTAACTCATTGAGCCGCCCGGACCCCGGCAGTTATGTATAATACATCATCATTTCAGTACACACCATTGTTTTATTTGGACCGATGTTCTCAACTTTTATTATTATTTTTTTCTTCTTTTCTTTTACTTTTTGGATCTTCGGTTTTCTTACCACTAAGTCTAGACCACTGTTAGGTTTATGTATTAGTTTTTTCGTACATAGGTGCTTTAGTTCACATATATTATTTTAATTTTCCTATGTTTAAAATCAGTACATGTATTTACTTCATGAAAACAAAAATATACGAGGTTACTTAAATCTTCAATAGATATATCGTGTATTTCTCATTTTTACAGGTTTACTGTGATGGATACATCTTTCCACGCCTCAGAGAATGATTTTATATGAAAGGACTGTAGAAAATGTCTGAAAAGTAGAAGTGGTCTCAGACGACATCGCCTGAGACAACATTTAAAACAAGAGATAAAATTTAAATGTACCACTGATTCTTGCACAGCAGCATTTTGTGAAAAGGGGGAGCTATTGGCTCATCAGACCAACCGTGGTGAACAAAAACGTATCACATGTAATTACAGTAACCACAAACTGTCAGGTATATCACATAGCTCACGAGGCAGAGATTCTTCCACATGTTCGGAGAGGATTATATCTTCAGGACTACTCACATTTTTCTCTGGATCAAATGACTATAATTGTAATTGTTTGCAAATTGATAATAAGATATAAAGAGTTGATTTCATAAAATTTATCTAAATAACAATGAGTATTTCTTTTAACAAAAATATTTTTATGTAAAAAATTACTCCCTGTCAATATCACAAAGTATAAACCATTACAATATGTGTACAATTGCTGAAAGAGTTCTTAACCAAATTTACCCACATTAGTGTTAAATTCAAAAGATCTAAATTTTAATGTTTCATCCCGATAATTCTGGCAGCAGTGGTCCACTATGGCTTGGTGATTGGAAGTATCAAATTGGCAGTAGTAACACTTGTACCTATAGATAAAAGAAACATTGCATAATGAAATAGAAAAGATTATAATAATTTAATAGCAAATAAGGTATTTCGGGTATTTTAAGGCAAGATTGATCATATGAAATAAGAAGATTTACATTAAAGACCACAAACGGAAATGAACTTCAATAATATTATTAATAAGCATATCATATATGATGGAGACCATTCATAAACAAAAAAGACCATTCCTTGGCTTGAAAGTCATTCCTTCACTCAAAACATGAGACCATTCCTATACATTTTTGTCATGTTTTTGTCGTGACCATTCCGTGACATAAACAAACTTTTCATAGACGTTTTAAGAGGGATACAAGGCTTGTCAAAGGCTGAAAAAATATTTGCTGGACAATTCACATGTTTGAATAATTTTGGCATCAACATATTAATATAAAAAGTCACTAGGCGGTAGGAATTGTTGAAATAAACTGGATTCTACGCCTCGATATCTTTGTCGCTGCATTGATCAACTACCGAAGGCAGTTTACGATAAAAACAAAAGGATCAAGCTTTACTGACTTAATGGTGAAGTAGAAAAAAAGACTGTCCTATCTAAACGTGTAACTCATAGACACTAAGATAACCTATAAAGAACGATAATAGTCCAAATCTTCACACCTACCTTTTTGATGATTTACAATCCGCCATCTTGAAATGACCATTCCTTATCGGGTACACGACAGTGAAATTGACTTGTTTTTTTTATGTCTAAATGCCGAGATATTTATCATGGGAAGTCTTTTTTCCTATCATTATTTGGCTTGTAGACCTGATGAATGTTATTCAAGAAACGTGTCTTCCGCACTATATTATGAATATAGATTTCTCTAATTCTTGTTCAATTTTCACACTTCTCAACCCGTGTGAGAAGAAATCGATAATCAACGTGTGAATCACTTTGTTCTCAGTCGCTGATTGGTCAATTACGCAATTATGTCTCAACCCGTGGGTGAGATAAGAATTTCACGCTACATTTCCCGTAAGAATGTTACGTTTGGCAAAATGTCATTGTGTCAATAAAATCGTTTAATTAACCGTAACTAATCGTAATTAACCGTACCGTCATCAATAACCCCTCATCTGGAATCTTATCCCTTCTCCATCATTGCTTCAAAAACATTCCTTAACGGGTGTGACGTCAATTGAAGTATACGTCAGTGACGTCATTGAACGTCGATTTGAGAAAGTGAAAACGGCCATATATTTTGTTAAATTAGTGAGAAAAAGAATCAAGCAAATTTTTAGTGGTTCATTAGAGAAACAATCTCTAACATTGTTTCCCGTTTATTACGATAATTTCTCAAATCTCGATAGTTAAATTTTTACATTTTAAAGTTCTCGGTAAACCTCGAACTTTAAAATGTGAAAATTTAACTATCTTGATTTGAGAAATTATCGTAATAAACGGCAAACAATGTTAGAAACTATATATCAACATTATAATAATTATCATTGGGCTGGTGGAATATAAGCCCGAGGGTATCATCCGCCCTGTTGCCAGTTCTTTGGTACTGACATGGTTTACGAATAAACATTAGCTATATATTAGACATATAAAGTCTCCTTGTACAATGTGTTTTATGTAGAGTGAAGCGCAGTAAATACTGGTCTAACAGGAAACGCTCCCGAATAGAAATTCAAGCAAAATGTCAAATATGTTTGCCTTTTTGTGTGTAAAATAAGAAATCTACAAAACACTACACAGAAAACTAAAGATCGAGCAACACGAACCCCACTTAAAACCGGTGTGAACTCAGGTGTTCCGGAAGGGTGACAGTTCCCGCTTCACTAGTGGCACGTAGTTATTTATTGGATAGGTTACTGTATTTTATAATTTATAGATGTACACTTTGACCAAATGTAAGTGTACGTACAGAGATTACCAGAATTACATGCAGTTGTATATCAGCCTGATTTTATTTAATCATGGTTTATTAACGACTTGGATCAAAAGTTGTTATAATTTTAGTCACGGAATTCGCGGAAAGTCTAAATATAGTACATTGTGTCAGGTCAAAGGATGTAAAAGATAATAGGTATGCTCGTGTATTACTGTATATTAAGAGGAATGAGGAGTATATCTAAAATTTCAATTCTAATTTTATTTGGCATGAATGCAGTTGGACTTTCTAAAGGACTATTATCTGACACACTCGGACTTATTTAAAATGGATATTCGCATGGTTTAATGGACCTTCATATTTATATTTGTTTAATGGATATTTCAAGTTATTACTTGCCAGCAACATTAATATGAAATAAGAACTCAGTATCGCAACAGTTCATATTTTTCAAAGTTGTCAAGATTTCGGAAAACCTTGCCCGTAGTAAATTACAATAAAGTTTGCACGCTTTTTATATTTCTCGTGTCACAAACAACGCAACATTTTATATAATAATATATATCATTAATACTGCTCTTCGTTTATAAAAAATATTGCACTCGTGGAAGAATATGCTATATAATTCATTAATGCATTAAGAACATTCGGGAATTGTCGATTTGTAGCTTACCTGAAGGTTATTGCAGAAACGGAATGTGTGCACTAAATTAGGTATCTACGTTTTTATTACTATCACTATGTCGATACCTCTGCTGGTGAACTATGAGTCCCCAAGGGTATCATCCGCCCAGTAGGCAGTGCTTCGGCACTGATATGGTTTATTAGATATATTTATGACTGAAATTTACAGTCCCTAAATAATGTACTTATTATTAAAACTAAGGTTTTCCTCCCCCAGGCATAGATGACCTTAGCCGATTGTTGCTATCTTGTTTATGCCATTTGGTTTACTTGCTCTCAAAGATTTTTAGATTATTTTCCAGTCTTTCGATTTTGAGCGTACATGATGAAAGTTAGTCCAGAAACGCGTCGTGTGCACTAAATTAGATATCTACGTTTTTATTTTTATTAATATAGTATTGTTAGGACACTTATGGAATATTATTTGATATTTGATATTTGAAAACCTAAATTAGTTTTACTCTACACATTTAAAACAATGCATGTGAAATTACGCAATTATTACACTATTAGATAATACCATTTTTATTTATTATATCATCTTAAAGTAGTGACAGGTTAATATAAAAGTCTCAGTTTCAATCTTTTCTACAAGAAAACTAGGTGAAGATACCAAAGGGTAATTAAAATATGTAAATCGAAGAAGGGCGGACAACACAAAGGTCAAAGGTAAAGGGATAACAAAACAAACAATGGGAGACGAAAGAAGAACCCCACTACAGGGCAGGGTGTGTTGGTGATAACAATCAGGTGCTCTGGAGAGACTAACAGTGTCTCTGACAACAGTGACAACCGTCGTGATACTGTTGAATAATAAGAAGTATAATATTATTTGAAAATCGTTTTGAATTTTGATTGATTGATTTGATTTATTGTGTTTGACGCCACTTTCAGCAATATTTCAGCTATATCATGGTGACCAGTTTTAGTGGTGGAAGAAGCCGGAGTCCCCGGAGAGAACCACCGGCCATGGGCAAGCAACTGGTAGACTTTATCACTTGCGACGGCAAGTCGAGTGTTCCCTTTTTGCAATTTACAAAGCCGGGCGCGAACCCACGCCGTATTGGTGATAGGATTGTATGAGTTGTTAGGTAATCCAACTGCCTAACTCATTGGGCCACCCGGGCCCTATCGTTTTGGAAACTAGTATGCATAAATAAATAAATATATATATAGCATTAATGTAACACGAACAACATACCACACAAATGATAGCAAAGACTGTCCAAAGATCGTTTTACCCGAAAAATGTAACGGGCATGACATTAACGGAACAAAAATCGTTCAATATATGTAATTAAAAAAAAAATGACAACACGGACCCCACTGAATCCGCGCGTGGGGTATTATATACTGTAACATTGCTCATTATGACTAATTGCTGTATCTTGCATCAGTAATTACGTTTGTTGAAAGGTTGGAACTCGTCTGATCACAAGTGGATTAAACGGTTGCATTCAAATATCATAAATAGAAACTATCGTGAAGTAGAATACTAAGCTTGTAATATATTTTATATGTAAAATTGGACATAGAATGATAGAATCTATACAAGTCTGTATAAAAGATGATAAGACATATATGACTTAATCTTGACTTATTTCTCTACTTTGTCATATAGTCGATTTAATATATAAACCTTTAAGTTTGAAATATAATAATATACAGAAACGTGCAAAAAGTATTCGGTCACTGTAATTTTTAACTATATATTTCATATAAAACCACAATTTTTCAAAACATTATTCTAAAGTCAATTCTTGTTCCATTTTGATGATATTTTTACCAACAGAAGCGAGAACGTACGTAGTTTTCTGTGATTATATTTTTTTGAAGAACAGATATTTAAATATTCATGATTAAAAAAACCAAACTTAAATTATTTGTCTTCAAATATACTATCACTGTATTGTATTTTTGACGTTCAAAATTTAGTTTTATGCTTAACTCGTGAACTCATAAAATTTATAGATTATAAAATTATGCTAAAATTACAGTGTCAAACTACATTTAATTCTGCCTTTGTTGGTAAAAAAATGATCAAAATCGAACAAGAGTCGACTTGGGAATAATGTTTTTAAAAAATGTGGTTTTATATGAAATATATAGTAAAAAATTATAGTGACCGAATACTTTTTGCACGTCTCTGTACATTTAATTTTTGTTCTTCAAAATATCAGAAAGAACAGAAATCAAACATCCTGTTAAGCACTGAAGAAATTTGAAATTTAACATTAATCCTTTTTTATATTGACAAATCATTTGCTGAAGTCAGAAATGAATAAAAATATGCATTTGGTATATTTTTTCTTCAAAATATCGAAAGAACAAAAGAAAATAAAACAACCTGTTAATCACTGAAAATAAATTATGCAGGGATCTCTGTTATCTGTCATGATCACATTAGTTTTATATTACTCACCAATGAATATGGATGGACCAAATCAACCACATAGATCCCTCAACAGTACCAGTGAATCGAATTAATGGAATCGCTTAATAATTGGTGTGGATAAGACATAAACAATATTTGCAATTTCCAACATATAGTATGTCTACTGTCTACATGTGAAAACAGTAGTCATTATGTGTTTGAACCATTCTCTGTTAGTAGATTAAGGCGTTTGATCTTCTGTGCTTTTATGTAAAAAGGGATAATATTGATGTCCCCAGTTGTTGTATAGTGTATGTAAGTATATGTTTGCATTACGTATTTTTCATATGTTGTATTTATTATTTGAATTTAAAATTTCTGTGTTTCTCCGAAGGTTATATACACGACTATGCAAGATTTATTTTAATAATAGACTATGACAGCGCTCGACGATTATGAGGATATGACGTATGATGTACAAACCAAAAAGAACAAGCATTATCCGGTTTAACACCACCACATTGTTGTACCTATCCCAAATCAGAGTCTGTATTTACAATGTCAATGTCGTGGTGTTATCTGTATGTTCAATGAGTTCAGAGAGAGAGAGAGAGAGAGAGAGAGAGAGAGAGAGAGAGAGAGAGATTTGATTTCTGTAAAATAAATAAATAAAGATAATTCCTCTTGTTTTTCGGAAGCAAAGAAACACTTGTGTCTATGGATGTGAAATTGATTTGCGTCATGTTATTATACTTTTTTGCTATTGATGAAAACGAGAATTCATCTTTTGAATGGCATCATGTATAAACTGTTTTTGTCTTAATTTAAAATCAAATAGAGGTGGGTGATATATATAATTTCTTAGCAAAAAATCTAATAAAAAATACTTCACACATACAAGATTGCTGTCTAGTACCTTATTTATGGAATATTTATTTTCTTTTAAATATGTCAATTTCATCTTGAAGTAGAAATCAATTTGGTACTTTTACTGGCTACAATTTAATGACAATATTTTGAACTTGTTACTATGGTGAAACAGCAGGGTCTTTGAGCAGACATCAGATATATTGTTTTTCATAAATAATTTGATTAAAGATGAATCAGTGATAATTGCGGATTGATTGACTTTTCCAATGCCCACTTCCTTCAGTTAAGATTTACAGTCATACTGATGTACGGTGTCATATGTCACGTTGAGTAGGAATTTCGTTACTAATTAATCCATTCTAAATGTTTTTGATCGATCAAATATATATTTTTTAAATTGTTGTAATTGCAGACGCTTACGAAAAAGTCATTTTTGACTTGATCTGTTTTGTATGGTGATGGATTACAAAAAGATGGCAGTGTGAAGAATTAGAAAAAACTTTGCTGTCAAATTCTTTATTATACTGAAACACAAATTATTGATGGAATACAACAGAAAATTGTAAAAAAAAAAATGCCCGAACAACAGCCCGCAAATATGTCGGACCAATATTTAGGAAATAATTCAATAGCTGAATTATTATTATCAAATCTTGGACCGCGCCGCCATGATACACCAGTTGTTATAATTCTTCTTGTTGTTTATTCTTTGATATTTATATCCGGTATTGTTGGAAATATCTGCACGTGCATTGTCATCGTGAAGAACAACTACATGCAGACGACAACAAATTATTATCTATTCAGCTTGGCTATTTCTGATGTACTGACTCTAATTTTTGGTAAGTAATATGGAACGTTAATACTGATCATAACCTAATTCAACGACAGCTTTTTAAATTTATTTACTTATTCATTTTTTGTTTTATTTCTAAGTGTCTTATTAGTGTCTAAGTTAATAATCAAATTTGTTCACGCTATGATATAGCTGAAATATTGCCAAGGTTGGCGTTGAACACCAATCCATCATCATAATGTGAAGACAAGCGTTATTTTTCTTTCTGAAAAATTTAATGTACCCACCTGACATGCAGCAAATGTTTGCTTTAAATGAAAGTAAAATGATTATATTTCATGTTTTAAGTTGTCGTCACGAAATCGTACGGTACATTCTTTTGTTAATTTGACATTAATTTTCAAATTCCATTCTAATTAACTGATACATGTACTACTGCAGAAAACGATATATTCTTTGTAAATGTACTCTTGAAAATAAATGCATGCGTTTTATTTACGCAATATTAATCAGACAACACGGCATATATCTTTATGTTTAACAATAATGCAGTTTTCTAATATAATTTGCGATTTTGTACGGTTTTGTGAAATTGCTCTTTACATTGAGCGTAAACTTTGTACTTAGTGTTAAATAATTTGCAAATTATATTTCGATTTTGAATGTTTTAAATAGTATTGACAATGTTAATTCCATTTCACATTAACATCGATTCGCAGAAACACCGGAAAGGGCATTTTTTGCTTTTCATTTAAATTGCTATTGTGTTCCGGAATTGATTGCTTATCCGTGTGTTCCGTATGCTAATCACCCCGAATCACTCTGTACATTACTCGATTACTGCGATGAGATGAGTTAATGAAGTCAACGTTGTGAGCGAATATTGTATTTGTGTTGACATTAAATCAAACTAGTTCGACTGTTACATGTACCATGAAATAGATCACTTTTTTCGTTGAAATTAAAATTCTTTTTAAGATATGTCTGATCTTCCAAATCCTCTTAAAGTAGCAGGTAAGGGGAAGGCCATCTATTAATTGGCAACGCTGTGTTATATGCCAGGTGTTTTCATGAGAACAACTGAGTAGTTCAACGAGTAAAGGCCGTTTAACACTTATCTCTGTCATAGATAAGCGTAAAGATGAGGTTCATAAGAGATTAGTTGACGTGTTTAAGACAACTGAAAATGTACACACAGAATAAATTCAATATCATAGAAGTTGTTACAAGTCTTTTACAAGTAAATACAATTTGTCAGCTTCTGTATTTTCTACTACTGCTCAAAATGTTTCCAAGCCCACTGTAAATATTACCTCAGTGAGTAGTCTTGTTCTTACTCGGTCCAGTAGATCTTCTGATATAGACTGGTCTGCATGCGTGTTCTGTCAATGCAAGACATGTAAACGATACAAAATTACACAAGATTACATCAGATGAGAGAACAAAAAGACTTTTGAACATGGCAACACTGACCGATGATGGCGAAATGATATACAGAATTACTAATGATGGGTTTGCAGAGAATGCAGCATATCATGCTACTTGTATGACAAATTACTTACTCAAAAGAATTAAGGACGACAGTGAAGACTATTTAACATCTGAACATGATAACTTATTTCAATCCTTCATTTCAACTATCAAAGATGACTTGCTAACTCACAAAAAGATATTCACTTTAACCCAACTGATATAACTTTTTTTTCTGAATTTCTGCCCTCTGATCGAAAGGAAAGTTGCACATCACACAGACTACAACAGAAATTAGAAAGATATTTTGGTGATTTGATAACAATACAACCACAGCAAGGTCAGGGTGTGTCAAACCTTATTTATAGCAGTGCCATCTCAACTCCTGAAGCTATTGGTGCTGCAACACGCATAAAAGCAGACATGCATTCGGCAACTGTTCATGATTTGAGCAATGTAGCCCATATATGTGATGAAAGTCAAATTTTACATGCTGCCGCCGGCATTTTGAGAAGGCAAATCAGCGACATTACCATTTCGGATGACGAATACCCTGCACCTGAAGAGGTCTCAATATCAAATTCTGGTGATAAGCTTTCTTCCTCTTAGAAATTATTCATGTGTTGAATGTTGGATGATTCTGCCTTCGAGTCAACAAACGATAGCACTTCTGTTCCAATAGGAAAGCTTCGAAAATGTTTATCTTTAGCAAAATGCATTGTGTCTGTAAGCAAAAACAAATTTACTTCTTTCCATTTGGGGTTCGCATTACAGATATTTTGATTCTTTGTGTGCTCTACTTTCCACAGATTCCGCACACAGAAGAGCTGTGGTTATACATGGGAACTGTATCTGGTGGTAATGATGGTAGGAGATATATCCCAATTCACGATTTGTATAGCTCGCTTTCTTATATCACATGTCAGATTTTACGCTCCCTTCACGCTCTTACTGGATGTGACACTACCTCTGCTTTTTATGCCCCCGCGACAAAGAGTCGGGGGCATATTAATTTACCCCTGTCCGTCCGTTCGTCCGTCCGTTCGTCCGTCCGGATATTGATACATAGTTTGTCCTCCTACAGTTTTGGAGCTACAGCCTTAATATTTTGTAGGATGTTTATACACATAATGGAGGTGTGCATGCCTACAGGATTTTAATTTTCTTCAAATATTCTCAAAATGACAGGTAGTTGGACGTAGTCATTTTTTTCGTACTAGATGCATAAAGGGAACATGGTCTGTCTAACTCCTCCTACAGTTTTAGAGCTACAGCTTTAATATTTTACAGGATTTTTATTCACATAATGGAGGTGTGCATGTCCACAGGATTTTGATTTTCATCAAATATTCTCAAAATGACAGGTAGTTGGACTTAGTCATTTTGTTCTTCCGTCCGGATATAGATACATGGTTTGTCCGGCTATCCCCTCCTACAGTTTTGGAGCTACAGCTGTAATATTTTGTATGATGTTTATACACATAATGGAGGTGTGCATGTCCACAGGATTTTGATTTTCATCAAATATTTGATAATGACAGGTAGTTGGACTTAGTCATTGTGTTATGTCCCCGCGACTAAGCTGATTCTATATAGAATTATACCCATTTCACCACAGGTAATACCTTTATATTTACATATCAGGAATGAAAAATTAAAGGTACTATCTGTATACAAGTTGAGTATGATAGAACATCATACATAGTGTTTAAGAACTGTTGACTTGTTTATAATTTCTTATGGTCAGGCGGGGGCATCATTTGTGTCTTACAGACACACTTCATTTTTAAAATATCACTCCTAACTTGTTTTAACTTTGTTCATATTTATCAAGTGCGGGGCATATTTCTTTTCTAGTTTCAGAATTGGGGAAAAATATGCTTACAAATCTTGAAAACATCACCTGAAGAGTTATCTGATTTAGTTTCACTGACCAATGCTGATCTTGAAGCTACAATAAATGCAGCAAGACATGCAGTATCTTTGTTTTACGATCCCAAGGGAAAATCCAAGGCGTGTCATCATGATCTTAACATGGGGGTAAAATTAGCAATAAGCAAAAGACGCTCCCCTCTCTCGTATTCCACCTAGTGAATCATCCTTTATAAGCAACAGTTTGGATGAAATCTCATCTAGCTAAACCACACGGTAAGATCACCCTTGGATTTTGGCTGTCAAAAGGGAAACAACGACCTTGAACCAGTTCTTTTTACTGATATGATGTCACCAGACTTCTTGTTAGATCTGATATGTAGTTGTAAAGATAACTATGTATGCAAGCGTGGTTGTATTTGTTATAAGCAAACCTTAAGCTGGACTGAGTTGTGCCCATGTCAGGGAAGTGATCTTTGTCAGAATAGTTTGACCCACCAACAGACAACCAATGTTGACGAGCATGATGAGCAGGTGTATGATGTGTTATAAAGTGTAGTTTGTAGTGTGCACGAACTTATATTCCATTGCGTTCAAGCTGACTAGTGTAATAAGTTTCCTGACTGTAAATACTCCCTTCGCTCTTAAGCTTACAACCCTCCTCCCCAAATCAAAACAATAAACCCTGCCTGGTGATTTCCGACCTTGACGTGGTTGGTAGCCTTCTTACCTAATAAGAAACCGATTCTAGTAATAGTATTCCTGGTTTTGTTGTCTATAGTCCAGAAAAATCTTACCGTTGATTTTCCGACTTATTGTATCATGTTTTCACAGCAATTGCCGTCGTATGCATAGACGTTCTGACCCCTGTATTTACATTATTATGTATTTCGTATTCGTTCTACGAAAATTCTGACACATTTAGGTGTAACAAAATACATATATATCATGCATATTGCAGAAATAATTTGAAAAGACAATCAGTGTTTACCAGACCCATAGTTTCATCAATCACTCAGCAAAATGACGTCATGAAACGTCACACAGATTAAATCTTAGTATTGATTGAAGAAAATTTTTTTTTTTCATGAAATTAATTTCTTAAAGGTCTCTAAAAATGATAAATGGTAATGCATTGCAAAAACATTAAAAAGTTACAATTTGACCTTTGACCCTAATTTTATCGAAAAGGTATCATATGTCACTGTGACGACGTGTCTTATTGGATGGTGCACATTTTGGGCTTTCCATTGATATACGATTTATCTGCATGTCACATAGGTGCATTAAAAATGAAAAAAATCGAGTCTCGAACTAAATGTTTTTCTGAGTGTTAGATCAACGTTGTGTTTCTTAAGATATCATCAAATTTAAAATGGTTGCAGTATTTGTATGTCAGCTCATTGTTATCATGTTAGCTGTACGTTTGGTTCCTTAATATATCAGCACATTGTTGATGGGTACAATATTTGCCAGTCAGTTCAACAACTAAACGCGTAATGAAAGTTAATTAATCAAATAACAGTTAGACAGAATAATATTTACAATTTATACCAACGTCGATTTCGGCGGTAAGATAATTGAAAGTCGCATAATTTGTCAATTGTTTTAATTACAATCCGTTTAATAAATGATGCTACATATAGTAACGTGACCCATTTTTGACCGTCATCTGTTTTCGACGGTTTTTCACGCAATAGACTTTCGCATTATATGTGGGCTCCTAAGTCAAAGGTTATGGAATAATGTTGAAGTAAAGTAAAACGATGTCATGGTCTCATTAAAATGCTATTTTGAAAAACAATAATGATTATACCTATATGGTCTTATTGGTAAATGCCCGTTTTCGAAATGCATTTTTTCTCTCTCAAGATTTAACCATTCAGACTGGTGTAGACCGATTTTGGTTTTATCGTCTGCGATATCATTTATGATGCAAATATTTATGATATTCATTACTATGGTCACTTTACTGGGATATAAATATTTGAGAGTAAGAACGTTGAAAATCGATGATACCATGATATACAGAAGATACTTGTAAATATCGCTATCAGAAAAGATTGAAGATTCCAAAGGGGTAATCAGAAACTGCAAATCGAATTGACGAACAAAACAATGAACAAAAGGACATACAATAATCTACAAAACCCTACATAGAAAACTAAGGATCGAGTAACTTAAACACCACCAAAAACCGGCGGCGGAAGCAGGTGCGCCGGAAGGGTAGGACATCCTGCTCCCCTAGGGGTACCCGTCGTGTTAATCTTGTTGTAAATCCGGTGATAAGTCATGAATGAGGAGAAGACCGGATTGTCATTACGATAAACGAAACATATCTGTGGTAATTTGTGACACATATATTCCGTAACGGTTTACCAAGTAACGGTGGCGATCTGTAGGACATGATATCGCAGCTAAATTGAAACCATAATTTGCGGTATGTTTGCTTTAGGTATGGGTTGCCATTCTTCGACTTAGGATACGTTATTTCTTTGACATATCTTTATAGTGTGTTTTCTTTATCCGATTCAATAATAAATTATTGTCTAGAAACCAATATCAACTACTTTGGCTGTTCATCAATTAATGAAAAGAACGCACGATTTATAAAAAACAGAAAGAGACAGATCTGAACAGAAAAACTGATTATCCCTATGATATCTTCAAACTTGTCGCTTAGCTACAGCTTGGTACAGAAATCTGAATATGAAAATGTTTGGACTATTTCTCAGAGAATGAGGCAAACGTTTTAAGGTATAATCAACCTGAAATAAAGCATTCCTCAGTTACAACTAGGTCTGCTTACCTTGTCCTATATCTAGAAATTGACTCTGAGTGCCGGTTGAAAGCAAAACTGTACGACGAGTGCAATAATTCCAAATTTGTCATTTGTCATTCTATTAACATGTGGAAACATTCCAGTAGCACGTGTATATGGAATACATATCTCTCGAAGCTTGCGTTGTTACCAGGATTTGAATAGAGGGCTGCTGCAAACAAAGAATCCATGGATCCAGGGGTCCTAGTGGTAAAGTTGAATTCATCGCAAGGAAAGCTTTACGGTCACCATTATGACATCGTTTACGGCTACCGAACCTCTATGTCACAAATGATCACGGATATCGTCTATTTTTCGTAGTTAAGCATCTCCGTTTTTCCTTCTTTATGACATATCACATAATTTTCAACATGAGCAACACGACGGTGCCACTAGAGGCACAAGACCTGCTTACCGTTCCGGAGCACCCGAGTTCACCTTATTTTTTTGCGGCGTTCAAAATGCTTAATCTTTAGCTTTCTGTGTAGTGTTATACTGACCATTGTTTGTACTGTCGTCTTTTTGCATTTTGTCATTGCATTGTCTGTCCGATTTGCAGCTTCTGGTAACCAAATTCGTATCTGTTCTTGCTCTGATGTGTCTCAATTTTAAGTACAACGACATCAATGCTATTATATTTGGGAGGTATTTGCATAGTTTGTAACGCTATTGCATTGTGAACTGTTAGGGTGAATAAATATTATCCCACAGTCCAAACTCCCAGTTCTCACACCGTTCACATGTTTGGAAGCATGGTCTATTTGGTAAACAAACCCCTATCGAATAATTGGTCGTATTTCGTTTGGCGTAAATATGGTATGTAGTATTAACGACAGAAGTAAATAGTATCATTCAACTGCAGGCTAGACACCATTTCACAATCATTCTAGGATATGAGTGTGAAATTCAGAACAACAATAACAAAAGCTAAAGATACCAAAGGAGTAATCAAAAGCCGTAAATCGAAGAAAGACCGACAATACAATGCCCAAACAGGATTAACAATAATCTACCAACTAATATACAGAAAACTAAAGATCGAGCAACACAAATCCCACTAAAATCCTGGGTTAACTCAGGTTTTCCGGATTGGTAAGCAGTTCATGCTCCACTAGTGGCACCCGTTGTGCTACTTTTGTTACAAACCCGGAAATGTGTCACGAATGAGGAAGATACTGGATTGTAATTACTACAAACGAAGTATATAAAGTGTTGTTCCTTCACTTTAAGTTGTGTATTGTTGGATAATTTCTTGTGTCCATTTACATCCATATCCTTTCTCACGAAATGATAAACAATATTATACAATTATAGTCTTTTGTTGAGGTCAATACGAGTTTCTATGGACCTTAAATACGATAGTCACCGAAGCCTTTGAGGCTGAGGTGAATATTGATTTCTAAGGTCCATAAAAACTCGTATTGACCGATACAAAAGACTGTAATTGTTTTATTACATTAAAATGAAAAACAAATTCTTTTTAAAGATTTTCGTTAGAAAACGAAAATGAAACCAAGTCAATACGAGTTTTAATCAAACAATATCAAATTTTACGGAGTGTCAGGTGACAGCATGATAGCCAATAAAATCAATATGTAATAATAAAAATAATTAACCTTAGCAAAAAAAAAAAAAAAAAACCAAAGAGCAACGAAAAAACCTAACAATTTATCCCATGGAATTGATTCCAAAAACTATATGATTCTCTACTTGGTCTGGTAATCTGGAAAGTTGATAGTATCTTGTTTATATATGGTTCGTAGACTTAGTTAGGCTTTATGATGACACTATCCCCTGAATACCAATGATGTCTGTGTATTGTATAAATTGTTTGTTGTCAGGTTCATGTACTTTGTCCATCAATTTGTCTATTATATAGTCCAAACTCAAGGGATATAGAACTGAAAACAGTTTGATTGCCATGATCGCAAACAGATTCATACAAAGTATTAAATAGCCGAGACATCGTATGTAAATGATTGGATTGGTGGTAAAGAAGATTAATATAAAGTATTAAACAAGAAACACATTTCAATAAGTCAGAATACCTTGTTTTTCGAGATCGTGTTTCCGGTTGTGTGTGGAAATAAACGTAAGAGAAAACCGAAAGGTCATTCACCTTTGCATAGCATAAGTATACATGTTTCTCATTGGATCGTGAGACAGACAAGATTCCTGTGTTCTTTTAAAAAGTTTACCATGGACATCCAAAATGAACAATGACTGCCAGCTGTAAATCAGTTTACGCTGCATCTTTGACATTGTAAATTTATTCCTTGTTTAATATGTCACACACACAAAATGTATTCAATAAATGTTATATTGTAATGTATATTCTCATATAGACTGTCATTGTTGCCTCCAGCAGAACACATAGAAGACAATACTATAGATATATTCGAATGTATTTGATAATATTTTTCAAATATAGTCAATTCCAAGCAACGACAACAATTTATTGAGTAATCTTAAAACTGTTCATCATTGACTACCCAGTTTACCTTAGAAGATGGTGTTATTTTATTCCTTATCGGCAAAACGTATGAACCGGAATAGGATTTTTGGTTAAATAACCATTTTTCAACATATGAGCCAGCAAAAGAACAAGATCACACAACTTTACAACATACACTAACTGACTTATATTGATTGTGTTCAAATCGTTCTTAGTTTTTCTTCTTTATATCTGGAATTTTTTATTCTTGGTTCAGATACTACAGTACAGTTATAACCAGAGATTCGATATACACATAATATTATACTTAAAAAAATGATAGAACGATCGAATGGTATCAAATTCACGTGGTTCAATAATACAAAGCATTCTTCACAGGATTCACACAAGTTCTGTTTAATTAGGCCAATAGAAATGAATAGAACGTTACAGATACATCTAGAAAAGGAAAGTTCGCTGTTGCTCCAGAACGTTCCAAAACGGCATAGCAATGAGTTCATTGTTGATAAAACAACTATAGTTTGATTATGCTAAGAGGATGCATAAACCTTGCAAAGTAAATCAGGCCACAGCAAAAACAATTGCTACAATACTTCTGACAACACGTTCTAATCTTGATATTTTGCATTTATAAACTACTGAATACTAACACAGTATATAGATTGTTTGGAAAATTCGATTATGTTATAATATTTGACAAAAACTAAGAAAGCGTTTTTTTTACCATTTGGGTTCTAGATGACGAGACACACATTAATATAGGACTTCCAGACAATTGATTTGTAATGGTAATTAGATATAGACAATATACATATTAATCTCACAGTAGACTGCAGTGTATGGCATCTTTCTAACTAGACACATCTATAGAAACTTAGTATATGTATGTTAGGTTTGACTGTTCAATTATATTTGACATGACAAAAAAAAAAAAGGAAATTAAAAGTACAAAGGGACAAACAACGATCTACAAAACATACATATAAAACTAAAGATCGAATAGCACGAACCCCACTAAAAGCCGGGGTGAACTCAGGTGTTCCGGAAAGGTAAACAGTTCCTGTTTCACTAGTGACACCCGTCGTGTTAATCTAGTTACAAACGCGGTGATAAATCATGAATGAGGAAAGGACCGGGAAGTGTTTACGACAAGTGGAACATATCCGTGGTGATTTGTGACACAGATATTCCATAGCGGTCAACCAAGTCATGCTGGCGACCGTAAATCTTTCGAAGTGATGATTTCAACTTAAATAAGAGGAACCCTTGGTTCAGTAGTTTCCTTGTTAGCAGCAACCCTCTATCAAGGACATCCTGATAGGAACCGCAGGCTCTGGAATATCGTATAGCCTTATAGATATATACTCCATATGCAGGTGCTGCTGGAATGTTGCTACATATGAATGGAAAGTTCACAATGGGAAAATTAAAATCATCTCTTTTGTCGTAAAGTTTCGTTCTTAACCGCCTCTCACTGTCAATTTCGAGGTGTAGGTCAAGGTATGAAGAAGACCTATCTGTATCTGTGGTATCCTTTATTTCAAGCTCAATGGGATAGATGCGATCAATGAAATCACCAAGCCTAGAAGTATTTAGTGAAAGGACATCATCTATATAGCGGAACGTGAAATTAAAGGATCGAGCTAGCTTCTTTTCGTTTTTCTTGAGAGCCCCTGTATGAAGTCTACTTCATACGAATAAAGGAACAAGTCGGCGAGAAGTGGAGCACAGTTTGCATCCATAGGTATGCAGACTGTCTGTTGAAAAGCACGTCCACCAAAGATAACAAAGATAACCAATATGTTGTCAATCAAAAACTCGAGCATGTTGATGATTTCAGTTTCATAGTACATTTGTATACATAATAATGCATTTCAAATAAATTGACATTAAAGTTTTTAAAACCGCCGAACGCAATCGGGGTAAATACATGCTAATCTTGTGCAACATGTATCTAGCCGATGGCCTCTCATGTCACTACTCAGCGTCAGGACTACAATATCTGGTAGCAGGATTTCGCACACCGCACTCAGACGACATTACCAACAACAAGAGACTCTCGGTAGTACTTCGAAACAAATAAGTACACAGGGGATAAGGCAACTCCTACACGAAGGTCGTCTGTTACACGAGTTGTCGGTATGAAGTGCGAACACCATCTCTCGGGGAACATTCAGCATGTACTCGGGAAAAAGTAGTAATCTGTACTCTTTTCAATTAATATTTTCGTATTGGCACACAAAAATTAAGACAGATGAGGTAAAAGCGGCGTTACAGGGAATAACATTCACTAAGTTTTTTTTTGCTTTTTTGTAATTTATTTACATATTCTGGTTTCGAACACGATTTCAATATAAAATCATATTCGTGTTGCTTAATATTACCACGACGATTGCCAATAATCAAGCAGATAATGCCTACCCCTCCAGAGTACCTGGGTTTATCCCGGTTTTATCGTAGTAATGATGGTGCTCAATTCCTAGTCTTCTGTGTTGCTTTTTGTTGACCATTGTTTGTTCTGTTGGTCATAATATTGTCTGTCATTTTTTGATTATCAGCTTCTAATTACCCCTGTCGTATCTTCATTTTTTCTTATCCAAGCCATAGTGCGTTTTCAATGCCTCTCAGTATATTTAATTCCATTTTTTTATTTTTCATATCAATCATGATCTCCAAACATCTTAGCTTCTACAATAATAATTTGGCAAAATTGCGATTTTGAAAAAAATAAATGTTGCTTTACTGTACATTCAATTAAAATATTGGATTTTCATTGCATGATTCAAATTTTCCTGCAAATTGACTTTCAATGCTACATACGACACAAACTGTCATATCATACATCACACTAATATTAATGTGCAGTGGTCAGCCAAGTTCATATTACACTATTGCATCACTTATTTCCCCTAGATGTTATCATGTCTGAGACTGAAGACGGCATTATAGATACAAACTAAAATCTTCGAAATCATTTCGTTCAATAATACATTCAAACATAATAATTCTTCTAATAAATGACCATAATTTATTACCATCTTGGAATGGTGGAGGCTTGTAGATATTGGCAAGGCCATAAATGATCTTATGATCATGAAGTTTTATCGTGAAAGGGAATTATTTAATGTTATATCATAATAAAAGTATGATCCGGTAAAACATATAAAATTACCTCCTTGGATATCTTATTATGGCTTTCATATTTCAATTCCGCAGGGAGAATGTACTTTTCAAACAGTATCGAATTCTCTCCTCTTTAATAGCAAGACGCGATATGTTGCATTGACACATTGCAGTTTAGATATTTTTGCAGATATTGATAACAATCAAAGCAACTACATATCGAACATCATCACTTTTTATGATTGAAACTGATAGCTTGTTCAACCATATAACAGTTTTGGTATACGTCTTTCGTGTCAAGTATTGAGATACAGACACATCAATTGGACAAAATCAATAATCTCAAATGAAATCTTTCATATTTAATATAATGGCAGTATCAAAATTACATGCACACTATTCGTTTGGAATTATGCAGAACATCGCATAAACATATATATCGAAGAATAAGGTTTTAATAAGAAAATACTTTCTCAAAATATCATGACATAGAAAGTGTAATTTGAACAGTATATTTGTAAATGTTATTCTGTTTTAGAACTGTATTCCCTTTCAAGCGAGGGTGTAGTTTGGTTTTACCATTTTACATGTGAAAGTTATGAAAGTGATAGAAAGCTTGCTCTTCAACAATTGCATGTTGGCTGTGATTCAAATATTTCATCTGATCTGAATTCAAGATGGGGTCGAGTGGTCCCATTACCAAATAGCAGATATCATAGAACATACTTTTTTGTGTTAAAAAAAGATAGTGTACATCTAAAATCGAATGGAATCAAATGATATTAATGAAAACAAACGCTAGAGAACACCGAAGGAGCAATACAAAATGGACAATCAAGAGAAACTGGCAACATTTGCAACAAAGTAAAAAAAACAACCCCAAAAACCCCACTCCAATATGAGAAAATAAACACAGACAACGTATACAAGACATGAGCCCTCCTACAACCAATTGGAGGTAAAGACAAACCAAACATCGTTTCACGCGGAAATCGTAACGGAACTAAGAATGTGAAGACGTAAAGACGTAGGAAAATTGGATCTGTCACAGCTGCTACAACTACAGATTATTTCCATCATCCTGATACTATCTCTCGTTTAGGTAAGATACCATGTCACTCAAAGTGTTATTCCTTTTAAAGTTTGTTTTGATGGAACTCATCGCCGTAGCGTGCCACTCCTGGTGTGCGTGTTTATTCTACATTCGTCAAACCAGCAATATTGCTGTCAAGCTATAACATTATAAACACGGTTTATGTTTGCTTTACAATGAAACAAATTAATTAGAATGTGTTTCTATTATAAAGCTTAGGTAATTCGCCTAAATCTAATTGTCGTTGAGTTATTCCCAAAGGAAAAAATAAACTATTTAAATCGAACTTATTTAAAAGTTAACACAATAGTCTGTCTTCGTAGAAATTGAATTGAATATTTTCCTTGCATATTCGATTTTGACACTTCAACGACTAACGCAATTAGACGTAAATTGTTACGGGGTCTTTTTCCGTCTTTCCAATATCCTTTCGCGTAAATTGAAAACTAATTCGAACAAATTTGATAGTTAACAAAAGAAAACATGGCCAATAAAACAGATTTCAGGCATAGTCAGCAAGAAAGTGATATCTAGAAAAGATATTTGACATTTCAATACAATATTAAAATTGTATTAACCGATGTCAAAAAACAGTACACTGACAACGTAACCATGAACTTTATTAAAACAGTACACTGACAACGTGACCATGAACTTTATTAAAATCAGAGTCACCAACGTTGGAAGATTTTCTAATTCAAAGTCGAAAAATTATTTAATTGGCTTCTGCCCAGTGTGACAAAGCTTATTGTTGCATAGTTTTCTAAACCATCAAGTTGGATGACATACCTATTTTAAATTGTATTATTTCATAATTAAAGTAGTTATTGTTGATAGTGTGTTCGTTCCAAATAAAGTACAAACTGTATTGAAGTAGGCGTAACTTATTAGTTCGAACCAATTACAGTTAATTATTATGCGTTATGCTAACAGCAGGGTGTGCATGATTTGGACTTAATATGTTGACGACAAATTATATTGATAAATATGCGAAAATCGACAATCTATAGTTTGTCCATAGTGCTTTTGTCGAAACACTATAAAGCTAGACATATAAAACTAGTGAGATAATAAAAGCCACACGACTAAAACCCAGAAATGGCAAAGAATGTCTCTACACTCTGTACCAATACGGTGTACATGTTACATCGTATGACTAAAACACGGTATACTTCATTCACTTTTGATAAAAAAAAATGTGTAGAACCTTGTAGATTTGATCAATATTTGCCTATATTACAGGTTTCCGGTCAGCGAGTCATTGTTGAGCAATTTCAGCTATATCATGGTGAGACTAAGTTTCATTTCGATGAGATACTGTCTTTATACTAGACCAATACGCTTAGAAGGTTCTTTATAGTACTAGCTCAATCAAACAATAGTCCTCGAGTAGACATGTTGCTACTGTGTGACATAATCTTATGATTTCTCATAGTATTGTTTTGTGAGATATAGTGTCTAAACCACAATATGTTAAGTACATAACATCTCATCTGGACATGAAGGAAAAAAACCCACTGAAAATCAACATTATAATAATAATAACACATCATAATGCAATTTGTTTGTATCGTCTGAATTGATTTGTTACTTTTCTCTGTAACATTCTCAATCTACCAGTCGTAACTAAGGTGTTCAGCTGGAAAGATCCGCCATCTTGAAAACGTGAAATCCTACATGTCACATTTACAACAATACACAACAATATTTAAAATGCCTACCTTGCAAACTTATCTTATTGAAATTTTTATGAAAATGTGTACACCAAGCCAAAAAAAAAGACAAAAAAAGAAGACTGATCTTTACGTTTTTATATGACGTCATGTTGTTTATGTACCACCAACATGTCGAGGAATTTTGACGTCGACCATTTACGTTGGCAAAGCTTAAAATACAATACAGTTATCTCCTGAATTGCGAAACCTCTCTATGTTGACAGAAACGATAAACATATAACATCGCAGTATATTTTAAGGGAGGTAAATCTAGCAAGAAATATATAAAAATAAAGTGGGAAAATGTATTCTACGCGGGAAGCTGTTTCAAACTGATATTGCTCCCGCCGATAGGTATAGTCACCCGTTACAAAGATTTTAAGCATAAACTCTTCAAAAATAGTAAATCAAAATAAAGCATCTTCACATGTTATGCACTAAGCTTAAAAAATATTCACTCTATCCCATCTATATACAGTCAAACCTGGTCATGTGGTCACCTATATTAAGCAGTCACCTGTATTAAAAGGTCACCTTTTTCTCTTCCTGTCATATAAAAAGTCGTATGAATTGAACCTCTTTCAAGAGGTCATCTGTCTTATAAGGCCATGTTTTCTTTGTCCCAAATGTGACCTCTTAATACAGGTTTGACTGTATACTAATCTGTACTTTATACTGTCAACCCAACAGTTTTCAATATCTATACCATTGTTCACTACAATGTCTACACTGAAAATCAAATTACTACCACACGCTGAGATTAAATGTTACAACAAACGTCTATGGCTTCAAATTAAAGAGGGTCACATACATTTGATTAACACACCTTTAAAAGTTGGGTCTTAGTGATTAAGATGTTGCCTAATATAGTATCAGGGAAGCATTATTAAATAGCATGCAATGATTGAAAAGAATGCTATTATCAGGGGCGGATCCAGGATTTGGGATTAGGGGGGGCGTGAGTAGGAGAGGGATCTGGGGTCCGCTTAAGGTCCCCAACGGGTCCAGGGCAGAGCCCTAGTAGGGGGTCCAGGGGGGCGAAATCCCTCCCCCCTAAGCTCTGGGGGTTTGAGGAATTACAGACATTTATTTGAACGACAATTTTGAACCAACCACATCATTTTTATCAGACCAAAAAAACTACTTTGAGTCTTAATTTTGTCGGATAATTGTTAACAGTATGTTTTTGTCAGATTATAAGAACTTGAAGTAAAACTTTTTTTTGAACAACCGTGATGCGAATTGTTCAACTCATGACTGATCGATCACGATATTTTAACCCTTCAAAAAAGTATTGGTTTAGTTTTAACGCATTCCTGGGGTCCGGATGGCTCAATGAGTTAAGTCGTTGGATCTAATAGCTCATACAAGCCTATCACTAATACGGCGTGGGTTCGCGCCCAGCTTTGTAAATTACAAAAAAGGGTGCACTCGACTCACAGTCGCAAATGATAAAGTTTACCAGTTGCGTCAAGTGTTTGAGCACTAAAAGATCAAACAAAAAAAATGTATCAAAGTTCTCAAGAAATATGTTTACGGAAATCAGGTGTGAGATATGCATAACCCATTTTGTCGAGATTATTTTCACACTTTCATGTGCAGTTGTAGATATTAATTTATTACAAATAAATTGTAGTCAGAATTTTTTGTTAAAAATGTGTAAAAAAAATTGTACAGACACCATTGGTAGATATGAATAATATAAACGTACCCGGACAAAGGATTTGTTCACACTTTCTTGTGCAGATACAAATAAATTGCCGCTATTTTTTTTTTTATTAATATGTTACTTTCGTATTTTAATGTACAATATACCAACGCGTATTTTTACTGATCTTTACTTAACATTTTCGGGTATTTGTATACAAATCAAACTTATATTTTGTTTTCATATGAAATTGTAGAATTTCGAATTCAAGAACTATTTGAACCATAATTTAAAGAGAAGTGACCATTTTCTTGGGACACTCTAGTTTCTCCACACTGTCTCAGTTTCATCATCTGATTCTCTCGTTATAAGTTTTCGTTGTATGTTTTATAATTGTTAAATTGATTATTCGAAGTATTGATTGAATTTACTTTTTAGTTTACCATTGACTTTTCTCGTCAAAACTTGTTTGTTTTCTTGGTCTAGAATTTTCGTCCATTTTATAATTTCTAAATAGCACGTGTACATGTACATGTAGTTGTAAAATTGACTGCAGAAATAATGTTTAACACGGGCAACGCAAAGCGTGGCGTATCCCCTCGCCTAAAAATTAGACCCTGTGATCTTGACCTTTGACCTTGAAAATCAATAGGGTTCCAGATTCTCTTAAAGTCTAAGTATGTACCAAGTTTGGTCAAAATCCATTGAAGGATGTTGATTCTAGAGTGTTCACAAGGATGTTACGCAGTACAAATTTGACCCGGTGACATTGACCTTTGACCTATCACCTTGAAAATCATTAGAGTTCCAGACTCTCCTAATGACTAAGTATGTACCAAGTTTGGTCAAAATCCATTCAAGGATCTTGATTCTAGAGTGTTCACAAGGATGTTATGCGGTAAAAATTTGACCCGGTGACCTTGACCTTTGACCTTGAAAATCAATAGGGTTCCAGACTCTCCTAAGGACTATGTATGCATACATGCCAACCCTCGAGAGACTAAAAGCGGTAGGGGGAGGGTCTGGGAAGGACGTAAAATGGTGCATTCTGTTGCATTTTGGATATAAAATCTGTTCAGTCAAATCTTTAAATATAGTATAAAAAAAAACATGAAAAAATTGACATATTCATTCAGACATTGATCTGTTGATGTTTAGGAATATTAAGTTCAAAATGTAGTGCTTCAAAACTTTATTTTAAATACCGTTTCTGATTGGTTTAATGATAAAGAATTGACCAATGGAAGTTTCCGGTACAAATTAAGAGGGAAACGATTACGGAAAGGGCCTAAATAATTTGGATTTGTACTCATTTATACGTCGTAGAAATCTACAAGAATAATCAACATATGAACAATTCACGATTCTTTTTTTTACATTTTTCTTTTTTTTAAATCGGTAGGAAAACATCTAAAATCGGTAGGCGGTAGAAGACTTTAAAATTCGGTAGATTACCGCGTAAATCGGTAGGGTTGGCATGTATGTGTATGCACCAAGTTTGGTCAAAATCCATTGAAGGATGTTGATTCTAGAGTGTTCACAAGGATGTTAGGCGGTACAAATTTGACACGGTGACATTGACCTTTGTCCTATGACCTTGAAAATTAATAGGGTTCCAGACTCTCCTAATGACTAAGTATGTACCAAGTTTGGTCAAAATCCATTGAAGGATGTTGATTCTAGAGTGTTCACAAGGATGTTACACGGTAAAATATTTACCCAGTGACCTTGACCTTTGACCTATGACCTTGAAAATCAATAGGGTTCCAGAATCTCCTAAGGACTAAGTATGTACCAAGTTTAGTCAAATCCATTGAAGAATGTTGATTCTAGAGTGTTCACAAGGATGTTATGCGGTAAAAATGTGACCCGGTGACCTTGAACTTTGACCTATGACCTTGAAAATCAATAGGGTTCCAGAATCTCCTAAGGACTAAGTATGTACCAAGTTTAGTCAAATCCATTGAAGAATGTTGATTCTAGAGTGTTCACAAGGATGTTATGCGGTAAAAATGTGACCCGGTGACCTTGAACTTTGACATATGACCTTGAAAATCAATAGGGTTCCAGAATCTCTTAAGGACTAAATATGTACCAAGTTTGGTCAAAATCCAATGAAGGATGTTGATCCTAGAGTGTTCACAAGGATGTGACGGACGGACGGTAGCGTTACTATATCCCTTCGCAACTTCGTTGGCGAGGGGATAGTTAGTGTGGGAAAATAGTTGATGTCTGGTACCTCGGAACCAATCAGAATGGAATAATCTTTGAACTACTGACGGCGAATACATATATGAATCAGCGAACACATCCAACGTGTATTTACAAAGTGTAAGAATATTTTACTACAGGTCACGAGTTAACCATTCATGAAAAAGTTATTTATTGAACTGCTTAATTAACGTTGTATAACATAAGCTTTCCAAATTGGGGGGGGGGGGGGGGGGGGGGGGGGGGGGGGGGGGGGGGGGGGCGCACGCCCCGCACGCCCCCTCTAAATCCGCCACTGATTATGTATTAAGTAAATAATTCATGCTGACTATTTACCAAGACAGGATCTAATAATTGCACACATAGAGATAAAATTTGTTTAGTATTCACTCAAAATAAACACCGAAGACAAGAAAAATCCCACGATTTAATTATTTTATAATTTGCTTAACTGCTTGGAGGCGTGGCTAATTACTATAAACTTCATTCATAACTACGGCTCTTAAAAGATTTTCCCATCCTACAACATATTTTCTGTATACACATCGGCTGTTAAAATGCCGACTATAGCCAATGAAAAGATCTCATTTGAGGTCAAGTTCGTACAAATTTGTGATATGGGCATCAATTTGGCAATTATTTCTACGATTTGTCGATTACATTTTGTAATTGTTCTGACAGTGTGGTATTTTTTTTTCCATATTTTTTTCTATTTTGTCAAATCAAGAAGAATAGACTTTAATATCAGTTCTAATATGACGTCCCGTATTCGGTATACAAATAAAGGCATATTTGAATAACAATCAAATATAGGCCACACATGCGCGCTGAGCTAAGAAAAACACCTACATAAACACTGACTATTTTCAGAAAATAAATCTTAATCAAGTCTTATCATAATTAAACTCTTATAAACACGAGTTGTTTACCTTTCGTACGTTCACTGTCTCCATGTTTATCTCTCTTTATCTCCGATCCGACTGGCTGCGTTCAACTAGTAATTTCGTTGTTAATCATTTAAAGTTGTTTATTTGTAATAAAATGTATATTGAATCTTGTCAATAAAATTCTTTTCGGTATTTTAAGCCACAGTTTCAACCACAATTTCGCTATCCATCTCTTAATTCCCAATTTTACCATTTTTAAAATTCCGTAGGAGATTGATCACCTTGACCGCCTCGAATTTTAAAATTACCGTATTTGTCCTATTAGAATCGAAATAATTCATGCCGGCCATACTTTATTGTTATTCAAATATGGGTAGGCATTATATTCATGAGATTTAACCCCTCACCATCGCTCGGGGTTAAATATTCATGAATATAATGCCTACCCATATTTGAAAAACAATAAAGTATGGCCGGCATGAATTATTTCTTAAATATATCATTTTTCGCTAATGCATGCCAAAGGGACTAGCACAAATAAAGAGATGTCTTAAGTGCAATTATTTATATATATATCTTTTTTTTTCATCATCTACAAAGTCGCATGCTATATTTGTTTCACAGTTAACAGGTTAAATAAATTAAGCATTGAAGTTGAAGCGAGATGCATTGCTGATGAATGTCAGTAAGCCCATCGCGTTGCTTAGTATAACATGTTACATCGCTATTATATTATTAAACAATAAGTTGGTCTCTCCATGATATCGATACAGCTAACAAATGTTGACTATGTATTTAATTATATGTAAATATATATTCATTTTCCAGGATTTACTTGGAGGAGCAATGTAAGCAAATAAGGAAAGTTTATCTAATATTCTGATGATTGTGTATCACATGCTAAGTGGTATCGTGCAGACCCAATTTACTCAGTATATTGCATTGTACCTTTTAACCATAACCTCCTTTATTAAATAGTAATAAATATTTTCCCATTAATTTCAATGGAAAATAATCGTGCAATATATCCTTGTATTTGCACGCTAAGTATAAAATGTATATTGCACTAGTTCAAATATGAATATTTGAAGTAGTTCAATATTTCACTTGGATATAATACAATACACAATATTTATATATAAAATGTTTTAGGTATAACATATTTATTACTATATAATAAAAGGGTTATTGCATGAATATTGGTGAATATTGTCCCTCGCAATATATCATATTGCACTCGCAAGCTCGTTCAATATGATATACTGCTCGGGACAATATTCACCAATATTCATGCAATAACCTTATAATATTTTAGACAAGTCAGCGAGGTGAATGTCACAGTGGCATGGCTTTAAGCCCAAATAATCTAAGCAACGAAAAGCTGATACACTTATATACCACTATTATGGTTTAACATTGACACATAATAGTCAGTAATGCATATTATTTGTTCAACGTATCATCCAATTCGCTTTCATGCGATATTGTGCGATGTGAATAAATATATTTTCCTGTATGTAACTTAACGTAAAAATTACTAAATATTTCTTAGAATGTAATTAAAATTACCTTACTTATACATATAAAATATCAATTCATGTTATTTATATACTGATATAGATATATAATATCATACAATAAGTAGAACCATTTAGGATAATCATGACCAATTTACTTAGCATGTCTTAGCTTCTATTCAATTATATATAGACAAGTCGTAAGTCATGTTACATAATATGGCAATATTATGGTTATTCACGACAGACTGCTATATACTGAAAACTGGACAAATAGCGAAAACTGGCTTCCGAAATAGCAAATAGCAGTCTTAAACATTCATGGTATTGTACTATGCCATGCCATGTGGTATTATTTTCATACTGGCAATAAAGACACATCTTAGTCCAAATCATGCTCACTAGTATTATTTGCATGCTGGGAATGAACACACATTAAAACCATAATCATTTTGTTTGGCGTGTGACATTGTCATTGTAAAACGGATCAAATAACTAGTTCCTATATTTCATGACCGAATTGGTTTTTTTTACCAAATTTTCAATTAATCGATCAATATTTTGTATAAAAATATGTTATATTCTCTTCAGTCAGTCTGAGTTTGTTTCAATACATTATGTATATCTCTTTATAGGTCTTCCACAAGAGGCTTACGCCGTACTTGAATCGTATCCATGGAAATTTGGAGAATCATTCTGCCTGTTTAAAAGTTGTTTGTTTGAGATGACTGCATATGTATCTGTATTAACAATAACCGCGTTCACTATTGAGAGATATATAGCTATTTGTTACCCCCTTAAAGCGCACAAAATTGCTAGTCTGTCTCGTACAATAAAAATAGTGATTGCTATTTGGATTTTTGCGCTATTCTGCGCCTTACCTTATCCAATACATACCAGAACGTTTTACTACCTCCACGAAAAAGATGGAACACCGATACTGGACTCTTTACAGTGTAATATTCCACACAAATGGGTGTCGAGAATGAAGATCGTTTTTCAGTTATCCACCATTTTATTTTTTGTCTTGCCAATGTCTGTGATAACTGCTTTGTATATCATGATAGCTCTAGCCTTGCGCAAGACGTCTTTAAATCGCTCAGGAGCAGATGATAACAGAGGAAACCAGTCAACCTCTATAAATGCAGTATTGCGAATGCTAGGTAAGATTTTGATTACAATATTTCACCAGTAACTTGAATGAATCTTCCGATTTGGTTTGGTTTTATGGTATTTAATGCCACTTTCAACAATATCTCAGTTATATCGTGGTGGTCAGTTTTATTTGCGGAAGAAACCAGATTACTGATAAACTTTATCACATAATGTTGTACACCTAGCCCTGATCGGGATTCGAACTCACAGCATCAGTCGTGATAGACACTGATTGGATAGGTAGTTGTAATCTTAAGATATTTGCGAGAAGACAATTGATAAGCAAGTACGAGCACTCTTAGCTTACATTGCATAATATGTAGCCAAAGAGAAATTTCTATTCAAAACAAACAAAGAATACATTCAAATATAAAGAAGTGAAAATCGAATTACTTTCCCACAATTCAATACCATATTATATGTTTCCTTCCTTTTTGAGGAAATCTGAGATAGCGAGTCTTTGTTGTAATAAAGGTTTTATCATTGTACCCTTTAGCGTATGAATGAGTAAAAATAGTCTATGAGGAAGTTAAAAATATCAATAAATATATGATGTATATATATTGAATAATAATGTTTATCCTGTTTATTGCCCCCAAACACTTTAACAGTACTTAGTTTTCCATTCTCTCGAATTTGAGTGTACTTGATGAAGACTCGAATTTGAGTGTACTTGATGAAGACTCGAATTTGAGTGTACTTGATGAAGATTATTCCAGTAGACCGTTGTATGCACCAAGTTTGATATCTACGTTTTGTTTAGACAATTTCTCCTTGATCTTTACACGCGATAATTTATATTATCAAGTGAGAAGAGCTATAAGATATAGTATCGTTGATTTCTCCTTTGTAAACTGTGTGACGTTATATTGAGGTTATTGAGGCCTTGTAAAATTCTCGATAAGAATACCTTCGGAACAGTTCCAAAATCCCTTAGGAATATCATAGAAAGGTGTAAATCGAAACCACCAACGCACATATACAAGACCGCTCACTTCTCCCCTGGATTGGTACCATGCACTTCAATAAAAGGTGGCGGGTTAAGCCCAAAGCGAAAATGAAAAGATTAAATATACCACTTAAAAGACAAAAAGACAATAAAGGTCAACAAAGGTCAACAAAGTACAACACAAAACATAAAAAAAGTTAACAACACTAAGCGCATTGGTGAATTCAAGTGCTCTGGAATGGCAAACAGTGTCTGCCCTACTTTTGGCACCCGTCGTTCTACTTGTGTGAAAAACATCCGGTCATTCTCATTTTCAATTAAAATCTACACACTCAGCAAAATGTCAATAACACTAACATTGAGATGCCTTTGACTGTTCTAACCAACATATTTATATTTCCATCTTTCTTGTTGGGAAATTTAATATGATAGTATATGACAGTTTTAAAATAAATTATTTAATTTGTATGTTTCAGTGGCAGTTGTTGTTGCATTTTTTGTTTGTTGGGCGCCATTCCATTCTCAAAGACTGATGACATTGTATATCACAGATTGGAGTAGCACTCTCATACAGGCAATACAACGTTACCTTTTTTATATATCAGGTAAATATAGCGAAATTTTGTAAATTACTTGTTGTAGGTTGGTCATTTTCTCTGTGTGCTAGGTTTCCACCTCCACGATATAACCGATTACTTGTTAAAAGCAAAAACTGTCGTTGAACACGCACGATACAACCCACTCTATATGTTTATGTTTGAAAAATAACATTAATATATGCTTAAGAATGTAAATTTTAATGTCTTAATAGCTAGCATAAGATTGTCATGTCCGTTAGACAAAATAGAAAACAGCTGACACGTATTTCCTCAATTGATATCACATGATAAGGTAATTACCATATTTGTCCATATTTGTCTTATTAATTTTTGTGATAACGTCACCGGATTTTCCTTATTTTATTTGATTACTTTATCGCAAAGACAAATGAGGTTTTCGTCAATCTCTATTTACATTCATATATTTAACTTAATGACGACTATCACGAAATCCACCTAAGCGATGATCGCGAGGTCATTATACATAGCATAATACAGGCATGTCGTATATGCCCTTTTGAACCGCTGCGCCTCACTCCTAGTAAGTGTGGGAGGTAGTGATAGCTGTTTATATTGTTAATTTATTTCCTTATGAGTTCATATATGTTTCACACAATCTCCATTTAATTCCTAGATTCTTAAAGGAAACGAAATTAATTTACCTAATAGCTTGAATAAGAAAACCCGCATCTAGTGAAATAATGCTTGAAATTGTACTAGTCTTTCAAAAATTCGTAAAGAAATGAGTTATTTTATCGCTTGAATATGAAAAAACCGACATCTAGTGGAATAATACTTAAAATGTTACAAGGCCACGTTGTTCTCTAAAAAAATTCGCTTTGCAATTATTTTAATTGTTATCTATTATATTTCAGGCGTACTGTTCTTTGTTGGATCAACAGTTAATCCAATCTTGTATAATGTGATGTCAGTACGATATAGACAAGCATTTAGGGAAACACTATGTTGTTGCTTCCTACGTACCTCTACCACAAGTAGAAACACGGTTGCATATACGTACATTAAACCAACTAATAGGCTTAAAAGTGTTGACAGCCTGAGTTATTATCAAAATGGTATTCCAAAGAGAGCGTTTGATGACGATGATAAGACTATTGGAGAAAATAATAAAGATAATACAGTAAAGATAATTGAAGACGAGGCTGTTAAGATTATTTGTCCATCATGTAACTACGGAAATAGCAAGCAATTTAATACAGATCACGAGAAGAAACAAATTCCAAATATGTACCCATCGGCTAAATTATTGAGTATTCCAGATATGGTTACAAACGTGTGACGCAGCTTAGTTATTTTTCTCAAAATATTGTATTCAGCATCTTAACACTCAGTATTATGCTTTGAAATTAACATTTAAAAAAATGGAAAACCAGAAATGGACTTAGAGACCTCAGCAATGTGTAATAGATGTTGCATTGCTGTTTTGTAAATTTTTCAAATTACTCTATGTAACAAGTGGTAGTAAAATGCGAAATCAAATACGTCTGGAAGGATAAAACAAATAAGTATTGATATTGTATGTTTACATTAGAGATTATTAATTGGTGCTTCGTAAACTATTGTGAAAAAAAAGATTACATTTAAATGAAGGCTTTCTGAAGCTAAAGCATTTTGGAAATTGTTTATGCTGAACTTTGTATTTGAAACTATGTTTTTCAGGAACAAGTTACATTATAATATACATATACACAATTATGAACAGAAAATGTAATGAAAACGTAGATATAAAATTTGGTGCCCACGACTTGTTTCTGGAATAACCTTCATCATGTACACTGAACATCGAAATATTGGAAACCAAATATCAGAATGTGATGGTCAATAATTCAGCTAATATCACTAAATCGAATAAAAAACATCTCACCTCAAATCTTTAAATACAAATAAGACCGGAACATAGGCCGATGGAAATCAAGATTCTAGGGTGAGACAGTTACATGAATATGACAGGGGTAAACCATTTAATGCGTTCTCAACCGATAATTGGATCTTCAACGGATATACATATACAAGAATAGCTTGAAAAGCCGAAGTGATAATCGAAAGCGATAAATCGGAGAACAGACAATGCAACGGCCAAAAACACGAATAAGCAAATAATAGTAAGCAATACATCACAAAGAAGACTGTTGATTGAACAACAGGATTCCTACTAAGACAATGTTATTCAAATAATGGAAGATTGTACATGTTACAATTGTATCTGTAGTCAAATACTAATGTTTTATCATTAGAAGAGACATTTCAATATCAAAGATATACACGACAAAAATGATTTTACCTTCTTAATTCTTCTTATTTCTTCACAACAACCATCGATTAATACATGAAAAAACCGGGTGTTTTATGAGAGGCAGAACCTGTTTCTCCTTCTCGAACAGCTGGGTTTACCACCGGTTTTTGGCGAGGTCCATATTGCTCCTCTTTTTAGTTTCCTTTGTTGTGTTTTTGGCTTTGTTTGTCTTCGTTCTCTGTCTTGTGTATCTCTGGTTTCTCTGGATTGTCATTTCTGGATTTTCCCTGTGGTTTTAATTTCTCTTACGTTTATTCAGTTGACAAAATATTATCATATGTCATATCTTTCGATTTGTTTTATATATTATGAGCTATTGTTTACTTTTTGTAGGCCTTTAAATATAATACTTTCGAAATTTTTGACTATTCTGCTGAATTTATGTATTGCTTAAGCTTGAAACAAAGACCTAGTTCATCAGATATCTGACTAATTTCATATATATTCGTTCATCAGTATAACATTAGGATATATCAGATAAGAGGAGACTGAAGATACCAAAGGGTTAATCAAAATCTGTAAGTCTAAGAAGGACAGACAACGCAATGGCCAAAAAAAAAAGGACAAAAGGACAAACAACGATCTACTACAGAATACACAGAAAACTAAAGATCGAGCAACGAACACAACTAAAACCGCGGGTGAACTATGGTGCTCCGAAGGGTAAGCAGTTCCCGCTCTATCAGTGGCACAAGTCATGTTAATCTAGAAGCAAATCCAGTAGTAAGTCATGAACGAGCAAACGACCAGGAAGTGCGTACGACAAGTGGAACATATTCGTGGTCTTTTTTGACACAGATATTCCGTAACGGGTAACCAAGTCATGGTGGCGACGTAAAACTTTCGAAGTCAGGACTTCAACTTAACTACTAGGAACCCTGGCTTCAGTAATTTCTTTGTTGGTTGATTTGATTTATTGTGCTTAACGCCACTTTCAGCAATATTTCAGCTATACCATGGCGACCCGTTTTAGTGGTGGAGGAAGCCGGAGTATCCGGAGAGAACCACCGACCATGCGCAAATAACTGGTAAACTTTATCATTTGCCAGTCGAGTGCACCCTTTTTTGTAATCTACAAAGCAGGGTGCGAACCCACGCCGTATTGGTGATAAGCTTATATGAGTTGTTATTTAATCCATCTACCTAAGTCATTGAGCCACCCGGGCCCCTGCTTCTTTGTTGGCAGCAATCCTCTATCAAGGAAATCGTGATAGGAGCAGCAAGCTCTGGAATATCGGATCAACTGAGAGATATATACTCCATATACAGGCGCTGTTGGAATGTTGCTAGATATGAATTCACAATGGGAAAATTGAATTGATCTCTGTTGTCGTAAAGTTTCGTTTTTAACTATGCTTCAAAAACAAATATGTTTAATCCTTCTGCAGTGATTTTTTTTATTTAAAGGAACCAAATTGCTCTGATTAAAAGCAACATTCAATAAAGTTTGCATTAATACGAGTATTTTATTATAAGATACATATTTCTGTAGACGTCTTCGTGGTAATTAGATTTGGTCATAGGTTAGGGACATTTCGGGAGATATTCTTCTCTTCGATGTATTTTTGCATTTGGCGTTCAATCTGTATTGAACCAAACACTATTGTATAATATATTTAATGTCTATCTGGTGGTGAGCATTACTTTTGCATTGCCATTATTGGATGTTTATGCCGGCAATAAAGCAAGGTTATTGACATTGATCTTGAACAACGATATGTGTCATAATCTTACGAAACAATTGAAAGACTTGACATTGGTAATAATTAATAAATAAGGGTAATAACAAAATTACCGAACTCCGAACAATCTTACAAAGGGAAAGTCAAAACTCATAAGTATATAAACAGACAAAATCAGTCAACAACCGGAAAACTGTGAAAACCATAATGACCCTGAAGGAAGCGTACGCGAATTACTTCATTATATTGGTGTGCTAGACAATATCTTGACACAATAGTTAACCTACTTGGGACTTGGGTAACATTTGTCTTGTGTTACCTTGATTACAACACTGACTAAACACAGTACAGTTTGATGAACAAAATAGGAGTTATAATATCTTCATTGCTTCGTAATATCGTCGCGGTCATGTCTGATATGATATGAGAATACTAGATTAAAACAACTTACCTGTTTATTACAGATATATAGTAGCACAAAGTCCTCTGTATACTGTCTCACCTGAAGTCAGCACCTCCTAATATTGAGATACTAATTAAATTGTGAGCGAATAGATAATATATCATATATTATGGTATGTAGCAACATGTTTGTCCAGTTTAAACAATTAAATTATTAATTATAATGCTGACATTACACTAGATATCAAAAGACAGCCAAGAAATATATAGTTTTATTGGGAATGTTGATTTACAAATTGTAGGTAATAAAAACAGAGAATGCGGTGTTTGTCTCCCTTTTGCAGTTGGACAGATTACATGTCACATTGGATGTGATTATTGACAAATAATAAGTCTGTTTTAACATGGGCTGCAAACACATAATTCCATAATGGTATCTATGCTTAACAAAATATGAACCACGAGTAGAAATACGTCAGTTGATTGCTTAATCACTCATACAATACCAGCGATCCCTGTATTCAAAATGAGTTTATTATAAGATTCCTAATTCATATGTGTTTATTATATCTGCCGCATTAAAATAAATAACACACATTTTCCGTAGCACAGTAAGACAGAGTTGTCTTTCATTGCTATGAACTAATATGCTCAAGCCCAAATTTCTAATGGGCACACAACTATTTGTGCTGTGCGTAGATATCTATATACATGGATTGAAATATACCCCGAGAAGACTGCATTGCATTTTGTTTATTCGAACGCACACATATGTTTTGAAGCACAGTGTTGAAGCATGGCAACATAGCTATTCCAACGAAACGTTTAACTGTAATCCATAATTTTGCATAAATGAAATTTCACTTTTTAATATGTTCACCATGTATGAAAACAATTGTCTTGATTTTACATCTACAAAATTAATTTTCCACGAGAAAACAATGATTGATTTATTATTACAATCAGTATATCGATATCTAACTTTATGTTCTTTCTTTGTATTTGGATTTTGGTCAAGATTTATGTTTATGTGTTTATTTATGGTTAGAGATTATCATCAATATTTCAGTTTGTAATAACTGTTAAAGACTGCTATATGTAATGACAATGTGTTAATTGCTATATTGAGAGAAATCCAATTCTTTTTGTCTTCGTAACAGGAAAATTAAATCGAACGCACCGTAAAGCAATATTGCTTGTTGCAAAGGTGCCGTCTTGAAACATTACAACATTTCCATTGAAACCAAATATATGATTAGAATCCACAGCTCGTAAAACATACGTTTGATCTTTTCCTGTGTCCACCATTAATAAAAACGATATGATTGGTTTAACCTCAGGAAATATCAAGTTATGTGTTTATTTGGGTTGTAAGATCACCTTCAACACTTCAGTGTAAAACAAGTCGCATGCTGGTAGTATTAGTGGGACACGAGAAAGGTACACTTATGAAACGTATATTTTTATTTGAATTCACGGTTTGGTATGTGCTATTGTAGTTTTATTTCCAGTTAATCTATCGCAAATTTACTGATTTAAGTATTCTGCTTCCGCCTTATATTATTTTCTGCTTTAAGAGTCAGCTTAATTGTATTTTAAGTGCTACCAGCCGTTGCTGTTCTTTCAGATAGTAATTAACCAATATTTTCACAGACATAACCAGCCCATAAGAAGATCATGCGTGTGTTGAGTAAATTATCTGTGTTACAAGTTAATTCACAGTATATGATTAATTATTTTAAGCAAAATAGACAAACAAATTACCTATAGGTATAATTGAAGATGGGAGTGGCAGTGCTAAACGATAACAGACAATTGCTTAGTGTCGCCATATTGACCTCTTAGAAAACATTAGGGCACATCATTCCGATCAATACAATGAACTAAGATACACTATAACTTCAACATATTAAATGCACTATCATCTTCCTACGTAAATGTGGGGTTGCATAATGTCATTATGAGAATCATATCATTAAGATTAGAGCTTGACCATATTTATGCTCCAGCAGTAACATTTGGTCCTACTGGGTATATAGATACGTTGGGGAGGATGACATAATTTTAACTCCTTTCCGTTCTACTGTAACGTCTTGATTTATATGTTTTCATTAGCTTTGCATGATAGAAGTATAACTAATAGTTGTATAGCGTTATGTTCTTCTTCATGTGATAATATTCCACAGGATCTACATATTCGCTTTGTTCTACAGGATCTACATGCACGTGTTTTTTTCTGCAGGATTACTGTGTTGGTGATGTTTTACGGGATCTTTGTGATTTGGGTTCCTACAAGATATGTATGTTGTGTTGTTTTCGCGGATGTACGTGTGGTGTTGTCTACATGATATATTTGTGTTCTTCTACATATTATATGTGATGTGTTGTCTACAGGATCTCCGTGTTGAGTTGTTCTATGTTGTCCACCTGATCCATTTTTGTTGTTCTGTAGATATACGAGTTGCGTTGTTCTACACAATCTGCGTGTTGCCTTATTCTTAATGATCTGGGTGATGTGTTGTTTATATGATCTGCCAGTGTTATTCTTCAGGATATACGTGTTGTGTTGTCTAGATGATGCGCTGTGTTGTCTACATGATATACGTGATAAGTCGGTCTAGAGGGTAAACGTATTGTCTTGTCAGCAGGATTTACATAAGTATGTTCTTCTACCGGAGTCACGTTTTGTGTTGTTCTAAAGGATATACGTACCTTGCGTGTTATTCTACAGGATCTGCGTGTTGTGTTGCTATCCATGAACTACCTATTTGATTGTTCTTCAAGTTTTACGTGATTGTTTCTATGTTGAATTTCACTTCTTGTTATACCGCTAATGATAATCCACTTGTTCATGGAGACATCTTAGCTACTGTGATAATTTACATACCCACAATTATTGTCTTCATAATGTTAATAAGAAAAATTTAAGAAATACTTTAAGACCGACACATGCGGCAATCACTGCTGGTGATCACTATAACAACTGATATCACGGATTTGACAATATTTCACTATATGATCTCAGTGTTTTGGCCATTGTATTCTCTGTGCTTCTCCTAAAATATACGGCTACAGATTCCTCCATTGATATCTTCAACTTTTTTTAACTATTATAAACGTTTTTAATATTCGTTCGTTTGTGTCGGCTAAAGATATTATCATTGAATACTAAAAAAATGTTTCCTTAAGAATATTCGGAAACCTTCTGCAGTTTTCGGTTAATAATATTCATGAATAACCTGACAATGTACAGTTCTCTAATATTATCGATGTGTGTGATAGTGATAATAACCTTATCTATAATTAACTCTCTCTCTCTCTCTTTGCATTCTTCATTCTGTGTTGTTATCCTAGGTGTAGGAGGTTAATAGATTGTGATAGGAAATTTGTCATTTACTTATGGTCGCTGACCCTCAATATGATATATCAAATTACAATCACAAAAGTCTTGATATATGCGAGATCCATACCAATAAGGAAGTCGTTGCTGTAAGCAGTCATCCCGTATATTAGCAAACAATAAACATGACATTTCAAAGTGAATAATACCAAACCTTCTGTCTATATTTGGATATTGTGGGAGTTTGCTATATTCTCATTGCTACTTTCTCATTTTTCAAACAAGGACAATGAAAACGTAAATATCAAGTTTTGTGTGCACGACGAGTTTCTGGAAAAACCGTCATCAGGTATGTTCAAAATCGAAAGATTGGAAAGCCAAATAATTTAAAAGTGTTTGAGAGCAATAAAACCAAAAATGACACATTATGAAAATAAATGTTCTCTTCATCATTATGTCGTCTTGTTCATTGCATTGGTCCTATGATAGGTTTTGCGTTATTATCTAACAAGGCACACATGAGGCTTAGCACAAATGTCTGCATTGCAAATATATACAGTCACATAATATAAGCCTCCATCGAACTGTTGTGCATATTGAAACGTAAATGGAATAAGAATTCACGTAATCCAAATAGTGACGCATATAAGATAGTTAATACATCAAAGGTGTACACATTAAAAGTGTTGAAAGTGGCGTTGATTACTACAGACCTAGCCCATATTAAAAGTGTGAGGTGATTGTCTTGTAAATTTACTGACGCATATTGAATGAGCTGATCACACATCTCTGCACTGTAAACGTGCACAATGACCTACAGTTAATCTAGCTATGTACATTCTGGTATTGATATATAATGCTATGGTGTTCATGATCGTCAATAAAGACTTACAACTTATGTAAAGAAAGCTTAAACAGAAATGGGCAACAATTTCACCAATATCAGGAAAACGAATAACCACCTCTCACATAAACAATTGAACTCCACCTCATATGACACTGGCAATTCAAGTCATGGCTGTTGACAGGCAGAAAAATGTGGCGGGTGTAAACCTGTTGATGGGATCCCAACCCTCCCCCTCTAAACGTGATGCATTGTTAAATAACCTTTGATCTATGTTATATTCTATACTTCAAGCAAGTTCTTTTTTATTCTTTACACCATAAATGATGAATTATATTTGACCTTGTACAAATACTAATCTCAAAAGTTTTAATACAATATCAGAGCAATAAGTATAGCAAGTACATCTTAAATATTTTCATAAGTCTGATTTAGAATGAGGAAGAACATTATTTTGTCAACAAGTTGTGTCTAAGCATATTTTAAGACACATATATCTTCTATAATGAAACAATCAATTTAAAGTCATATTCAAACACACCTGTTCACAGGTGTAGGCTAAACATGTGTTCCAATACGACTGAATTTCACAGCGTTATCAGTCATATATAATTTCTTCATTGCAATTGGATCATTTTTATAATCGCGAACGTCTTTACTACTGCCATATTTACACGTAGGACAGCTCGAATTACCACCACCATTTTGGATAGGCATGTTCGACTCATTTTGTAATAACTGTATTCCAGCATGGCTGTCATCTTTATCATAAGATCTACGTAGGGTACCATTTTTGAAATATCCTGGAATGTCAGTACTCCTTTGTCTGTTCATAGATTTAATATACGTATATTCCATAGTACTTCTACGGCTTTGAGGCTGATCCAGTAAACAGCAACACAATGTTTCTCTAAAAGCTTGTCTGTATCTCACCGACATTACATTATATAAAATAGGATTAACTGTAGATCCAAAAAAGAACAGTACACCTTCAAAATAATATAAATACAATTAGAAATGATGATGATATTTTATTCTGTATCAATAAAAGGAATAACGAAATATACTACAATGTCGAAATTGTTCCAAAATATACTTCAATGTCGAAATTGTTCCAAAATCTAAAAGAAAAATCAAAAACTGAGGCAAAATCGGTCGATACCCCAAACACACATAAACATGATGGCTCACTTTACTGGCTTTTCGTGTCAATACATTCTTTGGCATAGATCTAATACAAGAGAATGACCTTATATTTTAATATTATTTAATAAGTCGTTGAAAGTAAGCATTATTCTCTGGGGAAGTATTTTAGAAATATTGGTTATGAATTAATGAGAACGGAAGAAATGATTAACTCTTTATTTTTATTGAATAACGATGAATATTATTAATACGGCATTGTCACGTGTACTTCAAAATCTTGCTGATTTCTCTGATTGAAAATGTCTTCGTCTGAAGATGGTGTATTCCATGCCTGACAGTCATTAGAAAACTTAGCCGCGGTATGTGGTCATTCATTCATTTAAATATCAGGAAATGGACAACATCGCATGTGTGACTATTTCAAAGCTTTTCGCACCAATACATAATACACAATTTCCCCTATATTCGTATTCACATTTTTTCAGACGTTATCTACATCTGTAATAGACGATTGAGATACAAGCTACTAGTACAATGTATGCTATGTTTGTGCAGTTGCTTAAGAAGAAATAAAATGTCCCTTTAACTTTGCTCCCATAAACTATCGCCGATCGTTAATATGTTTGCATTATATACACTATTACTTCACCCATCCGTAATTTATATCCTTATTGAGGGTTAGGGGTTATGGTGTTTAACACCTCTTTCAACAATATTTAAGTTATATTGTGACGATAAGTTTTATTGGTGAAGGAAACCGGAGTACTCGGTGAAAATCGCTGACCTGCCGCAAGTCACTTTATCACATACTATTGTATCGAGTACACCTCGCAATGAGCGGGATTCGAACTCACATACAGCTTTAGTGATAATTGCCACTTATTGCATAGGCAGTTGTAAATCCAACTACCATATATTCACGACCACTATGGCCCCTCTCCGTATTGATAACCCTGTATATGAGAAAGAAAATCATAGCTCTAGATATAGAGTTTATTGATAGAAGTAAAGTGTACCCGTAAGCTTCAGGTTCGGACCGTTTCACAATCCTTTTTGGGTATGAGTTATGCTCATTATTGAAAACGCTACTATGACTGTGCAATACAGAATAGCAACAAAAGCGATGTTCATTTACTTTAATTCATGCTTAAGTGTAAAATTAGAATAGTCTCTTATGTTCATTTACATCCATATCATTTCTTACTGAATTATAAATTATACAATTGTGAATACTGTAGACATAATTTCAACTGTTCTTATATACCATAATATATAAACCCTTTAAGTTGATGACACATTTGTTATATCAAGTGTCTTTCGACGAAAGTGACTATAGATATTGATGGCTATCTTGCTTTATATTACATCTGCTAGTACCTTTAACTTCTACAGTCAACACATCTTCTTTGATAATAATTAACTTCGAAAATACCCTCGTTTAATATTGTCTGCTTATGACGTCATGTCTGTGAATGTGTGGTTTCTCTAGAGATTAATTATATGTATGTAAATTTTTCATTGTTTATCGATATCTGATTAGTCAAAAGAGAACTGAATGTCAGCATATACGTTAATAGTCTAGCAACCGGTGTGACCCCACTATATCGAAGTGACTATCCTTAATGAGAGGGCATGCATTGTAATCGTCTTAATTCATTGACGAAATGACGTATTTGATTTGTGGGGTTTGGGGCTATCCATTGGATTTGGTGTTGTTGTTGTGGAAGCATTACTCTTTCTTTTGCTACCAATATCAAAGGAGCATACACCTCAGGCACAGAGAAAAGTTCCACACACGTGACATTTTTAGTGTTATTTGTACTTGAGTTTGAAAAAAAATGATTAGGATACAGTAATACAATTTAATAAAAATACCACACTGTCGGAACAATTCCAAAATCATATAACCAAATTGATACCCAGAACACACAATTACATGACCACTCACTTTCCCGTATTGGTACAGACATTTCAATAAAACGTGACGTAGTTAAACTAATCTTTGTGTCCCCAATACCACGTTTCGTGCAATGATGCGGTCATGTTTATGTCTTTTGAATCAAAATAATATATCACTATGGTATTTCGATGTTCACTGTGTGCTCCGGTTTCTGTCAATGTGTGCTTGCCTTGGGATACCCTAGACCATTAGCACATTTCCGATTTGTTTTTATAAGAACTTTATAGGAGTTACTTCCTTATGACGTATGAATGGTATCTGTTCCATAAAACACCAATGGAAATGATTTGAACAGAATTATTTTTTAATTTGGTGGTATTTGAACCTTGTAAAATCAGTAGAGAGCTTTATAACAAAAATATAATTCGTTCTGACAGCATTACACTTGTGCACAGAATATGCAGTACGAACGTTATATTCATTGAAATTTGGATGGCCAATGGATCCTTTTACTGACTTTAATGAGAAATAACGCCCATAAAAATAAATAAAATAGTAAAAGTTTATAATCAAGTCGGATATATGCAAATGGTCTAGTATCCCTAGTCTTAGTTCATAAGGTATATCTCACCTGATATATAGAAGAGGTAGCGTTGTATTGCCTGCACTACAGAGCTACTCCAATCTGTGATATACAATGTCATAAGTCTTTGAGCATGGAATGGCGCCCAACAAACAAAGAATGCAACAACTACAGCAACTGGAATAAATATTATTTAATAGTTAATACCAACATCTTGTAATTATTTTTTCTACCTCATAATCATTTTCATAAGAAAAACATGTCGCAAAAGAAAGTATATTTAAATGCTTAACACTTTCAGAAGTAACATGAATTGATTCTGAATGGTTTTTAATTACATAACATGTTCCATCAAACTAGTTTTTTTATCTCGATATATTGAATTGTGTGAATCTGCGTCACTAATTTTTTATGCGTGTCTCGTGTTTTTACAAAACAATTGCTCAATGACATTTACTGAAATTTAATATTGTCAGTTTAAAAGTAAATAACGGGAGTAGTTGTTTGCAGATACTCGGCAGTTCCCGTTAATACCTGTTAGCCAGTAACAGAAGTTTGTTTTACTGCGTTAGAATCAGCTCTTTTTGTTATGACAATCAATCAAGGTTTGCTGACAATTGTACTGAAAAAGATGTTTTTCGAGATTTTCTGTGTATACCGACAGGATATTAAAACTACATATACTCTTTCCTCGCATGTACGCTTAGATTTCCAGTTACCCTTTTAGGAAATGTAGGAACGATAATAAATTGATTATGCTAGTCAGTTATAATGAGAGTTATCGAGAGATAAACTGAATTATTCTTGGACGAATATCCGATATCGAACTGATAGACAACTCAACGTTAAGCCTGATATCTGATAGAAAACTCAACATTAAACCTGATACCTGATAAAGAACTGAACGTTAAATCTCTGTGGACAAGCAAAAAATGAAAGTAGTAAAATGTAATGAACATATGATTATTATAAGTTGCACTGCTCCAAGTTGTAATTACTAAAAAAATCCAAATTTTAAGGGAAATCATGAGGTATAACAAAGAGAAAATATGCGATTTAATCTCTGGGTGCCATCGGAATTAGATAATTGTTGCTGTATATTTTTATTGTATGAATTTCAGCATTTATGCTTTGTTGAGAATGTTTGTAATTGTTGTATGTACTGTAGCACTGTATGTTAACATATTGATATTCAATGCAAGAGGAATGACTTATAGCTAGTTATAAGTATGTGTACATTAATTATAGTGGTATGTTGTTCTTATTGTAATATGCTATTTACATTTTTGAATATTAGTATTCCAATCATGTGCCCTTGTTATTATTTTCCTTCTATTTAATACTAAATAATACGAATGGTTTTAGAGATCAACTTGACACACTCCAGAGACTGATGAAGTTCACTGACCACCAGAATAAAGCTTACATTGGAAAAAGCAATCGTATAATCTCTTATGACATTCGATTGTCAGTGTGATTGTTTGTGTAGAGTAATTTCATTTTCATTATTTATTGTATTCTAAACATGATGAAAACGACAATTGAGACGACACTGTAGGTAACGAACAACAGGACCGAATTATGTAATGAAATTAATAAAAACATCGTGTCGCACTAAATTAATATTCAATATTGAGTGCAGTGTCAAAAAGTATAAAGTTAATGTGTATGAAGCACAACATCTGGAATAAAGCCGAAGACTATCGAGTCTTTCAACAGTTTACACTTTATATTTTGAGACCGTGCATTATTACTGTGTCTATCCTGATCTTGTACACACATATCATTATTCCACGATTATATATGATATAATATGGGGAAACTGTGATTCTGTGGTAGCAGCAACATATATACTTTATTTATCTGACACCTGTTAGATACAACAGTGGGATACAAAAAGGAAAGAGTCGAATACGTCTTCAAATAACGAGAAAAGATTTGCATGTAAATAATTAAAAGTTGATAAGAATTCAGAAATACAACAGCTTTTATTGTTGTTGTTCATCTCTCAATCGTTAATGAAGTGCATAATTTATACATCAACATGAACAAGAGGTGACCACTAACCTACAGTTGAGCGCTTTCCAGAATAAAAAAAACACAATACAAATTATCTATTTAATTCACGTCTATATTAAAAGCAGCTACTGCTGCTGATTTATCGGTATATAGCAATCTGACACCTATTTAAAACAAGCCATATCAGTTGATTGGCATTTTCAGAATTTCGTCAGTTTTGCTTTCTTTCTCACAAAGGCTTAATTATTTGGCTTTTCAATCATTTTTACTTTGAGCGTACATCATGAAGGTTATTCCAAAAATGTGTAGTTCACACTAAATTAGATATCTACGTTTTTATTTGTACGCACATACCAGTCTTAAAAGACTGCAAGCCAATAGGTAATATAGCAATTACGGTACAATATGCAAGGGATATTAATATTGTTTTCTTACCTAACATTCGTAGAACAGCTTTAATGGAATGACATGAAGAATAACCTCTTGACTCTTCAGAACAGGAACGCTTCAGAGTTGTCTTTCTTAAGGCTAACGCAATCATTATGTACAAGATAGTTATAAGAGACATCGGGAAAACAAAAAACACAATTGTTGATATCTGGAATACTATTCGCATTCTACCGAACCATATTTGTGGAATGTTACATTGCAAAGAATCTAGAATCGACACCCCATTTCCGTCATGTAAATAATAGTATGTCCTCGTATGTATGGGGTACGGTAAAGCACAGAAAAACGCCACAATCCATATGGCTACTATTATTTTTATAGATCGTTTTAAATCAGCAAATTTGTGAGCTTTTAATGGATAACAAATAGCCACGTATCTTTCCATTGTAAAAGCTGTTATTGTCAATACAGAAACATATGCTGTCATTTCAAACAAACAACTTTTAAATAAACAAAACGCTTCGCCAAATCTCCACGGATATGATTCTAGGACAGCATAGGCCTCTTGTGGTAAACCTGTAAATACAAAATAAAAGGTTTGGCTTAGGTTTATTGTGTTTAACGCCAACTATGTTACAGTTATATCGTGGTGGTCAGTTTTATTGGTGGAGGAAACTGGAGTACCCGGAGAAAACCACCGACCTGTCGCAAGTCACTGACAAACTTTATTACATAATGTTGTACCGAGTACACCTCGCCATGAAAGGGATTTGAACTAACAACTTTAGTGGTGCTAGGCACTGATTGCATCGGTAGTTGTAAATCCAACTACCATACGAGCACGACCACGACGGTTCCTACAAAATTTGAAAAAATTAAACTAATAAATTATTGTATAAAAGAATAATATATTCAATCTCGATCAGACGTAATAAGATTCTGCAGAACAGATACAATATTTTGACATAACCGAGGTATATTTAAAATCTCTGAGGATCAATCAGTGTTATTCGTATGGTTATAAACTTAATACCATGACAATGAGATATATCAGTTTATGAAGCTGAGACATCTAAAAGACATTTATGTAACTTAGTAAGGCTAGAGGAAATAAAATCACTACGCTGAGGTTGGTAATAACGAAATTGTATTCAAATTGGTTTCCTCTGGGAAGGTATTAGAAGAAATCGTGAAATAGGCATCAACAATTTGTAACGAAATACCCAAAAATCAAGCTGAAAAGTAATGAAAACCTTAGTTTTCTGTGTAATATATTATGGACCATATGTTGTCCTTTTGTCTTTTGGCCAATTTATAATTGTCTGTCCTTCTACGATATACAGCTTCTGATTACCCCTTTGGTGTCTTCAAACTTTTCTTGTGAATAAAGACATGTGCTCGCAACATAGAAAGTAGTATTACATACCAATCTGTTAAACAAACAGCTGTGCTAATAAGAATATTTGATAAAAAAAATAAAAAAGTATACTGTCAATAGAAATTCAGCATTATACCCTTAATTCGTGGATGTAGTCGAATATCCACTATCATATGATAAGGACAATTTTTTTTAAATATTGAAAGCTATTGTTGTGCATATTATAATCGAGGTATATTATAATTATAGCACATCGGGCATCAGCCCTCGACAGTGTAATTAATTACCACAAATATATTATTAACTGAACACATGAATAGTTAGCCGAGGTCAATGTAGGTAAGTGATATAACAAATACCAGTATAGTCGATGTCAGTAACCAACATCAATGCTTGTATACAATGTAATACATTTCGTATAACACCTTTAAACATAAAAATCGCATCTTTGGATGTGTTAGCGATAAAAAAAACCATGTAACATAAATTATATGTACAACTTACAATATCCTTTACTTCGAACACGTACTTGTAAATTTCAACTGAACAAAGAAAGACAAATACTACATCGACTGTTGTTATAGAGGTTATAATACAGAGACAGCCTACTGGGAAGATTGAACTTTTGACGTAGACTTAAATATATCTTCTATGCTATAATCGCGGCAAAATAAACACATCATTTATTTCTTTTAGATGCCGTTTGGATTATGATTGATTCTAGCCATACAGCTATTAATTTGAAAGAACAATTTGCTTTCAACAATCGACAATTCAATAAATTTTCCTGAAATAATCACTTATATTTGCTTCAATGTTTAACAGAAATCCTATGTATCTTGTAACAAGCGGCTTAATTGAATACTGTTCGCCTAAGTCCACACGATCAACCTCAATATCAAGATTATATCTTTAGTGCCAAGAATATTAAATGTAGATCAAGTTTGGAACACACTGAACGTGTTCTATAATAAATAAAATGTTATTTGTGCATGTTGTATAAAACGAACATCGTGTTGTAATTACTGAAAACGTAAAACGTGTGAATATTATTTGAGCAATTAGGCTTATTATGTTTATATGCCATAGAAAAGAATCCAGTAACTCTCCACAACAATAAACACCATACGTACATGCATTGTTAATATTTATCTATCTATATAATGATAAAGAGCAATACACATAATAGCGAATGGAGAAAATAACGGTTCTAACAGTATGTTATAGCCAGACTTTTTATTTGGCCTTTATTAAGTCTTAAATGAAGTTCTAAATGAAATTATAAATGAATTTCTAAGAAAAGGTTCTAAATAAAGTTCTAAATAAAGTTATAAATAAAGTCCCAAATGAAGTTTTAAATGAAGTCCTAAATAAAGTCCGACATGGAGTCCTAATTAAAGCACTAAATAAAGTTCTAAATGAAGTTCTAAGTGAAATTGTAAATGAAGTCCTACATAAAGTCCTAAATAAAGTTTGAAATGAAGTCCTAAGTAAAGTCCTAAATGAAGTCCTAAATGAATTTATAAATGGAGTCCTAAATGAAATCCTAAATGAAGTTATAAATTAAGTCATACATAAAGTTCTAAATGAAGTTCTAAGTGAAGTCCTGAATGAAATTTTAAATGAAGTCCTACATAAAGTCCTCAATAAAGTTCTAAATGAAATCCTAAATAAAGTTCTAAATGAAGTCCTGAATGCAATTTTAAATGAAGTCCTAAATAGAATTATAAATGAAGTGTTAAATGAAGTCCTACATGAAGTTCTAAATGAAGTGTTAAATGAAATCCTAAGTGAAGTTCTAAATGAAGACATGAATGAAGTCCTTAATAAAGTTCTAAATGAAGTCCTGAATAAAGTCCTAAAGGAAGTCCTAAATGAAGTCATATATGGAGTCCTAGTTGAAGTCCTTTATGGAGTACTAAATGAAGTCCTAATTGAAGTCCTAAGTAAAATCCTAAATGAGGTCCTATATGGAGTCCTAAATGAAGTACTAAATAAAATTCTAAGCGAAGTTATAAATGAAATTCTAAATGAAGTCCTACATAAAGTCATAAATAAAGTTCGAAATGACGTCCTAAGCAAAGTCCTAAGTGAAGTCCTAAGTGAAGCTATAAATGAAGTTCTAAATGAAGTCATAAACAAAGTCCTTAATGAAGTCCTAAATGAAATCCTAAATGAAGTCCTACATAAAGTCCCCAATAAAGTTCTAAAGGAAGTCCTAAATAAAGTCATAAATGAAGTTTTAAATGAATTCCTAAATTAAGTTCAAAATGAAGCCCTGAATGAAGTCCTTAGCGAAGTTCTAAGTGAAGTCCTAAATGAAGTTCTAAGTGAAGTCCTAAATGAAGTCCTAAATGAAGTTCTAAATGAAGTCCTAAATGAAGCCATCAATAGAGTTCTAAATGAAATCCTAAGTGAAGTCCTACAATCCTAAATAAAGTTCTAAATGAGATCCTAAATGCAATTTTAAATGAAGTCCTAAATAAAGTCCGAAATGAAGTTCTAAATGAAATCCTAAATGAAGTTCTAAATGAAGTTCTAAATGAAGTCATACATAAAGTCTTAAATAACGTTGTAAGTGAAGTCCTAAATGAAGCTCTAAATAAAGTCCTAAGTGAAGTTCTAAATGAAGTCCTAAATAAAGTCATAAATGAAATCATACATAAAGCCCTAAATGAAGTCCAAGATTAAATTCTAGATGAAGTTCTAAGTGAAATTCTATATGAAGTCCTACATAAAGTCCCAAATAAAGTTCTAAATGAAGTCCTAAAAAAGTCCTAAACGAAGTTCTAAATGAAGTTCAAAATGAAATCCTAAATAAAGCTATAAATGAAGTCATAAATGCAATTTTAAATGAAGTCCTAAATAAAGTCTTAAATGAAGTTCTAAATGAAATTCTAAAGGAAGTCTTAAATTATATTCTAGATGAAGTCCTAAATGAAATTATAAATGAAGTCCTAAATGAAGTCTAAATGAAGTCATACATAAAGTCTTAAATAAGGTTGTAAATGAAGTCCTAAATGAAGCCCTAAATAAAGTCCTAAATGAAGTTCTAAATGAAATTCTAAATGAAGTCCTAAATAAAGTCAGCAATGAAGTTATAAATGAAGTCTTAAATGAAGCTATAAATGAAGTCCTAAATGAAATTTTAAATGAAGTCCTAAATGAAGTTTTAAATGAAGTTCTTAAATCAGGTTCTAAATCAGGTACAGTAATGTATAACTATACATCATACACCGTAATAATCAACGAGGAATTAACAGAAAGACTGCTAGAAATTGGGTTAAAAGACTTTCTGTATGAATGATTATGTTCCAAATAGAACAACAAATCAATTATAAAGATGTCAAGAACAAATAACATCGTTAGATTTGATTAATCGACATAACAAAATGGTCTACAGTTGGTATTTATATGACCATAGAAGCATGAAATTAAGATCAATGTCGTAGTAATACAAGCTACGTTAGGGCGGCAAAAGTATCGTGGTTAATACGTCTTATATATACACTTCCATGTAGGAGTTTAATGGCCAACAAGCTATATCATGGTGAGAAGAGTTTGAAGATAACAAAGGGGTACCCAGAATCCGTAAATCGAAAAATCGAAGACAGACAGACAACACAATGGCCAAGCAAAAAAAAATACAAAAGGACAAACAACGATCTACAAAACATACACATAAAACTAAAACTCGAGTAACACGAACCCCACTAAAAATCAGGGGTGAACTCAGGTGTTGCGGAGGGAAAGCAGTTCCTGCTTCACTAGTGGCACCCGTCGTGTTAATCTAGTCAAAGACCCGGTGATAAGTCATGAATGACGAAATGACCGGGAAGTGCTTACGACAAGTGGAATATATCAGTGGTCATTTGTGACACAGATATTCCATAACGGTCAACCAAGTCATGGTGGCGACTGTAAACCAATAAGAACCCTTGGCTTAGTAACTTCCTTGTTAGGATCAACCCTCTATCAATGAAATCCTGATAGGAACCACAAGCTCTGGAATATCGTATAAACTGAAAGATATATACTCCATATGCAGGTGCTGCTAGCATGTTGCTACATATAAATGGAAAGTTCACAATGGGAGAATTGAAATCATCGTTTTTGTCGTAAAGTTTCGTTCTTAATCGCTCCTGACTGTCAATTTCGAGATGTAGATCAAGGTATGAAGCAGACCTATCTGTATATGTGGTATCATTTATTTCAAGCTCAATGGGATAGATGCGATCAACGAAATCACCAAACTTAGAATTATTTAGTGAAAGGACATCATCTATATAGCGGAACGTGAAATTAAAGGATAGGGCTAGTTTCTTTTTGTTTTTCATGAGAAGCCCCAGTATGAAGTCTGCCTCACACGAATAAAGAAACAAGTCGACGAGAAGAGGAGCACATTTTGTACCCACAGACTTTCAGTTGCAAAACACGTCCATTAACCATAGCAAATATTTTGTCAATCAAAGCTCGAGTATTTCAATGATATCAGTTTCAGAGAACTTTTTGGTAGAATCAGAGTGGTTTTTTTTTAACAAACTAAGATATTATGCCCCTTCCTATCACAAGGTATTTGAAACTACGTTGGTCATTCTTTTTTCATGAAGCATATGTGGACCAACTCCCTTAATCTGTCTTTCAGCTTAGAGTGGGGAATAGTTGCATAGAGAAGTCAAATGTGTTAATGCTATTGCTTTTGAAAAAAATGATGATCATATCTGCTTTTTACTAAAGCAACGTGGTTAGTTTGATTTTTATAGTGATAGCTGATTGAGACATCAGTATACAAGTAGACATGATGCTATACTCGGACACAGGCTACTGACTGCGAGCTAAGCAGCCTATGCTCTTGCTCCTTTATGCGGCGTGCTTAGTAGAGAAGCAGAAAAGTATATATTTATTTCATGGTCATTTGCTTGCCTCAAAGAAGTCATATAGGATATGAGGTCAGAATGAAATGCAGAATCGCTCACTGGTTTCTGTGGATTTCAAATTCCTAATATATGTAAACATTTATGATGGTGGGTAATAATGTATACACGGTGATGCCACATTGAATGAGGACGATTTATTTCAGTCCAAAAAGATATATACTGAACATATAAATATACATAAATATACATGTCTATACCATGTAACCAGTTCAATGAATTCATAAATACAAGTCTACTACTAATGTAAAATGACAAAACATATGTTTTGTAAATATAAAAGTGTCATTATAATGGAGTAACTACTATGTTTGACCTACAATAGTCAACAAATAAATGTTCTTTTCGAGTGTTACATACAGATTACAACATGTTATTTTTATTGTGGAGGTTTGGAGATGATAACCAGCAAAAAAAAAGGAAAATATCACGTTTTTTTATTATTATTATTATATGCATCTCATGTCAAATTATATAAAATAAAATATCGGTAATTTTGATATAGCGTTATCAGCCCGAACGGACTGATATGTCCTCATCACACCAGTCGGTATAATCCCTCGATACGTATCGGATGTCGGGCTTACCTTAAGCGTTCAGTTCGATATAAATATCTCAAGATACTACCAGGGGTGATATGGAAAATGTCATATCATAAACTATTGATATCTCATCCCATATTTTATAACAATAAGTACGTATTGGATAGTTAGCAATCACGGTCAACACTGACATAGGCCCTCATGCAATACAATATCATTACTAAAATAAATATGGCGTAGTGAGGTTTCTCCCTAATGTCTTGATTCCTGTATCTCTACCCAATTAGAGGAGCATAATAGAGCGACTTGAAGCAGATGGGTTCGGACAATTATAAGCATGAATTTTTAGCCGATGTAAAAATAAAATCCCAGCAAAAGGAGGCAAACATTGTTTTGGAATACATTTGTCTTGTCAATCTGAATATCATTTAATTGTTGACTAACTTTCTTTTGAAATTGAATGGTTATAGTTATATCCTTCGTTGGAAAGATAATACAATATGTTTACTTTATATTTTATTTTTAAATGTTTTGTCGTATTAGTTTTTCTAATGTGAAATATGTGATAATACATAGAATTTTACTTGATTTTCCGATATGGAGTGCCGGGATGATTTATAGTAGAACCAATATGAAAATTATCATGTAATAATCTGTAACTAATTTATGTTGTCAAAAAGCACAAAACCATATAGGTATATACTACCAAAGTGAGCAGTGATGTATATGTCATATCGATGTTGCCTATTTCTATGATTTTTCTGTTGGATTTTTGAACTGTTCCGCTTATGTAGCATTTATTTCTATTGTATTACCAGCTACTTTATAAAATACCAATTTGATGTTTAGAAAATTTCAGCAAATTTCGATTTCTAGATGGACACAACAATGAAATCCACTTATGTTTTGTATAATGTCCATGCTTTTGTTTGCTTTGCTTTTTTTATCGGTATTTTTGTTGTTTGTTTTATTGGCCTTGATCACATATTTGAATAATCTATTAGGATATGGTTAATATACTTTCGTCTTACAAAAAGAAATTTCAACAATTTGTCAGAAATGTTCGACACAATTAAAATTTCTAGGGAATCTGTAATTGTATCGAATAATCAAACGCTTTGAAGTGCTAATGAATATTTAGAAAATTATCTGAAGTTCAGACAGAGGTAAACGACATTGTTATTTCCCATGAACATAACAATTATATAAAGCACACATTTCTCATAAACATTGGAAATCTATTTGAAAATTATCGAGAAATAATAATTGTCCATTTCCATTGAAATATGGCACAAATCAATTGTCAGCATTAGACACATGTCAACATTATTGCCCCGATGGTATTGTAATCGGAACAATGAACTATGTAATAAAGAAATATATAAAATTCTTGTTTTCATGTATCATATAATTATATGTTTTCAATAAATTTACTTATTTACGTTATTTGTGTTTGTTTGCACATAGTGGTGTCAATCACATATTGTGTTGTGTTTTTGTTTTCATTTTTCTTCATCTGGTGTACCCTGTGTTGCCAGTGTCTCTGTATTATTCTATTCATTTTTGGTTACCCCTTCGGTATTCTCTAACGTTATGTAGTAATAAATGACAATTAAAAGCCACACTGTATAGTTCCTAAATCCAACAAAAAAAAACACAGAAAGAGCCTAGCATACATATACATGACCACTCACTTTCCTGGCTTGGTTAGAGGAACTTCAATAAAGAGTGGCAGCGTTTAACTAGTTCTATGGCGACAAATCGCCATTTTTAGAGAAATGATGCGGTCATGCAAGAGTTTTCCACATGTGAGTAAAATGCGATCCCGAGCATATAACCAGGAGAACAGCGTTTGTTATATAGAACGCTATAATCTTGAACATTATACATAATAATTATGCTTGAACTTCGTGACACAGAAGTTATCATATGCATAAAATTAGCTATGTTAAGGAGAACAGATGGCAGACATTATTTAAATATTGATAGTACACAAGCCACCGTAAGACATCAATCAATAAGGATATGATAGTACACTTTGACCCAACATCTAATTTCTAATATAATGCTTCATCATCTGACAAAATACTTTTCAAGAAAGTCATAGCCAGAAATGATAGGTGATTTGTTTATTTGCATATTCAAAATGGCGGCTCAAAGATAATTTGGATTTTAACATATAGTTGAACGGGAAACTTTCTGTTAGCTTGGGCCGGACAAATTGCCGTGTTGGAAAATCAAACTATGCACCGGTTTGAACAATATCTCAAAATATTACAGCTGTACCATGAAAACTCAAGGTTCCCACCCAGTTTCAAATTTTGAAGCATAAGCATCCTGCACGGCTTTCAAGACCTTAAAGCACTTTTCTTGCAATCCCCATTCTAGTTGCCGGGACAAATTCGGTCCGTTCCGGTAACAGTGTTGAGGAATCTTTCTTCGATAAATATTTTGCTGAAAAATTAAAGGTTCCCACGATAATTTAAAAGAGGGCTTCACAAGTTTTTTTTACCTTTCTAGTAGAGATTCAATAGGGGTTCATGCAAAAATATCTACTATTTCGTAAAACTGCTTCTGCTAGACATAGCATTATTTGAGTAAGCACCGCATTCCATTGTAAATGTAAATAAACAATTAAAAAAAGGCTCCACAAGGGTATTTTTTTTATTTCGACAAAACAACAGAAGAAGTAACTATAATACAATTGGTAACAATACTGCCGATATATAAAGTTCAAACAATTTAACAATATATATACTAAACGATTTCAATGACATACTAATACTTATGTGGGGCAGAAATTGAAAAAAATGCACATTATATTTTTTATTTTCATTTTTTTATTTCGGGGAAAAAAAAAGGGGGGGGGGGAGTGCATTAAATATATTTTCGATCTTTTACACACATCATCGGATTCCTAATAAACATATGATGACAATTAATTTTGATACGATCACAAATAATTATGAAGTTATTTATGTGATCAAAACTGTGATGAAATATCATTTAAAAAAAATAGATACGAGTTTTCATCAGCCTCTTCCAAATATGGTTCAACGTTTATTTGCTGACGTCATAAATGACGCGATTTGGTTTATGAATATTCATGAGCAAAATCACCCATGATTTCTGGCTATGTCTTGATATCTTCCGAAATACGTTAGGAAGATTTGACAGAAATAACAACACAGGGAGTACAATCAATCTACATTACTTGACATAGATATCGGTGTTAATACCATCAGGATTATTCATCTATGACAAATGGCTGATTGTGGCTGTCCTGTTTGGGCTCTTTGGTTTTTTTGCCACAAACACTTGTGTATTGCTTGGCTTTCCAATGTGTTGATGTTAAGCGTCATTGATGAAAGTTGTTCCACAAACGCGTCGTGTGCACTAAAATTGATATCTACGTACGTGTTTATTTCATTACAGGTACCAATGTCGTAATGAATACCATCTCTACGTTTTAATCTTCCTATTATATTTCACACGTGGATATGGTTGGTTAATGCTGTTTAATTGTTTTTATTGTGAACTGTTTTGCTTTTACTAAATAGAAGACAGATTGACCGGAAGCATATCTTAGGAATGAATTCAATATGATAACAAGTGGTTAAATATTTGTATCCATGCCTTTGTTTGCGCTTGCTATCTTTAATACAGGCCATGATGACCAATATGTAACTCATGTTTAATCTACTTGTCTGTTATTGTTTATTATTACTGTAAAGATGAAAAGTGTACACCAGACTTCTATAAATCCCCACACAATGACGTTAAATACAGACGCCATATGTGATGACTTAGCATAATCATACCATAATGTTATTCCATGACCTTTTTATGTGCTATATGTTTCGACCATCTTGAATCACTTCATTGTATATGTTTTGCCGTCCACATATGCAGATATAAAGGTAAATGTTTATGAAAGTTGACTTATGTATTGTGCTTCATCTACTTTGTAAATTAGTGGCTATAAATACTCCAACAATGAAACTAGACTGGTACATGTTTGTAAAAATGAAAGCGATATCATCCCCAACAAGGCTGTTTCACGCCAAGTGAGCATATTTTGCGGTCACATGTATGTCATAGCGAAAGCAAGTTAGTGATCGATGAATTGAAGACGATGTCTGCTTTGTACTAGACCAACCGGTTCAATTGATTTTTTTTAATAGTGCTATTACACTGAATCAATCCATTCCACACGTTGGACTCATTATCCTGCCTATAAAATAACCACTCTGTGCTTTAATGCCTTAATTATGGAAGATAAACGGAGCAGTAAATGCCAATTTTATTGTCATGGTTTTACCCGATCGGACATCGAACCCATGATCTACTACACTCAAGGGAAACACGCTAACCGCTACACAATCCAATTGACCATGTCAACAGTAATATATTAATAGAGCCTTTTATAACAAATCATAATTACAATTCTAGTCATTCCGTACTTCATCTACAGGATTTTGTTTTCTTATAGTCGCAATGGAGTACATTTCCAAAAAATAAACTAGTGTATGGGGAGGTGTACTCGACACCACATTCCGTGATAAAGTTTGTCAGTGACTTGCGGCAGGTCGGTGGCTTTCTCCGGGTACTCCATTTTCCTCCACCAATAAAACTGACCGCCACCATAACATTGAAATATTGTTGAAAGTGACATCAAATACCATATCCCCTAGTGTACGCTATATATAAAATTAACAGAAATAATTTAGATTGTGCAAAGTTCAAAAACAAAATCAGTCAATAGCATTAGGAAATATTGGAAACCGAGTTAGAAAATATATTTTGAGATGATATTTTGGAAAAACCTAAATAAAATGTTGATTAACTGAAATATAACAAATATCCCATGGCAACATAGTTGCAGAGACATAAAGTTAAAAAAAAAATATGGGAAATGCATTTTACTTGACATTGAAATTAGTTGAGGAAAGGTGTCACGACCTATCTATTTAATAAAGTGTGATGGAAAAGCAAAGATGAGAGTAGTTTACCATGTAAATCCGTCTGCCATCTTCAAACTTTTCTTACACATATTGCTTACAATAACATATGACGATGTTCTTTGATCCATTATTATGACTGAAGATTTGGTCAAACATATAAAATAATACATTAATTGTTACAAACATACAATTGTATATTAAATAAGGGTAATAACAAAATTACCGAACTCCGAACAATCTTACAAAGGGAAAGTCAAAACTCATAATTATATAAACAGACAAAATCAGTCAACAACCGGAAAACTGTGAGAACCGTAATGACCCTGACTTGGTACAGGCATTTCTAAAGAAATGGTGGGTTGAATCAGATTTTAAGGCGCCAAACCTCCCGCTCTCATTACGGTTCAAAGGTTCCGGCTGTCACTGTAACAGTATTTAAATACAGGAACAAAATAAGTAAAATAGTTGTCAAAGCAGTACCATATTCGGTGACGTAAATGTCAAAAATATTTAATTGACTTTAGAAGATAGACATCAGCTGTTTTACATGTCGTACCGCTTTGATCATTACTTTGATATTATATAATTCAGGAGTATTTTACGAAATACTAAGTAATGCATTGAGTTAACACGACCTTTCAGTAAATGTTTAGTATTTATATTGTATTTGCATGGCAAACAAACACTTGAATTAATCAGTATCAACACATTGAAATGATTCTGCTTGTGTACTCAAAAGATCCAAGCTTGTTCTCAATTTCAGCAAACTCTATGTTGTTTTATTGATAACAATTCAAACTGATTCATCATGGACTAGTAAGATCTAGGAAATGCTAAATATGTGCTAAATTATTATACAAAACATAACCCAGCATTCTTATTTCTATACTATACCTTGTGCACAATACACATTGTATCTGAATCATTAAGTTGCTGTCTACTTTATTTTGATTCTATTCAAGCTTGGATACTTTGATTGATGGATTGATTGATTGTTGCTTAACGTGGAGCGAGTGGTATTTCAGCAATACTCAGGACGAGAACAACTTCAACAAAATATAAACGCAATAAAGAAATGAGGAAGGGATGGGCCAACAGGACAACGACTTTTGACTTGTACTGGAATAGTATGCAAATTTGGTATGGAAGACAGATTTAGTTATTGTAGCGCTTACAATGTGTCCACTCTTTATCAAAATATACAAAATATGTCTTTAAAGTGCAGGGAGCGTGGCCCTCTCCAAACACATTATCCACTATGATCCACGGTTAGATTTTCGGTTTTCTAACCTGACAAATCCCCTATCCGCCTTCTGGGGATGGTTGATAAACTGTGTGTGTTAGAAACACTCGGAACGTTCACCTGTACTCATTTGGGTACATTAAATACACTGCGTATTTTATGTTAGCACTTACTATGAAAACAACACAAATATGTCAGTGATGGTCCCGGTGAGTTAACAAAGTGGATAGTTTTATATAATAAATTGAAATTAACTAAACTAAATTTTAACAAATGTAGCCCGACAGCAAAGTGTTTGATTTAAGTTGTATATGGCCAATTAGATTTAATAAAAAGTTGTTTTTTATTTCCAATGTTATAAATCATAAATTTTATAAATGACAATGTTTAATGGTTTGTAATTGATGCTTCACTTTAATGATGGTAAATGGTTTTTATTATAGTACAAGTTCAAGCAAACTAATCTGTAGTTTGCATGTTTTAAGTCTAGGTTACACAGTGTCTAAATCAACAAGATGTTTAAGAAGATATGTTGACAATGTAATTTGTCAGTCTAAATAAGCCAATATTATACCTCATTTTCAGATTGCATAGTGATATTATGTAATAATCATGTCAGTCTGAGAGTCTTGGGTCCATAAAACTAGTTTAACATCACCACTTTTTATGGAGGTGCCTGTACCAAGCCAGGAAAATGGGAGGTAATGCGTTTGTTAGGGGTATTTATTTTGCCTCTTTCAACGATTTTGATATTTGATTTTGGAATCTCTCCGAAAGTGTGGTATTTTTTTTTTTTTTTTTCCATTTTATTTCAAGTTCATTAAGCAAAAGTTTACAAAGTACAAACTTGTGCAACTTTCATAAAGCCTTATAAAACTCAAAGGACATCAGGTAGAATGTATTGAACATATCATATTATTATTGAAATCTAGTTTTGTTGTGTAGAAGGAACGGTAGCAGCTGTTGTTAATATTGACCTGCTTTAATTAATACGACCTTACTCTTAAGCCCCTTAGGTAATCTGAAAAGCTATTAAGTATTGATTTGTTTCTGTGAACGATTCATAGAAAAGCAGTGTAACTATTTGCAAAGGAAGAACGGTAATAAGTTGCAATTTATCAAATACTCACTAGTAATAAAAACGTAGATATCAAATTTAGTGGAAACGACGCGTTGCTGGAATAACCTTCATGAGGTACGCTCAAAGTCAAAATATTTGAAAGCCAAATAATTTTAAAATCGTTGGGAGTAAGAAAGCCAAAGGGCATAAACAGAATAGCCAAACTAATATTAATTGTACTGTTTCATAAAGGTCGGTTTTTAGATAAATTTGTGCTATTTTGTAGCACAATCCCAATTGCCAGATATCATACTCTATTGCACGTCGACAATCTTAAGGAAATGTTCGAAAAATAAAAACGTATATATCAAATTGACTGGGCACAAAGTATTTCTGGATTAACGTTCATCAGATACGCTCAAAGCAATCAAAACATTGGAAAGCTCAATGATGTATTTCTTTTTAAATACCGTTGTTTTAATAGATTAAATATACTACACCTGATGTTCCACGTTTGCTCATATAAATCGTCTGTGATCCTAAGATTGATGCGAATACAGTGTAGCACATTATTTTATAAAACAAATGTGATTATGGATTGTGACAAGAAGGTACAGTTCTACCAGACCATACATTAGTCTTGCTATCAGGAGCTCGCAAAACGTACGAATGTAACGATCAATACAGATTTCCTATATTGTGTCTTTTTTCAAGTTTGGTTTATACAAGATTCCGGTTTATTCAAGGTTGGAATTAGACATGTTTTACTGAATAACAGTAACATCCCTAAGTGATTATAGAAAATATTATGTTAGCAATAAAGAGCATGGGATCTTTCAAAAATAGAAGCATACAAAACTGCAAAAATACATTTATATAGTACATTTTTGCATAGACACAGTGGTAGTGGAATGTTTACCATCTTGCCTATTGGTCCATTTGTGTTGTATTACTTCTCTGCGTGCAAAACATGCATAATAACGAATTTAGGTAATGTAGAGAAACAATAATATTAAGGTTATACAGACATAAAAAACATTCCAGTTGAATAATTGCAATCGTCTAAAACTGCTGTGCTCTGAACATGCCGTGTTTTTACATAAATCTACATAATAATGTGCATTATTGCATAATATGCAACATATTCCGCAAGTTGACATGCATACTTTCGGAATGAGCCAATGTTATTTCATTGGATCAGTTTGAAGACTTATCCGCTGCGTCTGAATTCATTCCTGGATTTCAGTGTTTTGTAGGTCATTGCTTTTCCTTTTGTTTTTGTTTTCCATTGCATGATCTTTCCTTCGATTTACGTTATCTCATTATCCCTTTAGAACCTTCAAACTTTAATCGATTCATTCTTGTTTCATCATATTGTTCTTTTTGGGAATAGTCGATTGCACTATGCCCCGCACTGGAAAATTGCAATAAAGGGTAGTGGAAATATAGCCCAATACCATCATACGATGACGTGCTAAAGAAACATCGACAAACAACAACAACTAATTTAAGTGATTTGTGAACTTTAAGCGAAATCTGAATACAATTAAAATTCTAAAATTTTCAATTTCTAATTCCCAGGAATCGATTCTTCCACCAAATGATCTTTCCCTCTGGCTAATGTTTCTATTGGTTTGACATTGATGCATAATGTTACTATATTTGATTTCGAACACAATCTTGTCAAATGATTTTGGAAAGGGTGCAATGATCGGAAGCTGTGACAGCTTACTTCCCTCAATGAATGTTTAAGATACGTCACCGCTCTTATTAGTACACTGATCGCCATCAAATGCAATTGTAAATAAAATATGAACTGTAAATATCAAATATAATCTTTTGCAGCAATGACATAACATTATTGCAAAATGTTTCAATATTAAAGTTTTTCAAGAAATGCATCGTGCACACTAAATTAGATATTTACGATTTCTTCATAATAACATATAATATATTACACAATGTTCCAAAAAGAAATATTTATCGCTATTCCTTTACGCTACAGGCAATATGAATGCCCATGCTTTTATATAATTAATTGCTTTTTCTAAAGTTCATTCGTTGGCATTTAGTCACGTTATAGTATTCCATTTCAGTGGATTCTGAAACATTATCTTTGATTGGCAGTAATACATTTTGCAGACATAATTCTATATCTTATACGTGTATATGATTTCAGTCATATACTTAACAAGAAAAGACAATACAGCATGAAATTTAAATTGTTGTCGTGGTTGTTCCATCTCGGCATGAACACTTTAGAATCATACATACAAGGTGGTCATATTTAATACAAATTAAGATTAATACGACTTACTGGCAAGTAGTGTAGTCAAATCTGAAGACAAGTAAATGTTAGAGAAAACTGAAGGGGTGACCAAGAATTGAAAACACGTGCAAGATTGGGCAGAAGACACAGAACGCAGACGTAGAATAAAAACATAGAAATTCCGTTTGCAAACTAACAGAAGAAATATACACATGAAATAAGTGCATGCATAAGACATCTTGCGAGTTGAACCATAACGATTAGTTAGTTCTTTCTGATAAAAGATTTTCTTTTATCAAACTAAGCAGTGCATAAGATGATTATATCATCGTACAGTGCTAGCGTGTACTAGTTCTTATCTGTGATATAAATAAGAAATATCAAAATTTGACTAATATTGAAGCTAGACAAATGATGATATCTTATTTATATCCATCGTGAATTCCCAATCTCCAAAAAACTTTATCAGAGAAACTGCTTTCTGACATAAAATATCCCCATGCAAAACAGGTCATATTATATTTTCTTTTATCATTATTTGTTTCGTACTATTGTCTGATAGATTCTATTATTTTGCGCTTAACACATTAGTAAGTGTAGGAGTCAAGTGCCTCTATCAGATATCTTGTGAGTGGAACCATAACGATTATTTAGTTCTTTCTGATAGCATATCATTTTTATCAAACTGACCCGTGAATAAGAAGATAATCATAGACTTTTATATCATACAGTGTTAGAGTGTACTAGTTCTTGTTTGTGATATAAATAATAAATATCAAAATCTGACCATTATTGAAGATGGTAACATGATTATATCTTATTTATATCCATCGTGAAATTCCAATCCAAAAAAATTTGATTAGAGAAACTGTTTTTCTCACATAAAAACACCCCACGCAAAACATACGTCATATCATATTTCATTTTAGCAATTTCTAATTCCATGTATTTGGAAATGAAAATAAGTTCATATCAATTGAAATAGAGAAAAGACACATTTGAAGGCAAGAAATCCCAAACGAGTCGCATTTTATATTATTATTGTTATTTCAGAAACGCATCGTACGAACTAAACTGACTGTCTACGTTTTCATTACTACCACTGGGTTGATATATCTGATGGTAGACTATTAGTCCCAGAGGGTATCAACCATCCAATAGTCAGTGTTTCGCCACTGACATAGTTTATTAGATATATTTATTATTAAGACTAAGGATCTCTTCTCTCAGGCATAGGTGGCTTAAGCCGATTTGTGGCTATCCTTTTTAGGCCTTTGGTATTCCTCCACCAATTTAAAAAAAAATTATTTGGAATTCAAATATTTTACTATGAATGTAACTGATAAAGTTTATTCCAGAAACGTGTCATGCACACCATATTAGATATATACGTATTTATAATCGAAAACATTTGTTTCACTTGATGTATCTTCCTTATGTTTATACTATATTACAAATTTATAAAAAGGCTTAATAAACACGTGCATGTTGACAATTGAATGATAGAAACCTAAATTTACGTACAGTAAGCATTACATAATAGCTTTCAAATTTTGATGACGAAATAAAAGTTAGCTTAAAGGGTCAGAGATCTTGCTGATAAAATTGAAGAAAACTGATTCACAATTTATTAATGTATACCATTAAGAACTGTATATTCGAATCTAGAATGGACCTCGAGCTACATTGCATTACTGGTAATTCGATTACTAATCAATCTGACGAATGTTTACCTGTACTAAAAAAATATAAAAAAATACACACTCTGTCCTAGAGTAAAGCAGGTGCTTTCCAAAATGAACATTATATGCAACAGTTTCTAACTGAGCAATATATATTTGTTGGTGGGTGTTTGGAAAAGAACATATCTTCCCTATCTGATATCTTCACTTTTACTTGTGGTAATCATGTATTGGTTTTAAGAAAAGTTCGATGATAAACAAAAGAGGAAATTATAAGCCTTAAATGGAAGGACAGACAACAAGGCTTGATAAAGAAGGATAAAAGGACACACAATGATCTACAAAACACACTGGCGTCCGTACAATTATCGAAGTGATGGCTTCAACTTGGTTCAGAATAGTCCTTGTAAGCAGCAACCTTCTATCCAGACAATCATGACAGGAAACACAAGGTCTAGAATATCGTATCATTTCAGAGATATAAACTCCATATGCAGGTGCTGTTGGAATGTAGCTATCGATAAATGGAAACTAGTTTTCGGTATGAAATTTGCTCAAATAATGCTCACTTGACATTAAGAGGCAATCAATCAACTAAATCTGATATATGTCTGTTATATAACAATAAAGCATCCATTGCTTTACTCACACAATTATCATCCATCACCCTGACATGTAAATAGAAGGCATTGCAAACTAAACCAACAAACCAAGTATACCAACGTCTAATGACCCACACGGACAATTTGTATCGGGAATGATAAAAGATACCACTTTGTATGTGTGTGTGATGTTCCATTAGTTATTTCTATAGATTTGTTGGTTTGTAATATGGTATTACGTAGACATTGTTATTCTATAATTAAATGTTTCATGGTACAATACGACGAAATAACTGGAGTAATTAGGGCAACGTGCTTCATTTGATAAGTTAACCATAGAATCAATAAGGAGAAGATACCAAGTGCATTTGCCCTTCTTTCAATATGGAGTCGACTTCAAGTATATTTATATTAATTCTTATTAGTTATATAGATGCTTGATTCTTCATAAAAGATCATAATTCAATATTTTAATATTTTAGTTTATATTTCACTTATGTTGCTACGTCTCTCATTGGCATGTGCGGGTTTTGTTTGTGTTTATATTTCCCTTTTTAGCTTAAACATATTTATTTGTCATACCCAAGACAAAAGGATCAGGCACAAATTATTCAATTTATGTTGCCGTCTCCGTGATTTACATGCTATACATACATTTCCCTTTTTAATGGGTGCTTTATCCTTCTGGCTATCTTTTAGCGTTTAATTAACATTTATTGTAAGATATTTCAAGAGAGTTTCAATCAAAGACTTCAATTTGTGTAAAATTTCATTTATTTTCATATGCATGACTATAACATTATCGGTTTAGATTTGTTCATGTTTATGGTGTATTGCAGATTTAATTAACAGGCCATTTGTTAAATCTAATTCAACAAGTACTGCTGTTTTGTCGTGATATGCATAATACTTGAACTCGTCACGACATCACTACTCGTATAGTTATCTTGTTTCTCAATTAATTTTAGACATCTTCCCCTCATTAAAACAATGAATGACCATTCCGCGTTCTATGGAAAAAAAATCCACTATTATTGAGACTTACGGCTCCATCAAGCAATACAACGCTTGATTATTTCTGGTAGTACTGTCATTATATCAGGTGACTGTATAAATATCATGTTTGCATGCTTTAAAGGTCTCATTGGGACCAATTAGTACCATTTTTCTATGTTACTTGCATACATGATTATCATTAGAGGTTCTTATCATATACTTATCATTAACAGTTTATTTACAGAAACAAGTACATTGGCATTGCCAACCTCCAATGAAAAACACACAGACATGATGCATTGTAGCATGCTACATTTGCATAGCGATATATCATGATTTCATTTGAAATATTGAAACTAATAGTCATATTAGTCAGCTTAAATTCACCAGCAGTGCAAACATATATAATAATGTCAGTAATGTAGATCGAGACAGACATTATCGTCAGTATCACAGCGAGTCGGATAGGACGATCTGTGATAATGCATGTCGAGACCTTAGAATTTCCGTTATTGTTTTTATCGCTAATGTCATAATGTGTTTAGCGTCACACTGACCGACAATTGCCAGTATCAGGGTCAGTAAGTTGATACTAAACATTATTTAAAGGTTCATAGATCTGACTGATAAAATGGAAGAAACATGATTCACAATTGATCAATTTATATCATTAAGACATTTGCATTCAAATGTAAAATGGACCCCGACCTACATTGTAACAGGTAATTAATTCAATTTCTAATCATTACGACGAAACCTTTCTTGTAAAATGTAAATGATGTTAATTGAAATATTGCTACCAAATTTAAACTCTATATCTAATTCTAATGTAGCTGTTTAATATTCCTGGTTTGTGATTGGACAATGCTGTAATTTTCACGGTATCAATTCCACGGTTGAAATATCATGAAATATTTTATCCGATTACGTCATCTTGTCAATAATGTGGCAATGCACATAATTACATTATAATGGAGATAACTGTGTTGTATTTTAATATTTCACGACATTAATTGTCGATTTCATGGTGTAATTGTCACGGTATCAATTCCACGGTTGAAATAGCGTGATACATTTTTTAGAATATTAGCTGATTGCCGCTTACGTCATCTTGTCAATAATGTGGCAATGCACATCTATACACATGATCACATTAGAATGGAGATAACTGTATTGCATATGAAAATTTCACGGCATCAATTGTCGATTTCATTGTCGAAAATATCCTTTTACTGGCTCCACTATCGCGTCGCCAGTGAACTCAATTTGCGACCATCAAATCTGCAATTGATGTCGTGAAATTTTCAAATACAATACAGTTATCTCCTAAATCGCTCAAGACACCAACTTGGGAACCCTATGATGGAAATAAGACTCCGACTCTCTACTGTGGTACAACTCTATCAGAGGGAGAGGAAACTAGCTAGATTTGCAGACAAATCAAATACAATAATAGACGTAAATTAATGTCTTTTAGTTTGCGTACTACACGCTCACGATTAGCAACGGTAGCTTTTAAGTGTGCATAACCTGTAGCTGCTCGTTGTTTTACAGAGTAAATATTTCCGTTTATCTCCACTTTTACTTGTAGGAATCAAAATCCATCTATTCTGACTTTCCAGTGCTACTGCCTCATGTACATGCAGACGTATTGCTTGTACACTAGTTTTTGTTTTGGAAAATGCTAAAACAAATGCTCAAATGACGTCAAACAACAACCAACCAATCAATCGACTCTAAAACAGTTCTGTGATTTAGCAATAGAGTATCTTTATTCAAAAATTATCAGTCATGTCATATAAATAGAAGGAATAGCCAACTAAACCAACAAATTAAATATACCAACGTCTATCCTTGTAAGCAGCAACCTTCTATCCAGACAATCATGACAGGAAACACCAGGTCTAGAATATCGTATCATTTCAGAGATATAAACTCCATATGCAGGTGCTGTTGGAATGTAGCTATCGATAAATGGAAACTAGTTTTCGGTATGAAATTTGCTCAAATAATGCTCACTTGACATTAAGAGGCAATCAATCAACTAAATCTGATATATGTCTGTTATATAACAATAAAGCATCCATTGCTTTACTCACACAATTATCATCCATCACCCTGACATGTAAATAGAAGGCATTGCAAACTAAACCAACAAACCAAGTATACCAACGTCTAATGACCCAAACGGACATCTTATATCGGGAATGATAAATGACACCATTATGTATGTGCGTGTGATGCTCCATTACTTATTTCTATAGATTTGTTGGTATGTAATCTGTCTTTACATTGTCATTGTTATTCTATAATTAAATGTGTCATGGTACAATACGACGAAATAAATGAAATAATTATAGAAACGTGCTTCATTTGATAAGTTAACAGTAGAGCCAATACGAAGTCGACATCAAGGGTATTTACAGTATTTGTATCATCTATAGAGTTTGATTCTTTATAATAAAATAGAAATAAATAATAACACACTGTCGAAACAGTTCCAATATCCAATCGCAAAATCGTAGAAGCGGAAGTAAAATGAACACCCCTAACACACATAATCCGATCTTTTGATGTTTAAGTTCATATTCTATTTGTGTTGTTATGTCAATCGTTGGCGTGTACGTCTTAGTTTTTCGCTTTTTATTTGTTTGTATTTGTTCTTTTTTGTGTATTGCTGTATTTAATTGGTTCTTTATTCTTCTAGTTTTAATTAAAATTCATTCCAGAATATTTCAAGAGAATGTCAATCACATTCTTCAATTTGTGTAAATTTCATTTATTTTCATATGCATGACTATAAAATTATCGGTTTAGACTTGTTCATGTTCATGGTGTATTGCAGAGTTAATTAACAGACCATTTGTTAGATCTAATTCAACAAGTACTGTTGTTTTGTCGTCACACTTATAATACTTGAACTCATCACGACATCATTACTCGTATAGTTATCTTCTTTCTCTATTAATTTTAGACATCATACACTCGCTAAAACAAAGAATGACCATTCCTCGTTCTATGGAGAAAAAAATCTATCATTAAGACTTAGGGTTCCATCAAGCAATACAACACTCAATTATTGCTAGTATTGACATCGTTATTTCATGTGACCCGTGCTAATATCGTGTTTGTTTGTTTGTATTATAATTCTCCATGGGATTCAGTTGTACATTTTGCTCTACATTACGCGTATAAATGATTATTCCTAGATATTGTTATAACACACTTATCCTTACTGTTTATTTACAGTACCATGTACATTTGTATTGCCAAACCATAATAATAAACACACACACGCATGAAGTATTGTTATAATTGTACCACATTTGTATAAAAGTGCAGAATAATTGCATTTGAAACTTTGCAATTAAATGTAAGGATATTTTGAAAATACCAAATGCGTGATCATAATGCGTAAATCGATGAATGGAAGACAACACAATGGCCAAGTGAAAAAGAATAAAAGGGCAAACAACGATCTAAAAAACACTACACATAACCCCACTAAAACCGGGAGTACTCCGGAGGGGGAGCAGTTCCTGTTCCATTAGTGAGATTAGTAAGTTTCAAAACTTATTAGCCATGTAATTATATATAGAATATTAGCAGTAATAAAGGTTTCGACATGCCATATCACAATTCATCCTATAGGACTCTCTGTGATACTAGCGATAATGTCTGTTCTCAGAGATCAAGAAGCTGTTACAGGTTGTCTTATGCATACATGTAGCATGACATTATCCGTTTGCGTTTCGTCACACGAGAGAGTTGTATGTTTGATCTGTGCTATGGTGTTTAACGCTACTTTCAACAATATTTCAGTTATATCGTGGCGGTCCGTTTTATTGGTGGAGGAAACCGGGGTACCCGGACACAACCACCCACCTGCCGCTGACAAACGCTATAGACTCGCAAGTGTTCTATGTAAATACGAGGAAACATGTCCAAGCTAAATCTCTTTTTATTCGGAATAGACAGGTGCTCGGTTTGTCCAGGTTAAATTCGCAAATTTCCTACATTGGGACTTTATTTAAAGTACGGTTTATAAAGGAGTCCGATTTATTCAGGGTTCGGTTTATCCTGTTTCGCTATATTCCAAAATTAGGAGAAAGATTTGGATTTGATTTAATAAATGTAGATGGATAACCATTAAATACAATTTATAAAGAATATAAAAAAACTTACCAAAAATCAGTGTGAGCATATCAGAAATAGCCAGGCTAAAGAGGTAATAATTAGTTGTCGTCTGCATATAACTATTTTTCACAATCACAACGCACGTGCAAATATTTCCCACGGTACCGGAAATGAATATCACACAGTAAATTGTCAAAAGTATAACCACTACTGGTAAATCATGTCGGCGTGGTCCTAAACGTAACAACAATAATTCTTCAATTGTTTTGTTGTCGGTTCCATTGAATATTGTAGTCATGTTCACTATAATATTATCCATTGCTGCTCAATTTTGGTTCTATTTAGCGCTACGATAATATTATATCCATGCATAACCATCGTCGTCTAAAATTTAAATGAAACTCCACTTTCGTCTACTCTCGACTTCTTGACTATGTTCACCTGAACTATCAAGTACCAATTATCTCCAATATTTAACTGTAATTGGAAAGAACTTTTATTAAAATTTCGTCAGACACTTGTAATTATGTATTTTTTATATCAATTTTACTGTTTATCGTTTAAAGTGAAGTGACGGTTACAACACTTTATTGATAGACTGTTATTTTATATAGTATCGCATCATCGCCGACGTACATTTCGGCCTAAAAATTTTCCTGAAGCAAATATTCATTATATGCCAAACACTTGTAATTAGTTTCTGCTAATGTTAATTATACCTGTAATTTATCATAAGAAAATATTATATATTAAGCCAATATCGTAGAATATTTATACATAATATTATTTTTCTGTATTACAAATTGACTATATATCCTACTGCTATCGTAAGCAGTTAAATAATGTTCAATAAATTGAGCATTGTATATAATCTTATACAAGTTAGTTTGCATCAGCTGATGATAGGCGATTTCAGATCAGCTGACGGCCCATTATCCCGAAAACTTCATAATAATGGGTGTTCGTGTCGTTCTTAACCATCGATTATAGGAAAGTCATGCTACAAATAAAATAAGTTTAAAATTGATATTGATGCAAATGTTGATAATCTATTTTAGGATCTCCTACTTGTAGAAATAAATATTGTCTCTTGGTATTGATAATTGGGTGTTGTTCAAGCACTTCATTTGGAGTGTAATTTTTTTACCAAGACAGAGCGACAAAAACAAACTTGCTCAAGTAGGTAATTGTAACTTTCACGCAATCCTCTGTAGGTTCTTCAAACATTAAATTGAGCATAAATAGCTGTATATAAATACTATTAATTGTTGTTTTATTTTTCTTCGTGGAGAAATATTTTAATTTGATAATAAAATGGCCTGTTGTGCAATTCAATGTAATTAATTCAATTTCATGTCGACCATACTTTGTTTTTCTAACAATTGTTGTTTGATATTTTCCTTTTAATTAAACAAGCAACCTTCGACATATCAAAACAATTGACTCTCGTATACATCAATGGCAAATGCTAAAAGTACATTTACCAGGAGTTCAACACAAGGAATTACAAATGCGAAGTCTACTATTTATTTTGGCTCTGGAAAGCAGCGTATCAAAATAATTCCAGAATGGACGAGAACTAGTGTACATTTTCCGCTTAACCGAATATAATTTATAGCCAATGGAATCAATCATGTGTCTTTAAAAGAAACGTTTAAAGAAAGATAGATTGTTTAATTGATTTGGTGTTTCACTCCACCTTTAGTAGTATTTCAGATATATCGTGGCGTATAACTGACTATATAATATCTTAAAATATCTTGCTTGTGAAACGTGAAATTAATTATTTTATAATATTAATTAAAAAATATCAAATTAAAAGATATATTAACTTATTAATTAAGTTAATTAGCAAAACTAAAAAAAGAAGAAAAATGGAAAAAAAAGAAAAAAAAAGAAAGAAAATTGACAATATTATTTCATACCTTTATATTATTATTCTTTCTAATAAGATTCCATCTGTCAACATGTTCAATGTAGATTTATGATTGTTATTTCAATCTAGATATACATACATATATTGTGTCACGGTGACGGTAATCGTGACGAGTATGTCGAAATAAAACTGATAGTTTTTATCGCCAAGATCTCACCCGAATGCATTTATACATGTATGATTAGTTAGTTAAGATTATGATCATACACGAAGAATACAATCATCCATTTTGTACATTAGACCGAATCTCTTTATTTTTAAACATGTCAACAACTTAAGGCGATCTGTGCCAAATCTATTTGATTCATACAAACCATACGATGTCTCTCACTTTTTCGTTGTTAGATATGTAAGCTAGCCAGCGGCTGTAACAGTATCAACTGTTGATCAGAAACACAGTACTTACTTATAAATTTGTGTAATTGTCCGAAGCCAGCTAAAATATTTTTAAGAAATTTGTCCAAAAATATAATACTATGTTTTGCTTATCCTAACTCATAGAGGGCAATACATTAAACGTCATTATATGAATATAGATAAAAACACATTAATAGTGAAAGTTCAGGGAACAATACAGAAACTATTTCTATTTATGTACAAAAAATGTATAAACTAATTAGTATGCAATAATATATTATTTGTATGACCAGATCTTCATTTCACCACTGTTTTTTATAGGCAAGCATTATTTGTAAAAGTCATGACCATAGGAAACCCACGAAGCACACACTTAAAATAATAATCCAAGATCTCGGTTTAGTAATCCAAGATGACAATTTGATAAATCGAGGTCTCGATTTAGTAATCCGTGCTTTTTACTTAGTATTAGTAATCCGAGATCTGTATTCACTAGTCCGAGTTTTTGAGGCGGGGTTGAATCTTAAATTTCCGAGAATAAAAAATGGCAGTTCTATTCTAATTAAATATATTGGATTCTTAAATCTAGATCTTTTTCGGGTACCGTATGAAAATGCAAAGTTTTGTTAAATAGCTTATGCAAAATATTAAAATGATAACGTTAGTTTAGTCATTGAAGATATCTACAAAAAACCCACAACATTTCGGCACTTGAGCTATTTTCGTTGTATTCCGTTGCCATCTTCACTAGTTCGCCATGACCTGAAGTATACATGGTTATTGACATAGATAAAGATAAAGGGAAAAAACACTTGTATACATCTGTATGTAATAGTAACAACGTATATATAACCAACAACTTTATGAAAGATTATGTTTTTTCTTTATGAATACAAGTATATTTCGCTTATATTTGCTTGATAACGATTATATTTTACAATTACATCGGAGAAAATTGGAAAATACCATGAAAGTCAATGCCGAAATAGAGAAGAGTACGGAAATGGCAATTTGCTTATATCTCATGATCTTCAATTTTAAGAACGACCATTAACTCCAACCAGTATTCATGTTGACCAAGTCCGCTACTTTGATTCTTGTTTTATTGTATTTTAACCATCCTTCGTTTCTAGTCCATTTTTTCTAGCCGAATCCGTGAAAGTACTCATGCGAATAAGAGCTTTTTCAGAGTCTCTATTTTCTCAATCAATAACTATTATAAGAATGTGCGATGGAAGGTCTAGCGGAGGGACACATGAATATGGACGGATATTGTAGTACGACAAAAATGATTTTTGGGTATTGATTTCACGAAATAAATCCAGAAATTGTAGACTTTGTGTTTTCGAATCAAACTCGTGTGTGTTAATTTTTGCTTGTTATGATATTCTTTGTTACATTTTAAGATTATGAAATAAGGGTAATAACAAAATTACCGAACTCCGAACAATCTTACAAAGGGAAAGTCAAAACTGATAATTATATAAACAGACAAAATCAGTCAACAACCGGAAAACTGTGAAAATCGTAATGACCCTGACTTGGTACAGGCATTTCTAAAGAAATGGTGGGTTGAATAAGATTTTGAAGCGCCAAACCTCCCGCTCTCATTACGGTTCAAAGGTTCCGGCTGTCACTATAACAGTATTTAAATACAGGAACAAAATAGGTAAAACAGTCGTCAAAGCAGTACCATATTCAGTGAAGTAAATGACAGACACTTTTACGTAACACATTGATAAAAAAATATTTTTGACATTTTTCTTGGCTTCTTTATCTTTATACATTTTCACTATAAGAAAATGCATCGTTTATAATCGTTTCTGCAGAGACGGAATATATTTCGACAAGATCTTGGTATCGGAATATAAACTTTTTAAGAGATCGAATAAGGTGAATATTTTTATAGCCCTGGTCCAGTAGCCTGTTTCTCAGATGAAGATGACCTTTCAGGAAATCAGAATAATTGCTACTGGCCCTTGCATAGCGAATCAATTGCGAGATGTAAACACCATATGCAGGAGAAGCTGGTATATTGCTGCACATGTTTGGAAAATTTATAATTTTAAAATTGAAGTCCCGTTTATCATAAATGTTAGTACTGAGTTGCCCACTGTCGTCAAATTCGAGGTATAAGTCCAAAAATGATGCGGACGAAGCTGTATCTGTGGTCTCTTTAACTTCCAGCTCTGAAGGATATATCAATGGAAGAAATTCTGCAAATCTAGAATTATTGATAGATAAAACGTCATCAATATACCTGAATGTGAAATTAAAGGCTCTAGCCTCATGAATCTTCTTATTTTTTACAAGTTTTTGAAGAAACTCCGACTCATATGAGTATAAAAATAAATCGGCTAGAAGAGGGGCACAATTCGTACCCATTGGTATGCCGACGACCTGCTGAAACAGTGTCCCTCCAAAGGAGACAAATATGTTATCGATGAGGAACTCCAGCATACTGATCACTTGTTCCTCGGAGTAGCATGTTTTACCTTTTTGAATTTTGTTTGAAAAATATGTGGAATTGTAGCTTAGCACAACAAGTTTTGAGCCATAGTTTCTATGACTGAAAGCTTTATGAATTGTTTCTTTTAAGCGGGTTTTTAATTTGTCATGTAGTAGGGTGGTATATAGAGTTGAAAAATCAAAAGTTTTGATGCAGGATACCCGAGAGAAAGATCTTGATTTCAGGTTATCCAAAAGATCTTTAGAGTTTTTCAAAATCCACATGTGATTTATGCCACTACGCGAGTAAACAGTTTCACAATATTTCTGTTGTCCCTCTTTTACTGCAGACATAATCTTTGTCAGGTGAATAGACAATTCTTTCGTCGAACAAGTTGATGATCCCGCTATGTACCTTTCTTTGCATGGTGTCTTATGGAGTTTAGGTATCCAATAGAAATAGGGTAAATCCTCAGACATTTTACCAGAGAGAATGTTTAAAGAGGTCATGAATGATCTGTGGTTATCTAGGATTTCATCTTTGTCGAACGAAGTTGGTTTGTATGTGGTATTACTAGAGGTGTTGTTATTTATGCCTAATTCCTTGATTAGGCATTCGAAGTAATATGATTTACATACACACACGATAGTGTTGGAAGCCTTGTCCGCAGGAACGATAACATATTTGTCATGAAGAGAGGAAAGACACTTAACAGCTTCTTGGACTTTAAATACAGACGTAGGTCGACTATTAACACAATTTTTGAGTTTGTGAATCCGACCTTGTACTAGAGACCTAATTGTTCTAACCCAGTCTGACAAGGACTCTAACTCGGGATCTTGGTCTACTTCTCTCTTTATCCACCTTCTGGCATAATCTTCACCAGCATCCATAATTATCTTGAAATTATGTTTCCAATTGATGTGTTGAGGTTCTCTGAATTTAGGACCATGAAAAATCACCTCTCATGTTGAATGATATTCAGATCACCAGTGATTACATGTCCAGATGGGTTGCATTGAAAAGGAGAGTGGGAGTAGTCACAAGTCAGAGGGTTCTTAATGTACTCTTCTATGTTAATATCTTGCAATGCTTCTTTGTAGTTGAAAATTTGACGGCCAATGCTGTTAATGTAGCTATAGGAGACAATGGGAACAGATTGATTTTTGAAATATGGTGGAATTTCTTTTACGACCTCTTTTCTATTAAGAATGTTGCTGATGTTAATAGCATCGATTCCTTTGTTAGCAAACGGAATATGGAGGAATTTTCTGTTGTTATCATGAAGAGGTTCAGATCGAACTGGTTTGAAAAGATGAAAAGACGCCACGTCACATATAATACTAGACAATCTGTACTTAGGAGAAAAAGGATCTACGCCTCCTTTGTCAAGTTCAAATCCCTAAGACCTTTGAGGTAGTTTACAGGTAGTGAAAATAAGATTGTACGAATGTGATGAATTCCAAGAGGCTTCTGTATATTAGAAAGTTTAAAGAGTGGTGGTCAATAATACCATCATTGATATCAACAAAACAATCACCCTAACTCACTGAACACAAATAAAGACCACGACATATCACGTTGAAAATCCAGGTCCTGGTTTGAGACAGGCAGAAACGAGTAGCGGATGTTAAACAGAGTAATGGGATCCCAACCTTCCCCTCTTGATAACTGGATGTCGTACGGCAATACACATAGAAACAAATGATTAAAAACCTGCACAAAATAACCCAATTATTATGCCATTGACATGTACTATAAAAAAAAACCCCAAAATTTCACTAACTTAAATGGCCTTTAGACATTAGCTTAAAATGACCTTTCTTCATTAGCAGTGATTTTTGTTTTAATCTTTGTGCACTAAAAATTCCAACATCGCTTTAAGTTGGAATTAAATTGTTGCTAAAAGTAACTGACAGAGAGCTTTTCACCTTGGATTTTAACGAAGATCAATATGAAATGTCAGAATAACTTTTAGTTGAATCAGTGGTTTTTAGCTTGAACGCTCTGACAGTTCAAATATATATCAAGGGAGATTACTCGCAATTGGTGGACAATGTTAATAGGAAAAGATGATAAAATGTGATGGATTCGTTTTGCACAATCTTTGGTCTTCTGAGTAGTGTTTTGTGGACTATTGATGTCCGTCGTCTTTTTTCTCTGGTCATTGTATTGTCTGTCCTGCGACTTGAAGCTTCTGATCAACACTTGCCATCTTCAAACTTTTCTATATTTATCTAATTGATTATGAGACATACATACTATTATTGTTGATAAACAACCTTTTAAATGCTTTTAATTGATATTACACGTTATATTCGGTCCTCGTGTTTTTTTCTTTTAATTTAACTTGTACGTCAATAATTAAATGACTTTTCCACTACCCGTCATCAGTTATGATTCATCAGTCTGAAGTCATAGAAGTCGTCATCATTCATTGGTTATTTGTCAAAAGTCCAAATTTGGAGCGATCATTCACAGTTCATATTTTAATACAAATACTCTCTCAAGATAGACCACATTAAAATAAAGTTGAGGCTACGGTAACATTAAAATACAAATTAGTGTCTGCGAGTCTGTATTTTTATTTATTTAGTTTTTTATATTATTATTACACGATGTTATAACCTGAGACGTATATATTTACCTAGGTATTATGTTACTTATCCTAGTATTGTTAAAATGAATGGTCTTCTATCTTTTTGTAATCTAGAAGTTTATAAAAGGTTATCATTGTTCATAAAGAAAATTGCTGGTATGTTTTAATGTTTTTGATAATGTATGGTCATTTCGCCATGTAATACTGTATATATGTTATGTTCTCATGTAACACATTTATGAGTGTTATCAATAAAATCTTGTAAAATCTTGTAAATCTTGTCAAAGGTCAAAATTTGGAGCGATCATTCACAATTCATATTTTAATACAAAATGTACATACTCTCTCAAGATAGGCCACATTAAAAAAAAGTTGAGGCTACGGTAACATTACATACAAATTAGTGTCTGTGGGTCTGCATTTTTATTTATTTAGTTTTTTATATTATTATTACACGATGTTATTTATGTTATTACTCGCGTCTCAAAATCTTACATAATGCTGGGTTAAAGATACACATGTCTCACTTTGTTGTTTTATCTTTTGAATTTTCTGATAGTTAACCTCATGTGTATCTTCGATAACATCTGAAATGAAAAATTTTGTTCTTTTTAACAGTCGCAGTTATATGTTTGTACTTTCGTACATTTTTATTATTTTTGAAATCTAAAGACGGTTCTAAACTGTTAGAAATTATGTTGTTATAGTAAATATACATGTATGTATACTTTTTTATCTTGCATTTGTGAAGGGTGTCCTCTTAAATTAAATACTCTTACCGTTTTCTACCGTTCGTTTTACATAGACGAAAAAATATATTTGTATACCTTTAACGTACAGCAAATGCAGTGACAACAGAATAAAGTATAATATTTCTATGACGAACATCTTCAAATTGATGGTCGGTCAATGGGGGGTTTTTTCAAGAAGGGAAAACAAATGTTGAAAGGTCCGGTGTAAGATCTGGGACAGTCGCGTAATCAGAACCAAATTTATATTATTATTTCATCTTACCATGTCAAGTTAGATGAAGGGAACCTAGACACAACAGTTTTAAATAAATTGAAAAAACACAACAACTGTAAATGAAATAATATGGTGTCATCCTGGTTTGCCCACTTTTAATTACAGGTATAAATAAACATAGGGAGTTATGTTGTTTTAACAATTAAAGTTTATTTCTGAAATGTAGTTATATTTTGACCTGTATTTTAACTGTAAAATCTTGTAAAGAATTATATAACCAGGATTAAGCCAATAATATTACCATAACATTTCTTTTTATAAGGATTATAACACATACACTATGAAATACAGTTGATCAGAGGGTAACGTGATTTTTGGTATTTACAACAAACAGCGGAAAAAGGTTGACACCTTATTAAAATTCTACAAAGTAATAAACCAGTATACAACAAAGGATATAAATAATATTTGTATAAAATTGAATAACTAGAAAATAATAATTTTATAAAATTGCATAATTTCTGATATTTTTAGCTATGCTTAGGCCTTTTTATTTTATTGTTCCCAAAACATTTAATTATTTGGCTTTCCAATCTTCGATTTTGAGCGTACCTGATGAAGTTTATTTCAGAAACGTGTTGTGCGCATTAAATTTGATATCTACGTTTTTATTTAAAACAAGAGTAATGTAGATAAGTTGAGATCTACATATCTAATGTATTCAATACAAATGACTTTTCTATTTCAGTCCCCTTTACAATATCAACAAAATCAATGTCATGAACTTGTTCTGTCCACCTAGCTTCCTGGGGCCATACGTCATTAGTTCCATCTGATAAGCTAATTGGTTCAAATTCTGACTGACCAGGCTAAAATTAGACCAAGAAGAATTTGAACTATCTTATTGCATTCTGGCAATATTAAAGTGATCAGAAATTAAGTCTAAAAGCACAGTGTTTTTGAAAGGTGAAAAATATATGTATGTTCATAGTTTATGTTTTCAAATCACAATATTTCTGGCAAATATACATACACTTAATCATGTGTTTTATATTTCGATTTGTAATTATAAGAAAAAGCAATGAATTGAAAAACAAAAATTACCACTCTGCCATAACAGTTCCGAGATATGATTGAAAAATCGTAGACAAACGAGGCAAAATTGATTTTCCTATAGCTAACACACTCGTAAATAACAACTCACTTACTGCTTTACGGCACCTAAAAAGTGGCGGAATTGAACTAGTTCTAGAGTCCCAATTCTCTCTCATTAAGAAATAATGCCGTTATCCCACATATGAGTCAAAATGCCAAACCTCACAACTAACCATAAATCGCAATCACAGATGGTTAAAAATAATTGACATACGACAGAATTGGTTCCTTTACCAAACATATGACATGTAACAGTAGCAATAACCAGGGGAATGTCATCGAAATAATAATAAAATAAATATCATTGGGAATTATTTGTTACAAATAAGGATTTTATTATAGTAAATGTGATCATCATATGTTACATACGATTCATGCTGTAATACTGCTCTTAAAATCTAATAATAACACTGCGGTTAAGCTGATTTTGATAGGGACCAAGGTTAATAAAAGGCAGGATAAATCGTGTTGATGTAACTTAAATGTTACGTATCAACTGCTGCCCTAACTATAGCAATGAAAATCAATTGATATAATTATGGCACTTCTCTTGCCACGGAAGGATCGGCGACAGTAGCCGTCAATTTTACAAATTCAATTATTTTTTACATAAAATATTGTGCCCTTGTTAATGGAAAATATAAGGAAATGCTATTTATAGTTTAATATGATGCTTAGATTTTGAAATATTGTGATCAACAATTTTCATTTTTTTTACGTTGTAAATGTGTAGTTACTGTATTATTTATTACTCTTTGCCAAATCTGAACGAATCTCGACGTTTTTTGATAATAAATACTGGGGGGGGGGGGGATAATTACATTTGAAACATGAATATCTATTCTTAGAAGAGATCACGTTCTACTGTATGTATTAAATACAGATAAAAATAAAAAAAAACACTATGACAATCTGATCAGACGGGAAAATAACAATATTGAGGCACTCCATCGTATGTCATAGGATAAACGAGCAGAAAAAAAAACATATTTGCACAAAAAACACATTCTAAAAAGGAAACACAAACAATTTTTTTTTGAAAAAGTGTACAAGAGAACTAAAAAACTACCATACAATCACGACCACGACGACCCCTTAGGAAAATATTGATAAATTGTACTACCATCGGTGTTGTAATGAGATTATAAGTGAAACCGGTAGTTCAACTTCTTATTAACAGTCATGGTGGTAAACAGACATAAATCATAGTAAAGTCGACTTGTCAACAACATAATACACAATCTATGCATTGCATATATAATTATGGAATAATTTCATTAGATAATATGTATCTTCTTCTTGTAATTGATTACGTAATGGATAATGCACGTTTCACTGCATGTAAATTACGTAAATAATAATCTACAATATTTAACAGTCTCTTCTGCATGAAATCTTTCAAGATACATTTTGTTTCATACTGCCAATAGTCAGTGTTTCGGCACCGATATGGCTTATTAGATGTATCTATTATTGGAATTTACAGTTCCTAAGTAATGTAATTATTAATAAAAATAAGGTTCTCCCCCCTCGGGGATAGGTGACCATAGCAGATTTTTACTTTCCTCTTTAATCGTTAGGATTACTTGCTACCAAAGATTATTTGACTTTTAAATCTTTTAATTGTGTGATTAATCGTACCTGGTATTCCAATTCACCAAAAGCGAGAGAGAGAGAGAGAGAGAGAGAGAGAGAGAGAGAGAGAGATAAAATACCAAACTGCAGAAACAGACCCAAAGTCCAATAGAAATCTCGCAGGAAAAGGCAACATCAACGTTCCCCCGAACACTCATACATAATTTATTAAATAAAGCTATTTATAAAATACAAATCACAATTTCTCATGATTGTTTTCTAGCATGTAATTCGATTATCATATTGATGCTTATTTTGAACATCACAGTAACCCTTCACGAAGTTATGACACAATGTACAAACCACAAATCGTATTATCTAGAAGTACACTTTCTATTTTTCTCTCATTCCAACTGGATGTTGAAATTATTGTAAACAATTTGTTATTGTTGACAAGTGTGAATTACATGCATGCAGTACTAGATCAAATGAAATGTAAAATAAAATCTTATATTCAAAGCTTAGTCTGTATTATATATCAGTACTCTAATAAATTAACACAAATTATAAAAAAAAATAATTCCAGGTTAAACAAACTACATCGTACTTCTCTTTTTAGTGTGATGCATTACGAGGATATCGACGTCCATGCTGGCTAATAAGAATTACGGTATTACATATTTTTCACAAATGACCAAGGATATGTCCCATTTCGGCCATTGTATTGTCTGTCCTTCTTCAATTTGCCGGCTCTTTTTTACCCTTGTGGTATCTTCAAACTTTTCTGTCATCGACATACAGCTTAAGTTCTGATGGACCGCTAAATCTACTTCATTTGATGCTAAATATATAGAAAGTAGATGCAAAAAATTTGTCTTTAATAAAAATTAACATTTACTCCTTTGAAAAATTACCCTGTCTTTGTGAACTTTACGTGGCGTATTATTACACTGATATTTAATTGTATCAATAGTACAATAAGATATAATACGCTTTGAATATATCAGTTAGTAATATAACTGAGGGACGATTATCATCTTTGGAAAAAAATAAGTCATATAACCTTGGAAAGATATATGCCTGCTGGATGATATGAACCAATTATGGCAAATCTGCTTCTTAGTTGACCTTCACCTTGAAATCGACAACGGAGAAAGATTAAAAACAAAACTCTACGACAAACGCGATGACCTAGTGGTGTCCAACACATACTGTGTTGTGTTTTTCTTTTATTTATATTCGTCTTGGGTACCCTATACTGCCAGTTTCTCTGGATTGTCAATTTTTGATTATTCTTCGGTATTCTTTGACGTTTACTTAGAATGAGCGATCGAGCGAATGATTATTGTTAAACGACAAATTATCATTAGTTCAGCTATATCATATCGAGCCACGTTTTAATGAAGTGATGATGACGTCTGTTTTGCAATAAGCCAGCACTCTATATCTGAGATTGAATTTGAGCTTTAGCTATAGGCGGCGAGGGGTATTCCTGACAAAGGTCACAAGCAAGTCGATTTGGTCGTTGGTGTATCTTAAATGAGAGACATGTTGAATTTCACAGACCATTTTTTCATACATAATTTATGGTAATATAGTTGTACATGTATTCAAAATATTTTGTTGACAACAAACTTTTGGCGTCGTAAATAAGACGTTTACTATAATGTATGTTTAAACATATATTACATGCGGAGCGATCAGTTACTAATTGGATATTTCACAAATGAAATATTATCAATATAAAATCTTTGTCAGTTTCTCTATATTGTCCATTTTTGATTGGCCCTTCGGTATTCTTCATCGTTTATTTAAAAGTCCACACATATTTGAAGACACTATATACATTTGTATGGGTAACAGTTTGGTTATTCACATACATGCTAAGTCTAACAACATGTCCTGTTGATATGTCATATGAATTCTACTAACATAGTTAAGCCTAGACCGAATTCTTCTGCCTCTATAGGGCATATTATTTGTTTTTATCTTTCATTAATATTTTGTAATTTTTTAAAATATTTTGTATACTTTTGCCATATAGATATGGGACACAGTGGTCGTGATCGTATGCTAGTTTTCTTCGGGTACTACGATGTCCTCCACCAATAAAACTGGCTGCCACGATATAACTGAAAACACCATAATCCTACCCCAAAAGTAAAACAAATAATAAAAAAGAAAAAGAAAAAGAAAAAATTAAAACCGGTTTATATATATGAATGGAGAGGCCGAATAATGCGGTCAGAGTAAACTCCTACACGGCGTTTTATAATTTATTTAGGTCAGTAAAATTATACCAAGTGCCGGAAGTCATTAAAATGTATTTTTAAATATTAAATACAAACAGGTGGAGATTATCTTTAATTTTATAGCAAATTGATTTAGTGTTAGACGAATGCGGTGTACCTATGTCGGACATAAACTGTAGGTAAAATGTTACAAAGTAAATGTTAATGAAGTCTGTGTGTTTTGTCTAATAACGAGTTATGACATATACTATGTTATGTAGAGGTATAAAAGATTCTTGATATTAATTTGAATCCGTGAACAGTAAATAATATATGAAATAACTCTTTTAAAACACATTTCAGTCATCTTATATACATAAGGAACACAATTGGATTTCGGCCTTTGGGTGTGTAAATAGAATAACACGATGGGTTCCACTGATGGAACAGGAACTGCTTACCCTTCCAGAGCACCTCCGGTTTCTAGTGGGGTCCGTGTTGCTTTAAATTTTCTGTGTAGATTGTTGATTGTCCTTCTTTTTTTGGCCATCGTGTTGTCTGTCCTTTTTCGGTTTACTGACTCTGATTACCATTTTTGGTATCTTCAAACTTTTCTTATTTTCATCATTTGACTTTTAGCTTATGATGATTTTATTTGTTAAATTAGCAAAAGGGATAGGACACAAGTTTTACCAACTTATGAAGTCTTCTCCCATTAATACAATAAATTCACATAGTATAATGATCAATCGGAGCATGCATATAATACATATAGAGATATATTGTAAATAATTAAAGAATTAATAAAAAGGTTGTGTTGGATGGATGCGAGGTTGGAGAGTAGATACTTATCGAGTAATTATACTACAAGGAATCTTTTTGAAGATTTAATAAAATTGAAAACGTGTTTGATGATATTAATATTTTCTTCGTATGTTAAATCATCCGACCCACAGGTTAGTAGATTCAAATCACTTGTCTGTACCCAATTTAAGTTGTTCATCATAATAAGTCTTATTTCAGTATAGTTAGGACAAATAATGGAATGCATCTTCCCGTGGAGCTCCACAGGAACAAGCACCATCATTTACTATATTAGCCTTTGATAGATCGTAATTTAGAAAGGAATACGAGTTACGAAGTTGAGTAAGAATAATATTAAGTTTTCTGGGACCATAATAAAAATGTTTCGGGATACATTTTGTGTTATCTGACTGTTCCTTTCGAATGTCTTTTTTGAATATAGTTAATGTGTCAAGATTACGATCAAATTGATCTAGCCGGTTCCAGAGTTTAACAGTAGTTGTAATCGAGAGTCTACAAAAAGGTATTATTAAATCCGAACCGTTTCTTAAGGGGTAAATAGTTGTGCTTTGTACAGTAGGAGGAATAAGTTCTCTAAGATAATTTGGTGCATGACCATTCTTTATATTATAGAATAACTGGAGTTTCCTATTATGCCTTCTACTAGACTTCTGGATTTTAGATTTAACTTGATGTCTACTTTAATAAATTTTTCCAATCCATAGTAGACTGTTTCATAAATCAACAAATCTGCATGTAAAGGAATACTATTCTCTGGTGTCTGTTCTTCAAGTATTTACTATGCCCTCTGGTGGTGGATAAGATACTTAGTTCTAGTATTTGTGTTGTAGCATCTTGTTTTCTTGGATAATCTAGGTTTTTCAGAATAGGTACAACCTTTGCATCCCTTCGGTGTATATTCTACATGATTTTGATATTAATGATCTTAAATGGAGAATATACAGCTTCGGCGTATTCTAGAGGAGTATGACTAGTGCATGGGGAACGTACTTTAGACTCTGATCATCTAGAAAATATATGTATTCTAAGGTGTGAGTTTAAGCCACCAAATGGTAACGAGAAATTAGACCTAGTGTGGGAAAAACGTGTAACGTTAACTTGTAAGCCATACTTGTTAATTTCAGCCACCTGACTCTGATTTATCTCCCTTTTTTTAAATAAAGTTATAATATTTCGAAGTTTCAACAACCCAGGTATTTGAACCATTAGAAAATATCACAAGTGACTCAACTATATTTTACTCAATGCCTTTAGTGACTTTGGACGACGCCTTGGTGATTATTTTAGATTGCAAGTATCCAATGTTTAATATTAGATAATGATAAAATAAATTTTATTTCATACGTTTTTTCATTTACTACTTTTTACTGGTTTACACATCGTCACTAAAAGTTCCTGTTTGTATAAATCGCCATTTTGAGGACCAGAAATCCAACATGTCTGATTATAGCAATTAAGGGTAATAACAAAATTACCGAACTCCGAACAATCTTACAAAGGGAAAGTCAAAACTCATAATTATATAAACAGACAAAATCAGTCAACAATGATGAAAGAGAAGCACATCCTAACTCGACAAACAGTTTTATTGAGATGATATATATTTAAATTGAGGCATACAAAATATTCGTTTGACAGGTTCCGCTTCGTGTCGGTAGTAAAACGTCATTGGCCACCTTCATATTCCCAGCTGACCAACAACTCTTTACATATAAAAGTGTTATTCCTTAATTCGATATGACACAGAATACATAATGACGAATTTGCATATATCGGACAAAAAGGGAAAAACAAACAGAAGATGCACTATTTGCACTTGTTATATGCATGTAATGGTAAAGTTGTATCATGTATAATCAAATTATATTTGTATTTACAGGGAGAAGAGTTTGAAGATACAAAAGAGACAATTAGAATCCAAATATCGAAGCAGTACAGACAACACAATGGCAAAAAAAAAAGGACAAACAACAATCTACAAAACATACACATCAAGCTAAAGATCGAGTAACGCGAACCCTACTAAAAACCGGGGATGAACTCAGGTGCTCCAGAAGGAGTTGTGGAGTAGTGCATTTTTAAAGCGGTCAACATTAGTGTTTTCAAAGTAAACATATAATATAACTAGCTTTTGCGTGCATATGTAATATATTTATCAATAAAATTACATTAAGTCTTATATGCGATTATAGTAGTGAATTTCAATTAAATTTTGAGGAAGACATCCTTTTCAAATGGATACCTCCTGAAAAAATCTCAGGTACTTGTCATTACGACTTTTTGTTTCTAAATTTGGAGTTGTATAATCTTAAGTGTTGATAGTGTTTTTTGTGTAGTGGAGTCTTATAATCTTAAGTGTTGATAGTGTTTTTTGTGTAGTGGAGTCGTATAATCTTAAGTGTTGGTAGTGTTTTTTGTGTAGTGGAGTCGTATAATCTTAAGTGTTGATAGTTTTTTTTTGTGTTGTGGAGTCGTATAATCTTAAGTGTTGATAGTGTTTTATGTGTAGTGGAGTCGTATAATCGTAAGTGCTGATAGTGTTTTTTGTGTAGTGGAGTCGTATAATCTTAAGTGTTGGTAGTGTTTTTTGTGTAGTGGAGTCGTATAATCTTAAGTGTTGATAGTTTTTTTTTGTGTTGTGGAGTCGTATAATCTTAAGTGTTGATAGTGTTTTTGTGTAATGGAGTCGTATAATCTTAAGTGTTGATAGTGTTTTTTGTGTAATGGAGTCGTATAATCTTAAGTGTTGATAGTGTTTTTTGTGTAGTGGAGTCGTAATACTTAAGTGTTGATAGTGTTTTTTGTGTAGTGGAGTCGTATAATCTTAAGTGTTGATAATGTTTTTTTGTGTAGTGGAGTCGTATAATCTTAAGTGTTGATAGTGTTTTTTGTGTTGTGGAGTCGTATAATCTTAAGTGTTGATAGTGTTTTTTGTGTAATGGAGTCGTATAATCGTAAGTGTTGATAGTGTTTTTTGTGTAGTGGAGTCGCATAATCTTAAGTGTTGATAGTGTTTTTTGTGTAGTGGAGTCGCATAATCGTAAGTGTTGATAGTGGTTTTTGTGTAGTGGAGTCGTATAATTTTAAGTATTGATAGTGTTTTTTGTGTAGTGGAGTCGTATAATCGTAAGTGTTGATAGTGTTTTTGTGTAGTGGAGTCGTATAATCTTAAGTGTTGATAGTGTTTTTTGTGTAGTGGAGTCGTATAATCTTAAGTGTTGATAGTGTTTTTTGTGTAGTGGAGTCGTATAATCTTAAGTGTTGGTAGTGTTTTTTGTATAGTGGAGTCGTATAGTCTTAAATGTTGATAGTGTTTTTGTGTAATGGAGTCGTATAATCTTAAGTGTTGATAGTGTTTTTTGTGTAGTGGAGTCGTATAATCTTAAGTGTTGATATTGTTTTTGTGTAGTGGAGTCGTATAATCGTAAGTGTTGATAGTGTTTTTGTGTAGTGGAGTCGTATAATCTTAAGTGTTGATAGTGTTTTTTGTATAGTGGAGTCGTATAATCTTAAGTGTTGATAGTGTTTTTTGTGTAGTGGAGTCGTATAATCTTAAGTGTTGATAGTTTTTTTTTGTGTTGTGGAGTCGTATAATCTTAAGTGTTGATAGTGTTTTTGTGTAATGGAGTCGTATAATCTTAAGTGTTGATAGTGTTTTTTGTGTAATGGAGTCGTATAATCTTAAGTGTTGATAGTGTTTTTTGTGTAGTGGAGTCGTAATACTTAAGTGTTGATAGTGTTTTTTGTGTAGTGGAGTCGTATAATCTTAAGTGTTGATAATGTTTTTTTGTGTAGTGGAGTCGTATAATCTTAAGTGTTGATAGTGTTTTTTGTGTTGTGGAGTCGTATAATCTTAAGTGTTGATAGTGTTTTTTGTGTAATGGAGTCGTATAATCGTAAGTGTTGATAGTGTTTTTTGTGTAGTGGAGTCGTATAATCTTAAGTGTTGATAGTGTTTTTTGTGTAGTGGAGTCGCATAATCGTAAGTGTTGATAGTGTTTTTTGTGTAGTGGAGTCGTATAATTTTAAGTATTGATAGTGTTTTTTGTGTAGTGGAGTCGTATAATCGTAAGTGTTGATAGTGTTTTTGTGTAGTGGAGTCGTATAATCTTAAGTGTTGATAGTGTTTTTTGTGTAGTGGAGTCGTATAATCTTAAGTGTTGATAGTGTTTTTTGTGTAGTGGAGTCGTATAATCTTAAGTGTTGGTAGTGTTTTTTGTGTAGTGGAGTCGTATAACCTTAAGTGTTGATAGTGTTTTTTGTGTAGTGGAGTCGTATAATCTTAAGTGTTTATAGTGTTTTTTGTGTAGTGGAGTCGTATAGTCTTAAGTGTTGATAGTGTTTTTGTGTAATGGAGTCGTATAATCTTAAGTGTTGATAGTGTTTTTTGTGTAGTGGAGTCGTATAATCTTAAGTGTTGATATTGTTTTTGTGTAGTGGAGTCGTATAATCGTAAGTGTTGATAGTGTTTTTGTGTAGTGGAGTCGTATAATCTTAAGTGTTGATAGTGTTTTTTGTATAGTGGAGTCGTATAATCTTAAGTGTTGATAGTGTTTTTTGTGTAGTGGAGTCGTATAATCTTAAGTGTTGATAGTGTTTTTTGTGTAGTGGAGTCGTATAATCTTAAGTGTTGATAGTGTTTTTTGTGTAGTGGAGTCGTATAATCTTAAGTGTTGATAGTGTTTTGTGTAATGGAGTCGTATAATCTTAAGTGTTGATAGTGTTTTTTGTGTAGTGGAGTCGTATAGTCTTAAGTGTTGATAGTGTTTTTGTGTAATGGAGTCGTATAATCTTAAGTGTTGATAGTGTTTTTTGTGTAGTGGAGTCGTATAATCTTAAGTGTTGATATTGTTTTTGTGTAGTGGAGTCGTATAATCGTAAGTGTTGATAGTGTTTTTGTGTAGTGGAGTCGTATAATCTTAAGTGTTGATAGTGTTTTTTGTATAGTGGAGTCGTATAATCTTAAGTGTTGATAGTGTTTTTTGTGTAGTGGAGTCGTATAATCGTAAGTGTTGATAGTGTTTTTTGTGTAGTGGAGTCGTATAATCTTAAGTGTTGATAGTGTTTTTTGTGTAGTGGAGTCGTATAATCTTAAGTGTTGATAGTGTTTTTTGTGTAGTGGAGTCGTATAATCTTAAATGTTGATAGTGTTTTTTGTGTAGTAGAGTCGTATAATCTTAAGTGTTGATAGTGTTTTTTGTGTAGTGGAGTCGTATAATCTTAAGTGTTGATAGTGTTTTTTGTGTAGTGGAGTCGTATAATCTTAAGTGTTGATAGTGTTTTTTGTGTAGTGGAGTCGTATAATCTTAAGTGTTGATAGTGTTTTTTGTGTAGTGGAGTCGTATAATCTTAAGTGTTGATAGTGTTTTTTGTGTAGTGTTTTGTTGATCATTGTTTGTCCTTTTTATTTTTGCCATTTAATAATTGTTCTTTCCTTCTTCTATTTACAGCTTCGGATTTCTCCTTAGGAATCTTCAAACTTTTCTTGGTGAGAAAAAGCATGAGAAGAATAATCTGAAATATTCAAAACGTTTAATCATATTAAATAGTATGCATATTTTGTATGGCAGGCTTCATTCCCAAACAAAATATACAAAATTAAATATAGTTTAATCTTATCTTTTTCGATATAAAAATGTTTGAAGCCCCTGAAATTGAGATCAATTTTAGTTGGATTTAGAGTTAATTATTTTTCCACAAATATTCATGCGTTTTGATAAGAGTAAATATACTTATTTCCCCCCAAATTGATTGCAATTGATAATAACCTGTTTTTATAGTGTAATGGTTTAGACATATTTAATTCAATATATAAACATATCAGTTTGTGCTTACTGATGGGTTTTCTATTAACAGCCATGTACTATATATTATGATACATTATATATTTATTATGATTTATTAATATTATTTATTATCAAATGTTATTTTATTCCAGAAATACATCATGCACTAAATTAGATATATACGATTTTTTCATTTTTTCTTTATTTACATAAAAGTAATTTTGAATTAAAAATAAACAACATGAAACATGTTAGAAAGCAAATCTCATCTATTTTGAATTGAACTATGGACATTCTCTTATGTAAACATGAATATGTTAAAAATAGGTGACCCTGGCCGATTTTGATAATTCTGTCTACATATATTCTACTGGAGTGAAATATCTTGACTAATCCTGTAATTTGATTGGTCAATCAAGCCGAGGATATGAGCCCGTATCGCCGTGGTAGGGCCGGGGATATGGACAGGATGTTTTTGTGAAATCGCGTCTCATCATCGCTTCATACTTTTACTCATTTTGAAAAATTAAATACAATAAGAAAATGCTAAAAACAATTTGTTTGTACGGATTGTTTTTCCCATATCCCTTCCTATATTAATAGTTTCTGTTTGTCAAAAGGGGTGATAATCAAACCGAACCAAACAAAGCAAAAACAAGTTGTAAGGACAAGAAGGTATGCTTGTATTTTTCTTCAAATTTAGATACTCAACATTGCAGACATGCAAGGCCTTTTTCTATATTTTAGTAATAGTCATCGGCAGTAATATCAGTACACTCCACTCCTTAGAGTCATTGCTTGTGAGTAGTTTTTCTATTGCTAGTTTAATCGGAACACTCCAGTATAATATAATTGTTATTCGGGCTTCACAGGGGATACGGATTCATATTTCTATACATCCGATACAAAATTTATTGACGATTGAACATAGATAAACGCTGCCGAAAAACATTCTCAAATTAAACCAGACAATTTGTTAGTGCATCACAAAATATTTGATTCATTTGTCGCAAAGGTGGAAGACTTAATAAACGTTCAGAATCTGCAGTTTCCTTAACAAATTAGACCTAGGGTGGGAAAAACGTTTAACGTTAACTTGTAAGCCATACTTGTTAATTTCAGCTACCTGACTCTGATTTATCTCCCTTTTTTAAATAAAGTTATAATATTTCGAAGTTTCAACAACCCAGGTATTTGAACTATTAGAGAATATCACAAATGACTCAACTATATTTTACTCAATGCCTTTAGTGACTTTGGACGACGCCCTGGTGATTATTTTAGATTGCAAGTATCCAATGTTTAATATTAGATAATGATAAAATAAATGTTATTTGATACCTTTTTTCATTTACTACTTTTTACTGGTTTACACATCGTCGCTAAAAGTTCCTGTTTGCATAAATCGCCATTTTGGGGTTCAGAAATCCAACATGTCTGATTATAGCAATATGATGGAAGAGAAGCACATCCTAACTCGACAAACAGTTTTATTGAGATGATATATATTTAAACTGAGGCATACAAAATATTCGTTTGACAGGTTCCGTTTCGTGTCGGTAGTAAAACGTCATTGGCCACCTTCATATTCCCAACTGACCAACAACTCTTTACATATAAAAGTGTTATTCCTTAATTCGATATGACACAGAATATATAACGACGGATTTACATATAGCGGACAAAAAGGGAAAAACAAACAGAAGATGCACTATTTGCACTAGCGTAAACAGCTTAATAAGATTATTATAATACTTAAGAATTCACAAGAACAGTTGTTTTGGTAAACAAACATTAATCTGATTGAAATCGCGTTGTCAACAAATTAATACGCAATTTATGCATTTTACATGTAAATAATGGCTATTTTTCTATTATATAATATTTGTTTGAGTTTAAAAGAGTACTTAGAATGACGCATTAACTTGTATTTGTTTTGCTTGTTATATACATGTAATGATAAAATTGTATGATGTATAATCAAATTATAATTGTATTTATAGGGAAAACACGTGTCGTTTTATACCGAAGGAGAGTTTGAAGATACCAAAGAGACAATTAGAATCCGCATATCGAAGCAGTACAAACAACACAATGGCCAAAAAAAGGACAAACAAGGATCTACAAAACACACACATAAAGCTAAAGATCGAGTAACACGAACCCCACTAAAACCGGGATGAACTCAGGTGCTCCAGAAGGAGTTGTGGAGTAGTGAATTTTTAAAGCGGTCATAATTCGTGTTTTCAAAGTAAACATATAAGCTAACTAGCTTTTGCGTGTATATGTAATATATTTATCAATAATGCTACATTAAGTCTTATATGCGATTGTAGTAGTGAAATTCAATTACATTTTGAGGAAGACATCCTTTTCAAATGGTTATCTTTTTTTCTGAGGATACCACCTGAAAAATCTCAGGTACTTGTCATTACGATTTATGTTTCTAAATTTGGAGTCGTATAATCTTAAGTGTTGATAGTGTTTTTTTGTGTAGTGGAGTCGTATACTCTTCAGTGTTTATAGTGTTTTTTTTGTATAGTGGAGTCGTATAATCTTAAGAGTTGATATTGTTTTTGTGTAGTGGAGTCGTATAGTCTTAAGTGTTGATAGTGTTTTTTGTGTAGTGGAGTCGCATACTCTTAAGTGTTGATAGTGTTTTTTGTGTAGTGGAGTCGTATAATCTTAAGTGTTGATAGTGTTTTATGTGTAGTGGAGTCGTATAATCGTAAGTGTTGATAGTGTTTTTTGTGTAGTGGAGTCGTATAATCTTAAGTGTTGATAGTGTTTTTTGTGTAGTGGAGTCGTATAATCTTAAGTGTTGATAGTGTTTTATGTGTAGTGGAGTCGTATAATCGTAAGTGTTGATAGTGTTTTTTGTGTAGTGGAGTCGTATAATCGTAAGTGTTGATAGTGTTTTTTGTGTAGTGGAGTTGTATAATCTTAAGTGTTGATAGTGTTTTTTGTGTAGTGGAGTCGTATAATCTTAAGTGTTGATAGTGTTTTTTGTGTAGTGGAGTCGTATAATCTTAAGTGTTGATAGTGTTTTTTGTGTAGTGGAGTCGTATAATCTTAAGTGTTGATAGTGTTTTTTGTGTAGTGGAGTCGTATAATCTTAAGTGTTGATAGTGTTTTTTGTGTAGTGGAGTCGTATAATCTTAAGTGTTGATAGTGTTTTTTGTGTAGTGGAGTCGTATAATCTTAAGTGTTGATAGTGTTTTTTGTGTAGTGGAGTCGTATAATCTTAAGTGTTGATAGTGTTTTTTGTGTAGTGGAGTCGTATAATCTTAAGTGTTGAAAGTGTTTTTGTGTAGTGTTTTGTTGATCATTGTTTGTTCTTTTTATTTTTGCCATTTGATAATTGTTCTTTCCTTCTTCTATTTACAGCTTCGGATTTCTCCTTAGGAATCTTCAAACTTTTCTTGGTGAGAAAAAACATGAGAAGAATAATCTGAAATATTCAAAACGTTTAATCATATTAAATAGTATGCATATTTTGTATGGCAGATTTCATTCCCTAACAAAATATACAAAGTTAAATATAGTTTAATCTTATCTTTTTCGATATATAAACATGTTTGAAGCCTGAAATTGAGATTAATTTTAGTTTGATTTAGAGTTAATTATTTTTCCACAAATATTCATGCGTTTTGATAAGAGTCAATATACTTATTTTCCACCCAAATTGATTGAAATTGATAATAACCTGTTTTTATAGTGTAATGGTTTAGACATATTTAATTCAATATATAAACATATCAGTTTGTGCTTACTGATGGGTTTTCTATTAACAGCCATGTACTATATATTATGATACATTATATATTTATTATGATTTATTAATATTATTTATTATCAAATGTTATTTTATTCCAGAAATACATCATGCGCACTAAATTAGATATATACGATTTTATTATTTTTTTATTTATTTACATAAAAGTAATTATGAATTAAAAATAAACAACATGAAACCTGTTAGAAAGCACATCTCATCTATTTTGAATTGAACTATGGACATTCTCTTATGTAAACATGAATATGTTAAAAATAGGTGACCCTAGCCGATTTTGATAATTCTGTCTACATATATTCTACTGGAGTGAAATATCTTGACTAATCCTGTAATTTGATTGGTCAATCAAGCCGAGGATATGAGCCCGTATCGCCGTGGTAGGGCCGGGGATATGGACAGGATGTTTTTGTGAAATCGCGTCTCATCATCGCTTCATAATTTTACTCATTTTGAATAATTAATGACAATAAGAAAATGCTAAAAACAATTTGTTTGTACGGATTGTTTTTCCCATATCCCTTCCTATATTAATAATTTCTGTTTGTCAGAAGGGGTGATAACCAAACCGGATCAAGCAGAACAAAAACAAATTGTAAGGACAAGAAGGTATGCTTTTATTTTTCTTCAAATTTAGATACTCAACATTGCAGACATGCAAGGCCTGTTTTCTATATTTTAGTAATAGTCATGGTTAGTAATATCAGTACACTCCACTCCTTAGAGTCATTGCTTGTTTAATCTGAACACACCAGTAGAATATAATTGTTATTCGGGATTCACAGGGGATACGGATTCATATTTTTATACATCCGATACAAAATTTATTGACGATTGAACATAGATAAGCGCTGCCGAAAAACATTCTCAAATTAAACCAGACAATTTGTTAGTGCATCACAAAATATTTGATTCATTTGTCGCAAACGTGGAAGACTTAATAAACGTTCAGAATCTGCAGTTTCCTTAACACATACCTCGGAATATTGCTCACTTCAATGACGATGCACATGGTGTCGCCCATTTGAACGACAAAAAATGATAATACACCTATTAGAGAGTAACACCCGTTTTCAATGGGCAAAGTGTTTCCGATTTGATTCATGTACATGTTGGGACCATGGTAGGGACATACTTCATGACTATGCGACTGGGAAAAGGCACAATAATAATTTAAAAATAAAATGAAAAACAAAAAATACCACACTGTCGGAACCTTCCTGAAATCGCTTACAGATTCTATCATATACGTTAAGTTGAATCGAGTACAAATCAAGAGTAAAACTCTGAAACCTGTCTGGCAAAGGTAGCATAGAGTCAAGTTTTGAAATTTTTACACCTTAAGTTCTATATAAGGTATATTTGAAACCAAATGTCATGCGATGCTATCCATGGGTACCATCGTATTGTCCTTGAAATTTTATAGATACGGCTATATATGGCCATTTTTTTTCAAGTAAAAACAAACACGTTAGCAAATTATTTTCCTTGTAAACAAGACCAATATTGTACAAGATTACTTTGTAATGGAGTTGATAGTGTTATATGTTGTAGCATTGATACATTGTGTCCTTCAAAATTGTTGATAGAATAAAATTATATCAATGTTCTGCTGGTCGTTTATCCGTTTATCGGCTATTGACATCTTAAAACACACTTCATTGATTTAATTAAAGACCAGACAGAATAAATCAGTATTTTACATTTAAATATACAAGTTAATTACCGGTATACGTGTTTAATGTGGTGTTGAGTGGAAGCTTAATTAAAATCTAACTTTAACATACTTTGAAAATCAGATGCTTTGACAACAAACATCAATATTTACTCACTTGGTGCTTTTTAATTGTTTATAATAATAGTATATTGTATTGTGATTTTAATTTCTTTTTCTTTTTCTTGTGTACCCTATGTTGCCAGTTTCTCTGCATTGTCCTTTTGTGATTGTTCCTTCGATATTCTCTAACGTTTATTATAAATGCAATGTGGTAAAAGGAAAAACAATAAACACCACACTGTGGGACCTGTAGCAAACTCCAATAGAAAAAACAATAAACACCACACTGTGGGAACAGTAGCAAACTCCAATAGAAAAACAACAAACACCATACTGTGGGCACAGTAGCAAACTCCAATAGAATAAACAATAAACACCACACTGTGGGAACTGTAGCAAACTCCAATAGAAAAAACAATAAACACCACACTGTGGGAACAGTAGCAAACTCCAATAGAAAAAACAATAAACATCACACTGTGGGAACAGTAGCAAACTCCAATAGAAAAACAACAAACACCACACTGTGGGTACAGTAGCAAACTCCAATAGAAAAACAATAAACACCACACTGTGGGAACTGTAGCAAACTCCAATAGAAAAAACAATAAACACCACACTGTGGGAACAGTAGCAAACTCCAATAGAAAAAACAATAAACACCACACTGTGGGAACAGTAACAAACTCCAATAGAAAAAACAATAAACACCACACTGTGGGAACAGTAGCAAACTCCAATAGAAAAAACAATAAACACCACACTGTGGGAACAGTAGCAAACTCCAATAGAAAAACAACAAACACCACACTGTGGGTACAGTAGCAAACTCCAATAGAAAAACAATAAACACCACACTGTGGGAACTGTAGCAAACTCCAATAGAAAAAACAATAAACACCACACTGTGGGAACAGTAGCAAACTCCAATAGAAAAACAACAAACACCACACTGTCGGAACAGTAGCAAACTCCAATAGAAAAAACAATAAACACCACACTGTGGGAACAGTAGCAAACTCCAATAGAAAAACAACAAACACCACACTGTGGGTACAGTAGCAAACTCCAATAGAAAAACAATAAACACCACACTGTGGGAACTGTAGCAAACTCCAATAGAAAAAACAATAAACACCACACTGTGGGAACAGTAGCAAACTCCAATACAAAAAACAATAAACACCACACTGTGGGAACAGTAGCAAACTCCAATAGAAAAACAACAAACACCACACTGTGGGTACAGTAGCAAACTCCAATAGAAAAACAACAAACACCACACTGTGGGTACAGTAGCAAACTCCAATAGAAAAACAATAAACACCACACTGTGGGAACTGTAGCAAACTCCAATAGAAAAACAACAAACACCACACTGTGGGCACAATAGCAAACTCCAATAGAAAAACAACAAACACCACACTGTGGGCACAATAGCAAACTCCAATAGAAAAACAACAAACACCACACTGTCGGAACAGTAGCAAACTCCAATAGAAAAAACAACAAACACCACACTGTGGGCACAATAGCAAACTCCAATAGAAAAACAATAAACACCACACTGTCGGATCAGTAGCAAACTCCAATAGAAAAAACAACAAACACCACACTGTGGGAACAGTAGCAAACTCCAATAGAAAAACAATAAACACCACACTGTGGGAACAGTAGCAAACTCCAATAGAAAAACAACAAACACCACACTGTGGGCACAGTAGCAAACTCCAATAGAAAAACAATAAACACCACACTGTGGGAACTGTAGCAAACTCCAATAGAAAAACAACAAACACCACACTGTGGGAACAGTAGCAAACTCCAATAGAAAAAACAACAAACACCACACTGTGGGAACTGTAGCAAACTCCAATAGAAAAACAATAAACACCACACTGTGGGAACAGTAGCAAACTCCAATAGAAAAAACAATAAACACTACACTGTGGGAACAGTAGCAAACTCCAATAGAAAAACAACAAACACCACACTGTGGGTACAGTAGCAAACTCCAATAGAAAAACAATAAACACCACACTGTGGGAACTGTAGCAAACTCCAATAGAAAAAACAATAAACACCACACTGTGGGAACAGTAGCAAACTCCAATAGAAAAAACAATAAACACCACACTGTGGGAACAGTAACAAACTCCAATAGAAAAAACAATAAACACCACACTGTGGGAACAGTAGCAAACTCCAATAGAAAAAACAATAAACACCACACTGTGGGAACAGTAGCAAACTCCAATAGAAAAACAACAAACACCACACTGTGGGTACAGTAGCAAACTCCAATAGAAAAACAATAAACACCACACTGTGGGAACTGTAGCAAACTCCAATAGAAAAAACAATAAACACCACACTGTGGGAACAGTAGCAAACTCCAATAGAAAAACAACAAACACCACACTGTCGGAACAGTAGCAAACTCCAATAGAAAAAACAATAAACACCACACTGTGGGAACAGTAGCAAACTCCAATAGAAAAACAACAAACACCACACTGTGGGTACAGTAGCAAACTCCAATAGAAAAACAATAAACACCACACTGTGGGAACTGTAGCAAACTCCAATAGAAAAACAACAAACACCACACTGTGGGCACAATAGCAAACTCCAATAGAAAAACAACAAACACCACACTGTGGGCACAATAGCAAACTCCAATAGAAAAACAACAAACACCACACTGTCGGAACAGTAGCAAACTCCAATAGAAAAAACAACAAACACCACACTGTGGGCACAATAGCAAACTCCAATAGAAAAACAATAAACACCACACTGTCGGATCAGTAGCAAACTCCAATAGAAAAAACAACAAACACCACACTGTGGGAACAGTAGCAAACTCCAATAGAAAAACAATAAACACCACACTGTGGGAACAGTAGCAAACTCCAATAGAAAAACAACAAACACCACACTGTGGGCACAGTAGCAAACTCCAATAGAAAAACAATAAACACCACACTGTGGGAACTGTAGCAAACTCCAATAGAAAAACAACAAACACCACACTGTGGGAACAGTAGCAAACTCCAATAGAAAAAACAACAAACACCACACTGTGGGAACAGTAGCAAACTCCAATAGAAAAAACAATAAACACCACACTGTGGGAACTGTAGCAAACTCCAATAGAAAAACAACAAACACCACACTGTGGGAACTGTAGCAAACTCCAATAGAATAAACAATAAACACCACACTGTGGGAACAGTAGCAAACTCCAATAGAAAAAACAATAAACACCACACTGTGGGAACTGTAGCAAACTCCAATAGAAAAACAACAAACACCACACTGTGGGCACAATAGCAAACTCCAATAGAAAAACAACAAACACCACACTGTGGGCACAATAGCAAACTCCAATAGAAAAACAATAAACACCACACTGTGCGAACTGTAGCAAATTCCAATAGAAAAAACAATAAACACCACACTGTGGGAACAGTAGCAAACTCCAATAGAAAAACAACAAACACCATACTGTGGGAACTGTAGCAAATTCCAATAGAAAAACAATAAACACCACACTGTGGGCACAATAGCAAACTCCAATAGAAAAACAATAAACACCACACTGTGGGAACTGTAGCAAACTCCAATAGAAAAAACAATAAACACCACATTGTGGGAACTGTAGCAAACTCCAATAGAAAAAACAATAAACATCACACTGTGGGTACAGTAGCAAACTCCAATAGAAAAACAACAAACACCACACTGTGGGAACAGTAGCAATCTCCAATAGAAAAACAACAAACACCACACTGTGGGAACTGTAGCAAACTCCAATGGAAAAAACAATAAACACCACACTGTGGGAACAGTAGCAAACTCCAATAGAACAAACAATAAACACCACACTGTGGGAACAGTAGCAAACTCCAATAGAAAAAACAATAAACACCACACTGTTGGAACTGTAGCAAACTCCAATAGAAAAACAACAAACACCATACTGTGGGAACTGTAGCAAACTCCAATAGAAAAAACAATAAACACCACACTGTGGGAACAGTAGCAAACTCCAATAGAAAAAACAATAAACACCACACTGTGGGAACAGTAGCGAACTCCAATAGAAAAAACAATAAACACCACACTGTGGGAACAGTAGCAAACTCCAATAGAAAAACAACAAACACCATACTGTGGGAACTGTAGCAAACTCCAATAGAAAAACAATAAACACCACACTATGGGCACAATAGCAAACTCCAATAGAAAAACAATAAACACCACACTGTTGGAACTGTAGCAAACTCCAATAGAAAAACAACAAACACCACACTGTGGGCACAATAGCAAACTCCAATAGAAAAACAACAAACACCACACTGTGGGCACAATAGCAAACTCCAATAGAAAAACAACAAACACCATACTGTGGGAACTGTAGCAAACTCCAATAGAAAAAACAATAAACACCACACTGTGGGAACAGTAGCAAACTCCAATAGAAAAAACAATAAACACCACACTGTTGGAACTGTAGCAAACTCCAATAGAAAAACAACAAACACCACACTGTGGGAACTGTAGCAAACTCCAATAGAAAAAACAACAAACACCACACTGTGTGCACAATAGCAAACTCCAATAGAAAAACAATAAACACCACACTGTGGGAACTGTAGCAAACTCCAATAGAAAAAACAATAAACCCCACACTGTGGGAACAGTAGCAAACTCCAATAGAAAAAACAATAAACATCACACTGTGGGTACAGTAGCAAACTCCAATAGAAAAACAACAAACACCACACTGTGGGAACTGTAGCAAACTCCAATAGAAAAACAACAAACACCATACTGTGGGAACTGTAGCAAACTCCAATAGAAAAACAACAAACACCACACTGTGGGAACTGTAGCAAACTCCAATAGAAAAAACAATAAACACCACACTGTGGGAACAGTAGCAAACTCCAATAGAAAAAACAATAAACACCACACTGTGGGAACAGTAGCAAACTCCAATAGAAAAAACAATAAACACCACACTGTGGGAACAGTAGCAAACTCCAATAGAAAAAACAACAAACACCACACTGTGGGAACAGTAGCAAACCCCAATAGAAAAACAATAAATACCACACTGTGGGAACAGTAGCAAACTCCAATAGAAAAAACAACAAACACCACACTGTGGGAACAGTAGCAAACTCCAATAGAAAAACAACAAACACCATACTGTGGGAACTGTAGCAAACTCCAATAGAATAAACAATAAACACCACACTGTGGGAACAGTAGCAAACTCCAATAGAAAAACAACAAACACCATACTGTGGGAACTGTAGCAAACTCCAATAGAATTAACAATAAACACCACACTGTGGGAACAGTAGCAAACTCCAATAGAAAAAACAATAAACACCACACTGTGGGAACTGTAGCAAACTCCAATAGAAAAACAACAAACACCACACTGTGGGAACAGTAGCAAACTCCAATAGAATAAACAATAAACACCACACTGTGGGAACAGTAGCAAACTCCAATAGAAAAAACAATAAACACCACACTGTGGGAACAGTAGCAAACTCCAATAGAAAAAACAATAAACACCACACTGTGGGAACAGTAGCAAACCCCAATAGAAAAACAATAAACACCACACTGTGGGAACAGTAGCAAACTCCAATAGAAAAAACAACAAACACCACACTGTGGGAACAGTAGCAAACTCCAATAGAAAAACAACAAACACCATACTGTGGGAACTGTAGCAAACTCCAATAGAATAAACAATAAACACCACACTGTGGGAACAGTAGCAAACTCCAATAGAAAAAACAATAAACACCACACTGTGGGAACTGTAGCAAACTCCAATAGAAAAACAACAAACACCACACTGTGGGCACAATAGCAAACTCCAATAGAAAAACAACAAACACCACACTGTGGGCACAATAGCAAACTCCAATAGAAAAACAACAAACACCACACTGTCGGAACAGTAGCAAACTCCAATAGAAAAAACAATAAACACCACACTGTGGGAACTGTAGCAAACTCCAATAGAAAAACAACAAACACCACACTGTGGGCACAATAGCAAACTCCAATAGAAAAACAACAAACACCACACTGTGGGCACAATAGCAACTCCAATAGAAAAACAACAAACACCACACTGTCGGAACAGTAGCAAACTCCAATAGAAAAAACAACAAACACCACACTGTGGGCACAATAGCAAACTCCAATAGAAAAACAACAAACACCACACTGTTGGAACTGTAGCAAACTCCAATAGAAAAAACAACAAACACCACACTGTGGGCACAATAGCAAACTCCAATAGAAAAACAACAAACACCACACTGTGGGAACAGTAGCAAACTCCAAAAGGAAAAACAACAAACACCACACTGTGGGAACAGTAGCAAACTCCAATAGAAAAAACAATAAACACCACACTGTGGGAACAGTAGCAAACTCCAATAGAAAAAACAATAAACACCACACTGTGGGAACAGTAGCAAACTCCAATAGAAAAACAACAAACACCACACTGTGGGAACTGTAGCAAACTCCAATAGAAAAAACAATAAACACCACACTGTGGGAACTGTAGCAAACTCCAATAGAAAAACAACAAACACCACACTGTGGGCACAATAGCAAACTCCAATAGAAAAACAACAAACACCACACTGTGGGCACAATAGCAAACTCCAATAGAAAAACAACAAAACCACACTGTCGGAACAGTAGCAAACTCCAATAGAAAAAACAACAAACACCACACTGTGGGAATTGTAGCAAACTCCAATAGAAAAACAACAAACACCACACTGTGGGAACTGTAGCAAACTCCAAAAGGAAAAACAACAAACACCACACTGTGGGAACAGTAGCAAACTCCAATAGAAAAACAACAAACACCACACTGTGGGCACAATAGCAAACTCCAATAGAAAAACAACAAACACCACACTGTGGGCACAATAGCAAACTCCAATAGAAAAACAACAAAACCACACTGTCGGAACAGTAGCAAACTCCAATAGAAAAAACAACAAACACCACACTGTGGGAATTGTAGCAAACTCCAATAGAAAAACAACAAACACCACACTGTGGGAACTGTAGCAAACTCCAAAAGGAAAAACAACAAACACCACACTGTGGGAACAGTAGCAAACTCCAATAGAAAAACAACAAACACCACACTGTGGGCACAATAGCAAACTCCAATAGAAAAACAACAAACACCACACTGTGGGAACTGTAGCAAACTCCAATAGAAAAACAACAAACACCACACTGTGGGAACTGTAGCAAACTCCAATAGGAAAAACAACAAACACCACACTGTGGGAACAGTAGCAAACTCCAATAGAAAAACAACAAAAACCACACTGTGGGAACAGTAGCAAACTCCAATAGAAAAACAACAAAAACCACACTGTGGGAACAGTAGCAAACTCCAATAGAAAAACAACAAACACCACACTGTGGGAACAGTAGCAAACTCCAATAGAAAAACAATAAACACCACACTGTGGGAACAGTAGCAAACTCCAATAGAAAAACAACAAACACCACACTGTGGGAACTGTAGCAAACTCCAATAGAAAACAAAATAAACACCACACTGTGGGAACAGTAGCAAACTCCAATAGAAAAACAACAAACACCACACTGTGGGAACAGTAGCAAACTCCAATAGAAAAACAACAAACACCACACTGTGGGAACAGTAGCAAACTCCAATAGAAAACACAATAAACACCACACTGTGGGAACAGTAGCAAACCCCAATAGAAAAACAACACACACCACACTGTGGGAACAGTAGCAAACCCCAATAGAAAAACAATAAACACCACACTGTGGGAACAGTAGCAAACCCCAATAGAAAAACAACACACACCACACTGTGGGAACAGTAGCAAACTCCAATAGAAAAACAACAAACACCACACTGTCGGAACAGTAGCAAACTCCAATAGAAAAACAACAAACACCACATTGTGGGCACAATAGCAAACTCCAATAGAAAAACAAGAAACACCACACTGTGGGAACAGTAGCAAACTCCAATAGAAAAACAACAAACACCACACTGTCGGAACAGTAGCAAACTCCAATAGAAAAACAAGAAACACCACACTGTCGGAACAGTAGCAAACTCCAATAGAAAAACAACAAACACCACATTGTGGGCACAATAGCAAACTCCAATAGAAAAACAACAAACACCACACTGTGTAACAGTAGCAAGCTCCAATAGAAAAACAACAAACACCACACTGTCGGAACAGTAGCAAACTCCAATAGAAAAACAACAAACACCACATTGTGGGCACAATAGCAAACTCCAATAGAAAAACAAGAAACACCACACTGTGGGAACAGTAGCAAACTCCAATAGAAAAACAACAAACACCACACTGTGGGAACAGTAGCAAGCTCCAATAGAAAAACAAGAAACACCACACTGTGGGAACAGTAGCAAGCTCCAATAGAAAAACAACAAACACCACACTGTGGGAACAGTAGCAAGCTCCAATAGAAAAAACAAGAAACACCACACTGTGGGAACAGTAACAAACTCCAATAGAAAAACAACAATCACCACACTGTGGGAACAGTAGCAAACTAAATTAGAACAATTGTGAAAAGAGACAACATTGATACCCAGAACACACATATACAAGACCACCCGCTTTCCTGGATTGGTATAGACATTTCAATAAAATGCGGTGGTGTTAAACTAGTTTTATGTGGCAAAAGGAGGGGCGAAGTTCTTAAGTAGCACGTCGTTTCGGTATGAAATGCTTGCTTAACAAAAGAAGATCATCATGAAAAATCTTAAAATTCAGCGCATTTTTGTTTTACCGATCAAAATGTCTTATATCTCTTATTCAAATTTATATGCCAATGTCACGATCCATAATTATTAACAACACAAACACCAGTTGTACAAGAGGAGATAATTTGATTACATTGTTTATATGAGTAGCATAACACTTTGTTTCTGCTACGACTTATTTTTCCAACATTGTCAACATTGTCACTTAAGTTAGTAAGAAAATAATGAGTTAACTTTAACCAGCAATAATGACTTTTACTGTCATGCAAGTTTTGATTGATTACAAGGCAGGAAACAAATTGTCAATTATTTCCAGTAATAAAAGAACCGCTTTGTCTTTATTTAAGAAAAAAATAGTATCCCTGACGACAAAATGGTTAGATAAGGGTAATAACAAAATTACCGAACTCCGAACAATCTTACAAAGGGAAAGTCAAAACTCATAATTATACAAACAGACAAAAATCAGTCAACAACCGGAAAACTGTGAAAACCGTAATGACCCTGACTTGGTACAGGCATTTCTAAAGAAATGGTGGGTTGAATCAGATTTTAAATCGCCAAACCTCCCGCTCTCATTACGGTTCAAAGGTTTCGGCTGTCACTATAACAGTATTTAAATACAGGAACAAAATAGGTAAAATAGTTGTCAAAACAGTACCATATTCGGTGACGTAAATGTCAAAAATATCTTTACGTCACACATTGATAAAAAAATATCCTTGACATTTTTCTTGACTTCTTTATCTTTATACATTTTCACTATATGAAAATGCATCGCTTATAATCGAACTAAATAACTTTGGTTTTTTTTCTGTTCTGTAAATAATCCAATTGAAATTATATTTGACAAACAATAGAAGACAAAAATAACGTTTTTGCGCATATTTTGGCCGTCTTGATCTTATTATTGCTTTGATGTGTACAGTGAAATGATGATATCAGTATACTGTAGTATGAATCGTTATTAAATGTAACAAGTTGAAGAATATTTTTATCGATGTTTCAGAGATATCTTGTTGATAAAATACTGATTTCACAGTATTTCTTTTGAATTCAGAAATGGGAAAGATGGCTGTTTCTCTATTTCATATATTGTACTTTTATGCTTTGAAAGTTAAAATTAACTTATTCACTACAAGTATTAAGGTTTTTATTCTAAACCTTGAATTTCGTGGGGGTTTTGTTTGTCTGGCCTGTGTTGCTCGTCTGTTTAGTTTTGTCCTGCGTTTTTGTCTTGTTTACCTTATTCTGTGTCTTTTGCCCAATGTTACCTGTGTCTGGATTGTCCATTCTTAATTGCCCCTCTTTTTATTTTACGTTTATTATCTACAGCAAAATATCTTTTAAATGATAAGGAACACATATATTCAATCTGCTTCAGAACAAAAATGTTTTGACTCCAAATATTGTACTATATACGTTAAAGGATGGACATAGATATCCACTAACCGAAATGAAAAATAGATACAAAAACGTCTTCATTTGTCAATAGAGATGGGCATTTAATTTTCATCGATGTATTTGATGAGCCGAACGTATCGAGTGTCTAATATGTCCATGACTATTTACAGTCAATATATATTTACGCCACAGACAGTAATTAATTTTACATTTATCACACAAGTGACAGTTACCCAAACACTTCATTCAGCTAATTAAAGACTACAGACATGATCAATAAGATGATATTTACATTGTATGGTTTACCATCTTAGTCCTGTAAAATGACGAAGATATTAACAAAATACTAAAACATTGTATGGTTCACCATCTTAGTCCTGTAAAATGACGAAGATATTAACAAAATACTAAAACATTGAATGGTTCACCATCTTAGTCCTGTAAAATGACGAAGACATTAACACAATACTAAAACATTGTATGGTTCACCATCTTAGTCCTGTAAAATGACGAAGATATTAACAAATTACTAATACATTGTATGGTTCACCATCTTAGTCCTGTAAAATGACGAAGATATTAACAAAATACTAAAACATTGTATGGTTCACCATCTTAGTCCTGTAAAATGACGAAGATATTAACAAAATACTAAAACATTGTATGGTTCACCATCTTAGTCCTGTAAAATGACGAAGATATTAACAAAATACTAAAACATTGTATGGTTCACCATCTTAGACCTGTAAAATGACGAAGATATTAACAAAATACTAAAACATTGTATGGTTCACCATCTTAGTCCTGTAAAATGACGAAGATATCAACAAAATACTAAAACATTATATGGTTCACCATCTTAGTCCTGTAAAATGACGAAGATATCAACAAAATACTAAAACATTGTATGGTTCACCATCTTAGTCCTGTAAAATGACGAAGATATTAACAAAATACTAAAACATTGTATGGTTCACCATCTTAGTGCTGTAGAATGACGAAGATATCAACAAAATACTAAAACATTGTATGGTTCACCATCTTAGTCCTGTAAAATGACGAAGATATACCCAAATACTAACGTAGGACATTGAAACTATTTACTTGCAATAGTTTTCCGTTTGAAATGATATTATATACATGTAGTTTATTATAAACCCCTCCACTATTTATTGTTGTACTTGTACCAATCCAGACAAATGAGAGGTCATATATAGATGTGTTATAGAGGTATCAATTTTGCCTTTGCTTCTATGAGTTTTCGATTACATTTTCGAACTGTTCTGATGGTGTGGTATTTTTTTCCATTTAAGGTGGTACCTAACATTACAGGGAGATAACTCTTTAAAATCAGTTGAACGTTTTGATCATATGATGTTTGTATGCAAATTTCAAGCATCTCGGTGATCAAAACCACAAAGAGAAAAGCTGTTATGTGGCTAGTGAATTTTTAGCTCTGAGTCTGTTGGTTGGAATTTGTTAAAATTTTGATATTTATTACAGTGGATATATTCAAACACACTGCCAAAAAAAATTAGAAAATTGAACGAGCAAATCAAATTTTACCTGAAGTGTATGGTACCACCTTAATTTTACATAAAAACGTAGATATCAAATTAAATGTGTACGATGTGTTTCTGGAGAAATATACACCAGGTACGTTCAAATTCAAAATATTTGAAAGCCAAATAATTTAAAAGATATCCTATTCATTTATTTAGTGATAATCTTTTTGAACTATTTGAAGCTACCTTTTTAAACTATTCAAATTTGCTTTAAAATAAAGTACAATACTCATCCTTTAAAATTTCAAAAATAGTAAGACCTTTTAGGTTTAGATTGATCAAATAAAGTAACAAATAGTTCAATATAGTTTGACGTAAAGCATATGTCAGATAGCTCCATGAAACCATTTATTTTTCCATTATTTATATTCTGGTATTTTATGGTAATTAAGGGTAATCTAAGGAGAAACAAAATGACGTTGGCTCAGAAAGGACGACATATAACAAAAATTCGAAATATGGAGTCATTGCAAATTTTACATGTGGGTAGCAATATTTTGTACTTTCTATTATCATGTATGCTAACTTTGAATATCTACATTTAAGATTGATAATCGGGGATGCTGTTTGACTAAAAAAGATAGCTACACAGTGATGATCCATTATCGCACCAACCATGCGAACAGTCGATCCTTTGTGTCAACCCATTTCTCAAGAAGAATACTAGAACAAAGGTTCTTGCTGGTCTTAGACGGACAATAAACACATAGCTAGTCGTTGTGTTCATATTAGTAACGTAAAACACCGACACTTATGAAAAACTATATTAACACAATAGAAATGAATACCCCATATCAATCTTACTCACAATCATTAAATTACAATCAAATAGCCTTATAATGTCACTTTCAGATGTTCAAATATCTTCAATTTTAATTCATTCTAGCTCACCAATACCATTAAGGCTTGTAGCGCTCTCATTATAATACATGTTCCTAAATATACCTTCACCTTGACCTTCCCTGACCCACTGACGAATGCTCCAAGAAGTTAGCGATTCAAAATATCAAGAATCTTGCGACAAATAGCTTAGCTACGTTTGCTCTGCTTTTTCATACCACCAGTGATAATACTAATGTCTGTTTCAACCCTCATTACTGATATTATTCTATAAGATTTATTTGTAATTTGTGTTTATTTCATTTGATCTCATTGAGAGATTCCTCAGTATCAACAGACTGGCTCTATCACTAAAAGATATCGGTCAGTTTTACCTCCGATACATTATGACGTTAACGACAAAACGATAACGTTACTTGTTAAGGTCTCGACATACAGTATCGCTGTATTCTTTGTATGTATATTAGGGATATCAATTTTGCCTCTTTCTGCTATTTCCTATTAGGTTTTGGAACTGTTCTGACAGCGTGGTATTTTCTGGTTTTCGTTTTATCACTTCAAGAAATGGAACTCGGCTGCCTTAAATACAACAGGAGACAACCGTCCCATCGATTGATATCAAAGCAAAATTGGAAGATTAGTCTGATCACATGGTGCTTGCTTGATTCCACATATGTCAGTAGATTTATAGTAGCTTATGCCATATTTTCTTATAACTAACCAAGCATGACTTTCGTTTTTACCGCTTAGTTGTTACACGTTGTATTATAATAATTAAATAATGATCACTCAAGCATATCGAAAAGTATGGATTGATGTCAGGAGATTATACAATGTCCGAGACAATCTAAGACATACACACGAATTTCTTTTTTCATCCATAGGTAACAATTTGCTATTGGATATTCATATCATGATAATTTAAAGACAAATATCTGTATGCAAAATTTAGCCGTCTAATTTAAGATAGTAATGTCGGATTGAGTGCAGTCAAGGCAAAACCAAAAAAGAAAAATTATCAAATAATTTCATTTATTAACTGTATGACGAACACAGATTACCTAAATCCGAAGACTTATAATAGGCTGTAATCGTGGTTCAGATTAAGCTTACCAAAACGTATTTTTGTGCTTTTTGAATAAAGTTTAGTTTTATCTGGATGGTAGTTCTTAATTAGTCGACCTCCACAACGCGGATGATAATGTTTGTGTAGAGATATATTTGATCTTTGCTTATCTAAAACGTAATTAATACAGCTGTTTTTAACAGCTTAGATATTATACTTTATTTATCTATTTGTTTTGATGAAAGCCTGTTGAAGGTTGATCAACATTTATACATGTTTGCATCCGTATACACCCAATACTTTAAAATGGTTAAACCCCACTTCATATTTGTATCTTTTCCAATCCAAGACCTGCATTTCCAGCGCCTTATGTCGTGTTTTGTTTTGTGTACCCAATGATTTAAGATGAAAGTTGGGCATTTGTTTGTTGATATTGGTCGAATTGTTGACTGTTTAAACTTATTTTCATAATAATTATGAACTTAAATATTGCCGGTAAAATGCTTGTTTTCTGCTTCCATATTGTAGAATTATATCTCGATGGAAGGCCAAGCGATCATAGGTCTTAGATATGATGTCTATAGTTTGTTTTGTTTGCTTGATGGTGCTTAACGCCAGTTTCAACACTATTTCCGTTATATCGTGTTTTATTGGTAGAGGAAACGGGAGGAACCGGAGAAAACTACCGACCTGTCGCAAGTCACTGACAAACTTTATCACATAATGTTGTACACCTCGCCTTGATCAAGATTCGAACCTACAACATTAGTGGTGATAGGCATTGGTAGTTGTAAATCCAACTAGTATATAATCACGGTCACGACGACCCCAAATATGATGTTTAGGACACCAAATTGTGTATTTACTGTCATAATGGTAAAGTGTGTTTGTTTTCCTGACGCCTGATATGATATTCACTCCTTGTCTTGGTATAATCAACATTTCCTTAAGAACAATACCCCTATGAAGAATTCAAGCTACTGTACTAGTGGAACATATAATACATAGAGATTGAGAACCTATTATCCTTTATTATCTGGCTTAGTGCCGGTCACCTCAGATGCACATTGAAGTTGGGTTAGTGTTATGGTGTTTAACGCCACTTTCAACAATATTTCAATTATATCGTGATCGTCAGTTTTATGCGTGGAGGAAACCGGTATACCCGGAAAACCCCACCGACCCGTCGCAAGTCACTGACAAACGTTGCATCGAGTACACTTCGCCTCGGGCGGAACCTGAACTCACAACATTAGTGATGATATGCACTGATTGCACAGGTAATTGTAAATCCAACTACTATAGATCACGACTGCAATGGTCCCTCGCATACAAGTTTGATTAACATACATCAGTGATACATGAAGGAGAAGACTGTTACTTAACTTGTTTTATTTTCATTTTTATTTATTCTTATTTGAGTTTTGACCGCTTTGATGTATTGATATATTATTCTGTAGATATGTTTTCATCTAGAAGCTCTTACAATTGAAAAACACTCCAACCTCCTAGTATTGAAGCTTAAGGTACCGACGACCTTCTTCGGCACTGACGTGTGTTTTCCAGATCTATGAAGTTAACGGTACCGAATTGCATCTACACTGAATGTTTTTTTCAGATCTATTCATATTTGAAATATACAGTTCCTATATAATGTAACTTATTAGACTAAAGGCAATGAATCTAGCTCATGCATAGGTACACGCAGCTGACTTTGGCTACTCTGTTTAAGTCCCTTGGTTTACTTACTCTCAAGGACCTTTAAATTACTTAGTTTTCCAATCTTTTGACTATGAGCGTACCCCACCCAATGCACATATTTTTTCAGATACAGGTCGTGTGCACTAAATTCAATATATACCTTTTTTGCTACTTTGAAATATAATTGTATTCGAGTGTATCAGGCATTGATTAAAATAATATCACAGACCAAGTTTGTAGCTTCAAGCTATTCAAGGAATGCCTTAACCAGGTTCAAGATAAATAGGTTAGATCGTCAACTGCAAATTAATTTTGCATCTTTCTTCCTAATAGAACTCTTTCAGTACAATATATAATCATTGCTATGTTTTCTACAACGTAATATATGTATTATCCAAGTTGACAGAGACATCCTAAATCTATGATTAATGGAGGAAACATTGGTTATTAACAATGTCCTATTTCAATTGTGTCAGGCCGTTCCGTAAATATTGAATGTATTAACGAATTAGACCAATATAAGTCAGAAATGAAGAAGATAAATTACCAAATGTGTCCTTGGAATTAAATAGATTGCTTCATTTTGATGGAAGAACCATAAACGGATGCGTAACTGTAAGCAATGGTTACAATGTATAGTGACAAGAAATGAAGATGCTATAGACGGGGGGAAGAATAGTTAGCATTAAGCAGAAAAATATATGTTTGCCATATTTTGGAGTACAGTAGGATCATGAAGTTAGTTAAAAGAAAAAAAAACAAAACAAAGAACAAAACAAAAGCAGCTGAAAAACAAACATCTACCAAACTCTAACAATCGTCAACATTAAAAACAAACATCTACCAAACTCTAACAATCGTCAACATTAAAAACAAACATCTACCAAACTCTAACAATCGTCAACATTAAAAACAAACATCTACCAAACTCTAACAATCGTCAACATTAAAAACAAACATCTACCAAACTCTAACAATCGTCAACATTAAAAACAAACATCTACCAAACTCTAACAATCGTCAAAATTAAAAACAAACATCTACCAAACTCTAACAATCGTCAACATTAAAAACAAACATCTACCAAACTCTAACAATCGTCAACATTAAAAACAAACATCTACCAAACTCTAACAATCGTCAACATTAAAAACAAACATCTACCAAACTCTAACAATCGTCAACATTAAAAACAAACATCTACCAAACTCTAACAATCGTCAACATTAAAAACAAACATCTACCAAACTCTAACAATCGTCAACATTAAAAACAAACATCTACCAAACTCTAACAATCGTCAACATTAAAAACAAACATCTACCAAACTCTAACAATCGTCAACATTAAAAACAAACATCTACCAAACTCTAACAATCGTCAACATTAAAAACAAACATCTACCAAACTCTAACAATCGTCAACATTAAAAACAAACATCTACCAAACTCTAACAATCGTCAACATTAAAAACAAACATCTACCAAACTCTAACAATCGTCAACATTAAAAACAAACATCTACCAAACTCTAACAATCGTCAACATTAAGAACAAACATCTACCAAACTCTAACAATCGTCAACATTAAAAACAAACATCTACCAAACTCTAACAATCGTCAACATTAAAAACAAACATCTACCAAACTCTAACAATCGTCAACATTAAAAACAAACATCTACCAAACTCTAACAATCGTCAACATTAAAAACAAACATCTACCAAACTCTAACAATCGTCAACATTAAAAACAAACATCTACCAAACTCTAACAATCGTCAACATTAAAAACAAACATCTACCAAACTCTAACAATCGTCAACATTAAAAACAAACATCTACCAAACTCTAACAATCGTCAACATTAAAAACAAACATCTACCAAACTCTAACAATCGTCAACATTAAAAACAAACATCTACCAAACTCTAACAATCGTCAACATTAAAAACAAACATCTACCAAACTCTAACAATCGTCAACATTAAAAACAAACATCTACCAAACTCTAACAATCGTCAACATTAAAAACAAACATCTACCAAACTCTAACAATCGTCAACATTAAAAACAAACGTCTACCAAACTCTAACAATCGTCAACATTAAGATAACTGGTTCTAGTCACATTTCACTAATCATGTTCACTTATATCGACACCCCTCCGTGTGCGTTTATAGAATTATAACATATATTCATTGAAAGACCATTTGTAATTTTGTGCGTGTAATTTTTGTCTTCAAATTATATAAATTTGATATTCTTATATTTAATTACTTAATATGAAACTTACGGCTTAGTTAATTATAATCAACCTAAATTATTACTAATATATAGCGGAAAGGGTTATTTTCACGCTCTTTATACATGTAGTTCAAGAATGAAACGGGGAAAATGTCATCCAATGTGATGACGTTCCATAGTTTAAGCTCGTTACATAACTTACTTATGACTTTTACATTTACATGGCTTGATTCTTATCGATTTAATTCTCAGCGTCAGCAAATATGTCAGAGTTGAACCTATGACATTTAATGCAGTGCATCTTAAGATGCTTCACATATTTTTTGAGGCATGTCATTTTGCCTCTCGTTGATATCATTACTGGGAAAAACGTCTTTCTTATTATAAGGATTCAATATCACGCGAGTAAAGAAGAAATCAGTAGTTAAAGAAAAAAACTAACAATACCGTATAACCGGTAATTTCTGCGATGTGAAATTTCTGCGATTGTGGTTTAAAAAAAAAGACATTTAATTTTTGCGGATAACCTCTAGCATCCGCTCTGACTGAACAGAACACAATAATTTCAGTTGCGGGTTAAAATCTATTCAACATAGGCGTTCGCTAGCTGTGGCTGCGAACTAATATACAACACTTAACATAAGTGTAGGTATGTCACATTATTATTTTCTTTGGAATAAAGGCCTTATCCATACGCAATGTCAAAAAGATACATCGACAAGGATTCTATATCATTTTATTTTTTGGAAATCGGAGTACCCTTTTAAAAGTTACAACATTTTGAGTTTTCAAAAATTTAATTACCTTTGTGCGACTTTGTGGGATTTTTTTCGAACAAGAATAAAAGGTGACATATGAAGCTACCCGTATAACTTTTTTCCAGGTAATTGTAGATATTGAATAACATGAATTTGCTGAACTTTGTATAGTTAATAGATAAAATCACTAGTACATAATTCCTACTTCAGATAATTAAAAACACGGTAAATTTGAAAATCTAGGTTTTAGCCCATTTATATAAATGTCCACTGTGAAGACGTCAAGATGTTAATACAAGAGATACACTTCTTTCATTGATAGTAATTTACAAAACAACTATTGACATTAGTATAATTTAAAAATGTTGTTTTTGCGGACAGAATATTTACAAGCAGGTAATGTCATATTCTCATTGGTTTAACAATTTCGGTTGCCATGGTAACGATGGATGTGCATGTGAAGAAAACTAAACTTGTTAGATTTCTTAAATAAATATGTTAATCCTCATTTTTTTGCGAAAATAAACAATTTGATCTCCATCACAATGAAAATAAATTAATTCATTGCCAAAATATTGAAAATAAATAATTAATGAACGATGGACTCCCTTCTGATAGTGAATAATTTAACAAAAATATCCAAAATGGCATTTTTTTTTTTTGCTTTAACTTGTAACTTTTTGGATGGAATGAACGCCAGTGTTCTCATGAAAGTAAATGTTTTGATTTGATCATTGTTGAAAGAAAAATGATGGGATCCTGTAAGATTCAGTGCAAACCCCCCCCCCCTCTCTCCCAATATATAAAATGGTTGTCACCTTATTACATGAACGGCCATATTTATCTTTGTTCATTTAATATTCCGTACATCAGGTCATTTTTTCTTGTGTCTCGAGTTCCGACCGGGTGGGTGTTTTGTTGTACTTCTTAGCATATCTTACCACAATCGGAATTCATACAATTTTGTTCCTTATTATTAACCCTTTCACAGACTAAACTTAAAAAAAAATAGTCCGGTCTATGCTTTCATTTGTCAGGGTAGAGTTTAAAAAAACCCTACTCTATGAAACACCCCATCACACAATGTTCATATTGATCGTATTTCAGATGTTTCTGTTCAATACGTTTATCCTATATCTTTGACAGAAAATCAAAAATTAGCCCTCGTTTGTCGGAAACCTTACTACAGTACCACATGTATATGTGAAGCGACCACTCACTCCATCTCCCGAGTTACAAAAAGGTGAAATACATTGTACTGTAATAAATTTGTCAGTTACGTGCCCAAGTTTGGTTGTTCTCTCAGTTTCCAAGTCTATTATAGTCTACAGCACGATATATCAAAAAGATTAAGTCTTCAAATTAAATACTGTCGATATCCAGAAAAACATTTTGTTTGCAGTAAAATCTCATTTTAGAAATAATATAATCTGTTGTTTCTTCACCATTTGTTAATGCAGAAGCGGATTCGGATAGAATATTTTGTACTGTGTTTGAAACGGTCTTTGCGTCTTCTTTAGCAATGTGCGCTTATCGGATATGTGAACTCTGCATCTAACATTTTTCGGCCATCTCAACTTGTACAGTCAACAAGCAAATCCCAATTTACGGTTTTCGTCAGAGCAGATCCCACTTGTATCTGGATAAATAATGTCCCTCGTCTAGAATATTTTGAATAGGAAATAAAACGATCGCGAACGCGGCTTTTTTTCTGTTTTTAATATATCAAGAGCAAGCAAACGATTTATCGTTTAAAAAACCCCAATGGTGTATTTGAGATCGCACCTCTGTCCATTGAAACTTATCTGTCATATTAAAGATGTAATTTTAGACACTTCTCGACCGCTACCCATGATTTCTGATACCGTCTCAGTACTCACGACAAATAAGTTATTTTGCAATAAATGAATTTGCAGTTTCATAATCTTACAGTCAAAAATACCTTTCACCTTTCTGAAGCTAAGATTAACAATATAGACAAAGATAAAAAAAAAGGACTGATGGGATTCGAACCACCTTCTATAGAACTATCCATTCCATCACAAGGCAGCGCCAATGCGATCATGACTATTGTGCTCCCGCATTTAGTCAAGTAAATTTATTACAGGGTTAAATGCGAATTAAAAAACATAGCAGACGATTTGATTTCTCAACTGCAGATTTAAGAAAATAACTGCCAAGCACAACAAAATTATAAAAAAAAAAGCTCTAATGGTTTGCTTTCGATAAAAATGTCATGTGCTAAATTGCTTTATTTTTTAGTGATTATGACGGTTTACAGAAAAAAACAGACAGAATAGTTAATATTGATAAAAAAAAAATGGAATTTACAGCTTGCATGTAAATTCGTATTATGTTAATATGTAAGGAAAGTTTGTTGTACGGCTTTCGAAAAATCGATACAAATCTACTGTACACTCACAATTCTTATTAAACAACATATTAAGAATAAACTGGTAGAACGTGATAAAGTGGGTCACGGGTCACTGTGAGTAGAATGGTAATTTTAGCGATGTATTTTTATCTTGGACAAGAATAATGAGCGTCCTGACTGGATGACCGATTTAAAACACACTGACTCCGCATGGTTTAGCAAGGTTACTCAGGTCAATAGTTTATAAATATAGAATCTTGACATCTCCATGCAGCTTTCCAACCATGTAAGTATTTTTTTAATAATAATAATAAAAAAACTATCGACAAAAGCAGAATAAATATAGTTTTAATTACAGGGGCTCGCAGTTATATTTTCACATCACCAGGTATGTGTTTAACAGTTATATAATGTTAAACACATACCTGGTGATGTGAAAATATAACTCATACCTGGTGATGTGAAAATATAACTGCGAGCCCCTGTGGTTTTAATCTGTACTTCAATACAGTTTTTTCAGCTTAACATTTTGGGAATACACAAGTTAAACACAAAACTGAATTGATTTCATCCAGAAACAATACATTGATAGTACTTTTGTAGACAAATAACTACTTCTTTTTACTTCTGATTTCTTATCCGTGTTTTCGACGTAGTCGTATACGATCGCTTTTGACCTACTTTTGTAATTATGGACGCTGCTGCCTAGCAATTTTAAAAATTTTAAAAACAAACATCTACCAAACTCTAACAATCGTCAACATTAAAAACAAACATCTACCAAACTCTAACAATCGTCAACATTAAAAACAAACATCTACCAAACTCTAACAATCGTCAACATTAAAAACAAACATCTACCAAACTCTAACAATCGTCAACATTAAAAACAAACATCTACCAAACTCTAACAATCGTCAACATTAAGAACAAACATCTACCAAACTCTAACAATCGTCAACATTAAAAACAAACATCTACCAAACTCTAACAATCGTCAACATTAAAAACAAACATCTACCAAACTCTAACAATCGTCAACATTAAAAACAAACATCTACCAAACTCTAACAATCGTCAACATTAAAAACAAACATCTACCAAACTCTAACAATCGTCAACATTAAGAACAAACATCTACCAAACTCTAACAATCGTCAACATTAAAAACAAACATCTACCAAACTCTAACAATCGTCAACATTAAAAACAAACATCTACCAAACTCTAACAATCGTCAACATTAAAAACAAACATCTACCAAACTCTAACAATCGTCAACATTAAAAACAAACATCTACCAAACTCTAACAATCGTCAACATTAAAAACAAACATCTACCAAACTCTAACAATCGTCAACATTAAGAACAAACATCTACCAAACTCTAACAATCGTCAACATTAAAAACAAACATCTACCAAACTCTAACAATCGTCAACATTAAAAACAAACATCTACCAAACTCTAACAATCGTCAACATTAAAAACAAACATCTACCAAACTCTAACAATCGTCAACATTAAAAACAAACATCTACCAAACTCTAACAATCGTCAACATTAAGAACAAACATCTACCAAACTCTAACAATCGTCAACATTAAAAACAAACATCTACCAAACTCTAACAATCGTCAACATTAAAAACAAACATCTACCAAACTCTAACAATCGTCAACATTAAAAACAAACATCTACCAAACTCTAACAATCGTCAATATTAAAAACAAACATCTACCAAACTCTAACAATCGTCAACATTAAAAACAAACATCTACCAAACTCTAACAATCGTCAACATTAAGAACAAACATCTACCAAACTCTAACAATCGTCAACATTAAAAACAAACATCTACCAAACTCTAACAATCGTCAACATTAAAAACAAACATCTACCAAACTCTAACAATCGTCAACATTAAAAACAAACATCTACCAAACTCTAACAATCGTCAACATTAAGAACAAACATCTACCAAACTCTAACAATCGTCAACATTAAAAACAAACATCTACCAAACTCTAACAATCGTCAACATTAAAAACAAACATCTACCAAACTCTAACAATCGTCAACATTAAAAACAAACATCTACCAAACTCTAACAATCGTCAACATTAAAAACAAACATCTACCAAACTCTAACAATCGTCAACATTAAGAACAAACATCTACCAAACTCTAACAATCGTCAACATTAAAAACAAACATCTACCAAACTCTAACAATCGTCAACATTAAAAACAAACATCTACCAAACTCTAACAATCGTCAACATTAAAAACAAACATCTACCAAACTCTAACAATCGTCAACATTAAGAACAAACATCTACCAAACTCTAACAATCGTCAACATTAAAAACAAACATCTACCAAACTCTAACAATCGTCAACATTAAAAACAAACATCTACCAAACTCTAACAATCGTCAACATTAAAAACAAACATCTACCAAACTCTAACAATCGTCAACATTAAAAACAAACATCTACCGAACTCTAACAATCGTCAACATTAAAAACAAACATCTACCAAACTCTAACAATCGTCAACATTAAGAACAAACATCTACCAAACTCTAACAATCGTCAACATTAAAAACAAACATCTACCAAACTCTAACAATCGTCAACATTAAAAACAAACATCTACCAAACTTTAACAATCGTCAACATTAAAAACAAACATCTACCAAACTCTAACAATCGTCAACATTAAAAACAAACATCTACCAAACTCTAACAATCGTCAACATTAAAAACAAACATCTACCAAACTCTAACAATCGTCAACATTAAAAACAAACATCTACCAAACTCTAACAATCGTCAATATTAAAAACAAACATCTACCAAACTCTAACAATCGTCAACATTAAAAACAAACATCTACCAAACTCTAACAATCGTCAACATTAAAAAAAAACATCTACCAAACTCTAACAATCGTCAACATTAAAAACAAACATCTACCAAACTCTAACAATCGTCAACATTAAAAACAAACATCTACCAAACTCTAACAATCGTCAACATTAAAAACAAACATCTACCAAACTCTAACAATCGTCAACATTAAAAACAAACGTCTACCAAACTCTAACAATCGTCAACATTAAGATAACTGGTTCTAGTCACATTTCACTAATCATGTTCACTTATATCGACACCCCTCCGTGTGCGTTTATAGAATTATGACATATATTCATTGAAAGACCATTTGTAATTTTGTGCGTGTAATTTTTGTCTTCAAATTATATAAATTTGATATTCTTATATTTAATTACTTAATATGAAACTTACGGTTTAGTTAATTATAATCAACCTAAATTATTACTAATATATAGCGGAAAGGGTTATTTTCACGCTCTTTATACATGTAGTTCAAGAATGAAACGGGGAAAATGTCATCCAATGTGATGACGTTCCATAGTTTAAGCTCGTTACATAACTTACTTATGACTTTTACATTTACATGGCTTGATTCTTATCGATTTAATTCTCAGCGTCAGCAAATATGTCAGAGTTGAACCTATGACATTTAATGCAGTGCATCTTAAGATGCTTCACATATTTTTTGAGGCATGTCATTTTGCCTCTCGTTGATATCATTACTGGGAAAAACGTCTTTCTTATTATAAGGATTCAATATCACGCGAGTAAAGAAGAAATCAGTAGTTAAAGAAAAAAACTAACAATACCGTATAACCGGTAATTTCTGCGATGTGAAATTTCTGCGATTGTGGTTTAAAAAAAAAGACATTTAATTTTTGCGGATAACCTCTAGCATCCGCTCTGACTGAACAGAACACAATAATTTCAGTTGCGGGTTAAAATCTATTCAACATAGGCGTTCGCTAGCTGTGGCTGCGAACTAATATACAACACTTAACATAAGTGTAGGTATGTCACATTATTATTTTCTTTGGAATAAAGGCCTTATCCATACGCAATGTCAAAAAGATACATCGACAAGGATTCTATATCATTTTATTTTTTGGAAATCGGAGTACCCTTTTAAAAGTTACAACATTTTGAGTTTTCAAAAATTTAATTACCTTTGTGCGACTTTGTGGGATTTTTTTCGAACAAGAATAAAAGGTGACATATGAAGCTACCCGTATAACTTTTTTCCAGGTAATTGTAGATATTGAATAACATGAATTTGCTGAACTTTGTATAGTTAATAGATAAAATCACTAGTACATAATTCCTACTTCAGATAATTAAAAACACGGTAAATTTGAAAATCTAGGTTTTAGCCCATTTATATAAATGTCCACTGTGAAGACGTCAAGATGTTAATACAAGAGATACACTTCTTTCATTGATAGTAATTTACAAAACAACTATTGACATTAGTATAATTTAAAAATGTTGTTTTTGCGGACAGAATATTTACAAGCAGGTAATGTCATATTCTCATTGGTTTAACAATTTCGGTTGCCATGGTAACGATGGATGTGCATGTGAAGAAAACTAAACTTGTTAGATTTCTTAAATAAATATGTTAATCCTCATTTTTTTGCGAAAATAAACAATTTGATCTCCATCACAATGAAAATAAATTAATTCATTGCCAAAATATTGAAAATAAATAATTAATGAACGATGGACTCCCTTCTGATAGTGAATAATTTAACAAAAATATCCAAAATGGCATTTTTTTTTTTTGCTTTAACTTGTAACTTTTTGGATGGAATGAACGCCAGTGTTCTCATGAAAGTAAATGTTTTGATTTGATCATTGTTGAAAGAAAAATGATGGGATCCTGTAAGATTCAGTGCAAACCCCCCCCCCCCCTCTCTCCCAATATATAAAATGGTTGTCACCTTATTACATGAACGGCCATATTTATCTTTGTTCATTTAATATTCCGTACATCAGGTCATTTTTTCTTGTGTCTCGAGTTCCGACCGGGTGGGTGTTTTGTTGTACTTCTTAGCATATCTTACCACAATCGGAATTCATACAATTTTGTTCCTTATTATTAACCCTTTCACAGACTAAACTTAAAAAAAAATAGTCCGGTCTATGCTTTCATTTGTCAGGGTAGAGTTTAAAAAAACCCTACTCTATGAAACACCCCATCACACAATGTTCATATTGATCGTATTTCAGATGTTTCTGTTCAATACGTTTATCCTATATCTTTGACAGAAAATCAAAAATTAGCCCTCGTTTGTCGGAAACCTTACTACAGTACCACATGTATATGTGAAGCGACCACTCACTCCATCTCCCGAGTTACAAAAAGGTGAAATACATTGTACTGTAATAAATTTGTCAGTTACGTGCCCAAGTTTGGTTGTTCTCTCAGTTTCCAAGTCTATTATAGTCTACAGCACGATATATCAAAAAGATTAAGTCTTCAAATTAAATACTGTCGATATCCAGAAAAACATTTTGTTTGCAGTAAAATCTCATTTTAGAAATAATATAATCTGTTGTTTCTTCACCATTTGTTAATGCAGAAGCGGATTCGGATAGAATATTTTGTACTGTGTTTGAAACGGTCTTTGCGTCTTCTTTAGCAATGTGCGCTTATCGGATATGTGAACTCTGCATCTAACATTTTTCGGCCATCTCAACTTGTACAGTCAACAAGCAAATCCCAATTTACGGTTTTCGTCAGAGCAGATCCCACTTGTATCTGGATAAATAATGTCCCTCGTCTAGAATATTTTGAATAGGAAATAAAACGATCGCGAACGCGGCTTTTTTTCTGTTTTTAATATATCAAGAGCAAGCAAACGATTTATCGTTTAAAAAACCCCAATGGTGTATTTGAGATCGCACCTCTGTCCATTGAAACTTATCTGTCATATTAAAGATGTAATTTTAGACACTTCTCGACCGCTACCCATGATTTCTGATACCGTCTCAGTACTCACGACAAATAAGTTATTTTGCAATAAATGAATTTGCAGTTTCATAATCTTACAGTCAAAAATACCTTTCACCTTTCTGAAGCTAAGATTAACAATATAGACAAAGATAAAAAAAAGGACTGATGGGATTCGAACCACCTTCTATAGAACTATCCATTCCATCACAAGGCAGCGCCAATGCGATCATGACTATTGTGCTCCCGCATTTAGTCAAGTAAATTTATTACAGGGTTAAATGCGAATTAAAAAACATAGCAGACGATTTGATTTCTCAACTGCAGATTTAAGAAAATAACTGCCAAGCACAACAAAATTATAAAAAAAAAGCTCTAATGGTTTGCATTCGATAAAAATGTCATGTGCTAAATTGCTTTATTTTTTAGTGATTATGACGGTTTACAGAAAAAAACAGACAGAATAGTTAATATTGATAAAAAAAAATGGAATTTACAGCTTGCATGTAAATTCGTATTATGTTAATATGTAAGGAAAGTTTGTTGTACGGCTTTCGAAAAATCGATACAAATCTACTGTACACTCACAATTCTTATTAAACAACATATTAAGAATAAACTGGTAGAACGTGATAAAGTGGGTCACGGGTCACTGTGAGTAGAATGGTAATTTTAGCGATGTATTTTTATCTTGGACAAGAATAATGAGCGTCCTGACTGGATGACCGATTTAAAACACACTGACTCCGCATGGTTTAGCAAGGTTACTCAGGTCAATAGTTTATAAATATAGAATCTTGACATCTCCATGCAGCTTTCCAACCATGTAAGTATTTTTTTAATAATAATAATAAAAAAACTATCGACAAAAGCAGAATAAATATAGTTTTAATTACAGGGGCTCGCAGTTATATTTTCACATCACCAGGTATGTGTTTAACAGTTATATTTTCACATCACCAGGTATGTGTTAAACACATACCTGGTGATGTGAAAATATAACTCATACCTGGTGATGTGAAAATATAACTGCGAGCCCCTGTGGTTTTAATCTGTACTTCAATACAGTTTTTTCAGCTTAACATTTTGGGAATACACAAGTTAAACACAAAACTGAATTGATTTCATCCAGAAACAATACATTGATAGTACTTTTGTAGACAAATAACTACTTCTTTTTACTTCTGATTTCTTATCCGTTTTTTCGACGAAGTCGTATACGATCGCTTTTGACCTACTTTTGTAATTATGGACGCTGCTGCCTAGCAATTTTAAAGATGAAAATATTTTTCGAATTTTTGATTGGAGAATAATACAAATTTGGTAAGAGTTTGGAGAACGGATTTAAAATACTTGCAGTGATTTTCCGACTGTGTTTTTTGGGCCGAATATCGGCCTCAGTCCCAATATGAAAAAAGTTTTCCCCAATTTAATGGGGGAAAACTCCCAATAGCGTGGTGATAAAATTATTCGTAAAAACTCGTTAATAAAAGCTTTTTCAAATGAAATTAAAAGTCGAACATTTTCACGCTTATGACCTGGTTTCTATTTTTTTTATTAACCGAGCGAAATACTACGCACAAGATACCGGGAACCAGTACAGTATATTGGGTCGCTTGATTTGTTTACCGGACTGCGATAAAACTTCAGAAAAACGAAAGCGGAAATTGTAGTATTTGGAATAAATGTTTATTTAAATAAATTTAATATAAAATTTTAATAAAAAATGGTAAATATGTCATATGATTTACTTTGCTTGATATTTTGTCAATTCTTTGGGAATTAAAAACGGAAAACAGTTGATGAAGCGGAATACGCGAATTATTGTTTTAAAGTTAAAAATAAAAATGTCACGATGTTGCATAATTCTAAATAATTTGCTAAGAAATAATATAAAATAATATTTTTTTCCAATTTTAGGGGGGCGCGCGCCGGGTGCTCCCCCTCTGAATCCGCCCCTGGAAACTGTTTGTGCTTTGAAGTGAGTCCGACCCACTACTGTACCGGTGATGTCGTCTATCTGATCCCATTTAGAAAAAAAACAAACAAAACTATTCCAGGTATTCCAATAGATGTTGTTGCAGTTAATTATGCTGTTTTTGCAATTAATATCTAATTAATTATTACCTGTGATGTACTTGTATTTTATGTCAAATATTGCAGAAAATGGGAAAACATTATTTGAGTTAAGCAAGGATTTATATATCCTCGTGTGTCCACTTTTCGTGGACCTAAGCATTATCGTGGAAATAACAATAAAATCAACAAATAAAATAAAATATGGAATTGCTTACCTTTAATATTGATATATCATCCTTTTATCCACATATCCTCAGAAAAATGCATGCTCAATTTAATACAATAATAAACGATAATAGTGAAGCCGTATAAGCAAAATTAGTGGACCGGAAGAGTCCACTTTTCGTGGGTATGTATCAAACTGTTCCTTAAGGCCAAGAAAATCACAAAAATAGCATTGGCCTCAAAGTTGTATGACGTCATACAGTGACTGAAAAATACGCAGGCGCGCTTACAGATGTAAACATCGGAATTCTGACTGCAGAAACTTGATTTCTGGATGATTAAGCAAAGGCAAAATTTGGTAATAGTAAAATTTGTTAAAAAAATTCATAGTTGTGATACAATTATAAGTAAATTTACCTGTTTTGACCACATATTCAAATGTAAATAAACACCAGCGATGTTCCACTTCCTAGTTACTTGTAAACATAACATTACGATCGAAATATCGAGACTTCCTGAAAATCCACGAAAAGAGAACCCCCACGAAAACGGGACCTTGCACGATATATAAATCCTTGAGTGAAGTAAGTGTTATTAATAAAAATTAAAAATTGGAATGAAACATTGTTTTTCATATGGAGTGAAATCAAGTATGACATACATAGTAAAACATCTTTTAAAACATATTTGTACCTCTGAAAAAAAACAACATGAATCATAAGAATTTCATTACAAAATGAATAGTAACAAACATAAGCTAAGACATGCTTGTAATATGTATATTTTTTTTTAAATAACTTAACATATAGCCTACATTTTTATCACTTTAACCAAAATCCATAATGAAGTATACATTATGTTGCAAAAATCGAAAACAAAAAAACAGACAGAATAGTTAATATTGATAAAGAAAAATATGAAACTTACAGCTTGCATGTAAATTCGTGTTATGTTAATATGTAAGGAAATGTTTGTTGTACGGCTTTCGAAAAATCGATACAAATCTACTATACACTCACAATTCTTATATTATGTATAAAAAAAATTAAATAACTTAACATATAGCCTACATTTTTATCACTTTAACCAAAATCCATAATGAAGCATACATTATGTTGCAAAAAAAAAAAAAAAAAAAAAAACAAGAAAAAACTGCTCTGATGGGATTAGTACTCTCAGTGTAAATCTGCAGGGTTCGCGAAACAGCGACTATACGATCACGGTTATGTTACAGTGATCGACCGATCGTACAAATTTGTGGTATATAAGGTGTACCTGATGTAAATTGGTGTAACTCTATAATAAAGCAGACGATGCTTATATTTCATAAAATCATATTTATGCGTATTTTCCATAAAAGGGAAAGCCTTTTTATGTTACCAAAGGGAAAATATATATGCATGTTAAAAAGCAAGTTTTGTGTTGCAAGTTTTCGATTTTTAGCAATTCTAATTTTGTTTGTTTTTGTGTTTTTTTCTTCTTTTACACCTACGACCTGGCATTGAAAGCACTTGTATCTGGAATCTGCAAAAAATTCCATTTTTTTTCTTAAAATCAGAATCAAATCTTCATTTTCCCATCCAGTTTTTGGAAGAGGCGGATGCCGGTTGTCTAATCTTATTGCCATATTTCTACCCGACGACTCTTTTAAAGATGGCAAAATCCGGTTAAAATCCCAAATGTTCCCTTTTTTATTACAAAATCCGCAGTGGAGCCAAAGAATTAATAGTCATGAACCATGTAAATAACTAAAGGTGGAATATTCAATTTCTTTATCCTGAATGGAGTCTGTCGGAATTTTTATGGAAATCTGTATTGATCTCTCAAAAAAGAAAACAAAAGTAAATATCATGCAAAAATATACATTTTTCACATAGACTCCAAGCAGATAAAATATCTTGAACATTTCAAGATTAAGATAATCCCTTGTAAAAGGAAATAAAACAAATGGCTCCACTGCGGAAATCGGAATGAATTTTGCATACATCCTTATTAACGTCCGTAATTTTAACCACAAAAAGCCGATTTTCGAGAAAATGCTAAATCTCAGAATATAAAACACTGGATTTATTTATGATTATTACGGTCATTCAGGATATACACTAAAAATACAGATCTCATAGAATCGACCGATATAAAAAGGTAAGTAAAATAATTTAAATAAATCCGGAATTTATTTGAATAAGAATACATAGTTTTTCAATATTTTAAACGTCCTTAACGATAACAGGCGTTATGTGACGTTCCTAATAAGTGCCACGAGTATGTAAAATGAAATGCGTCTTACACGTAAAAAAAAAGACTCCCAATGAACAACTCGTAGCACTAATTTTTTGCACTTGAATTATATAAGGACTGTAATGATCTAAATATCCAGAAACCATTTTCAATACCGTTTGTTCTTTGCTATTGTTGAATTTAAAGAAAATATTAATCATCGAGGGAGCCGTCGGGGTCGTGATCGTATGGCAGTTGCATTTAAAACTACATGTGTAATCAGTGCTTATCATCACTAAAGTTATGAGTTCGAATCCTGCTCATGGCGAGGTGTACTCGATACAACATTATGTAATAAAGTTTATCAGTGACTTGTGGCAGTTCGGCGGTTTTCTCGGGGTACTCCTGTTACCGGTTTCCTCCACCAGTAAAACGGACCTCCACGATATAACTGAAATATTGTTGAAAGTGGCGCTTAAGACCATAATACTAACTCTCTAACCCTTAATCATCGATGCATTAATATTTACTTTTTACAAGTGTATACAACTTGTTCGTTGATTGTACTATCTTTATTCCTTCTTGCTCTACGTTCCCATTGTTCTACAATCTTAATGTCAATTAATGTGTGATATAAATAGAACAAATCCAAAATGATATGTCATTTGTATCTACTGATAAGGTACATGTATGTCAGCTGTGTATTTAAATATTTATGTAAGTTATATATAGGATTAGGATTATATTTGGTAGAGGAATCTGTCGTCCTGGAAAATACACTCCGCCTTCCATAAACCCATGTCCATGACAAATATTATCAAGCAGAGCTATATCGTGCACACATCACCACGAGTTTGTCCTGTTATTTGTACCTCTTTCATACATGACTAAGAATAACGTTTCTGATAAATCACTGATAAATATCGTGTTGTCAATGACGCAAATCAAAATCGAGTCACGTATCAAGCTATCATAATTTAAAAAAACATAATCTAAAAATAAAAGAAAAGCGAAGATTTGATTTAGAAATAATGAGTGTTGATGGGGGTGGTTTATGTCATTCGATATGTTTGTTATTTAATAAAATAATAAAGTAATGACGCTCTTTATGTCATTCATAATTATACTGTATTCCTATATGGATTGCAGCAAAACACCTATTTAAAGCATAAAAGCCATAATATAACCTCTGCTCGGGCCCATGATCACGATTATAACGATGTTTTACTATATACATGTACAGTCATCTGTCAAAAGTATTCGGAAATGTAAAAAATCCCTATATAATCAACCAAAACCATATTTTTTCAAAAACTTATTATGAAGTCATTTCTAGATAGATTTTAACAAATGCTACACCAAAACATTCGGAATTGTCAATATTTTAATTTTTAATTTACTCATTATGTTGTTACGAGTGATTTTTATTTGTACTTAATTTAAACACACATAGGGATTTTGTTTTACATTTCCGAATACTTTTGACAGATGACTGTTGTATATACTATTCTTACGGAATGCGTTTTGTTTGTTTTTTTTTTTCATTTTATAAGTACCACCACGTTTTAATTTCAAACATTTCGATGTTTACGTTTTGTTCAAGTTTTGTGTATATGTTTTGTTTTACAAATGATATAAATTCACCGCTAGCAGTAACCTAACGAGTAGCTTGGCAAATAATTATGTCCTAGAACTTTGCTTATTATACAAATTGTATACAATTAGTTGTTCCGAGTAAATTGTGTCAATAAATTCCCAGAAGTATCATTATTCTGTCCCACATACATTGTATACTGACAATTACTATATATATGATGTACTGAAAAGTAATTTTGGAAATATACAGACTTATTTGTTAAAATATGACCTATATATAGTATTAAAATATAACATGCTGATATTAATGTCACTGCGTTCTATATTTGTATGAATTTATCTTGATTTATAGATTATTTTCTAAATGTCCTGACGTTCGGAATATCCTAAATCTAATATAATGCACATGTTTGACAATAAAAAGCAAGCTTGAAGATGACAAATGATGCAAAATATGTTTGATATTAGATTAATCTCTGGGTTTTAGGTAACTATGACAATTAACCGATTTTCTGGAATGACATTTGGAATTGCAAAATATTGAGATCTAAGGTTTATTTCTTTATTCTTTATAATGTGTTATTCATCAGTAATAATGTTATTTACTGTTCGTGCTTATAAGTGAGGTTGTTGACTGTAATGTTTACTATAGAAAACGAAAAGAATATAGGGTAATAGCTAGGGCTATGGCACTTTCAATAATATTTTAGTTATATCGTGATGATCAGTTTTATTGGTGGAGGAAACCGGAGTACCCAGAGAAAACGCAATGCCACTACACAGAAAACTAAAAAGATTAGCAATTAAGAGATGAGAATTAAGAATTTGTATTTATATAGAATACTGCATTATGCAATACAAACGTAGTATTGACGTGTTTCTTGAATAACCTTCATCAGGTACGCTGAAATCGAAACATTGGAAAGCCAAATAATTTAAAGTTTTGGGAGCAATAAAATATCATTCTTGAAAATATATATATGTAATTTTACATAATATCGATACATACATGTATAATAGTTTTGAATATCAAACAGTACAGTAATGTCTGTTTTACGTAGACATAATTTGTCTTCTAATTAAAATAATAATAAGATAATGACACATTTTAAGTTCAAATTACACCGGATAATGGTATCTGCACGGTTCGGGATAAACATGCTTCACTGTGCTAACTACTGAATAACGTCGCAAACAATAATGAAATATTTAGTGTCAAATTTCAACAGTTTTGAGATGAAAAGCTAGAAAAACACCACCTTTTCACCTTAGGTTGCTTCCTAGGTGTAAGATGTAATTCTCTCTAGTTTTCCTGTCCTTGTGATAAGCACATTCTTGTTCACGTATAATTAATGTAGCATTCTCAACAAAACAGAGAGTGGATTTGTATGCTTTATAAAATGAGTTATTGCCAGCATTCTCAACAAAACAGACAGTGAATTTGTTTGCTTAATGAAACAACGTACATATCAAAGTTAGTGCACACAGTGCGTTTCTTATAGGAAAAGGTTGAAGATACCAATACGGTAGTAAGAGGAAGTACATCGTAGAAGAAAAAGCAATACAATAGCCACACGAAAAAGGCCAATAGTACTATCCAATGATTTATTAATAATTGTGGGACAATAAAATAACTACAATACGGTATAGAATGCATTAAATAATAATTCCGCTAGTAAGGCAGATTGAAGCCTAATATTGTTGTTGAAAAAAATATTAGAAAATTTCTAACATGACGGATGTCACTAGTGAGAGAAGGAATTGTTTACCCTTCCGCACAATGTTTTTTTGTAGGGTTCGTGTTGGTCAATCCTTAGTTTTCTCTGTAGTGTTTTGTAGATCATTGTTTGTCCGTTTGTCTTTTGCTTTGCCATTGTGTTGTCTGTTTTTCTTCGATTTGAGGTTTCAGACTGCCCCTTTGGTATCTTCAAACTTTGATAAATTCAGATGTGTGTATGCATTTGCATTTTTCAGCATTTAAAGCATTCAAATGCAAGATGAATAAATGAACATGTGATTAGTCTTTAATTCCATCAACATGTCATGTATGTACGTTTTGTATCGCATTTATGTTAGACATCAAACAGTTGATTAAACAGGAAGACTATGGGGGCATTTATAGAAATAGGTGTTTGCAAAAGGAAAAAAAAACAAGAAAAAAGGAATCTTTACCTTGAATCGTTTCAAACATTGTATTTAACAGTATTTAATCGTTTCAAACATTGTATTTAAAAGTTATATGTACAGTGGAACTTGTGCAATCCGACACCTGAGTTTTCCGACACCCTGTGACATCCGACAAAAATTGATGGTCCCAAAGTATTTCTCTTAACTTAGATAAAATCTGAGTATTCCGATATCCTGTACAATCCGACACATTTTCCTGGCGCCTTGGTGTGTCGGATTAGACAGGTTCTACTGTATATTTAGTCTTTGGAGAAATAAAACAATAAAACATGGACATGAACTATTTCATTTTTCCAGAAGTAAGCACCTTCTGCCAAGAACATCATGATATGTTCGGACACAATTGTGATCTACACCGCTAATAAATAGTACAATGGTGACATCCCGCACTTTTCTGAATCCGACAGAGAGAGAGGCCAAATCGTTGCATGTCACTTTCAAATCAATTTCACACCAAAACAAAATAAAACAATTACACAGACATGAATACATTTTAGTCTACTTAGAGTTAATACGATTTAAGTGTTAAGGAAAAAGTAAATCTGTTGGATGTAATTACGCTAAACAAGGATTTCAACATCATTAACCTAAATGAAACGAATCTATGGTCTTCCCAGACACATACCATTATCAAAGTCACGTCTAATGTACTAATATAACCATTACTTGTTGTCCCTGACTATGTCTAAATGTAATTGTGTTAAACGTAGTTAAGACATCGGAATAAACATTGATTGTACCTGATCAATGAGATTTGTTGTTCGTCAAGTACGCTCTTAATTGTTACATTTGTACACTCTTTCATATTCTGCACATATTGTCACCAAATAATGTACAACGTGAAAAAGTGGGAAGGAGCAGGAGACCGTTTCACAGAAAAATGCGATGTGCCATCTACGAGACATAATGCTCCGAAAAGCGTGAATGGGATAAGCAGTCGATAATCGGTCATATAGATAATGCCAGATCAGATACGTATTTTTCCTTCCAACAATAATGACAGTTTCTACAAGTCGTAGCGGGTCATTATAATTTTCGTTTTTAGTAAGGTTTGTAGAGGCCAAATATATGATCTATATTGATATAGTAAATAATTTCATGTGATATCTATGTAAACAGGAAAAGACAACGATATGTCAGTTATGTGCTTGGTATACCGCACATTTGTCAGGTCAATGTTTATCGGCTCTTATGAACCACCAACTACCTGTCTAAAAAGGTGAACAACAATATAAAAATTATTGCTATACCAATTTCAATCGGTACCTACCAGCATACGTCAATAAAACGTTAGTCTACAAACATGTGTGACGTATTTTCTTGTCATAGTTGTATCTTTCGTTGAAAACAATGACACATGACGACAAAAAAAATATGCACGACTGACATGTCTAGCAGAGTAAATCGTCATAGCTATTGATGTTTTTAATTTATTTGTTGAAATATTCTATGACTGCTTAAGGTAGATCATTGTTTATACATTTACATATTTCTTACAGAACGATACTATCTAACTGCGTTAATAATGTCATCCTGCGTTAGCACAACTATAATATCAGTCACTCAGTTCACCAGAATTAGAACAAAAACCTTATAAATAAAGGTATATGTATAATCCTTGAATTTAATACGTCTATCTTACTTATAAACCCATTAAAGAATAACACATAAAAAGGAAGCATTAAAACTACATGGGTAATTCAGGATAAACACAATAACAGGTGCTAGATTTATCATGTGAACATTTCCTCTTGTACTGAAATCTTCAAAAGGACAGCCTGGTTTTAGGAACACTTATGCTGCTCAATTTATTTATAATAAAGGAAAACAAACTTACATCAGTCTAAATTTCAAAAGATTTGTAACATAAGATGCCAAAAGTTTACTTTAACTTTGTGGTAATTCCATATAACATGTATATTTTAAGTTACTATACCTGTATTTAATGTACACTTTCACGGCGGAAGTACTCCGTTCAATTACGCACGTACTATATTATACAGAGTGCATTAAGTTTATTGCCGATGCACTTAATTCATTAATGCGTATATAATAGACTAAAGCAAATTAACAAGAGCCACTAATTCTCTGTTACATAACATAAAACCAACATTATTGATCTTATTTTTATCTAAAACATCTACTCAATAAAAGAAATTGTATCTACGCTACAGTCTTGATCAAATGCACTTAAAATACCAATACACCTCCATTATATAAAGCTAGAACAATCTGAAGATGTCATAGAGGTTATCAGAATCGTAAATCGAAAAAGGACAGACAACACAATAAAGAAAAAGGTCAAGAGGACGAACAACGATCAACAAAACATTGCACAAAGCAAAAGATAGAGCAACACGAACTCCACTAAAACCGGGAATGAATTCATGTGCCCCTGAAGGACAAGCAGTTCTCGCTCCACTGTTACACCCGTCGTGTTACTCTAATTACAAACCCAGTATAAGTCATGAATGAGGAAAGGACCGAGTAATGCTTGTGAGAAGTGAAAATATCCGTGGTCATTTGCGACATAAAGCACTGCAATATATTTTTAGAATATTGTTGAGCTGTAGGAAGTTGATCAATATGAACCTTTCAAACACGTTTTAAATATTATGTACCAACCAATGTCTACCAAGCACTGCAGAGACATTGAACAGGATGAACTATCATTGTCTGGTTAACACGGCTCGCGCATTAAGGAAGAACATTGAATTTCTGACGTTTCAATTATATACATCGTAATTCAGGTAATTGTTCTGTTGCTATTGTCATTTTCTTCATGCGTGGGAAAGACCATTTATAATGCAATAAGCTGTTTGTAAACGAACATGACCGGTTTAATTAGCGTGCCATTTCCATGTCATTTATTTTAAGCTACTGTAAACACAATTGAATTATGAGCATGTTCGTTGTTCTATGGTACTGACATAGCAGCCAATGATCCAGTCTGTTCTGTAATTATGTATTACTGACATTAAAATGTAATTACATATCTAATTAAGGATTGAGTGTATGTAATTACACGTTATTTCTGTAACAAACAGGAATTGTTTAATAGTACATTTACATCCTACTTAAACACGCAAACATCTAATGAAAAAATAAAAAACAAAAGCAAAACAAACATAAAGATAAAAATAAAACCAAAAACAAAGCATTTATCATCTTATACACATTTGTTTGACAATTATTTCACAGCAACAAATAATGCGTGTTTGAAAAAAGAAAATTGGCAAGTTCTGATTTCTAAAGTTATTTGTATACAATTTAATGGAGATTAACATGGCGGCCGGAAAGGGTGGAGTAGAACTAGTTCTCGTATTATTTGGAATATTTATACGTCTAAAACCATCTGTAGACTTGCAAAGTAAAATCAGTTATGTAAAACCAGAAAACCTAGGATTTTATGCAAGTTCAACCATAAACAAAGAGAGTAAATATGACTTTACTATTGAAAAACTCTATCCATCAGCCCTCGTGAACTCGATTACCACTCAAAATGGCCGGCCACTGAAAACAAAAACAAAACTTGTTCAAAGGAAGATAAAGAACAGTACGAATTATTGTTTCATTTTATATGTTTTACTGAGCGGGGATGCCCACTATAACCCAGAACCCATAAAATACCCCTGTACATATTGCAAAAAGCCTACCAGGTGCAACCAGAAAGCTCTACAATGTGAATGAATATAATACGTTATCAAGATCTGACGATTGCTATTTTTGCCATATGTGTGAAGATCGATTGCCAAAATTTACAGAATCCTTTTTTCTCATGTATGAGGGATTGTAATACTGAATTTGACGAAACCAGCGTTGATAAGTCAAACACACCGGAAAGCGATACAACTATAAATAACACTTCCGATGTAAACAACGAGGAGGAAAAATAAGTTTTTGAGAGTTTGAGGGAGTCAAGAAAGTTACACCCTAGAAATTTTACCACTGCTTATATAAACATTAACAGTATACGTAACAAATACGACGAAATCAAAGAACTTTTGTCAGACAAGATCGTTGACCTTTTATTCATAGCCGAAACAAAATTAGACCAGTCTTTTAATGATAATCTTTTCCAAATTGATGGTTATAAACTATTTCGGCGAGATAGAGACTGTCACGGTGGCGGTATTATGGCACTAGTGAACACCGATTTTCCATCGAGAAGGAAAGGAAATCTGGAATCTGAGAACATGGAGAACATTAGTATCGAGGTATACATTAAACGACAAAAAATTGCTTATCATGGGCATCTATAAAGCTCCATCAATGTCTGACAATGACTTTTCGACTTATTTTTATTGAAAACATAGATGAATGTATTAGATATTATGAAAATATAATTTTATTAGGTGATTTGAACTTTGACATGGTAAACAATCAAACATGTCAAACTCTAAATGATATATGTGATGTGTTTAATTTATCACAACTAATAACGAATGCAACATGTTTTAAGAAAGGTTGTACACCATCACCGGTTGATGTCATCTTAACAAATCAGAAAAAAATATGTGTTTCAACATTCAGAATATTACTAAAGGTATTAGTGACTGCCATAATTTTATCTCAGTTAATATGAAAGGTAAAGTTCAGTCCCAACAACAACAGAATATATCCTATAGAAGTTATACAAATTTTGATGTTGATATTTTTAACTCAGAATTAAATCAAGTCGCATTCCCAGACATTGAAAATATTGAAACATTTGAGCAAGTAAATAATGCCTACATGCAGTACCAAGATTCCTTCATACATGTACTAAGCAAACATGCTCTGGTCAAGACAAGACGACCTAGAAAAAATCCACTTCTCTATATGAACAGTGAGCTTAGAGGGGCTATATACCGTAAACATATGTTGTATTCCCAATATACCAAGCAGCACAATGCTAAACCAGGGGGAAAATTTAGACAACAACGAAATTTGGTTACTAAGGGAACGACCATTTAACTTGAAGGGGGGGGGGGGGTTATGTTTTTTTTCTAAAAAAAATATTCTGATTCCCAATGTTGCTGAAAAAAAATATTCTGATTTTGGTGGAGGAAAAAAAAAAATCTGATCGTGAGTTTTTGTCATATAATCTAATGTTAAATTCTGGGGAAAAAAAATATTTTAACTCTTGTGTTGTCCGAAAAAAAATTTCTGAACGAAGCAAAAAACCATAACCCCCCCCCCCCCCCCCACCCCCCTTCAAGTTAAATGGTCGGTCCCGAAACTGAAAAAGAAATCCATGAACAATTATTTTTTTGGAATTCTGCTCTGGTGGTGCCAAAACTTGCAATTTTTGGACAACTGTTAAACCTTTCTTTTCTAAAATATGTAATTCTGGTGAACAGAAAATTATCCTTTGTGAAAACAATAAAATCATAAATGATGCAAAGGAAGTTTCAGAAAACTAACCTTTGAACCGTAATGAGAGCGGGAGGTTTGGCGCCTTAAAATCTGATTCAACCCACCATTTCTTTAGAAATGCCTGTACCAAGTCAGGGTCATTACGGTTTTCACAGTTTTCCGGTTGTTGACTGATTTTGTCTGTTTATATAATTATGAGTTTTGACTTTCCCTTTGTAAGATTGTTCGGAGTTCGGTAATTTTGTTATTACCTTTATTTTCTCGACTGTAGCAGATAAAATTGGGCAAAATGTGGTATATGACCCTCTACACACCCTAGTATAGTGGAAATAAAAAATCATGTGGATATTGATAACAATTTTGACTTTCAAAATATTACAGCAGAGAGAGTTGAAAAAAATAATAAATACTATTAATATAAAAAAAGCTACTGGTGCAGATAACATTCCTGCCAAAGTAGTAAGACAATGTAAGGTCACAGTAGCTCAGCAGTTATCATCATTGATACATTTTATCTATAAACACAGGTGTATTTCCAGACTCTTTGAAAGTAGCTCAGATAACTCCCATACACAAGAAAAATGATCCTCTAAATAAATCAAATTACAGGTCCGTTAGTGTATTACCTATTTTTTCAAAAGTATATGAAAAGGTAATTGAAATGCAGTTAGCTGACTATTTTGATAAAATATTCAACCCGTTTTTATGTGCTTTGAGACGTGGCCATGGATGTCAGACCACACGGCTCGGACTTCTGGAAGACTGGCGTGAAACCCTTGATAAAAACCAATATGTAACTGCAGTATTGATGGATCTCTCGAAGGCGTTTGACTGCCTACCTCATGACATATTGCTTGACAAATTGTCAGCATATGGTATATCATCTCATTCGGTCTCTATTTTGAAATCTTACTTGTCAAATAGAAAACAACAAATTAAAGTTAACATAGTACTGAGTAGCTGGACTGACATCCATAAAGGAGTTCCCCATTGATCTATCCTGGGCACCGTCTTATTTAATGTCTTTATCAATGACATATTTCACTTTATTTCTGATAGCTCCTTGTATAATTATGCAGACGACAATACCCTCTCATTCTGTAATCCAGATTTTGATGCACTTATATCTACTTTGGAGACTGACTCAAATGAACTAATTGAATGATTCAGAATAAATAAAATACAGGCTAATACAGACAAATTTCAGTGTTTGGCTGTAGGCAGAAAACACTTATGACAAATATCCATCCATTCATATTCAGAATTTTGATCTCACATGTGAAAGTACTGTGAAACTCCTTGGGATTGATATTGATTATCAACTAAATGTTGATGCTCATATTAGTGCAATATGCAGGAAGGCACCCCAACAACTAAATAGTCTCAAACGTTTGAGTTCATATTTGAATAGATTAAATAAGTTAACTATATTTCATACTTTCATACTTAGTAATATTAACTTTTGCCCTTTGGCCTGGCATTTCTGCACTGATAAAAATTCAAAAAAATTAGAAAAAGTGCAGGAAAGAGCACCTGTCTGTCTTCATGATCTTTTCCATATGAAAAACTCTAAATATTCCTTCAGATACAACAACATTTTGGAAATAAAACCACAGATAAAATCCACACGGTACGATAAAAAATCTTTCAGATTTGCTGCACCTACATTGTGGAACATCCTCCCAGATCATTTCAGGACTGAAAATAGCTTTTCTCCAATTTTGAAGTCCTGGAATGGGTCCAAATGTCGCTGTTCTGCATGTAGATGATTATAATTTTGCCTCTCTCTGGTTTGCTTATATATATGTTACAGTACAAATTGGAATCCAGTAGGATCCGGAATCCTACTAGTACAAATTGGAATTCCAATTTCTACTAGTAGAAATTGGAATTCTGATTTGTACTGGATTTAAACCAGTATAAATCAGATTTCCAATATCTACTAGGACAAATCAGGATATCCAGATTTGTACTAGGAGGATCCTGGATCATACTAAACGTTAAGTAGGATTCAGAATATTACTGAATTTAAAACTTAGTACGATTCTGGATATTACTGAATTGAAAAACATCAAAATATGTAAAATTTGTGAAATATAAAATAAGTCTTGTGCGATAATTTAATTACAAACAGTGAGAAAAATACATTTTAATACAATTTTGGATTAAATTTCCTATTTATTACAACAATTGGTTTTTTTGTGGCATTTGCTTGAGCAAGGCATCTTAGATTTGCGGCATGAACATCGCAGTGTATTACATTTTCCAGCACAGTTACATGTGGATACTAGATTAGCAGTTTCATTAACTGTCCGGTTTTTCTGGCAAGCTTGAATGTGAGAAATTTCCAATAGTAAATTAGGGTCAATAGAATTTAATCCTGGGAAGCAAACTGTTCTTAAATCAACTAGGTTTTCATCTGAATAATATGTTTTCAGTATTCCATATTTTGAAAATATTTTGTATACGGATTTCGAATCGGTTACTTTTTTTACTTCAAGAACTTTGCATGGCAATATGTTTGAGTCAGTATTAGTTCTGTCTACTTTGTAAATTCTTATACTGACAGTGTCACCAATAGAATATGTTTTTCTGATAAATGATGGTTCTGATTAATGTCGAACACGTCTCCGTTTAGCTTCTCGCATATAGTTTAAATAAAATAAAGTATTAATTAAAGATCAGTGATCATTGATCATACAAGTATATTTATTTAGCTTTTACTGATTTTATCTAAGGGACATAAAACAGAAGATTTGTATTAAAAAAGTGTTCATATTTATTTTTTCATGTTTCTCATTTTTTAAATTTTTTATTTCAGTAGAATCCTGGATCCTCCTAGTACAAATCTGGATATCCTGATTTGTCCTAGTAGATATTGGAATTCTGATTTATACTGGTTTAAATCCAGTACAAATCAGAATTCCAATTTCTACTAGTCGAAATCGGAATTCCAATTTGTACTAGTAGGATTCTAGATCTTACTGGATTCCAATATGTACTGTAACATATATATATATATATATATATACGTCTGAAAATTAAACCAAACAGTGTTAGAATTAGATTTTAGAGCTGTCAAATTTTTGTTCTTCCCTCGACGGGATTTGAACCCACACCATTGTTACACTGCAGCACCATTCGCTTAGCCTTACTTCCAACGCCCTAGACCACTCGACTACATCCACTCACTAAAAAAAGGAGCTTCAATAGTCGTAGTGTTACCTTGTCTCGTAAGGCAAATCTAGGGATAGACGTAAGACATGTGTATAAGCGTGTGTAGATGGTACATATATACTTAATATTATAATTTGACAGCAATCTAACTCAGCAATTTTTAATATATTGGATAGGATAATGAAGAATTATTCATTATACAGTCACAGGAAATAAAGTATATTATACAAACGTCTAGAAGCAAGTGACAACCATACAATATATCTGTCCCACTGGATCTCAAAGTTACTTTAAAGGATACTAGGTTAACACTAAATATTATATACGTCTGAAAATTAAACCAAACAGTGTTAGAATTAGATTTTAGAGCTGTCAAATTTTTGTTCTTCCCTCGACAGGATTTGAACCCACACCATTGTTACACTGCAGCACCATTCGCTTAGCCTTACGTCCAACGCCCTAGACCACTCGACTACATCCACTCCCTAAAAAAAGGAGCTTCAATAGTCGTAGTGTTACCTTGTCTCGTAAGGCAAATCTAGGGATAGACGTAAGACATGTGTATAAGCGTGTGTAGATGGTTCATATATACTTAATATTATAATTTGACAGCAATCTAACTCAGCAATTTTTAATATATTGGATAGGATAATGAAGAATTATTCATTATACAGTCACAGGAAATAAAGTATATTATACAAACGTCTAGAAGCAAGTGACAACCATACAATATATCTGTCCCACTGGATCTCAAAGTTAATTATAAGGATACTAGGTTAATACTAAATATTATATACGTCTGAAAAATAAACCAAACAGTGTTAGAATTAGATATATATATACGTCTGAAAATTAAACCAAACAGTGTTAGAATTAGATTTTAGAGCTGTACATTTTTTGTTCTTCCCTCGACGGGATTTGAACCCACACCATTGATACACTGCAGCACCATTCGCTTAGCCTTACGTCCAGCGCCCTAGACCACTCGACCACATCCACTCCCTATATATATATAGATATATTTTTGTTTATTATTTGTTTGCTTTGCATTTTTTTTTAGCTTGGCTTGGAAATTATTTATTCTTTGATTTGTTTAGTTAGACAGTGCTGCTTTTACTGATTATGTTGGTGCCAGTTTTAAGTATTCAGTATTATCTTTAAACTGCTGCTTCTTTTTTTAACTGCTGCTTTATGTTGGATCATCTGTGTGTGGATCTTGAACAAGAGTCACGTGGGTTCTTGTTCAGACCTATGCACAGTCCTCTTTTTTTCCCCTGTATGTCTTAGCTTATTCTAGTTTTGTAGCTTTGCATGTGAATTGTGTTGTTTTATTGTTAATGTATATTCGGTAAAAAGCTCTGTAGAGCTTATGCTGTACTATTTTTATTATGTACCGAATCAAAATAAAGTTTTCTTATTCTTATTCTTATTCTTATGTGCGTACGTTGTCAATGCAATATAATTGTTATTACTGGTTATATATAAGCAATATGTATATTAAAATAAAAGTTTATAAAAACGATGCTCGGGTCGTCTTTACCTACAATTGTTTGTTGGAGGTCTCATGTCTTATTTACTTTATCTATGTTTGCTTGCGCATAGTGGTGTCCAACACATCTTGTGTTGTGCTTTGGTTTTGTTTGTCTTCGTATCTGTTGCCAGCTTCTCTGTATTGTTCATTTTTAATCGCCCCTTAGATATTCTTTAAACGTTTTTCTATTTAAATCTGTATATGTCACATGGACTATTATGTGTAATGCAATTGCTTGCACAATTTAGTTTTATGAATGCCATAATTTCCAGTCTTCATGTTTGAAACAACTGTATCTAGCCGCCGTCGGAGGTTACCGACAGCACAAGAAAAGAATAGAAACAATTATCAAAGAATAATTACTGGAGGGTTAGTGCATAAATATCCCTCAAAATGTGTTCAGATATGCACGTATATTTTGAATAACAAAAGATAGATATCTAATTTATCCCGTGCGACGCCTGTCTGGATTAACAGTCTGCTCACATTAAAAAAACTGGAAAGTCAAATGATATTAAAATGTTTGATAGCAATAAAAGAAAAATAACGACAGAACCAATTTGTTCCGTATGACTTTGTTTTAATGATAATTACATTACTTAGGATTTTTAATATATGTTTTATATATTTACTATATTTTTAAATACGTAATTAAAATACCTGTACATGTATTAAAACAATAATATTGAAATGTCGATGTTTACAAATATAAATGTTATTCACCTTCGTTTTAATTAGTCGTTACGTGACGTGATATGCAAAAATTATAAGTAACACACACGATATTAAAGTCTCTAATTGAACATTTACCTATGCGCACATTTATTTTAAGCATTTATTTATAAAAGCTTGAAAACATATCTAATTATATTTATTTGCGTAACATTTTGTTGTTCTTAGACATTACCTTTTATGGTTGTTTTCTCCTTTGACACGCTATTAACCTGATGACAAATAATATAAGTCATCTTTCTATATTGGGCCTATATAGTATTGTATGATAAAAACATGGTCGGTCAATTTACAAAATCTCGCACGATTTTACTTTTTATTTCAATTTAATTGGTGGTGATTTTAATACTATTGCTGGAAGGTATTTATAAACAAAACCTTATGTGTGATGGGGTAGGAAGGTAACACTTAAAAAAAAGTTCACCGAGAAATTTGTATACGCATAATCGAATCCTGCAATATGTTTTTAGTACAATCAGTGGAATCATTAATTAGTACAAATTCATTAATGGGGCGTCTACATGTAACAATTTACAATATAATCAAATACTGTAATCAGCTCCAACTGGGAAGAAAAATTAATAATTTCACATAGTTGAATGTTCTGTGTAGCTTTATCCCACTCTTGCCAAGGTTTACGGCTTTCAATAGCATGTTTCATGCATTTGTATTTAATGTAACCTACAACTGGTAATTATTTTATTGATGTGAACAAAAACATGTTCTATTAATCCTGACAAGGGAGTGTGTACATCGTACATCAGCTATAGGTATGTCTAACAATTGATTCAAAAAGACATTTCACCGTATTTGATTATCTACATTATTGCAAGACATGACATTTGCATGCAACTTCCGGATTTGGCTTTTATTATATTAAATAAATTGCTGTCTTCCGTCATGTCAAAAATGCATTTAGTATGATTATTGAATGTCTCGCCAATTTTATATCAGACATCAGTTATATGTATGCTACCATAATATGATATTGAAAAATAGATATTTGATTAGACAACTTTGAATAAAGGTAAAATACATCTCGTAAATGTAAGGCATTTGTATGACTGTTCTGTGGTAACAGACGGGAAACACTACGTATTATATGTTCGTTTACAGTGTCACACATATATTAAACAATTCTTAAAATGTGAGTGAAGTTTGAAGTTACCAATGGGGTAATCAGAACTTGTAAAGCGAAGAAGGGCAGGCAATACAATGGCCAAAAGTAAAAGGACAAAAGGACAAACAACGATCTACAAAACATCGAGCAACATGAAACCCACTAAAACAGGTAAGGTCTATAACAACTGACAAGATCAACTTCAAAATCAAACAAATTAACGGTAATGAATGAGCTTGCAAAAAAGTAAATACATGTACATCTTTTGACAACGTTTTGACTCTTGAGTGTAACTGATGAAGGTTGTTCGTGAAACGCAGCGTGCGTACCGGATTATATATCGGATAATGCGATGTTGTTAGCTACTACTGGGTCGATACTTTCGTTGATGAACTATTAGTCCTCGATGGTATCATCCGTAATAAGTAATCATAGCTGATATTGGCTATCTTGATTAGGCCTTTAGTTTTTTTTAGACTACAACGACTTTTAATTATTTTGCTTTCAAATATTTAGATTTTCTTCATTCCCGATGAAGGGTATTCCATTGATGTGCCATTCGAACTAAGTTAGATATCTACGTTTTTATTAACATTTTAGTGTGCTACGAAAACCTAAGGAGTTTCTTTTGTTCGTGTTGGCTCCCTTTTGTCTTATTCTATATTGAGCTGAACTGTGGGATATGTGTATTTATCACTGATTTTGGAGGTAGAAATCTACCATCAAGAGAAGAGTGATATGTCTTATTAGCGGCTTGTTTCGCCTTTACACATTTGTGTACATATCATATTTCATGATTCATTATCAACTTCTCTTTTCTGTCGTCTTTGTGTACAGTGCAATACACTGTGTAATTAATAATTAGCTTTACAAAAATATGTCCTTTAGCAGTAAGCACTTTTCTTTTTCAATTCATGCTTTAATTATAAAATGTAAACAAAACATTCTCCACCTACATCAAGCGCTAGACTCATTAAAACAGCAAAACAGAATACAATCTAATCTACTCAGTAATTAGACACTCAATGGAGCTGCATGTTTTAGCTGTTAATGAAGATTTGTAAATATACGATTACATTTGTTGTAATTATTTAGAATGATGCTGTAATTGATTCAAAAAGACATTTCACCGTATTTGATTATCTACATTATTGCAAGACATGACATTTTCTTGCAACTTCCGGGTTTGGTTTTTATTATATTAAATAAATTGCTGTCTTCCGTCATGTCAAAAATGCATTTAGTATGATTATAGATTGTCTCATCAATTGTATATCAGACATCAGTTATATGTATGCTATCATAATATGATATTGAAAAATAGATATATGAGTAGACAACTTTGAATAAAGGTAAAATACATCTCGTAAATGTAAGACATTTGTCTATGAAAGTTCTAGTGTAACAGACGGGAAACACTACGTAGTATATGTTCGTTTACAGTGTCACACATATATTAAACAATTCTTAAAATGTGAGTGAAGTTTGAAGTTACCAATGGGGTAATCAGAACTTGTAAAGCGAAGAAGGGCAGGCAATACAATGGCCAAAGGTTAAAGGACAAAAGGACAAACAACGATCTACAAAACATCGAGCAACATGAAACCCACTAAAACAGGTAAGGTCTATAACAACTGACAAGATCAACTTCAAAATCAAACAAGATTAACGGTAATGAATGAGCTTGCAAAAAAGTAAATACATGTACATCTTTTGACAACGTTTTGACTCTGAGCGTAACTGATGAAGGTTGTTCGTGAAACACATCGTACGTACCGGATTATATATCGGATAATACGATGTTGTTAACTACTACTGGGTCGATACTTTCGTTGATGAACTATTAGTCCTCGATGGTATCATTCGTAATAAATAATCATAGGCGATATTGGCTCTCTTGATTAGGCCTTTAGTTTTCTAGACTACAACGACTTTTTAATTATTTTGCTTTCAAATATTTAGATTTTCTTCATTCCCGATGAAGGGTATTCCATTGATGTGCCATTCGAACTAAGTTAGATATCTACGATTTTATTAACATTTTAGTGTGCTACAAAAATCTAAGGAGTTTCTTTTGTTCGTGTTGGTTCCATTTGTTTTTATTCTATATTGAGTTGAATTCTGGGATATGTGTATTTATCACTGATTTTGGAGGTAGAAATCTACCATCAAGAGAAGAGTGATATGTCTTATTAGCGGCTTGCTTTGCCTCTACACATTTATGTATATATCATATTTCATGATTCACTATCATGTTCACTTTCTATCGTATTTGTTTACAGAGGAATACATTGTGTAATTAATTATCAGTTTTATAAGATTGACCTTCAACAATAAAAAAATTTCTTGTTCTATTCATGGTTTAATCGTACAATGTAAGCACAAGCGTCCGCTAGCTACATCAAGCGCTAGACTCGTTAAAACAACACAACAAAACACAAACTAATCTACTCAGTAATTAGACATCCAATGAAGATGCATGTTGTAGCTGTTAATGAAGAATTGTGAATATACGATTACATTTGTTGTAATTATTTAGAATAATGCTGTGCAGATTGTCTACTAAATCATGTAATCATCGGATGACTATTGACAAACAATCCATTAAAGTCTAACGTACGGAACAGCGCTGTATCCACATAAAGAAAACACACATGCATGTATCACGAGTAACGGTGTTCTACAGTGAATTGTCTGTTGTTATTCAGTTGCATTTAACATATTTGTATCTGTGGTGATATTTTCGCAAAAAGGTCGTAAATTAATAAATTGTATATCATATATCACTTTATTAAAAACAAAACTGTTTACTGTTATAAATATAAAGTGGTCTTAAATGACACTGTTTAATAAAGGAATGACAATCAATTCGTGGAAAAAATGCTTTATAGAAATAAACCTTAATGCCTAATGTGTATGCCCATATGCACGCATTTGCATACTTTTCCCACAAAGATAAAACAATATATAATATTAAGGGGAAAAACCACTACAATAAAAGCATATATTAAGAAATCTACATTCCGTTAATTAGAATTTTATCGTAAGAAACAGAATGTCCATGCCCTGTGTTGAAATCAATGTCAAGATAAAAGAACGACGCTGTAATCTATCAACTATTAAAACTTATTATATCGTCATAGGTCTATACAGCATTGTCCATTACTCTAAGCGTAAACATTTGTGCCAATTCATGACGTACATTACAACTGTATTGAGCCTGTCGTTGAAGACATATAACTCTTTGGCCTATTCCAGAACTTATAAACTCCAATATTAAACTAACATTACGTTCAAGAAGAAATGTTATCTAACTGCTGACCAATGAAGTGATGTATCGTTTCAAGCGAAAATCATTTATTACTGTTTGTTTACCTTGAGGTTTTTTTTATGAATCACTTCCTTTAAATTTATGACGAACGTTGTGGGGTTTGTTTCGTTCAATCTATTGTTTTCTGTCTAGTATTTTTCGACCATTATTTGTCGTTCCTCTTTGTTTTTTAGTCATTACATTGTCTATCCTTCTGCGATTGACGACTTCTAATATCACACGTTTTGGTATCTTCAAGACTGTTTTATACATAATTATCTAACAATATCAACATTTGCACCACCATATAACAGAACGATAACTTTTGTGATATCTACTATGTATCAATATGATAGATAATATATTATTATGTATGGTTGGAACTAAATCCATTTTTTGCAACATGTCGACTATATCAAAACATTTATATAATTGGTGGCAGGAACAACATTGGGAATGTCAACGTGCACTCTTTGGACATAATGTGGAGTGGACACACTGAATTCATCGTAAAATGTTAAATGGATAACCAACAAATAAAGAGTGAGTGAGTGATTATTGTTCAACTCCAAGAAAGCAATTTTCCGCTATCATGGTGGGAAGAAGTTACATTCGATGAGATAATACTGATTTCCACTTTGTACTAGACCAACACATTGATTTTAATATTTACATCCCTGGGTCACTGAAACAACATTTCGCGGATAGACATGTCGCTCCACATCGGACACAATATTCTGATTTAGAGCCAACCAGTCTTTGATCTTACTTCTTAGTGCTGCATGCTTAGTGGGGAAGCAACACCTGTTAATTTTATAGTCTTTGGTTTGACCAGAGCGGGGCTCGAGGCCATGATCTATCACATTCGAGGCGTACACACTAACTATAACACCACCGAAGAGGATAATATATCAAATTAATGATGATCACAAAGGTCACAATCACATAATACACATTCACTTCCGTAAGTAAATATGTTCCAAATAACACATATATCAATTAACTCCAATGCCACACATCTAATTTTTAAATGATACCAGAATGGTATTTCCGGATTTAACTACAATGACGCCTTTCATCAATCTTAGATACCCCTCGGGATTTCCCGTCTAACATGCAATTAATTAATTTGATCTTTTAGCCTACATATAAATTTAATCCACTGAGAATCCATTGTTAATGATATTACACTATTTTAGACATGACAATTTATTTTGTTCCAGGAATACATAATAAATCACATTCTTGCCGTATTTCATTACCCAGGGTGTCCTTCAAGTTTCAGCAATAAATCGAAAACACTAATACCACTTTATCGTAAAAGTCCCAAATTTCAATTGAACATTCGTAGAAATTTATATTTATATTGTGCATGGAATATACAGTATAGTAATATGAATGTTTTAATGACTTTATAGCTCTTTTTCAATTTTAAGTGTACAAAGATTGCATTTCAATAACATGACGGGTTTCACCAGTGAAACAGGAACTGCTTACCTTTCAGGAGCACATGCGTTCACCCCAAGATTTAAATGGCGTTCGATTCGATGTTTAGTTTTCTGTGTAATGTTTTCTAGATCATTATATGCCATTTTGTCCTTTTTCGTTTGGTCATTGTGTTGTTTGACCATCGATTTAAAGATTTTGATAACCTATTTAGCAGTTTCATACTATTCTTACCACTTTGATGTCACATCAGGTGCACGGAATTTAAATGCACTAGATTACATATAAAATTCAATAGTACAATTTACTAATTGCGAAATGTATAAAACAAAACTGATAACAAAGTCTCCCAAGCGACCAAAATATATCATACTAATAAAGACGTAGATATTGAATTTAGTGTTGACGACGCGAAGATCAAGCCTTAATGAAAATTGATGGATGCTTGAATATGAATAAAATTAATATTGATGATCATAGATCTGTCATAAACGAAGACAAAATGTAAACATGCATACTTTTTTTCTAAAGAAGAATAGCACAGAAGTTACCCTCTTCCAAAGCCAATTCTTCTGCAATGAAGAAATAGCCTTAAAAAGGGGTGATATTTACTATCTCAGTGGATCTGAATTCTGACCTGAAAAGAGGGATGGCCTTTGATGATAGTGGTCTTATAAGAGGGGGGACTACTCTATTATTTTAAATCTTCATTAACGCTGATTATTTATTTAATCAACAAAGTTACTCAAACATCGTCTTAGTTAATGTTCACGATTCTATTCCCTGATGCACCTACTGTATGTATTTCACAGTCCCCAAATTGTCGTTAAGAGACAACACTACAACAATTCTTTATAGGATAAACATTATTAACTTTGTTCAATGTCCAGATATATATTCTGTTATGAGCTTAGGAACTAGCAAATCTTATTTCCATTTATCTCCTAATGTCATCAATAATATAATTCCAGTTTCCATACAATCGTGAAAGGCTGTAAATGTTGCTTCATTGTTTGTTAATCTGGTTATAGGGCTTCGGTGATGAATATTTCAGAAGACCTTGCAACATGTTGTAATGTAACTTACCAGAACGGACAGAAAATAAATGTGATCTGTACCAACAAACACAAAAACAAAGGCTTAATGGAGGTTAATCTGGTTATGTGAGTAAATATAGGGGAACCTTACTATAAGGTTGAATGAAAACAAATTATTCCTTGTAAGTCGACATCAGGTTAATAAATGGGACAATATATACACTACATTCCAAATAAAGATGTGAAAATATACATTAGTTTGGATGATAGTATTAAATAGTGGAATCATCATCTGATTAGTCTTGTACTTTATAATAAAATTTCCAAGCTCCATAGCTTATTGCGTTTACGCTAATATTGACTGTCTATATTTGTAAAAATGAAATGTATTCAATTCATGATATATCATACAACCTGCAATTTCTTATAGTTCAGCAATTTATTTGTTACATTTATTTATGCTTGAAATTTAAAGTTCCTAAATAAAGTATATTATTACACCATCGTGTAGTCAACTATAGTTGAGGTTGGCTGTCCTGTTCATTATGCCTTTTGTTTTCTTGTTCGCAAATTATTTGCTTTCCAATTTTTAAATTTGAGCGTATCCGATGAAGGTTTTCCAAAAACGCGTCGCGGGATAAATATTTGTAAAACACCCATTCAACAATGGATCACAATGATTGACAACTATATTACTTTAAATGGACTGCTATTTAGTTTGAGAAACTACATTGTTGTCTCATATTATTTGTTGTTTCTTTGTTTTATTCACGTAAAACATTACCACTTTTACCTGATATTGAACGCTTTTCGTATCTACGGTAATAATTTAGCTTTTACCTATATGTTACGGTAATAACACAAGCAAACATGTTTTGTAGCAAAAATGCAGTTTCTCAAACCAAATTGCAGTCCGTGGTTAAACATGTTTTTTTTCATATTGTGGTATATTTGTTGGATATACAGCAGTACCTAATACATGTTCTTACAATATGTTGTAGCCGTATTTGGGTAAATATATATTCATAATTGAGATATCAGTGAGTACAGTATATAGCGCAAAATACTCATAGTATAATGTTGAAAACAGCATCATGATCTAGCATGTTGTGAAGACAATTATGGATCCTTTATCATCGCCATGAATGGTCCATAGATTACACCATTCTCCACCATTTTTTGGTAAAATGGCATTAAATTCGATAGCATAATCAACAAATAAAGGTAATAACAAAATTACCGAACTCCGAACAATCTTACAAAGGGAAAGTCAAAACTCATAATTATATAAACAGACAAAATCAGTCAACAACCGGAAAACTGTGAAAACCGTAATGACCCTGACTTGGTACAGGCATTTCTAAAGAAATGGTGGGTTGAATCAGATTTTAAGGCGCCAAACCTCCCGCTCTCATTACGGTTCAAAGGTTCCGGCTGTCACTGTAACAGTATTTAAATACAGGAACAAAATAGGTAAAATAGTTGTCAAAGCAGTACCATATTCGGTGACGTAAATGTCAAAAATATTTTTACGTCACACATTGACAAAAAAAAATTCTTGACATATTTGACTCTTTATCTTTATACATTTTTACTATATGAAAATGCATCGCTTATAATTTTTTCTGCAGAGACGGAATATATTTCGACAAGATATTGGTATCGGAATATAAACTTTTTAAGAGATCGAATAAGGCGAATCTTTTTATAGCCCTGGTCCAGTAGCCTGTTTCTCAGATGAAGATGACGTTTCAGGAAATCAGAATAATTGCTACTGCCCCTTGCATAGCGAATCAATTGCGAGATGTAAACACCATATGCAGGAGAAGCTGGTATATTGCTGCACATATTTGGAAAATTTATGATTTTAAAATTGAAGTCGTCCCGCTTATCATAAATTTTAGTACTGAGTTGACCACTGTCGTCAAATTCGAGGTACAAGTCCAAAAATGATGCGGACGAAGCTGTATCGGTGGTCTCTTTAACTTCCAGCTCTGGAGGATATATCAATGGAAGAAATTCTGCAAATCTAGAATTATTGATAGATAAAACGTCATCAATATACCTGTATGTGAAATTAAAGGCTCTAGCCTCATGAATCTTCTTATCTTTTACAAGCTTTTGAAGAAACTCCGACTCATATGAGTATAAAAATAAATCGGCTAGAAGAGGGGCACAATTCGTACCCATTGGTATGCCGACGACCTGCTGAAACAGTGTCCCTCCAAAGGAGACAAATATGTTATCGATGAGGAACTCCAGCATACTGATCACTTGTTCCTCGGAGTAGCATGTTTTACCTTTATGAATTTTGTTTGAAAAATATGTGGAATTGTAGCCTAACACAACAAATTTTGAGCCATAGTTTCTATGACTAAAAGCTTTATGAATTGTTTCTTTTAAGCGGGTTTTTAATTTGTCATGCGGTAGGGTGGTATATAGAGTTGAAAAATCAAAGGTTTTGATGGAGGATACCTGAGAGAAAGATCTTGATTTCAGGTTATCCAAAATATCTTTAGAGTTTTTCAAAATCCACATGTGATTTATGCCACTACGCGAGTAAACAGTTTCACAATATTTCTGTTGTCCCTCTTTTACTGCAGACAGAATCTTTGTTAGGTGAATAGACAATTCTTTCGTCGAACAAGTTGATGATCCCGCTATGTACCTTTCTTTGTATGGTGTCTTATGGAGTTTAGGTATTCAATATAAATAGGGTAAATCCTCAGACTTTTTACCAGAGGGAATGTTTAAAGAGGTCATGAATGATCTGTGGTTAGCTAGGATTTCATCTTTGTCGAACGAAGTTGGTTTGTATGTGGTATTACTAGAGGTGTTGCTATTTATACCTAATTCCTTGATTAGGCATTCGAAGTAATATGATTTACATACAAACACGATATTGTTGGAAGCCTTGTCCGCAGGAACGATAACATATTTGTCATGAAGAGAGGAAAGACACTTAACAGCTTCTTGGTCTTTAAATACAGACTTAGGTCGACTATTAACACAATTTTTGAGTTTGTGAATCCGACCTTGTACTAGAGACCTAATTGTTCTAACCCAGTCTGACAAGGACTCTAACTCAGGATCTTGGTCTATTTCTCTCTTTATCCACCTTCTGGCATAATCTTCAACAGCATCCATAATTATCTTGAAATTATGTTTCCAATTGATGTGTTGAGGTTCTCTGAATTTAGGACCATGAGAAATCACCTTTCGGAGACTCTCATGTTGAATGATATTCAGATCACCAGTGATTACATGTCCAGATGGGTTGTATTGAAAAGGAGAGTGGGAGCAGTCACAAGTCAGAGGGTTCTTAAGGTACTCTTCTATGTTAATATCTTGCAATGCTTCTTTGTAGTTGAAAATTTTACGGCCAATGCTGTTAGTGTAACTATAGGAGACAATGGGAACAGATTGATTTTTGAAATATGGTGGAATTTCTTTTACGACCTCTTTTCTACAAATGACCGTCGATTTTCTGACATCTATCATAGGAAATTCCTTTATAAATAAAAGATCAGCTTGGCATCTGACAATTGACGATGAGAAGAAAAATCATTTCCCCCATATTACTGCTAAGATTGACGTACATCGCCATGCCAATTACATTGAGAAACTTAACGTGATATATGTTGAGAGAAAAGGTCACAATAGTTATAATTAGCTATATATCCTTGACGATTGTGAGATTAGCTTAGAGATCAGTAGGGGAAAAAATATGTAACATGATTGGGAATTAGACATGACGTCCAAGGGACAAAATATCAATGATACGTCTGATAATGGATGAGAAGGAAAAGAACTACATATTGATAAGAAGACATTTTATATGATACTAATGCATTACACACAGCTGTTAAGCATGTTTTTATCAGTCGTTTATACGTCATGCATTTGGTAATTCGATAAAATTTTCCTCACCTCAACTTGCTCCGCTGTGATAATATGATAAAGGTACAAACATTACATAGCCAAAAAATCAAGATTAAACAGGTCAGAACTAGAGAAAAATAATAATCATCAAGCAGTATGACTAATGGAAAAAAGTGAGTAGAAATCAGAGTATTCACATTAGAAAATTAAAGTCAATCAAACATATAATAAAATTAGAACTGGACGTGTAAACATCAAGTTAATTACTAACTTTAATACATATATAACAAAATGCGAATTATTATTATCATTATTTATTTGTCAAAAATATAGATAATGAACTTGTCCACAATCTTGTAAGCTAGTTATATGGTGAACAAGCAAACAAGCATGAGCGTTGACTGAAACATAATTAAACAGGAGACCGCCATACAAATGTGGTATTTACTTTATATTATTATCACTTGGTCAATACCTCTGATCGCTCCGTGGTGACGGTTCTCAAGGCTCTAACCAATAGAGCTGCTCATCTCGTTGTCGGTTGGTGGATAGAGGAAGCCCTGTCAATGGGGGGCTGCCAGATTATTATTCGGAATGCCTGTTCGTGAACCATACTGGGTAATGCAATTGGAGAAGCCACATTCTCGGCTAGCGAAAACCAATTTTGAAGACGTGGAAAAAAGGAAAGGCGCATTCTAGTCGCTATACAAGACTTAATGTTTCGTCCCTAACTAACACTCCATACCTTTTCAGCGGCAAACAAAAGTCGTTGACACATCACTTCCCTCATTTCTATATAGTTTTTGTATGTAATATATAAATTTAGATAATACCAAATGGGCAATCAAAAATGGAAAATCCGTAGACACTGGCAACATTCAGCACACAAGAAAAAGGAGGAAGAAATACAAAACACAAAAGCACAACTCATCACAGAAAACTTAGAGCAACACGGACCTACCAAATATCGGAGATGAATTGCTCTCAATCAATAATCAATATGATCGCGCCAGTAGTGAGTGTTCCGGCAATGTCATGGTTAATTATATATATTTATCATTGAGACATACAGTTCCTAAATAATCTAATCCTTACTTATTATTAGATAAACCAAGGGAAGACAAAAGGCGCCATCAAAAATAGACAATCCAGAGACACTGGCAACAATAGAAACACAAGACACAGAACGAAGACAAACAAACCACAAAAACACAACATATAAATCTAAAAAGATGAGCAACACGGACCCCGCCAATACTAAGATTATCCTCCCCCAAGCATATGCCACCTTAGCTGGTGTTGGGTATACACAGATGAGCAACACGGACCCCACCAATACTAAGATTATCCTCCCCCAAGCATATGCCACCTTAGCTGGTGTTGGGTATAAACAGATGAGCAACATGGACCCAACCAATACTAAGATTATCCTCCCCCAAGCATATGCCACCTTAGCTGGTGTTGGGTATAAACAGATGAGCAACACGGACCCAACCAATACTAAGATTATCCTCCCCCAAGTATATGTCACCTTAGCTGGTGTTGGGTATAGTGTTCATATGTGACCTTAGCTGGTGTTTGGTATAGTGTTCAAACCTGTTATTTTGTATGTGACCTTAGCTGGTGTTGGGTATAGTGTTCGAGCCTGTTATTTTGTTTTCATTTTAGCTTTGATTTGTTTCTTTTGCATTTTGTTTCATTGTTTGTTTGTTTGTAGTTTTTTGTTTTGACATTTTTGTTCCCAGATACTTATAAATTGCCTGCTTATGAATCGTTCGACCTTGTGGGTACCATATACAAGTTATTTCAGAGTTGTGCACACTATTTGGGATGTTAACGTTTTTATTATTTTCTCTGATGATTGTTCTCGTTAAATGTCCATCTTTCAGTTGAGAAATATCAATAAGAAAGAAAAAGTATTGCTTTCATATCGGAATTTGACCTTGACTTTACCAGTAACAAAAATCTTTAATCTATCAATTTAGACTTTATTTGTAAATCATATTTGAAATTGCAAACGTGTTGTCGACGTATCTATAATATATCGAAAATATAGGACAATGAGAAACGTTGAATGGTCTTGAAGGATTATTTGGATCAACGAGATATTTGATATATCAATCGACATAAATGACAAAAAATAGAAAACCAAATCAACTATGGAAAACCTCATCTCTGTAGTTCTATATATATTTTGTTTTTGTTTGTGAATAGAGTACAAAATGAGCGACATATTGGAAACATTCCAAATAATAGTAAATTCACATAGGAACATATATGGCATTTCTCAAATTTACGTTTATCTGGACATTTTTCACAAAATAGCAAATGTTGATAACCTTTGGAATTATTTGGAACTGTTTTAGACCTAGAAACTGTAGGGACATTAAACATTAGTTGTTCAGAATTTCTCAGATATTTTGGAGAGTTAAAGTCATTGATGCATAACACTACACGCGAGCAATATATTAGTAATCTCATGGTGTTAATAAAATAATTAAAAACAATAATTAAAAAAAATACAACCACGGTCAAAATAATTCCAAAATCGAATAGAAAATCTATCAATAACATACAAATACATGACCACTGGCACTGCAGCTTCATACATGCACTTCATTAAGAAGTATCGGTAGTACACTAGTTGCATAGGCATACACACGCCTTCTTAGGGAAATGATTTTGTTATGCATGTATTTTCCATATGTGAATTAAAATGTCAGCTCTCGCATACAATTAAGTGAGCAACATTGTTCTAAAGAACTCTGAGTCAGATGTATTAATGGCTGACACCGGTGTGTCAGCAGAAGAAATTAGCTTCGACCTGCAAAAGTGCACAATTTGTACTTTTAAAATAAGAATCATCGACATCAAACACATTCGCTTAAGCAACAATGGTACTGAAACAATTGTATTAATCATTAAAGCATGCTACTCTAGAACTTGGGGCGAACATCCTTAAAAGATATAAACAGTACAAACAATGTTTTCTATTGCATCACGCCTGGTCAGATCCTGTTAATCTCTGGTCAGTGATAGTGGAAAGGAAAAGTTATACGTAAAATGGTAAAAGGTGGTTTACAAATTAATGAAAGAAGAACTATCCATTTATTTGTCGTTAGTCTCGATGCTGTTTCGTATATATTTATATGAAAGTATAACCAATAAAGGTAAACATATATAATACGAAATGCATGTATGGTGTGTAATAGAATGAAAAACAATAATACCCCACCGTTGGAACAATTCTATGATTAATATCAAAATGGTAGAAAGAGGCAACATCGATAATCTATAAGACACTAACATATGACCTTTCACCTTCCGTGCATGGTACAAACATTGCAATAAAAAGTGGCAAGGTTAAGCTAGATTATGGAATTATAATGAAATGTTGGGGTCATGCAAGTGCATTCCACATTTAAGCAAAATACTAACCCTCACATAAAACCAGCCGAACAGCGTTATTATAATATATTTATATAAAGCTATGCAGTATCTCTCAGTGACAAATGAAACCGCTAAAGTTTACATAAACCACTTGTAGTATTTTAAAACAGCATACTTTAATCAGAAACAGAATACATACCACTGCAAGATAAAAGGATAAAAATGGCTAAATCATATCAAATTCAAAAGTTAGCAAATATCAACAGTAAACATTTCAAGAACAGAAAGACAAATATTTATTAATAAAACTGAAATATTAAGAAATGTGTATGTACATATAATCTGAAATTGTAAAGTGATTTATACGAATGGCTTGAAAGAGTCACTGTGCATCGGTCAAATATATAACCATTACGACAATACTGTAAGTTTCAATCGTATTCTTCCCGTAGACATATTAGATATGTCCGTATGCCTCTTTCTTACAATGTGGTATTTTTGTTTTTCATTTATTGTACTGCGATATCACATTTTTTAGAGCTAATATGTACGACATCACTCTCCACCACTGAATAACTAGGTTTCGGAAACCTCGTTCTGGAGAGAGCATAACGCGTTACAAGTATAATATATGATTATAGAAATAGCATAAGCTTCAAGGAAAACTTGGATTGACATTTTGGTACTTAAAACAAGAATTATCTACAGAAACATAACTGATATATGCCACAAAACTGAAGAATACTGCATACTATTATTTGCTATAATATTCAATATGCTCTATGTAACAACAATATAATACGAACATAGGCACAATTAAGATGTTTTTGAATTAGTTATTTTTCCAGTTGTTTCATTAATAACCATCATATTTTCATGCTATGGTGTCTGCCCACAAACATGTACTGCAGTTTTGAAAATTTTAGAATAAGTTGGCAATTTCCAGATTTGTATCGACAAATTGTCACTTGCCAACATTTTATACATTATAAAATTTGCGCTGATATAGAAAAAAAGCTCTCAGGTAAAACATTTGAACACTATCATTGTAACAGTATGAAGATTATAATTTGCCATTTCGGAGTTTAAAATAGCTACTCTGCTGAGTATGTCTTGTGTATAGTATTACATCCCTCTCACACCACTTGTCATTTGCTATGATGCAGCCATTTTACATTATATTAATTTAGGTAGACCCATAGGAGGAACATATTAATTACAATGTACATATAAAGTCCACTTTATGTTCCTGTTCTGCAATAGTACATGCAACTCTTAATTACAATTGATTCCAGTTCATTGATCTATAGACGAACATCCATTCCTAGAAATAGATATTAACACACAGAACTGATATAAATAAGACTATTGGATGCTTTAATAATGTTAAATCATATATTGTCATGACGACACACAGACACGGAAGTGTACTGCCGTGCAGATAATCTTATTATAAACTAATTTAAGTATGTATGTGGTATTGTCTACTTCAGAAACCAAATCAATTTATTCGAAATATAGTTATTTCTAATAAGTATTCCGAAACATGTTCTACCTTGTTGATTCGTGCAGCATGCTATCAAAACCGATTTAAGAAAGTCATATATTTTAAAGGAGAAGCCTTAGATAAATACCAAAGGTCAGACAACACTATGGCCATCTGAAAATTAACAAAAGCACAAAGAGTGATCCACAAAACACTACATAGAAAACTCAAGATTAAGCAACAGAGCTCACATAGTTTGATAAGCAAGAAAAATGCTTTATAAATGTCTTCACATTTGCTGTTCCGTTCTGTGTTGTCCGCTACGATATCCGCGAAAAAAAGATGTTCAATTCCTCTTGACCTCTATTTGTTTTGTGGAGGGTTCATGTTTTATCTATGTTATTTGTATTTATTTACGTATACTGATGTCCAACACGATTTCCATATAACAAGATGTTCGTGTCGCTTAGCAGTAACACGAGGAGTGTCACACGTGGAGCAGGAAATGCTAACTTTTCCGGAGTACCTGACTTCGCCATCGGTTTTAGTGAGGTCCGTGTGGCTCGATTTTTTGTTTTATGTGTAATATTTTGTAGATCACTGCTTGTCCTTTTTCTTTTAGCCATTGTATTCTCTTTGCTTTTTCGAATTACCGCTTCTGATTAACTCTTTGGTGTCTTCAATTTTGTCTTATAAAGAATAAGTATAACCGAAATGATGCTGATATTGAAAGTTATCGGACAAGTGTGACGTCAACCACATTATATGACGTCACGTACTGATAAAAAAACAATAACGTCAGTTTCGAACGTCTTGGACGATACATATTTCAATGCTGTTCTTTGACATATAGATCATGTCAATACTATGTCTTTTATCAATAATGGATCGCCAGTAATGATGTTTGTTTGTTTGTTTGTTTTTGTTATCGAACTATCTTCGAGTTATGAAAAGAAGGTTTAAACTGTGATGGTCGTCATTTCACTAATATCATCACAACGAGCAATAACCTATCATCTTAACTGAATTCCCTGAACAAAAAACTACCACGACATATGTATTGCGTGTTGTACTAAAACACTTTTATTAAAAACGTATCTTTTGGTGTATGTGTTATTTCATGTTTTGAAATGCCTGTCACGTCACCGACAAACAGTTTCTTCAAATGGCATTTCTGTTGAACAATATTCCAAAGCAAATTGTAAGACATAGCCCAAGAGGATATGATTCTTCAAGTTCAAGTTTCTATCCTGAAATCAAAAGCAGAACGGGTATTGATTGAGGACTAAATAATAATGAAGGAGTTTAATAAACTCCAGAACTAAAATGATACAAAAACATATACTGTGATTCCATATGGGAATCGTGAGTAAAACACGAGAAATCTTTGTTTTCATACAATGGTTGAATATGGGAGGGGTTATTGTTGTTTATCGTCACTTTCAGCAATTATTTAGAAACATCGTGACTGCCAGATCTAATACGAGAGGAATGCACGGACGGCTACAACGAACTGAAAGGTATAACATCTGGTCATATATAATGTGATAATGTGTCTAGAAACACATGAGGTAAGTGTCGGTGCGAGCCAAAAGAGTGCAAAAACAGTTGAATAGTTAGTTACCTCTGTGTGCATATTGCTAACCCGTCACTAATTATTATTATTATTATTATTATAACATATTTGTATAGCGCATTATATAATCATAAAACTACTCTAAGCACTTTACACTAATATAATTAGTCAACATAATTATAAAACATATTTAAAATGGATATGAAGATAATGAAAAAATAGATTATACCAGTAAAACGAGGGAGGATCAAAACATATATGATAAATAGTCTAAGATAATCTATTCTTCCGTAAATGGCCGTTTTCGGGTTGAGACAACCGAGTTAAGACGAGTGCACGTGCTATCGTCTTTAATCGTTGTGACATCCAATCAGAACGCCTCTAACAAGGAAAAAATCGTTTAAATATATATCTTAAGCCGGGAATGTCACATTATATACCCTGTCTGATAGCTGAATAACAGATATATTACGGATTTAACCAATGTTGTTTTTTTCAAATACAGACTCCAACCGTATTAAATATATTTGTGTCTTTTATTTTCATTTTTTCGTATTTCTAGATATCCTTTTCCGTACCTTTGACGTCATTCTTCAATGACGTCAAAATATGTGTCACGTTATATTTCATGTATGGGGTTTCTCATGAAAGAAAATACTGTACTTTCAACAAAATATTAGTGAGAAAAGCTCAAATATCAGTAGAAAGCTACTTAGTTTATCAATCGGTGTCACAAAAGTCAATTTTATGTGATGTGTATTTCATAACGCTCAATTTTATGATATTGATCTGATAATTTATGCAAATTAGTAACTGATCAATGGCGGGGGTCTCTAGGAGTTCGCGATAGTGAAAGTTGTTGGTTTACGGAAGAAATAGGTACTTACATGCGTTGTTGGGAAAGCCCGGGTGATCTTCCACTCGTGATAGAAATTGTTGTTTCTTTTCGCTCGTTTCGCTGCGCTCCACTCGCGAAAGGACATAAAATTTATATCACTCGTGAAAGAACACCCGGTCTTTTCCAAGAACGTATGTAAGAACCTATTAATCTATCGCATAAAAAAAAAATAGATTAAAGCACTAAAAATTCGATGGAGAGAAAAAAAAAGTGATAAAAATCTAAAAATCTAGAAATAATTAACTCTTCACCCAACAATAATATTATACCCTAAAAATGCAATAGGAAAAATTAATAAAATACACATCATACGAAAATCAAAAACATTTTTAAAAAATATACTAAAATAATTTAAATCTTTACATAACAAAATAAGATTATACCCTTACAATTCAGCTGGTTCTCACATAAAACGAATGCGGCATCCTAGATGCGTTTTAAGGTCCCTTTTGAAAGAATCCACAGATTGAATGTTCCTTAGTGAATTTGGCAGATTGTTCCACAGTCTTGCAGCCGCTGTATCGAACCGTCTATCGCCATATGTTCGAATCCGCGCATCGCTAGGTGGCTTTAGCATTGACTGATTCTCTGACCTTAATGCTCGTTTAGGTTGGTGAATTGTTATGAGTTCTTCAAGATATCTAGCTGCCTTTCCGTGAAGTGCATTGAATACATACATAAGAATTGTACTGCACAGGTAACCAATGCAGAGAAATAAGAACTGGTGTAATTGACTCGTGTTTCTTTCTTCGAGATATAAACCTAGCTGCTGTATTCTGTACACGTTGCAGTTTCGATAGTATACAGTTATTTACTCCATATAGTAACGCATTTCCATAGTCTAGTCGCGATGTAACCAGGGAACACACCAATGTCTTGCAGGCATTTTCAGTGATAAACGGTCTAATTTTGCCAATATTCCGAATTTGGTGGAAACATGATTTTGTCACAGCACGTACTTGTTTTTCCATGCTCAAGGTTTAATCCATGAACATTCCCAGATTTTTGACGCATGAAACATCTTTCACAATAGTTCCGTTTAATGGAAAAAAAACTCTGACAGGTGTTTCGGAGCAAAAACGATAAGTTCTGTCTTATCCTGATTTATCTTCAACATGTTCGTGGTCATCCAGTCACTGATGTCTGATAAACATCTCTCCAGCCGAACTTATCAATCGTCCCAGTCGCCAGTTGGCTTTAAGATTTGATATACATGTGTGTCATCTGCATAATTATGATACGACATTCCATGACGCCTGCAAATCTCTCCCACTAGTTTTGCAAACATGCAATACAGCGTAGGCCCCAGGACAGATCATTGCGGCACACCATACTTGAGTTGAATGTTGTCGGAGTGATCAAGGTTAATGGCAACGCGTTGGGTTCTGTCGACTAGATAAGATTTGATCCATGAAAATGCATCCCCTGAAATTCCAAAAGCATAGTCCAAACGATTAAGAAGGATGTTGTGATCAATCACATCAAATGCTGCCGACAGGTCTAACATTAGAAGCACAGCACAACAGTTATTGTCTAAAGCAACAGTGATGTCGTTATGTACACGGAGGAGTGCAGTCTCTGTCGAGTAACACGCACAGTAGGCTGATTGCAAATTGTCATGTAGACCATTCGTTTCGATGTGACACTAATCTAGATGCAACGACTTTTTCCAACACTTTAGAGAGGAAAGGTAAGTTTGATACGGGTCTATTGTTCTTGAACACCTCTCTATCCAGTGTTGGTTTCTTTAACAATGGCCTCACTACGGCGGTCTTGAATTACGGTACCACAATAGACTCGTTAAACGACGTATTGATGATGTTTGTGATCGTTGGAATCAGACTATTCAAGCATGTTTTAGAGCATGTGTCGGTACTGGATCGAGTTCACACGATTTCGATGGAGATGCCGAAACAATCTTGCTGACTTCTTCGGGGGTTGCCGGTACGATTGGCGTCAATGAGACATCATTTAATCTTATATCGGCTCTGAGCGCATCTCCATCAGCACTACACAGGCTAATCGAAGCACGTAGGTTATCATGAATTGTGGCATTTTTTCATAGAAAGAATTTACCGAAATCGTTTGCCAGAGTCCTGTCGTTGGCATGTGAAGGGAGAATGTTTTCACGTTTGTTCCCCAGAAGGTTGTTTGTAAGTCTATAAAGCTGCTTCTGGTCATGTCCTGATTCGAATATTTTGTTCGAAAAGTATTCTCTTTTCCTACGTACAATTAGTTCGTTTGTTTTGTTACACAACTGTTTAACATTTTGTCTGTCCACTGTTAAGTTCGATTTTCGCATTCGGCGTTCAGCTTTTCGACACATTCGTTTGGCATTACGAAGATCTTCCGTGTACCATTCGGTATTCGGTCGTATGGTGATTTCCCTAGAAAGTAACGGGACATGTTTACCAACTACCGATTTGATCTCCTGGTCATACATATCAACCATATTTTCGACTGTAGTTCCCAGAGTACAACCCGGTTTATCGATGGAAAGTTCCAGATCACTAATGAAATCTTGTGTAAATTTTGCTGACCAGTCATTTCCTTGCTAATGTTGCTGCGTAGTCACTACTTGTTGATGTTGTTGACCAGTCACTTCTTGTTAATATTGCTCACCAGTCACTTAATTTAATTGTTTTTCCGACCAGTCAGTTTCCTGATAAATTTATTGACCAGTCACTTCATAGTCAGTGTGGCTGACTAGTTATTTCGTTGTAAATGTTGTTGACCAGTCACTTCATTGTTGTAAATGCTGCTGACCAGTTATTTCTCTGTAATTGTGTATGACCAGTCACTTCGTTGTAAATGTGACTGACCAATCATTTCTTTGTAAAATTTGTCTGACCTGTCACTTCGTTGTTAATGTTGCTGAGTATTGAATAATGGACAAGGTCGGTTATCTACATTCTAGCAATCACAAACATATAAATGATTAATACAATTGTTTAACTTGTAAGGTGTCCTGAATCGATGTAATTTCTATGTGATTTGTCTGAAGTTGTAAAATCTAATTATATTAGAAGATGCGTCTATCAGAAGTATTTGTCAATTTGAGCCAATTGTATTGAAGTACGTGGTATCTGGAAATCAGAATAAAGAAACCCTTTAAATCAAAATAAACCATTTACAAGTATTTAGTAAGCAGTGATAACAGTGAATGAAACCTATGATGTTGAAGTATCTGTAAAACACTATAACTGTTTGATAGTCTTAGAAATTGAATACGGTACCAAGACATCGCCTTTTAATGCTATTTGCATTTGCATGGTTGTCAATTATGATGCGAACAAAACTGACAAATATGAAAGTTTATGATGTCACAGACTGTATAGTTCATCGGTGACTGTCCTGCGCACGTTTAATCTTTGTAGTATACATGCTATATACCAATATATGTGCATGCAATATATCCACGCATACTTTGATGAGACAAGTTTGAAATATCATAAGGATAAGGAGAAATAAAAAACCTCCAATCAATCAAAGGCCGTGATAGCTGTTTTATCACCAACAGTGTTAGTGTAGAAAAATTGGAAAACGTCAAGTCTCAAGCACAATGCCATGCTTAATCAAATGTGTAACCCCTAAGACTATAGTATTAAGCTGTCAGCTTATATTATAAAACTGTGAAATATACAAAGATAAATGTTTTCTGGAATAACCTTCACCAGGTCCTATCTTAGACAATAAACTCGAAGTCTAATAACTTAAAGTCTTTGGGAGCAGGTAAAGAGGTCAAAATGGTATGGCTGATGTTACCTATGCTTCAGAGATGATTGCCATTAGTTTTAATATATTGTTTTATTTAGAAATATATGTTATGTCAATGACCTGAGTGCTAGGATTCCAGTGTCATGTGGACTCTTTATAAAATTCCACGTTAATTTTTGCGAGTGATTCTTCTTGTAGTCTCGCACAGAGAAACCTAAATATGACACAGTATAGCATTTTTCTTTTGTATAATTTCTATCGTTCCTTAGTGTGCAAGAGAATGTCTATTACTTACTGTGAGGCTTCGTTTGGCTCACGAATGAAAGGGTTAAAACACCATTCAAAAGATTATGTCAACATGTTTTTAGTAATTATCTGCTGTAGTTGTTCTCGTGTTTAGTTCTCTTCATTTCTTTTTTTATACCAAAATGTTCGGTAATCTCACATTAACATTATTATTACTTTAATTTGTCATTTCCCCTAAAAAGTATTGTATAGAAGAATATATACCTTGACTTCATTTACAAAATATAAATCAGGAATTCATTAGAATAAAACTCTGTTTCAATGCTTATGTTCAGTCATGAAATCTACATAAATCACACCTCTAGAGTAGATGAACATACCACTGAGAGCATGCCGAAAGAACTTACATCTGCAACATTGCACGATAATGCGGAAATTAACGGCTGCAATTCGTAATTGTTATCTTTTTCATTGTGAAATCTGTCAAGTGGAATGAAATTTTTTACTACACTAAAGTACATAACAGAAGTTCATGTACTTTAACAGGCAAAAAATGTGCTGACATTTTCTACAACATTTGTTATAAACCAAAGTACGTAGAAGTTTAATCTTAAAATAGTTGATACATAAATAAACAATTTACTAACATAAATGGTTTCTTAATATCAAATAAGTTTACAACTATTACAAATGACGACAATGTGATAATTCAAATTTGATCAAGCCTAATATGGATTTAAATATACAAATGAACGAAAATCATCTAAAACATAGGTAAAATAATTAAAACAATATCACCGATGTAGCATTATTTGCGACCAGACATTTTCCTATCTTTGTGACTCATTCATAAGCAGACAGAACTATTTTTTGTGCGAATTACTAAAGTCAATCGCACTGTTAAGATTAGAGTACATAGTAATTAAGGGTAATCACATAATTACCGAACTCCGAACAATCTTACAATGGGAAAGTCAAAACTCATAAGTATATAAACAGACAACATCAGTCAACAACCGCAAAACTGTGAAAACGTAATGACCCTAACTTGGTACAGGCATTTCTAAAGAAATGGTGGGTTGAATCAGATTTTAAAGCGCCAAACCTCCCGCTTTCATTACGGCTCAAAGGTTCTGGCTCTCACTATAACAGTATTTATAACAATACTGGAACAAAATAGGTAAAATAGTTGTCAAAGCAGTACCAAACCCAGTGAAGCAAATGTCAAAAACAATTTTACGTCACACATTGATAAAAACATTTTTTTCACATTTTTGTTGATTTCCTTATCTTTAAACATTTTCACTATATGAAAATGCATCGTTTATCATCGTCTCTGCAGAGACGGAATATATTTCGACAATATCTTGGTATCGGAATATAAACTTTTTAAGAGATCGAATAAGGCGAATCTTTTAATAGCCCTAGTCCAGTAGCCTGTTTCTCAGATGAATATGACGTTTCAGGAAATCAGAATAATTGCTACTGGCCCTTGCATAGCGAATCAATTGCGAGATGTAAACACCATATGCAGGAGAAGCTGGTATATTGCTGCACATATTTGGAAAATTTATGATTTTCAAATTGAAGTCGTCCCGTTTATCATAAATTTTAGTACTGAGGTGACCACTGTCGTCAATTTCGAGGTATAATTCCAAAAATGATGCGGACGAAGCTGTATCTGTGGTCTCTTTAACTTCCTGCTCTGGAGGATATATCAATGGAAGAAATTCTGCAAATCTAGAATTATTGATAGATAACACGTCATCAATATACCTGTATGTGAAATTAAAGGCTCTAGCCTCATGAATCTTCTTATCTTTTACAAGCTTTTGAAGAAACTCCGACTCATATGAGTATAAAAATAAATCGGCTAGAAGAGGGGCACAATTCGTACCTAGATAACACGACTACAAGACAATGACGAATGGAGATATCGGACGATAATGATATGTATTTGACATTTAAGGTTTTTGGTTTATGGTGATTAACAACACTTTCAACAGCATTTCTGCTATGTCGTGGAGGTCAGTTATATTAGTGGCGGAACCGGAGTACCCGTAGAAAGCCTCCGACCTGTCGCAAGTCAATGATAAACTTTATCACATAATGTTGCATCGAGCATAGCTCGCCATGAACAGGGTTCGAACTCACAACTTTAGTGATGATAGGCACTGATTGCACAGGTAGTTGTAACCCTAAATACCACACAATCACGACCACTACAGTCCCCTTTGACATTCAAAAATAAGTTAACAAAACCAAAAATATGAGCAGTTTCATAGTACATATGTACCCATGTTTGAAAATCTGATTGTATTATACAATATTCAATTCCCCACTGAAATAGTGCAACATCTTTACTTTGTAATACCGATAAAAGACTATGCATATTATACACGAACATTAAATGATCATGTTGACATTCTACCACTAATAAGCAATGTAAATATTTAAAATTAAACCTGTTAGCGTTTTTAGACAAGTCAACCCAGATTGTTCTACTTAACGCCATGTTTTACTTACAAATCGGAATTCGTGTTCCGGAATAATAAGATTATTCGCCAACATTCCTTTGAGCGTATTTTATCTAGGTTATTGATAGATAAATGACTGGTCTATGAGAACAATAATACCAAGGTATATGTGCATTTTACCAAATAAAAGAAGGTTGAATATTCTTAGGAAAAAACACTTTAAAAACAAAAGATAATTATCATAATATTTTTTAATAATTTTTTTACCAAGTGTACCAAGCCAGAAAAGTAAGGGATCATGCATATATATGCTAAGGCTAACGATTTTACCTCTTCTACAGTTTGGTATTTGTTGTTCGCCATTTGTTGGCGAAGCACTTGCTAATTGGTAATGTTATTTATACATATCTCCTAATATGGTTTTTCTCTTTGAATGTTTGTATTAACCCAGATGTTTTAGTGCAATTACATATGTTGATGTGTTAGATTTTATTGTAAGAGTTTTTGATAATTGCAGACCCACATGAAAAATGTTGCTTGTACATATCTGTCTCACATGACTCATTTTGATATTGTTTCATTGGATATAATACTAGAACTCTTAGATAATTGATGCAACAAATGACACATTGTTGATATGTTGTGTGCCTACAACTCATTATATAAATTATATAAATTATATAAAAAGCAAATAGATTTCCTAATAACATTTGTCAATATTGAAAAGGATGACAATTGTTTTAAGATATATCAGTTGACAATGCTAACCTATACTTTTCCAGAGCCGTAGAAATATTTAATTATAAGTGAAACGTGAACGTTGCATACCATATTTGTTATTATGTTTTATTATATTTGTTGTATGCTCTTTACTCATCACTACGGTTGATATTCCCAGAGCGAATCATTTTCGCATTAAGCTGGAAAAGAAATAATTTTGATTTACATTGTAAAAGACACATGTTGATGTTTGAAATGTGCAATATTTCAAAATTATCTTGTTTTAAAATAATAAAAGGGTGCTTGTTTTTGTTTAGCTAAACGTATACAGACCAATACGGTATTTTTGAAAACACTTTTCACATAATCACAGAAGGGTACAAGTAATGCTGAAGTATTGTAGCCACACACATACGGTTTATATTAACCAGGCATGTTTAAGAACGCCCATCTTCTGCGGTAACATCGTCAATTACATCCATGAAATATACACAACTTTTTGTTGTGGTAAAAATGAATGGCATTGCTTCTTTAATTCAGTATATTATCTTGTCTTTCATTTTTGGGATAATTTGTGGTATTTGTTTGGGTGGGAGGAATATGTGTGGTGTTCTTATTGTTTGGTTATATCTGTATTATTGGAGATCAAGCTACCAAGAGGGTATGGGTCCATATCTCATTAACCAGTTTAAGCAACCACATGTTTGTGTATGGCAAAAGTGAGTACTTGGATTTTCATCGTATTACGTCCTGCTATTTGTTGTGTTGATTGAATTGAGTTGGAAAATAGTTGTTCGTGTTGTTTATGTCGATGGAATATTTGAACCATCAAGCTTTCTTTTAATACTAAATACAGGAAAAAAACATATGTAGATATGCATTCATAGCAAACATCTAGATTCACAACAGGGGGCCGTCATTGTATGGTAGTTGGATGTACAACTACCTATGCAAGCAGTGCCTATCACTACTGATGTTGTGAGTTCGAATCTCGATCAGGGAGGGGTGTACAACATTATGTGATAAAGTTTGACAGTGACTTGCGATAGTTCGGTGGTTTTCTCCGGGTCCTCCGGTTTCCTCCACCAATAAAACTTATCACCACGATATAGCTGAAATGTTGTTGTAAGTGGCGTTAGACACCATCAAACAAACAATCAACCAAACCAGATTCACAACATAACGTCACACAAACATGTTCTATCATGGAAATAATTTAATCGAAAAGATAAAGACAGGATGATGTGACGAATGGACATATTCCTTTAGCTTCAAGAAAATAGAACCATTGACCATATTTGGTTTTAAAGCTATAGTATACTTAATTGTGATGTTCATCATCTCGGGTATTATCGCCCTTTCTTGAGTATATAACAGTTCATGCAGAGTACTGTATTTGTCATGAAATCTAGATACTACGGATGCTTAAATGTAACAAAGCAAAGCAAATTATGTAGACGTTCTGATCAATCACCCATTGCGTAATATAAACAAAAAAATGTAATGAAACTATTGTATATGAATTGGTTTAATATATAACAAAGCTGACTAATTTTTAAAATTTTTTTTTGCAATATACATGTATTATCACAGAGAAGCAATGGCTATTCACTCGCGTTTATCGTGGGTTGTTACTTGTTAGAGGGCATTTCCCAAATCTAATTAAAAGTATATGTGTGCTGAATCTTTAAAAAAAATAAAGTGGTTGGAGATATACTATCAACTAAAGACATGAGGTCATTTTAATTTCATTTTCCAAAAGAGCAATCGACGATTTATAAAACGACAGAATGCCAAACAGCGATCTGCAAAACATACACATAAAACTAAAGTTCGAGTAACACGAACCCCACTAAAACCCGGAGTGAACTGAGGTGCTCCGCAAGGGTAAGCAGTTCGTGCTCCACTAGTAGTACCTATGGTGTTAATCTAGTTACAAACCTGGTGATAAGTCATGCATGGGGAAAGGATCGGGAAGTGTTTACGACAAGTGGAATATCCGTGGTTATTTGTGACACAGATATTCCATAGCGGTCAACCAAGTTATGGTCAACTTTCGAAGTGATGACAGGAGATGTACATAAGGCTTTTTTAAGGATTATTACTATTGGCTCCAGATACAAACAGGATGTAAAACTGACATGTCACATTAAGATGTCATTTAGCAAATAAAGTTCTACGATTATCTAATTTTTTTGACTCATTAATGAATATAACCTATCATTACCATAAATTATGTATTACCCATAGGAGACCAAACGACTGAATCCATTAAAAAAAGTGCAGAAAAGTCTTAAGACATTAACCAATAATATATGTTTATATAATTCAATGAATATCATTGTTCTCATAAAAGTCTACACACATCCCTACATAGTATTTGCATTTATCATTTCCATTTGATAGCGATTGACATCGTCTATTCCTGAAGGTCTCAATGCCCAGACACAGAATATTTTAATTTGCATTTATATCATTCTAATATACCACTTAAATAAAAATGAATTAATGTATGGTTTAAGCATAAGTCACTCACGAGATAAATAGCATAGATACATGCTTGTGTATTTATGAGGTAAATGTACTTAGCTATGTTGGTTCGGAGGTGCGGTGTTCTATTGTTGTACGAATACATACTCTTTATAGTGGTGTAAAGTTTGATGCACGTTGCCCTGGTTTTAACATCAACGAAGCAGTTTTTCATTGATATTCATAGCGAAAAGTCAAAACTCTGAAGAGGAACAGAGTAAAAAGATGCACTTCCATTGGATATCACATTATGATATCAAATATCGGCAGTTCTCTGTTAATAACTATCATTCATGGGGAACCTCGAAATATGGCTTTAAACATGATAAATGGGCATACAACCATTCTAAATTGTGTGTATGTTTAAGCAACGGCTTATATTTTATTACTAGGGACGTCAAACTTGTTTGTAATTGTCTAGTTTGTTTATAATTACTTTTTATTACTATCTAAAAACATTACATACCATCGTTTAACACAGCAACACATTTTACCTCGGCACTGAGCTATGCGCTTTTATAGCCTGACATTTGCATTGTTGGATACTCATTATTGTATTAATGGTTTAGAAGTTTTAAACCATTTGGACGCCATGTGTTACTTAAGGTAATATGATAACAAATTATTTGAATTTCAGGTCGTAATTTTTTCTTAGAAGCTTCAGGTATATGTCACTCACTGCATAATGAACAATTAATGCAGAATAATGTACGGAGGTTGAAATTTTGAATAGGTACAATTGCCATGTGACACACAAATTGCGAATGTTAATATTCTAAAACTGCAGTAAATGCTTGACATGTTTCGCCGATTCCAGTATTTAATGCGATTTTTAAGTAACAAACAGGAAACCACAGAGCGGAATAATAAAACAATCTGCCATAAGTTTCTTCCAGTAAATTATATATTACAACAAAACAATGATTGATTGATTGCAAAATAATGACTGTAATAATATTTACTTAGCGGGTGTCAGTTGTTACTACAATAAAAATATAAGTTAAATAATCAGACATGACATAATGAAATATCAGTCAGGAAGTAATGATGCAGAAACCCCTGTATGGGGAGGTAGTAGTTCTACTGAGAATAGTTTAGATATTACAAAATACTAAGTTGACAGAGCAGTTCTAAATTGTAGGCGGAAATCGTAAAAACAGAAGTAGAATCGTTACCTCTAACATATAATATATTACAGTTCACTCTTTAGATTAGGTACATGCTCTTCAATAGTGGCGGAGTTAAGTTAGATTTATGGCCCAAGACATCCCATCTAAGTAAATTGCTTGATTGGATGTGTTTTAATGTTCTGTGTTTTTTTGGTTTGATTACCTTCCTCCTGTGCCTTGTGTCCAATGTTGCCAGTGTCTCATGATTTTTCATTCTTGATTGCTCCTTCGGATGTCTCTAACGTTTATTCATCTCATGCTTAATTCCCAAGTTAATCTTCCACATTTAAGTGTATTGTATGTCAAGCATAACAATGACAGTTATTGTAAAATTTAAATATGTGTTCATAATCTGTTACAATAAGACAATTTTAGTTTATCAGTTAAGAGCTAAATATATCGCTCATCTATGCTTATCATTGAAGGCTGGGAAGACAATGTAAACGTTATCCTGAACTTTGATTTATTTTCTGATTTGTCCATTAATAGCATATTTTATCCATGGAGAAACGCAGATGGCGTCCGTTTTTCTATAGTTATTATCAGAATAGAGTATGTCTGTGTCATTTTACTTTTTCATTAAATCAATGGTATTTCTATTTGCAATCATGTGTGGTGTGTTTGACTTTTTATTCGAAAATATTTAAGCATTGAAGAATATGAATGCATGATAGTTTTCATTATATTTAGTAGGGAAAACGTAATAACAATGAATCTCGAATATGAAAGTTTCTACAAAACGGGCTGCTCTGTTGTTTTCTGTGTATTGCTTTGTAGATCATTTTTTCCCTATGTCTTTTTTTCTTCCGGGCATTGCATTGCCTGTCCATTGATTTATTGTTTCTGATAGCCCTTTGTGTGTCTTTATTTGTAGTAGAACTATTTTATGTATCATAAACAATGTTTTTCCCTCTGCTCATCAGTGGTGCAGGACACTAAAACATTATTATAAGTTACAATTTCATCGTCTAGCTTCGCGCACCATTTGTAAGAATTTATTCGTGAAAAATAATCATCTGTTGTATTTATGAACTAATAGCGTTTTTGTTGTTTTGGTGTAACTTAAAGTGTCTGCATAAATCGTAAGACTATAGATCGATTCTTGAATCATGCAGAAAACAATATCAAAACGTCTTAGATTATTGATGGTACAAATGTCAACTTGTGACCTTCTTATGTTCATGCATCTCATAATGACTTTCTGAACCGATATATAGTGTTCCTACTAAATGATTTCAATTACAGAAAAGAGTTAATTAATCTGGGAATGTCGCGAGTGTTTACCTTTGGAATGGGAAACTCGTTATTTTGCATCAGGAAACTCGATATCTAGAAGATGTTGAGAATGATTGCAGTTAACTCATCATCTGAATGATATGTCAAAATATTTACACATATACATTACTAGTTGTTTTGTGTCAATTCTTGAAATATATGTTCTTACGTAAAACATGTGAATTGATGAGAAAGCATCATTCTATTATGCGCTGATTAGATAATTAATTTCAATACCTAATCCCCTTATGCAAGAAGAGTTTGAAAATAACACAGGGGTGATCAAAATTAGAAAAGCGAAGATGGACAGACAACACTATGGCCAACAGTTAAAGGACAAAATAACAAACAACGATCTACAAAACGCTACACAGAAAACCAAGGATCGAGCAACACGAACCCCATTAAAATTCGGGTGTGAACTCATGTACTCTGGCAGTGTAAACTTTTCCTGCTCCCTAAAGCAGCACTCGTCGTGTTATTCCAGATACAATATATGCCGATTTCTACCAGTGTTGAAGAATGAAAATAAATGAACGGACGTAATGCAGAAGTTTGTTACTTTTTACTTTTCATTAAATCAATGGTATTTCTATTTGCAATCATGTGTGGTGTGTTTGACTTTTTATTCGAAAATATTTAAGCATTGAGTAATATGAATGCATGATATGTTTCATTATATTTAGTAGGGAAAACGTAATAACAATGAATCTCGAATATGAAAGTTTCTACAAAACGGGCTGCTCTGTTGTTTTCTGTTTATTGCTTTGTAGATCATTTTTTCCCTATGTCTTTTTTTCTTCCGGGCATTGCATTGCCTGTCCATTGATTTATTGTTTCTGATAGCCCTTTGTGTGTCTTTATTTGTAATAGAACTATTTTATGCATCATAAACAATTTTTCCACTCTGCTCATCAGTGGTGCAGGAAACTAAAACATTATTATAAGTTACAATTTCATCGTCTAGCTTCGCGCACCATTTGTAAGAATTTATTCGTGAAAAATAATCATCTGTTGTATTTATGAACTAATAGCGTTTTTGTTGTTTTGGTGTAACTTAAAGTGTCTGCATAAATCGTAAGACTATAGATCGATTCTTGAATCATGAAGAAAACAATATCAAAACGTCTTAGGTTATTGATGGTACAAATGTCAACTTGTGACCTTCTTATGTTCATGCATCTCATAATGACTTTCTGAACCGATATATAGTTCCTACTAAATGATTTCAATCACAGAAAAGAGTTAATTAATCTGGGAATGTCGCGAGTGTTTACGTTTCGAATGGGAAACTCGTTATTTTGCATCAGGAAACTCGATATCTAGAAGATGTTGAGAATGATTGCAGTTAACTCATCATCTGAACGATATGTTAAAATATTTACACATATACATTACTGTGTCAATTCTTGAAATATATGTTCTTACGTAAAACATGTGAATTGATGAGAAAGCATCATTATATTATGCGCTGATTAGATAATTCATTTCAATACCTAGTCCTCTTATGCAAGAAGAGTTTGAAGATAACACAGGGGTGATCAAAATTAGAAAAGCGAAGATGGACAGACAACACTATGGCCAACAATTAAAGGACAAAATAACAAACAACGATCTACAAAACACTGCACAGAAAACTAAGGATCGAGCAACACGAACCCCATTAAAAATCGGGTGTGGACTCATGTACTCTGGCTGTGTAAACTTTTCCTGCTCCCTAAAGTAGCACTCGTCGTGTTATTCCAGATACAATATATGCCGATTTCTATCAGTGTTGAAGAATGAAAATAAATGAACAGACGAAATGCAGAAGTTTGTTACACTCTGGATGCGTTGAGCGCTAATATTGCATTTCAAATGCATTGATTGGCAGCCATATAAGCTTTTAACTCTATACATGCAAAATGTATATGTTTTGGACCTGTATATCATTGGACATTTTATTTTGTACTCTAATTTCTTTTAAGTGTTTTTTTTCAACCTGTCAACATTGACACTATTGATGAGATAAATAAACTTTTGAAGAAACTGAATGGACAATCCAGACATCAGTAATATTGAGCATTCTAGACATTAGTGGTTTGTTCTAAGATAGACATCTTGCGATTGCTTGTTGCTTAAAATTGGCGGTCTAAATGTATTCGATTGAGCCTATCTGAAGAATATAAAAAATTAGACAGAAATTACCAGTAAATTAAGCACAGGACGAACACGAATAAAACACACACAAAACAACACAGAAACTAAAGCGAAAACCCGGAGAGCTCGCATGTTATATGACACCCGTCATGTTTCTAGTATTTTTAAGTCCGGTAAAAGTCTTGTTAGTGATAGATGAACGAAAACATCTACGTAAATGAGAAAAGATCCATTGCCATTTTGATCAATGAGTATTTCGTAACATTTTGATCAATGAGTATTTCGTAACATTCTGATCAATAAGTATTTCGTAGCATTCAACCGGTTCGCAATGACGACCGTAGACTTTTTGTAGCGATGACTTCAAATGAGGAGCAGCGTAAGACGAGCTTGAAGATACCAAATGGTTGTCAGAATATCGATGAAGAACAGACAACACAATGGCCAAAAGAAAAAGTAGAAAAGGACAAATAACGATCTACAAAACATACACATAAGCTTCATTAAGTAGCACTGAGAGAGAAAGAAAAAATACTTTCCTTTCACTTAGCATATTATTCCACTGTATTAGGGAAAGTGTCGATATCAGTCTAAATATGACAAAACTATTATCTGACGTATGAAATTGCTTCCGATAGTTATAACTGTATAGGTCAATGCCTATGTCGAGACATGTCTAAAGCAATAATAATGATATCAATATTAATTTCATTTATTGCTAACAAAAGTGATCAAGGTTTCACAATTGTAAGAATTGTAAATTATAGAGAATTATCCTGAGTTGACTATATTTCTATTATATTTATTTCTGTGTATTGAAGTATCGTGCACAGACAATTATCCAAGTGATAACGCCTTCTCATTACCCTTTTCATGAATTCAATGCTATATATTAGGAACAGTGATAATAAAACTCGTTATCAGACACGAACAGAATCTGTTGTTTATTCCTATACGCCCATGTTAGATATAATATAGACGAAAATACCAAAATAAGTCAGTAATCTATCAGACAACATTAAACAACGTGGGTAAAAATATTTTGCGTGGTATAATTTGAAAATCTCTTAATTGACCATCGGGGTTATAGGTGTAATACCACTAAAGAATTCTCCATAGCCTTCTATGTTAATAAAAAAAAATGCGCTTTCATACAGGATTCATCTTAAGTTTAATCTAACTGACGCTCATATCTTATGGAAGGGGTACCTAATTGGAAGCTTAATTCCGAAAATCAACATACATTTAATGGCATATAAGAAAAAACAGACTTTCACTTTCGATTTAACACAAATTCAGGTGGTTTCTTTCCAATGCAATCAAGGTTTTATTTAAAACCACAAGGACATCAAATATGGGCTTACAATTATCCTAAAATATGTAGGTTTCTGCTGACATTCAATATTTTGCATTATCTAATAGGGTTTATTTTGTATCCAACAATGTAGGAATCCATTTTGTGTTTACGTACTACTTTCTTTTCGACTGGTACCCATGTTTAGTGGTAATACACCTAAGAGCAATACAAACTTGCTTCTCTAACCTTTTCTTTACCTTATTTATATTCCTATATCAATATCCAGTCAAAATAACTATATCAGGTATATGGCAGTCCAATATTTGAAAGAATTAATGACCATATACAAAGGTACCTCCATGAAGCTTTTAATGAAAAAAATCTGATTTTTCAGCTGTTGAGTTCAGATTGTGAAATAACATGACAATGGCTTTTCATCTCAATATATTACAAGTATAAAGCTGCTTTCTATAGCCTTATATTTTTTCATATGCACATTTTACATGTGTTCCAACTATAACTACCAAAATTTATGAAGAAAAATAAGTAGGATTATACAATTTTCAAAAACGGTATCACCATATACCGTATTTGAAGTTGACTAAATGCGGCAACATGAAATTGTTAAAATTCTTAATTTTTGCAATCTTTTTCAACATCATCTGCCCATTTACTACAAAAACGCATTAAATCCACCAGTCTCAATAATTGTAAAGTCATAAATAAGTATAAAATTATATTTCAATACCCTTTGTGCATGTACATCTAGTGCATGGGGAATATTTTCCAAAATATTGCATAATATTCATATTGAAGCTGTAGCATGACACCTTGATGTATTTTGTAACATTTTGATGCGGACAATGTCAAACTGGGTCTGTTGTGACTGTCCAAAGCCAATTTGAGCGTGGTACCATCAAAATAAAATTTCTTCTTTTTTGCCTAAAAGGAGTAATACCACTAAAGAATTCTCCATAGCCCTCTATGTTAAATTTAAAAAAAATGAGCTTTCATACAGGATTCATCTTAAGCTTAATCTAAGTGTTTGTTTGAAGGTGTTTAACGCCACTTTCAACAATATTTCAGTTTTGCTAGTGGAGGAAACCGGAGTACCCGGAGAAAACCCATCGGCTTGTCGCAAGTGAGTTACAAACTTTTTCACATAATGTTATATTGAGTACACCTCGCCATGAGCGGGATTTGAACTCTTCAATTTTGAGATATAATCACTGGTTTCATAAAATAGAAAAGTTTATCGGTGTAGTTTATTTTTATATAGCTTACATGTACATCAAAAAAATAAGAAATAGTATTCACATAGTTAAAAATAATTTAAAAAAAAAAAAAAAAAATTGTTCACTAAATGAAACTGAGAATAAACACAAGTACTCCTGAAGAGTGGGCAGTTCCTGCTCCACTTACTAGTGACAGCCGTAGTTTTACAAACGTAGCAATTCCGGTGATAAATCAGGGTCGAGGAGACAAGAACGGTAATTGTTGCTACAAACAGATCATAACTGATAATATTGAGAAGTGTATAATTTCTATTATTAGTCAAATGTTAAAGAAAATATTAGTTTCTGTTTCACCCTTTGCTGCGAATATCCAACACATACGACTAAATATTCTAAATCACTTGCGATATGACCGGTTGCTTTGGGGAATTAGACAGAGAACTATAATAGGGATTCGAATATTCAAGGTATCAACAGATGTTTAAACATTGATTTCATCCGGTTACAAATCAGTTTTAACAGATAATAGATATGTTATTAGTCCATTTATATAATGTTTGAATTATAAAGGGTATGGGTATTGCATATTTACAGCCATTTTTAACAATATGTTAGTTCTGTCTTTTTGCAATGTAATTTGTGAAAGAAACCGGATTATCAATGTATAAAATTACTAAGGAGAAACGTTACAATACATTGATTATATGTATTTCATCATTTCAGTATCGTACTGCGTATGCATGAACTGTTTGTGACTTCATCCTACCCGACAAACAATCCTTCCACTAAATCAATGGTCAAATTATGACTGTCAACACTATTATTATTTCCTTTTATTACAAATTTCCAGACTGGACACAAACAACATATACCTGACTCTCACACTTATTGCATTATAAATAGATATAATAATCTTAATGAGATGTTAATTAAAGGTAGCCAACCTACCTTTAAGGTAGCCACCTGTTGCAATCCCAGCCCTATGCGACCTTTTCTGCAATAATTGCTTGATTATTGGACGAATAAGCTTGGAAATAAATCTTATGTTTACACATCTAGAACGTCAGATCAATCATACAATTTCCCAATAACAAAATATATGTAAACTTACGTAATTTATGCAGAAAAGGATGTACAACATGTGAACTAAGAATAATTAGTCAGTACTATGCAATGATAATCACTTAAAAGTTGAAAACAGACTTGAATCTGTACAACGCCTATTTAAATGTATCAATTTTCTTTTAATACATTTTACATGGTTAAGGTAAAACAATAAACAAAAACAAATATTAAAGATTAGTAAATTATATTGCAAAACGGATAGATTTTATCATATTAAAATTTATGCAACATCATAAAGACAAGTCGAGATAGTATTTTATCTAAATGTATTACCAAAATAGGTAACTTAAGATATACACAGATGTAATTTTTGATTATTAAGTTGTATTTGTTTAATGTTCCCAGCCTTGATATCTTGATATACATTTCACAGGGACAACGAAATAAAAATAACGGACGGACAATTATGGTAGTCAACGTCAATACCCCCCGAATTATTCTATGACGATCTCAAAAAGGTACGGAAACATGTTCTACTTTTCATAGGATTATAGTTTTTGAAGAGTACTTATACAATCAATGAATAAACATGGCAAATCCAAATCACTATGTTGAATCGGGAACAAACCAGTTTACACACGAAAATACAACATTTATCGCTTACTTGCGTTATAAAAATGTGGTATTAGACTTATATTTCCTCTATAGAAAATAAAAGGTGAATCTAAACTGCTCTAATGTTTAATGTTTAATAACAACTATGACATAGTATCGTCAGTAGAGAAGGCCTTTGTATAAAAGAGACATATACAATTGGAAAACGTAAACCATGTTTTATTATAAATTTTATTGCTTGATCAATAATCCAAAATTCAAAATAGACGCAACGTATGTAGTCTACTATTGTGTATACTGGATATTTTAATTTCAAACTGGTCTATATTCGTAAAATGAGATTACAAAAGATGAACTATTTTCAATTTTAAAGCGACTTATTTTTGCCGGCAGTATATATCCCGCATGCATAATTTTATCAATTAACCAACCCATCGAAGAAAAGAATTGAACACATGTAATTCCTATCGATTTTCTATTAGAATATTATTTGATATATTGTTAGTAAGAAATTAGTCTAGGGTCTTATTTCGGATATTTCTGCCAATAAAAGTATTGTTGCCAATTATTAAATACTATTTCAAACTGTTTCATTACAATGTACAGCTGTTTTGATCCTGTTATTTGGCATATGATGCTTATTCAACATCTGCCTATTAAACCAAAAATAAGCGATCCCTCGAAACTGGTAACAGTTATGTAATTTCATTAATCAGTTTTAATAATAAGTGGGTTTAACAAGAAGATGAAAATAGCCCGAATGTTTAATTTTCCAATATAATGTACGGAACGCATAACGCCTACTACAAAATGCAAAACCATGCAACTATTGTTTCTCTGGAAAATATTAATATTCTATATGATGTCAAGATTAATTGCGAAATCCCCTGCAACAAGGTCATTGTTAGTCTTAAGTTTTTATAAAAATTGTAATGGAAATCAAAATTGACAACAATATAATTACAGAATCCTTTCTGGCGATGCTTTGCAATTTCGATTGTAATTTATTAGATAATACCCTATATTGCAGTGACTTTGGGAATTTATGAGTACTTTAGAGGTCAATGGTAATTTTTGGAGAGGAGTTTTCCTATTTCTGTAATCTTTCGTGTATCTATTGATAGTTTATAAAACAACCATTGATTTTCATTCTTTGGTTGATAATTTGCTATGCGATGATAGATATAAATAATTCAATATGAAAACGGTAATTACCTCGGCTGATGTGCTTTTTCGTAGTTAATGTCTGCTGGAAATCCATATGACAAATCATATGGTGTTCATCTAGCGGTCATCTCACCCTGACTGTGTTCAAATTCTTTACACAAAGATGGGAAAGTTAAAACAGAGAAAATCAATTTACAAGATATACATTACACTTTGATACCACTAAATACTGGTTCTCAATATGTCTCTTAGGTGCCACTGTTTCAATACCAGAAACTCATCTCCCTCCGTATGACGAGTTGTGTACTTGATAAGTCGTTAGCAGACATGCTCGTGTATCTTACAGTAGAGGAACTATATCAGTCATGGATATTAGCTAGCTACAACAGTGGACACAGTCTTACAGACGCTATTCATCATATTTATGAGCAGTATAAAACAGGAGATGCTACCCTTACGTAGCTTATGATGCCAGTCCCAGCTACTTGCTGGAGCACATATTGGTGACCCTTTCTAACCATGTGTTGTCAGATCCATATTTTATATACATGTATAATTTTTATGTTATTTTAATGCATGTTCTTTTATATTTGTGTTCGTTCAAGAAACAGTTCAATTGCTGGACGTAAGGCTAAGCGAATGGTGCTGCAGTGTATCAATGGTGTGGGTTCAAATCCCGTCGAGGGAAGAGCAAAAATTTGACAGCTCTAAAATCTAATTCTAACACTGTTTGGTTTAATTTTCAGACGTATATATATATATATATATATATATATAGCATATTAAGAAAACAAAATGTCAATAATACATACATATAATGAACCACGTCATTGTCGAAACACTAACTATTGGGTGGATAATAACCTCTGGAACAATTGGCAACCAGCAGAGGTACCGACCAAGTGATAGTAATAAACGTAGATATCGAATTTAGTGTGCACGATACAAGATCTATTGTGGGTTATTTCTCTCTTTCTTTTGTTTATTTGTTTGTTTTGGTTTTGTTTTGTTTTGTTTGTTTTTGTTGTTGTCTTTAATGTTTGTTTTTGTTTCTGTATTTTTTTGTTTTCCCAGAATATGATTGTAGTTGCATTTGTTAAAAAAAACATGCTATTCCTGTAAATTATAAGGTTCTTGATAAAAGAAAGTTTTCTGTTTGATAGTATTTTCGGAATAAGGGATTAATATAGATGTTTCGTCGATACTACAAAGTTGTATATTTTAATGCATCTAAATGTCACTCTTCTGATCGCTACTATATATAGTCTTTGATGCATCAATTGATTCTAATTGACTAATCGCTGATAGACAACCATGCTCCCACACAGGAAATGGTTGGTACTAAATAATACTTACGAATCTACCGACTTGTAATAAAAATGTCACAATTTAACTATTGCGGACGTGGATATAAGAAATCCTAAAGTAATGTTTTTCTCTGCCCTATATCATAAAACATTTCACTTTGTTAATAAAATCACAAACACATTATATCTGTTGATTATGGAACTGGCATTTCAATTATAATATGTTCGATAAGACTGGAAACAGCTCAGTAGATGCCAAGCATAGATGTGATTAATTCTCAGAAAATGTTCAGATTAGAACAAGCATGGTTTCTCAGAAATTGGTCTGCCAATAATTTTACCAGTACAGTAAGGTAAGGATATATATAAAACGTAAATAAAAAAACAACAAACAGAAATACATATTATGTATATATCAGAATAGAGATGGGGGCAATTCTTGTATTTATTACTTATATAAAAGGACGGGGGTCCGAACGGGTATAGTGTACAATGTTCTGGGCAGCATGAGTACACATGCAAAGCTTAACGTCAGAAATACTAAGTATCATATTGCCAAAGTACATTACACATTGTTTGAACTTGATTCTAATTATCTGTAATAGAGAATACGACAAATAATTGACTTGTATCCATTAACTAATATTGAAGGACAAATAGGATTGTGTAACATGTATTTGACAACACCACTGCCCATGCAAATCTAATTGCAACACAAATGACCACGGATATGTTTCATTCGTCGTAAGCGCTTCCCGGTCCTTTCCTCATTCATGACTTATCACCGGGTTTGTAACTAGATTAACACGACGGGTGCCACTAATGGAGCATGAACTGCTTACCCGTTCGGAGCACCCGAGTTCATCCGCAGTTTTTAGTGGAGTTCGTATTACTCGATCTTTAGTTTTATGTATTATGTTTGTAGATCGGTGTTTGTCATATTTCCTTTACCCATTGTGTTGTTTGTCCTTCAATTTACGGATTCTGATTACCTCTTTGGCCTCTTCAAACTCTCCTTTGACTTGAACCATTTTGCAGTGTAATGGATTCGCATCTAATTCCCTTCTGGTCTGAATATGTTCTATGATGTGTTAAATGTTTTTTTCTGTAATATATGTTAAGAACAGTTTATAACGTAGACAATTTAGATTGAAATATCTTCTTTGGGATGCCTTAGCTTGGCATTTAATATGTAACTGCCCCCTCCTTTAGTTGTATTGTCTAGTTTTTGTGACATATATATTGGTACAACTGATTTAAAGACAATTCTTAATAAACTTTTAATCCGGCAATTAATCAATTATTGTTACTCAACAGGGAACCCTTATTTATATCAAGGTCTTAATTTGGCTCAATGTACTTTACACAGTATATAAGCTTGTAATGGAATGTGTAACGCGCAAACAGCAGAAAAAGATAACATTGAAACAATTTTATATGCAACTTCAAAATGTGTCGTTATCAATATTTGGATAATATATCAATATATTATATAATATGTATATGCGTTTGTTCTATTCCCGAAATCTGAGCTACATATATTGAATTGCTAAATACACCCGAAAGTATGTATTTTCTTTAAGACATATTTTGCTGCCAAAATCATGTCATAATTTCGTCATTTAAGCATATTGCATCCATATCTGTCAAAAATATATATCAACAATTACAATAACTAAACAATATGCACATAGTGTGCATGCATCGCATCAATTCTCTTGTGGTTACGCTATTTTGATTTTTAACTTTTTTGCACTGTAATGGACTCTCATATAATTCCCTTCTGGTCTGAATAGTTCCTATAATGTGCTAAATGTCTTTTTTGTAATATATTTTAACAACAGTTTCTAAAGCAAGCAATTTGAAATGAAATATCTGATTAGGGTGTGCAATCTTGGCATTTAATAAGTAACTGCCGCCGCCTAGAATTTTATTGTCTAGCATGTGGTGGTTACGACAAATATATTGGTAGAAATCATGTAAAGACAATTCCTTATAAAAAATCTAATCGGACAGTTGATGCATCATTTTGTACACAACAGGAACACCTCATTAAAGCGTTCATTTGTAACCTTTGAGAACTTTCTAAATGATTAAATCTGTTTTTTTTTTACTTCTAAAGAATACTGTCCTGTGCACCAATGGTTTATCATAGCATTATTAAGCTGTCCCTCGTCGCTTCATTTGTGTCTTCCTGTACTGCAAGCAAATTCTTTCTGGTACCTAACCTATACGCCTGAAAGGAATTATGCAAAACACAGCGACACCTGGAAATAACTGTTTTGAAGAACTGAAAAAGATAAAATTTGTATTGCATTCTATTGTTGACCATTATAATATCTTAATTTTTCGTTGTTTTCCAGAATATTGTGTAATGCAATCATAATTAATATGAACACCCAAAAATTTATATATTTCGGCTACATAGCCAACAGTTGTCTGTAGATTTCATGTTGTTTTTATTCTTGGTGTGGGAGGAGGGGTATGTCAATTGTAAAACAAGGACATATCGTGGTACGTTTCTGTTGTTCCGCAGAATGACAAATTACGAAAAGAAAATTTAAAGGGTGATGGAAAGTAAACCACCAATATCATCAAAGCGTACTACTACCTCTTACCTCAAATCATTGGTCAAACTAATAGATATCCTCAAGGAAATACATGTGCTGGTGGTGGGTTAGATCAGTTAATGGGAACTCAACCCCCATTGTGTGTATCGATGACAAATCATTTTAGTCAGTACATATTTTTTTCAAAAATATAACCATTTACAAATCTATTAATCTTATAGAAACATTACAGTTTTGTTGTTGAAAAAAAAAGAGATTAAATCCAACTTTAACGTTTAAGGTAAACATTAGTTTGCAATCTGTCTATTTCTGACATTCTCTGCATTTGTTGACAATATCATCATAATATTAAACGTGTAAACGTTAGAACGGATATGCTTCCTATCAATATGATAGCTATAGTTGCTGTTCCTGTCACAGACAGTACGGATATCTCTTTTGACTATAAGATGGAACATTACTTCAATATGTTCCGGATTTACTGTTGTGATTATTAGGAAAACAACCTTGAATCTAATTGCAAATCGATTCGATTGCATCCTTCCAGAAGAAAATATCATCAATTCAAAGAAATCAAATCGATCGTATCCTCCCACTATAGAACGTCATGTATTAACAACAAAAAAACATGTGTAATATTGTATATAATCTGGGACCCCAACATCAATAACATATATATAATTTCCAATAATTTGCAGAAATATTGTTTATTTTCATTGCCTTTTCTTTCAGAAGAGCTTGAATATACCAAAGGGTTGATCAGAATCCGTTAATCGAGGAAGGTCAGACAACACAATGGCCACAGGAAAAAAGGACAAGCACAACGATCTACAAAACATTACACAGAAAACTAAAGATGAAACAACACAAACCCCACTATAAACCGGGAATTAACTCGGGTGCTCCGGAACGGTAAGGAGATCCTGGTCTACTAGTTGCACCCGTCGTGTTACTCTATATGTTGTTTTGTTCGATCAGGTTCGTGTGTTGGCAACGACTAACTATTACATTGTCTGCAGGAACATTTCGGCAGTAACTTCTGAAAAGGCATCTATTACTGTAATACTCTACTGTGGTACTGCAAATAAATTTATTTTGTTTAGATAAGATTAATTTGATAATGAGTATTATCCATAGAATATAACTTCATGAAAATCCTAAATAATGTTCATAGATTATAAATATGATAAACAAAGATGATGTATATATATATATATATATATAACTTTGATAGACACTGAGGAAGGTCATTTGTTGATCGAACATTTTGTCAATATATTTTTTGTAACACCTTTATCGGTATCGTTGCACAATCTTCTAGACTTCTATAATTTATTTTGTTTGTGCTGCATCGTCATGTCTCGACGATCCGTTACTCATTAAGTTCTCTGGTTGGTAGATTCCCTTAGACTTTATATATATGGAGTGGATGTGGTCGAGTGGTCTAGGGCGCTGGACGTAAGGCTAAGCGAATGGTGCTGCAGTGTATCAGTGGCGTGGGTTCAAATCCCGTCGAGGGAAGAACAAAAATATGACAGCTCTAAAATCTAATTCCAGCACTGTTTGGTTTAATTTTCAGACGTATATATATATATAGACAAGCGGCGATAAAAATCGAAAATTCATAGAACCCAAGAAATGTATTATTCACTGCAAAAAGTGCTACTTTAACTGATATATAAAAGATTGTGAAATATTCCAGTAGATCACAAACGTGCAGCCTCCGTGGAATCAAAAGGAAATGGCAATGATTAAAAGAACAAAACGGCAATTTAGAGAGATTTGTCTGGTCATTTATAACTACAACTGTTGACATATTGTTTAAGATCATCTAGTTACTGTCACACAAGCACCATCCAGATGTATATCAAAAGTTTATTGGGACGACAAAAATGGAAATATCTTTGCTGATTCAATTATCTGGGCTTTCATCTACAATGTTTTGGTAAAGATCCGATATGAAAATATATAATGATACGTTGTCAATGTCTATACAATCAAATATAAATATATAGTGTAATATGTTGTCAATGTTGTAGCAATCTGAATATAATCAAGTCTGGAAAATTACTGTTAGTAAGTAAAATGGAAGTGGAAACTCCGACCTAGAAACACGTATATAATAAGCGAGACTCAATGGATGATTCGAAATAGTATACAACGTCGAAAAAAATACACAAAAAGCAATTTAGGAAAACAAAATGACTATGATACAAATACAAGGCAGCATATACACAGATTAAAATATATTTCATTGTGATTGTGAATATATAAATATGTGTAAATGTTTTATCTTCCTTGAAATATAAATTATTTAAATAAAAAATAGTGTTTATAATTTACATTTGAAGGGACAATAACTTATACCTAAATGGATACTATACAATTACTCTCGTTTGATGTGGTAAATGTGTGGATTTATTGACGTGTTGGAAAAAAAACATATTCACTGAGCTCGAAGGGCGAAGTGAATATCATATTTTCTTTCAAAAGTCAATTAATCCACACATTTACAGAATCAAAAGACAGTAATTGTTTTAATCTATATTTTGAATAAATAAGGGTAATGAGGGTGGTTCTATTCCATTGATGGCATGTTTCCGTAATTATTATCGACATGTTATAAATTTTACAGCATCTATTTCCCTAACTAGAATTCTGATGTCATAACGGACATCATATATGGATAAATTCTAATACTTCTCGTGTCTCTCCTGGTAAAATTGTGGGATGTAAATAAACGTTAGAGAATATCGAAGGGGCAATCACAAATGGACAATCCAGAGCAAATGGAAAAATATGGTGCACAAGACGAAGACAAGGAAAACAATATGTATTGGGCACCACCATACGTAGGTACGCGTTTGTTTAGTCTCCGTTCTCTTCTTTATATTCTCGGTGCAAATAACGCCACTGCTCAAAGATATCTTCTGATAGCGCCTTATAAAGTGAACGTATTGTAACGAATCTTTAGGAATGAAAGTTCCATTGATGTCGCTAGTAAAAATAAAACAATATCAAGTCTGTCATTTTGTAATTACGTTTGTCCAGAACAGCTGTATTTTAAGTTAATACGATAAATAATCTCTGTTTATCTAATCAAGAACGAATGCCATTTTCAATTTATATTAAGCATACTATTACATTACGTCAGTAATCAGGAATTCTTACATTGCTTAATCGACAGTTTTATTTTAAATTTATAATTAGGATTACTGTTGTGACAAATCGTACGCATTATATGTTAATAATTTTGCACTGCATCTTTATGTCACATTTATTTTAGAGCTGTTCCGACAGCGTGGTATTTTTTTGCTTTTAATTTTATTTTATGAACAGTCTCACTTTGATTTTCTATATTATATAATAAAGGTACCTCGTTGCACTTAGGCATGGTGGATTTTAATTATTGATGCCATTGATTGTCCTATCATGAACATCAGATCCATTAGAATGTCGTTGAGTGTAGGAAATCAAATATTTTGTATGCAGCCATCACTTATACTTAATACCGTGATAGGCAAAGTGCGTTGTAAGATTAGTTATGTCAATGTATTAACAACGTTCAGTGCAGAGCGGCGGTAGAATACCAGATTCAATAATCACAGTGTTAAGTAGTTCATACAACATTATGGTACAATTTCATTAAATCAACTGACACTAGAAACAAATATAAAACTTTAATTGTTGAATTTGACCTGTTTGTCCTGCTGAAACAGTATCAAGAAGAAATTTTAATATAAGAAATCTGCTATTATCATTCATTATTAAATAAATTATATTTTGCCATTGTACTGAGGAAACTATGTAAATATAATACCGAGTTTGTTTCAAAGGTCATATCAGAATGAGCAAACACAAATAAAGTAAATAACACATGCGCCATCCTAAAATATTAAATCCTATGAGGTACAATCAGTACATAGTGTTTCAATGAATCTAATAAATGATCTGTGTGGCACTAAGCTAAATATCTACTTTTCAAAGCAATATGTATTTCAATGATTAACATATAATCTAGCAAAATGCATTTTATATATTTATTGATCTAAAAAAAAGAATCAAATATCTAATGATATGAAAATGTATAAGAACCTAAGAAGAAGAGTTTTAAGTTACCAAAAGGGCATTCCGAATCCGTACATCGAAGAAGAACAGACAACGCAATGGTCAAAAGCAAAAGGACAAAAGGACAAACAACGATCAAACACTGCACAGAAAACTAAAGACCGTGCAACACAAACTCCACTTAAAAATTAGATGAATTCAGGTGTTCCGTATAGGTAATCAGTTCCTGCTCCACTAGTGGCACCCATTGTGTTACTCTAGTTACAAAGCCGGATATAGGTCGTGAATGTAGCAATATGATGTCCTGGTCATGAATGAACATGACAACATCTACAAAACTAGTAACCGTTTTCCACTTCCGGTTCAATCATGCATGTATATTTTATTCTTCGCTTTTTTTCTTTCTTAAAAAGTCTTTCCTAGAATTGAATAATCTGACAATAACAGTTGCTAAAATGAGTAAATGTATCAAAATATATGCACTACAACCCATAGCATAACATCCTACGACAGTTAAGGTAGACGACCGTCAGTTCGAGAAATAAATCATTATAATGTATATTTAGTTATAAGTCTCCTTCATTTAAATGACAATATTGCTTACATCGTTTATTCATCATTCGAACTATTGCACAAATGTGTAAGAAGTGGACAAAGAGGTAGCTCATTGCTACCTTGCTGTTTCAAACGTGTTAGTTTTTCTATTACATTGTCTCTATCTTTTATCATCTAAATGATCTCTTCATTGTCAGTTATTATATAAGAAACGACAAAATATATATTTATCTTCATTAAATGATCAGGAGAAAGTTCAAAAAGATCAAAACTTTAGACATAAGCATCTTCAAAACACAAGTTTATTGAAAGTCCTATTAAACGGCTCATCCATCATTCTGAAAATTGCATCTCTTCAATATTCATTTAATCATGAAACATTTTAGGTACCAAGCAGACTAGTATGTAGCTATGTATCAAACGGGATCGCCATAAGCATCTATAAACAGTTCAGGTTAAGTAGATTGTAAGAGAAGGGAGTGAGTGATGGTTGATTAACGCCAAATGGGCCATTTATTCAACTATATCATGACGAGAACAGTTATATTCGGTGAGATGATGCTGATGTCCGGTTTGTGCTAGGCTAACACGTTTAATTGGATCTAAATAGTGTTAGTTCACTGACACAACAGTCCGCAGGTGGTCACTTCGCTTCAGTCGAGCACATTATCCTGATCCCGAGCCAACCAATCGTTGTTATTTCTCCTTTATGCTGCGTGCTCGAATCCATCATCTACCACACCCAGGTGAGCACGCTATCCATTGCACCACCGATTTGGGTGTGTAACGAGACAGGAATTAATATTATCCATCCTGTCATTACGCACTGTAATGTGATTATTAGCTCTCACTTGCTTTCTCGTTGTCTAATGTTTACCGCAAAAACCCATCCACAATTTAATTGGGAATTCCTCCACAACTGACATGCCATCACTAAGGGTTTTAGTGCGAATAGGCCGCCATATTGAATTGCCAGTTAAAACAAAATAGGAAATAAAGACATCACCTGTCTTTGATATGATGTTTTGTTTGATTATATCTGAAATGGAAGCGTGCATAACGTCCAGTATATACACTATGCGCTGAGAAGATTTATATGACGACAGGTGTTTTTATGACGTTTAAGTAACAAAGTAATCGATCATGTTTCTGGGCATTTTATTTTTTGCAATTTGTAGACCATTTTAAGCCCAAATAGAAATATTTAGTCTAGCATTAGAATAGAAATGACTACATGTATGTTGTCTTTGCGTAGTTGCAGTGCATCAATTAGGGATTTTATGGTCTCAAATATGTGTGTTGCTTGCTCCACTATGCGTCGCCAGGTAAAGCATCAGTTTCTACCGTCAAATCTCCAATTGAGATCGGTACTTATTCATATACAATACAGTTATTTCTTAAATCTCCAAGATAATGATGTCTTCAAATTTCCCAGAAGCAAACGTGCTTCTGTCATGAACACATCCCGGATTCTTTGCTTTCATAATACGTTTTTTCCTGTCCTCTATGATTGATATGATACAGTAAGAATATCGTAATAATATTAGCCTTTATCTGAGGGAGATCTGCTACAAAGGTAAATAAACTTGCATGGCGTAAATATGTTAAAATGGAAATTACACAAATAAATTTGTAAATCAATCACACAATCATATATCAGAAACAACAATTGAATACTATACGAAATGAAGCAGTGAAAAGGCAAAGATGAAAGACAGAGACAAAATACATTCTAAATAAAGCTTGATTAAACGAAAGAGGTATTCAAGATCGGTAAATCAAAGGAGAGACAATAAAATAAACAAAAGAAAAAGAACAAACAATGATCTACAAAACTCTACACAGAAACTAAATATCGAAAAACACGAAGCCCACAAAGCACATCACTCAACATTTCCCACCAATTCTTTCTCTACGACTCTATGAGTATGGGTGTCTTATAAGAGGCAGGCCTTGCTTTGTCTTTCATAGGCGCCAGGGCTTAGCCTCTGTTTTGGTGGGGTCCGTATTGCTTATCTTTTTATTTGTTCGTGTTGTTTTTTGTTTGCTTTGATTGTCTTCGTCCTGCGTCCTGTGGAATCAATGTTGCCGGTTTCTTTGGATTGTCCATTTTTGTATTGCCCCTTCGATCTTTTCTGACGTTTATTTCTTTTTATTCATAAATGGATGGATAGGGCTATGAGTAACAATGTTTCAGTTTTATTGGTAAAGTAAGTCGCTGACAAATTAAAACGTGTATCAACTACACTTCGTGACGACCGGTAATCGAAATCACAACTTTATCGGTGAAGAAACTAATGTATTTGTAGGTATTACGTAAACTAACATTCGATCGCGATCACGACAGCCTCTCTTAATTCAGAAAAAAAACCTATATATTTTGTTTATAATCCACTAAGATTCGTACTACATGTAAGTTGAAGACAGTGGTATCACAAATTTCGATATTTCGTGACAATCGAAATATAGATGTCAAAATATACATTAGAAGCTCATCTCCATCAGTCTTAAGGTCATATAAGAAAAGTCTGAAGATACCAAAGTGGTAATAAGAAGCCGTAAATAGAAAAATGGTAGACAACACAATAGCTAAATGAAAAAGGACAAAAGGACAAACAATGACCTACAAAACATTACGTACAAAACTAATGTTCGAACAACATGAACCCAATAAAAACCGGGGAAGATCGCAGGTGATCCGGAAGGGCTGGCAGTTCCTGCTCCACATGTGACACATTAACAAATAATGTTTGTACACCTGTTCCAAATTCGTTCAACCAGAACACTGTATCGGCAGTTCTTCGAGATCGTGTGCAAAAAACGTCCTTGAACATTTGTTACGGTAATACCTGTACTTTCCATCTTCCGATGATTATCAATATTTTGATTATATTGCCATGTGCATATCTTAGAGTCGGTTTGCTTTAGTCTTGTCTGATTTTGTCTGATTTATCATTGAGATTTACACTTCCTATATAATGTCATTATTATTAAATCTAAGATTCTTGTCCCTCAGATATAGCTGTCACCAACTGATTTTGGCTCTGCTATTTTCCCTCTTTTCTTGTTGCCAACAATGTTAAGAAGAGTTTGAAGATACCAAAGGGGTAATCGTAATCCGTATATCAAAGAAGAACAGACAACACAACGGTCAAAAGAAAAAAAGTACAAAAGGACAAAAAACGATCTACAAAACATGCACATAAAACTAAAGATAGAGTAACACGAACCCCACTAAAAACCGGGGGTGAATTCAGGTGCTCCGGAAGGGTAGGCAGTTCCTGTTTCACTAGTGGCACTCGTGGTGTTACATCATTTGAGCGCACCTGATGAAAGTTACTATCGGAATTGGTTCGTCCGCACTAAATTTGATATCTGCGTATTTAATTCATTTTTTTTCTTTTTGTATTTTCTTTATGTGAAGGTTTGAAAAACCGAAATGCTTCAACATTGCTATACAGATATTTGGCTGTAAAGAATTGTCGATGCCCAACAGCGGTTTTACAAGCGCATAAATATTGCTTTATCTTAGATATCAGTGATGATACATATAACTTACTATACAGTATATATCTCGAATAGATGTTAGAAATACCACACAAAAAAACAAATTACCCACATACAAATATAGTAAAACAAAATATTAATGTAAAATTATAATATAAAATATAAAAACAAAATCGTTCGTAGTCTCAGCAAACTTGTTATTGCAGAAAATTGTGCAAGGGAATTTGATCATTGAAAGATTGTCAATTGCGTAAGTGGCTTTCAATTATATATTATGCTCTAATATTCATCATATTATCTTGTAAATATTCGTCGTAGACGTAATGGTAAATATAAGGGCAGTCAGTATGAGAGCTCTCAGTGTAGTTGAAGTACATGCTAAATGTACTTATATTCTTGAAGAAAAATAGTTGCGCAATATCCTCTAGATGAAGTCAGCCAAATGAATGGGGAAAACAATAAAAATAGAATTATATTGTTTACTTCCTTTGTAAATACATATATTTAAAATCTAAGCAAATTGTCACCCGATTGCACCAAACTAAAGACCGTGAATATCAAAATTAGGATGACATTCAAAATATTGAAAAAGAAATGCTGTGTCTTAAATGTTCTGTTCAATTTGCATGTTTAAGACTTACATACATCCTGGAGAACATTGTTTGCAGCATATATCATCTAACTCAGAAAACAGCTGGTATACCTCGTGACACACATGATGCTTTTTCATGCAGATGTGATATCTGAGCAGTCAAAATGTATTGACCGTAGACATGCTTCCTTTATACATTCGCTGACAGTCTATCACCATTTCTATGTCTTCACAGTAACTCGCCTTGCTACTTCAACATGACGTCAATTTAGGCAATGATATTCCATCGTTTACGTCGCTCAATGATTTCAACGTTTTCTACTTTTTTATTCATCTTCTTCTTTCCAAATTTAGATGCAGCGATATCAGAATTTACCTCTGAAAACAATATCAACAAAAACTTGTTCCCAATCCAATTGCATAAATTAAAATGGCGATATCCCATTTAGTCCACACGACGCGTTTCTGAAATAAACATCATCAGATACCCTCAAGGTCAATAGATTGGAAAACAAAGTAATTTAAAAGTCTTTGGGAGCATGTAAATAGAATGACCCCAAGCCAAGATCAACAAAAACCACGTACAGTACAGATATACTGAATGAACAGCAAATACTAGAATGGAAACCTAGAGCGATTTATATCAAGCCAACATTAACCAATACATACTCCCGACCAGTTTTATATTATTGCAAGGGTTAATTATACCTGACTCAGGTCTCTATATCATCTAATGCATTTATTGTACAACGCATAGGGAAGATGACAGCATGTCATGAAATCGAGGTATGTGTGCACTGCCATGACGTCTCAATCCATCCAATATCATCAATAATGGGCTTAAATTCTATGATGATCGTTATGCTAATTTATCTTGACTTTGATTATAAAAAAACAATATCCATATATTGATCGAAAACACTTTTTTGTTATCATAATATATTATACATATGACGGCTGATAATCTTATTATTATCCCATCTCTCACTTCCTCCCATTTACTGATATGTCGTGGCGTGGGAAATCTGAAAACGAAACATCATTATGGGACACATGCAAGTGGCCTGACCCCATAGCATATTTTATCATATAATTAATAATCATGATATAGGGTCACCCGTATGTGATCCGTAATGATGTTTCTTTTGATATCCCACGTCACGAAGTATCAGTAATTGTCAAAAAGGATGAGATGTGATCTCAATCAGATTTTTGACTGCTGAAAAAAATAATCACAAGATGATCTTTAATATGAAAGCTAAAAACTTTAATAACGTCACGATGAAAAAAACACGAAACTTTAACCTTATTTTCTAAGTGGTAGTCTATGTCAAATTATTTAATACATAGTATCTCATTTAACTATCATTAGATATGAATAAATGTTAAACATAAATGACATTTTGAAACACACCATATAATTAGTTAACATAGTTAGCATCACGTGCACGGAGATGAATAATTTTTCAGAAACTCTCTTTGACATATGATAGCATTAAGGTGTCAGTATTTTAAGTCACAAGTTGACAAGCGATAAATGATTCCATTCTTTTCTAGACATTTTTATAAAATAATTAACTAAAGTACATTCTTAATTCTTTTCAGAAATTTGTGATAAAATAGGGTTTCTAATTTTGTTTATAATGTTAGCTTGATCTAATATCTGATGATAAAGTAATAGGATGCTAGTTAAGCTTAGATACGTTTATCCATGAGCACTTTTGTCGAATACAAAGTGTAATACGTGTTTGTTTGTTTGTTTGTTTGATGGTGCTTAACGCCGCCTTCAACAATATTCCAGTTATATCGTGGCGGTCAGTTTTATTGGTGGAGGAAACCACTGACCAGGCGCAAGTCATTGACAAACGTTATCACATAATGTTGTACACCTCGCCCTGATCGAGATGCGAACTCACAACATCAGTGGTAATAGCCACTGATTGCATATGTAGTTGTAAATCCAACTACCATACGATCGCGGCCACGACGGCCTCCAAGTGTAATACGGGTAATGAATCTTGTTTTTGTTGTTAGATGAGATAAAGCAATGCAAAACAACAACAATATTTGAAAATGCAAACGTTGACGTATACTATGAAAGCTAATCTTGTTTTTTTAATAAATCAAATCAAACAATGCAAAGCTAACGAGCAATGCTTGAAAATAAAACCTTGAAGATGCCGAGTGAAATTGTTATCAGAAAATGTCACTCAAATGAAAATGTTATCCTACTCTGTAAAGCTAAATCTTTCAAATAGCTGTTGATGAAATATTATATCGAGGTGGATAACCACATTATGACATTATAACCCTGTTCATTGTATTTTGATTGCATTGCAATATGTCACCTCTGATTAATTATAAACCTAAGATTGCTCGGTATTAGACAACATTCACTCACTCTGGAACGAGAAGACGTAAATTCCTAACGAAATACAGTTTAATAAAATAAAAGGGAAAGCATGTCACACTGTCAGAACAGTCGGAATAGTATCTTCTGAGCAATATAACATTAAAAATGGGTTTGTCATTTGAAATGAAAATGAAAAAATATAACAAAAATAATCCCTGCAATATACAAGTTTAAAAGATTTTACTAGCATGCACGGAATAACATTAGTGTAGCTAAGGAATATGCGCAAATGAGTAGAGTTGGCTTTCTTTACATTTCTAACACATTTTTTATGTCTATTCTTCCCAATACAGTTGTTTTCATAATGTTTAATCATATACGAATGAACGCACTAATGTTTAATACGGGATGTCCAAGTAATAGACTTCTGTGAAACCTGTTACCCACGGATTATGATTAGATATCCATGGAAACTGTATTTCAAAGGTAAAAACAAATATCTTTTAACTTCATGGTATTTCAGTAATATTTGCAAATAGTAAACTCTCAATAAAAACCGAAAAATAACACAATTGATATGCAAAACGAGGAATGTAAATATATGTAGCTACCCTAACTACTGCATGTACTTCATGAAAACATGAATATTTTATTTAAATTGATAAATAAACGTCAGAGATAACGGAAAGAGCAATCAAGAATGGACAATTCATAGAAACTGACAACGTTGGGCACAAGACACAGAACACAGACAAGCAAAACAAAACACACATCACATACAATTAAATGAGTAACATGAACTCAAAGCAGTTCTCGCTTCTTATAATACACCCGTCGTGTTACTAATATAGTCAAGGCAGATGAGAGTTTTGTCTGTTCTTCATCATAAGGTTCTTACGGTCTGGTAAAGGTACATATTCTGAAAAACATCACATGTTTCTAGTTAACATTGCTAAGCGGAAACATGCTCCACTGTATCAGTGAATATCTACAATAATTATTAAAAAAAAGTCATTATCATCAAGCTACTTTATTTACTCCTATTTGATCTGATAATGTATGTATTTCATGAAGGTTTCTGTTTAGATTAAAAATGAAATATTTGTAATTGTCTCTATTTATAAGCTCGTGAATCGAGCTATTTATGACTGAAGCATGGTAAAACTAAATCAATAAAGGAATAATGACGAATACCATTTACTTTGACTAGAATACCACTTACTTTGACTAAAACAGAAATCCTTATCATCCATACACTATGCCTATGAAAAAGCTTCAACACATCCAGGTTACCGCTTTTCGAGAACCCTTGAGAACTTACGAAAGAGACACGAAAGATATCGAAGAGCAGAGCATCCGGTCCAATCGTAACTACTCGGCCATTCTCGCTACGCCTAGTGTAGCGGAAATTGCCGAGTAGTCACGATTGATAACGGTTTCGCGAGCTTTTCAGGCGGTGCCTGTTTTATATTATAAATAACACTAAATAAAACAAACAAACAAACAAAATTTACAAACTAGAGTATGTCTGTTAGTTAAACTAATTGCATTTTGATCATTTGGTATCTTCACACGTTTCTTATATTCAACGCTCTCTCTTTAGAATGTTCGTACGCCCTAAAATGTTCCGAATTAAACGATATTTTTCACCGCAAGCAGAAACAGATGAGAAAAAAAGATAACGTGTCTAGTTGCAGAAATTAGAGTTGCAGGAAATAATTGCAATACTTAGAACAATGTAATAACAAGACATAGTTTTCCTTTTTTGTATCTTCAAACTTTCCTTCTTACCAAGATTGAGGAATAATGTTCCCCTTGCTGAATACTACTCGGAACAATATTTCCCAATGTCAGTGCAGCATGTACTTATGTCGTTCATGTTGATTTTGTTTTCATTTTGTAAGTAATTGACAGTGTGTTGCATGAAAATGAAATAAATCGTCCAGTTGAATCTGTAAGATTAAATAACCATCATTCCACAAATTGTATATATACTGCCGATCCAATCGAGTTGACGTCAGACAGTATAGGCAAATATAAGAAAACAACCCATTCATTCTAATAGAATAAATACTTATTGGTTCCATGTCTACAGACAAAAAAACTCGGTATTGGCAGAGTAAATAAAATGATACATTTCTCTACCGCAATGAAGTATTGCTTTGATTTATGACGCGTCAGATAAGCTTAGAACCTTCAAACCATAGATTAAAGATAACTCTACGGGGCTAAATATGTCTGCAAATAAAACTATACATGTATATAACATTTGATAAAGTAAATTGTGCTAAATCAAACATTTAAAGAGAGATATGTTTCTTATTAATATACATATCTATCCTGCACTGGTTCAATTTGAACAGTCAAATTGCAGTGAATAGACATATTTTTACATATATAGTCACTGACCAAGATATAGTTTTCCTGGTAGATACATGATTCATGTGGAGAGTCGGTATGAAGCAGGAATAGTATAAACGCGCACTTCAAAGAAGACACCCTGAAAAACTATTTGAGCGACGCTTGTTTCTGCTCTTTTTTGGATAATTTGCTTTCGGCGTTTTGACATTGCAGGATGAATACAATATACGTACATTGTCGGAAAAGATAAATATATCATATATGCTACAATCCATCATTTGTCTAAAAAAAAATTTCCGATTTCTCCTTATTTCTTCTGACTTCTTCTTATTTCTTCTGACTTCTTCTTATTTCAATTGTCATTAGGTTATCAAATATACCTTTCATAATTGTCACCAAAACAAGAAAGAAAAATATAGCAAGGAGTAATGCAAAGTTAAATGGCGTTCCTGGCTTTACAAAATGTACTAGTCAAAATTGAGATCAATGAACTGGAAATGGTGTACTTTTATTGTTAAAGATTGTAAACAATCTTAAGACAGGATATAACTTCATTAGTGACTAAACTTTTCCCATTTTTTTCTATTCTTATACAACGATTTTCCTGGCGGTATAAATTAGTATCAATAGTTGTTGTTAACGAGGCCTGTAAAGGAAGGATATGATCAAAGACCTAAGATCAATTTACTTGACTTCATTTAAAATTATCGTCTTATATATTGATCATTACATTTCTGCAATAACAATACACGTTGTTGCAACAACGTGTATTTAATATCAGTGTATACAGCTGTAAAGTCAAATGTCTTGCTTAATATTGGTATAAAAGATAGTTTCGTGTGTCTTTTTTTAAATATGCCGATGTGTTTATTAGAAATTAATGATGCATAGAATATAATTCCATGTAATCAGAATAATATATCAATCTATGTTTCCAGAAGCGTATCGAGCTCCCTCAATTAGATATCTACGTATTTATGACTAACACTGTGTTTATCCGCCTCAATTATGTACGTTTTACAGTAAAACAGATACAGGAGGAAGGCCTTGTCGATTTGCTGAGGATTTATCATAATGCACCACCTGGTGTGGACCTTTATTGAAAAATTTCTAAAACCATTGGGCCAAAATTCACACAAGATGACTTGCAATAGTCAAAGCTATTCTATTTTAAGTATCTGAAGCATTAAAGTATATGTTACATTTACTTCGAATGCTTTATGATACATTTACTCGCTGCATATTCTCCCGAGATTCTATGTTCTCGATGGTCGAAGAAAAAGCATTGCAATCAATATGCCAATGTATGGTTTGCTGCAATCCAAGCAATTTGTTGAACGAATACAAGTTATTCATTAAATAATTCTAAAATCTGAAACTGTGAGATTATTATTAATGTATTGTTTGAATATTAGGTAATAGTATTTTGCGCCATTTGACAATTTGTATACATTATATATTTACCAACTGATGGACATGTGCAGATACAATTGTAATATGTTTCTTGTTTCTCTCAAAACATATTTTTGCAAAGCATAACTTAAATGTTTTATAGTTATACTGGATCATATTATTTAAACATCCAATGTAGGTGAGAGTTCTTTTAGTATCCTATGACTTATTGGCGTATCGATTGATTATTCAAATGAATTGTTTAAAAAGCAAATGGCGAAGGATATTACTTGTTAATCCATATAATATTAAGATGTGTTTTAACCGTATGTATGGTTTCGGTACATATATATTGTTTATGGTGGGTGTATTATGATACTGATATCAAGATGTCTTTGAAGTTGAATAGCATGTTTAATGACTTAATCATGTTTTAAGTAATTTCCTTCATTTTACTAGAAATATCCAATTAATTTGCATAATACCTAATATTTTGAAATCAGAATTTAATTAAAAACATGATTGAGCTGTAATCGGTAATCCTGTTTTGTGACATCAAAGCAAAAATAACAATAACATATTATTTTTGTCAAAATTTTCAAAGACAAGGCTAATAAGATGAAATTTCTATGAACACAATTTATTCCACTGGACAATTTGCGTCGTTCTTTAATACACAACACTGTCAAATTTGTCAACATTTTCTTAATCTGTGTATCATCAATATATATGATAGATTTAGACCAGTGTCACGACTCAAATCGTCGTTCACTCCTCAAATCGGCATCGATTGACGTCATTATCTCTAATCACGGTTCTATTTAAGGGTATTCTCAAATCGGCGTCCTTTCCAAATTCTCAGAGCTATGGCCGATTTATTGGTTAGGGTTAGGGCATACGTCAGTGACTTCATTGCAAGCTGCTTTGAGAAAGTGGGAAACGACCATAGATTTGAGAATTGCGCGCAAATTTGAGAATTTGGAAAAGGACATAGATTTGAGAATTGGACGCCGATTTGAGAATTTGAAAAAAAGGACATAGATCTGATGTACAGATGTCAATGAGGTCGAAATCGGACATATATTTGAGGATTGGACTCGATTAGAAGCTGGACGTCGATCTGAGTCTTACATATGTTGTGGTACAAGATAATTAACTTTACTATCTATCTATTGCCCACAAATGTACCCACGGATATATAATAGTAGTTAGGTTCTTTGTGCTGGCACAATCTTATATTCCTAGTGGTCAACAGGACGTTTGTGATCCAATGCAATATAAGAACACCTGATCTTATTATCTGTATCTTATTCGTCATTTACGTAGTAGTTTTAATGTTATTGGATTGTCTATTCGTGATTGCCCATTCGGATTTCTCTAACATTTGCTTACTTATGGGTTTCACAATATAGACCAAAGATATATTCAAACTACATTCCCCTCTACTTTCTGATCTACAATGCTAACTTATACTCATTAATGATTCTAAATAAATTATTATGATATTTTGCTTTGGCAATTTCAATCCTTAGTCAATGCTTAATCGTCTGAAATGTTCAATAAAGAAATGCAATGCTAGTGTAAAATGTGTCCATTGCATTAACATTTGAACGAGAAAAATCTGGCCTACCGGAATACATACAAGGGGCCGTCGTGGCCGTGATCGTATGGTAGTTGGCTTTACAACTAGCCATGTAATCAATGCCTATCACGACTGATGTTGTGAGTTCGAATCTCGATCAGGGAGAGGTGTACACCATTATGTGATAAGGTTTGTCAGTGACTTGCGACAGATCGCTGGTTTTCTCCAGTTTTCCCCACCAATAAAACTGAGAGCCATGATATAGCGGAAATATTGTTGAAAGTGGCGTTGCTAAGCACCATAAAATCAAACCAAGCCGAAATACAATGTACATGCAAAACCTTCTGTGACTGTGATGTGCAGACCAGCAATAACATCGATGTTCCTTTACTTTATTCTGTGTTTAAATATAATGCCGGATATTCTCTTATGTTCATTTACATCCACATCCTTAACTTATCAAGCTGATGAAATGCTTAATTATTTCATAAAGTTTTTAAGAATGTCATTCTCGACTTTTTCTTGTTTTCCCATTTACTAGACAGCAGTCTTTGAACATATTTGCAACTTCCATATAAATCGCAGTTAACTGTTATTAACAAGATCAAGGTCGTCGATGATTACATGCCCGACAGGACTGTATGTGAAAGGAAGGAAATAAGGAGAAACAACCAGTATAATTGGTAATCACATTGAATAACAGAATCGCAATGCCTATAATAACATATTAATTATGTAATTTGAAGGAGGCTTACACAAACAACATGACCTCTAGCAGTGAATTATAAACTTTTCTTCAGTTTACGTAACAAACAGGGCCCGGTTGTTCAACTTGTAGTTAAATTTTAACCAATGGTTAAAAATGATAACCTATGGTTAAAATTTAACCAAAGCATGCAATGCGTTGCTCAACTTGTGGTTAAATTTAACTACTGGTTAAAGCATGGCTAAGCTGATTAATATTTAACCACGGTATATGGGCTCTGTTAAAATATTTAACCATTGGTTATCAAAAATCAATATCGACGAAAAGTCTAAGTCAATCAGAGAATACGCTTTTCGTACAATTACGTTGGAAAAACACAATTATAAAACTTCAAAAATAGCATGAGGTACCTCTATGACATCATGGACATTCCTCATCAATTGGAGAAAATAGATAATTTATATATGAGACACCAACCATTCTTTTCATACTGAAAAGGATGTTATATTTTTTCTTAATTGCTATTCATGAAAAACTGTTTGCATGTTAATTGAAATAAAAAGAAATTCACACATTAAAATCAGAGAGAGAAACACTTTTGACATACATGTGTATGCATAGACCCAATTTTATTGAGATGTTGGAAACTAAAGAAAATATTCTTAGGCTAACTGACATAATGAAAATTAACAGTCCTTGAAATTGTAAGACAATAAGAAGATTTAATTAAAAGTAGTTTAATGAGTAATAAGAAGTTATCGTCACCTAAATAACACACCTTTAGTGTATTATGATGCACTAAACACGTCTTATTAACATTGCTTTTAATGTTATTAAGCAACTAAGACGAGTCCCATAGACGCTTCCGTACTAACTTGTACAACATACTCTTTATATAGGACAAATAACCTTTAAACAATGACATAAAAGTTATATTCCTCAAGTAAGATTTCACATTTTTTTTTAATATTAATAACTTTATTGCTTTATTAAGAAAACAATAACAAAACAAAACAAAAAAGAAATAAAAAAAAACATTCCCTGCGTTATAATGTCTTTTTTTTAAATTTTATTTTCATTCAACAATAAAACCATTTACCCACATTTTCTTTTGTTCCATTTTTCTTTGATTTCATTTGGGTCATAATGGCAACTCCCAGTTAGCTGGTTTTCTCAGTTATCTCAGTCCATACTTTTTTTTCTTTTCATTTGTGATTATATTTGAGTGCTTTGAATTTATGATGATATAATTTTTCCCCACTTCCCTCAGTATTAAGACAATCTCCTCTCTACTAACATTGCATTTCTTCAGCCTCTTTTTGTCTTGTGAAGGGGGGATTGAGTCACCCATATTTTGGTTTTTTTATTTATATGCTGCTAGAATAAAACAAGGAATTGTGGGATACATTGATCTTGGTTAAATATTAAACCTGCAGTTATTGGTTGGTTAAATTTTAACCAAATGGTTATTTAACCAAGTGGTTAAATGAAGTTGAAAAACTCATTTTTAACCCTTGGTTTACTAACCCATGGTTAAATCTTTAACCAATGGTTAAATATAGCCATATGGTTAATTTAACAACAAGTTGAACAACCGGGTGGAATTGTCTAACGCAGATTTGATCGTATGCTGCTCATATGTGTATTACATGTAAACCATATTTGGTAGTCATGGTGTACATGTACTTGCTCATCTAGGAGATCATGACATCTGAGTTAATAACCATTTTCACATATTACAGCTTTATTACAATTTAATTATATATTATATATAAGTAATTCATTTTCGATAGTATGAAATTTGCTAGTACGATGTATAGAACACAGAGCAATTACTAGGATCTTTTTTGACATATTTCAGAAAACATAATTTCTAATGCATTTATGAACTTTTTGGGATAAATTACCAACAGACAGACTGTTACCATGCCAATGTGAACAAAGTTGTCATAACTGCATTTGACATTTTCTTATTGTGGATTTTCGTACTATTATGAGGCACCTCAAGGATATGAACAGAAAAATGCTACATCTGGACATCTTTGCTTGATGTTATTGTGGTATAAATAATTTCATTTCCCAGATGTGGGGTTATCAAAGATGAAAATAAGCAATCGTGCAAACCGCACATTTTTGTCCTATTTTTTCTTCCAAACTTTTGTCTCGGATTATTAATAAACTATAGATTTCTAAAGATAGAATAAAAGAATGAGAATGAGAATTTATTTCTAGAACTGTCTTGTTTAATTTGACTTATAATAAAATCTGGAATGTCAACTAATGATCTTATTAAAATATAATTACATTTCTGATGTGAAATATAATTTGAAATTAATTTTCTCAGATTGAGTTTTATCGAAAACTACACGACATAAGATTTCCTGGGTTATATAAATGGTGTGTAGGAGCATAGTGAAAATAGAAATTAGGTGTATTTCTATAAATAACCACATCACTTTATTTACGCATGGTAAAAATAATGAATGGAGAAATGATGTAATGTGCATGATAAAACATATTTTTCATTTGGTTATCTTGATACTCCATCTGTATATCAATTTCTGGTTAAGCTAAATGTAGATTAAAAAAATGATTTAGTTGATTAATTTGATCTCATTCGAGACTTAAGAACAAGCCAAAAATAATAACTTAATTTTTTTTTCCGACAAATATTTCTTACGGCTATTTCATATTAGATATTCCGTCCCCAAGAAATTGTTTGTGCTACAGGAAGCAACAAATGAGGTGTTAAGCGATGAGGGACATTTTCATAATGCTATTATAAATAACTGGTGACCAGGACAGTTGTCCTTAGAAGTAAAAAAACAAAACCACCCAGATTTAATCCTTTAGAAAATTATCAAAGGCTACAGCTTCTGAATGCACATTTGGTAACTATAAAATATTTTTTCACTGTTTTCGCGATCTATGTTTTTGACAAATGCAAGTAATACAAGTCAACAGTTGGTTCGATATCGGTATAATGTTTGATAGTTCGGATAAATATTTTTAAAATCGAATTTTCATACCTTAGCATATGACAATTTCCTTAAAAGAATTAGAGGCAATTATATTCATTTCTTTTTAAGTATGATATCGACATAAAAACTCTGGTTAACCGGGATTCTACTACAAGTACATTGCTATTTTTTTATGTGATTCCTGAGATCACACAGTTTGATATTATTCGATTCCACCAACTAAATGGGGATATAAAATTTTATTTGGATGGGAAAGAAATTCTGTGTGAAAATGAGGTAAAGCTACTGGGGGTGCCAATAGATTGTCAACTGAAGTTTAATACACATATCTCTGAAATTTGTAGAAAAACTTCAAGGCAGTTAAATGTATTAAAAAGAATTGGAAAACATTTATCTAAATTGGGGAGGCTAACTATTTATCACTCTTATATTATGTCTAATTTCAATTATTGTCCTGTGGTTTGGCATTTTTGTGGGGGAAGTGATACTAAACAAATGGAAAGGATACAAGAACGTGCCTTGAGGTTTATCTATTAGGATTTTAATAGTGATTATGATACTCTTTTGCTAAAGTCTGGTTTACCCTCTCTCAAAATAAGACGTCTACGAATGATGGCCATAGAAATTTTCAAAATCCATCACAAATAGTCACCGGATTATCTCAATGACATTGTTAGTTTTAAACATATATTTTACTATTTTAGACTGCAACAAACAGTAGAAATTAAACGGACCGTTCACAGCATGTACACGAGGAAAATTGCCCCAACAGTCTCACAAATTAAGAAAGAAATTGAAGATACAATTGAAATCTCGAAATCAACGCTTACTTTAACTTTAGTAGATCTGGGTTATAAGTACAAAACATCCGGCGATAATAGGAGGCTTTTATATGATCAGAGGTCGGTGTAATTACCTCCGAAAAATCAGGAAGTTTCGAGAGGATGGGCATGAAATTGTATATTTGGATGAGACCTGAGTTAATCAGAATCATGCCACTGACTACATGTGGTTACCGGTTGATGGTTCTGATGCCCCAAAGATCCCTTCAGGAAAAGGTAAAAGGTTGATAGTTTTGCACGCTGCGAATCGTGAGGAGGGCTTGATTGATAGGTGTGATTTGGTTTTTCTTGCCAAAGCTAAAGATGGGGATTATGATCAAGATATGAACGGGCCCACCCTTCTAAACTGGTTCGAAAATCAGTTTATGCCAGCATTAAAAAGCCCAAGTGTTATCGTTTTAGATAATGCCAGTTATCACAACATCAAGACTGAAGAAACTGTTGTGCCCAACTTTAATCAGAGAAAAGCTGTCTTACAAGATTATCTTTCAAAACACAACATTCCTTTTCAGCCCCTTGAAACTAAAAAGCAACTTCATGAAAAAAATCAAATTTAAGAAACCCCTTTCGTTTTTAATACTGATAAAATTGCCAACCTACACGGTCACGAAGTTCTAAGAACCCCTGTTCACCATTGCGAATTGAATCCCATAGAACTTATTTGGGCACAGGTTAACGGGTTTGTTGCAGAAAACAATACAACTTTTCGTTTGAAGGATGTGAAAGAACTTGTTTATGGGGGGGTTGGCAGAATTACAAAGGAAGTTTGGGCGAAGGCAGAAGACCATGTATTAAAAATAGAAAAGGAGTATGGGAAAGAGAATTGCATTGATAGGAGTGAGATTCCTCCAATAATAATTGATTCTGATGACGACGAGTCCAGCGACGAGAAAAACTGAATCCAGTCCAACATGATTACAGATTGAACGGGTACAACGGTTATAAATGACAGATTGTACATAACGTGTTTACCTATACAAATTTATTCATATCCAATAATTGTGTACTCTATGTTTAACTTCAGTGAATTTATTAGCAGAAAAGACCGGTTTTTTTTCGAATTATTTCCGAAAGATTGAACTAACTTGGTCAAATTAAAAATCAGTAATTATGGAAATTTATGATTTCACTTTTTTTTAATTTTCCAGGTAAATCTCAGGTAAGCATGTGTATAAATGTCACGTATTCAAATGCATTAACCATTGTTCCAATAGACTTCTCCGGCACTTCGACGAGAGACAATAGACCAGCTGTGGGACCAGCGTCGTTCCTATTTTTATATGGGATTACGTCCGCGGTGAGTTGGCTGTCACATTTAACGAGCGAACTTGGCGTATTTTGAAGAACTTGGCCTGAAATAAAGACAACAATAACGCTAAAAATTGGTAATTTTTCAGATGAGCAGGGTCTTCAGAATAATTTCAACTGTAAATATTTATACAATTCCAAAATGGTAGTAATATTCCTGACAAACTCTCGTTGGATGCGCTAAAAAAAAATCTACGCTTTACGAAATATTTAGATTTTTCCGTTTTCTAATACAAATATCAATACACAAATAAAAAAAAATATTTACAAAATAAATCTTCATTGCATTTTTTTAAGATAAAATTACAGGTTTTAAAACGAATTTGACTATCCTGTTAGTTAAAGCCCTTTTATTTTTTGCTTCTAAAGACTTATTATTTGACTTTTCAATATTTTGACTTTGAGCGTACCTGATGAATGTTATTCCGGGAACGCGTAGCGTCCACTAAGTACGATATTAACTTGTTTATTTTATCTAAGTTGAGTTACATAATAGTACTTAAAGGTGCTATACATATGTATCAAAGAAACAGAGGTATATTAAACAGAGACAAGGGTCCGTGTGGCTCAATGAGTTAGATAGTTGGATTACCTAACAACTCATACAAGCCTATCACCAATAACGCGTGGGTTTGTACCCGGCTTTGTAAATTACAAAAAGGGTGCACTCAACTCGCAGCCGCAAGTGATGAAGTTTACCAGTTGCTTGCCCATGGTCGGTGGTTCTCTCCGGGTACTCCGACTTCTTCCACCACTAAAACTGGTCGCCATGATATAACTGAAATATTGCTGAAAGTGGCGCTAAGCACCATAGATCAAGCAAACAATAAACAGAGACTCACCTACATATATATCGCTCACCTGGATACCAATTCTATAAATTAAGATATGAAAACCTTTATTACATATCATTCTATATGGCATTTGTCATATGGCGGCAGTTGGCGTTAAGCACCAATCAATCAATCAATCAATCATATGACGGCAGATATCTTTAATTTTCAATGCACATAGAAATATATACATTATTAAGAGACTACCAAATGATCGTAACTGTGCAGTTTGAGTTCAATAAAATATACTTTCCTATATGACACCTTGGATTTCGGAACGACAGAAATAATGCAAACTTTGTTTCTGAGATGAAGACACAGAACTACAACCAATTACATATCATATTTGGCCCTAGTAGTCATTTTAAATTTCCGAATAGTGCAAAATACATATGCATGTAGCATGTTAATGACCATTCGTATAACATATCTAGCAAACTTGATTCAATTTGACCTTTTGGTGTTAATTAGAGGAATAAAATAAAAAAACACATCTCCAAAATCCCAAACTGAATAATCGTAAGGGCAAAATTTGTACCCCCTAACACTCATATTCAAGATCGTTCTCTTTCCTGCCTTGATTGAAATATGAATAGGTTAACGAACGCAGAAAAGGAGCACGACCAGTACAAAGTGATCACAATATCTCACATGAACCTTCGGGTTAGATGAGCAATCTAGGTAAAGCATGGACAGAGATCCAAGCAAGAAAAAAATACTATGTGAAGATACCTTTCAATTTATCAAACAATCCTCGGGCAAAGAACGATAACTCTTATCATTTAACATATATTTTGTTGGATCTTTTAATAATACATTGTGTACTTATAGTATAACTACTCAGAGTGCGTTCCCTTATATCGAAAATCAATTACGAGTAACCCAACAATGCTGTAATTCACGAAGGCGCGTTAAGGTATGATGGAACTACCTCCGTGGTTCGGTTACGAATAATTTATTTTTCATATTCGGAAAGTCATAGTGTTAATAAAACGCTTTAAAAAGGACATTGAGTTTTAATGTCTGACGCTATTGTGACGGCGTTTGTACATGTACATATACTGTGAACGTCACGCAATGGAATGTTTTTTTCAGTGGGTGAAATACCAAGTTTTTCTTTTACTTGAAAATAGCAGTATTTCACCGGGATCTGTGTAATAACAAATGTTATACAACTAAATGTAGGTTGTACGTTGATATGCGGTTATGTAACTCTCTATTTGATGACTATGCTTTCTTGTCATCCGATGCCATCTCCCACCCGTATGTGTTAGATTATATTACTAGGTAATAATAAGTCATATGGTTAAACTTGGTAAGCTCTTATGTATAGCTAATGTTTTCTTCTGTACCGACCATTTCGTTCTTGGTATGTTGCATAGATATCTTTTATCTTTGTTTGATCTGTCCAATTATAAAAGTCCGTTTGGACATTCCTGATTTAATTCTAAAATTATATGTCTTAATAACTTTTCATAAGAGTTATTTCCCTTACTTCGGGCAAAATCGAACCCGATCTAGCATGGACAATGGAACGATCACAACTGTATGAGTATAATGACCTCATAGTTTGTAGATATTTGAAATTTAAAAAAAACACCCGATGATAATGTTCTAGCAAATAGAAAATTCACAAGTCATAACCACATTAAAATTATTATAAGATTATATGAATATTTATTATTTTCATTGAACTCTGCAGGAAATTTAACTCTTTTTCTCACCTTAAAGGGAAATAACTCATATAAACCATATAATTTTATAATTAATATCGAAAATGTGCAAATGGTCTATTACATTCAGTCTTGCTTTATTCATGTATTACATTGTGTACTTTTTACGCAGATAAAATACACACAATGGCATTGCATTATACAGGGTAATTCCACCTTATATCAGAATGCTGTCTTCTGATTGGTTAATGAAAGGGGTATTTTTTTACCAATTCTTCGTTTTTTCAGATTTTCCACCATTGCCCGGATATTTGCCTAAACATATCCCGGTACTGTAGGAAAATATCCCGCTCGAGACGAAATCCCTTCTTTAAATAGTTTATGACGTCACGTTGATGAAATATAATTATACATTTATAATATCACAATATAACAATTATGATGCTACAGTAGACTTAAACCGAATTTTAACATCCTTATTGCAATAGAAACCTTTTACGGGAGAGAAAACAAGAAAAAGTTAGCAGAGCGTGGTTTCGATCCACGGACCTCTGGGTTATGGGCCCAGCACGCTTCCACTGCGCCACTCTGCTGATACTCACTACCAGTTAATATTAAGTATATATCTTGTGTTCAAATTAAAGGGTGTCATTGCGTCAGAAATTATTTCCCGCTTTATTTTAATCATTTCTGTTTCATTTGCAACCAGAACATTGCGACCGTGATCCTAAATATATTGACGTCATTTATATTAACGAACGATGCACACAGTTAAACAAACTATTGTTAAACATGTTCTCCATCCTTCCTCCGATAATTTCCCCTGATCACTTCGTCTGTACAATGGGAGGGGTTGTGTTTTTTGTAACTATTCTAAAATGACACCCAGCTGCATCAAAATGAACAGCAAGATGATGAGAGACACAGCTGTGTCACATTCTATTGATTGGTTATATATATCTTAAGAGGTGGACTATTGTATAAAGAATTGCCTGCATATATATATTCATCCAATTGTAAGATGTTACTTGACAGTTGTGTTGCCTAAAATGTCAAGACGGACAAACGTATCTGCTTTTCAGCACTGAAAATACAATTTTGATTCGTGTCTTATGAGATATAAAGATATTAAATTTGCCTTCTGTGTTCATGTAGCCCGCGTAGCTCAGTCGGTAGAGCATCAGACTTTTAATCTGAGGGTCTAGGGTTCGAGTCCCTACGTGGGCGGCTACATTTTTTTTAAAATATTGGTTTCAATGTGGAATGACAATTTGATATTTAGGATACCAATCTATTTGTGAAGAAGTGCATCAAACGTCCAAGTAGTTTTGTTTTTTTTTTTTCCCGTCAAGTCAGTCGATTTCGCATCTCAGTGTGGATATTTCAGATGCTTTGAATGCATGGAAATTGCAATGCGGATTAGAACATTTTCAAGGAGGCAAATTATAACATGTACGTTGATGAAATATAATTATACATTTATAATATCACAATATAACAATTATGATGCTACAGTAGACTTAAACCGAATTTTAACATCCTTATTGCAATAGAAACCTTTTACGGGAGAGAAAACAAGAAAAAGTTAGCAGAGCGTGGTTTCGATCCACGGACCTCTGGGTTATGGGCCCAGCACGCTTCCACTGCGCCACTCTGCTGATACTCACTACCAGTTAATATTAAGTATATATCTTGTGTTCAAATTAAAGGGTGTCATTGCGTCAGAAATTATTTCCCGCTTTATTTTAATCATTTCTGTTTCATTTGCAACCAGAACATTGCGACCGTGATCCTAAATATATTGACGTCATTTATATTAACGAACGATGCACACAGTTAAACAAACTATTGTTAAACATGTTCTCCATCCTTCCTCCGATAATTTCCCCTGATCACTTCGTCTGTACAATGGGAGGGGTTGTGTTTTTTGTAACTATTCTAAAATGACACCCAGCTGCATCAAAATGAACAGCAAGATGATGAGAGACACAGCTGTGTCACATTCTATTGATTGGTTATATATATCTTAAGAGGTGGACTATTGTATAAAGAATTGCCTGCATATATATATTCATCCAATTGTAAGATGTTACTTGACAGTTGTGTTGCCTAAAATGTCAAGACGGACAAACGTATCTGCTTTTCAGCACTGAAAATACAATTTTGATTCGTGTCTTATTAGATATAAAGATATTAAATTTGCCTTCTGTGTTCATGTAGCCCGCGTAGCTCAGTCGGTAGAGCATCAGACTTTTAATCTGAGGGTCTAGGGTTTGAGTCCCTACGTGGGCGGCTACATTTTTTTTTAAATATTGGTTTCAATGTGGAATGACAATTTGATATTTAGGATACCAATCTATTTGTGAAGAAGTGCATCAAACGTCCAAGTAGTTTTGTTTTGTTTTTTTCCCGTCAAGTCAGTCGATTTCGCATCTCAGTGTGGATATTTCAGATGCTTTGAATGCATGGAAATTGCAATGCGGATTAGAACATTTTCAAGGAGGCAAATTATAACATGTACGTTGATGAAATATAATTATACATTTATAATATCACAATATAACAATTATGATGCTACAGTAGACTTAAACCGAATTTTAACATCCTTATTGCAATAGAGACCTTTTACGGGAGAGAAAAAAAGAAAAAGTTAGCAGAGCGTGGTTTCGATCCACGGACCTCTGGGTTATGGGCCCAGCACGCTTCCACTGCGCCACTCTGCTGATACTCACTACCAGTTAATATTAAGTATATATCTTGTGTTCAAATTAAAGGGTGTCATTGCGTCAGAAATTATTTCCCGCTTTATTTTAATCATTTCTGTTTCATTTGCAACCAGAACATTGCGACTGTGATCCTAAATATATTGACGTCATTTATATTAACGAACGATGCACACAGTTAAACAAACTATTGTTAAACATGTTCTCCATCCTTCCTCCGATAATTTCCCCTGATCACTTCGTCTGTACAATGGGAGGGGTTGTGTTTTTTGTAACTATTCTAAAATGACACCCAGCTGCATCAAAATGAACAGCAAGATGATGAGAGACACAGCTGTGTCACATTCTATTGATTGGTTATATATATCTTAAGAGGTGGACTATTGTATAAAGAATTGCCTGCATATATATATTCATCCAATTGTAAGATGTTACTTGACAGTTGTGTTGCCTAAAATGTCAAGACGGACAAACGTATCTGCTTTTCAACACTGAAAATACAATTTTGATTCGTGTCTTATGAGATATAAAGATATTAAATTTGCCTTCTGTATTCATGTAGCCCGCGTAGCTCAGTCGGTAGAGCATCAGACTTTTAATCTGAGGGTCTAGGGTTCGAGTCCCTACGTGGGCGGCTACATTTTTTTTTAAATATTGGTTTCAATGTGGAATGACAATTTGATATTTAGGATACCAATCTATTTGTGAAGAAGTGCATCAAACGTCCAAGTAGTTTTTTTTTTTTTTTTTCCCGTCAAGTCAGTCGATTTCGCATCTCAGTGTGGATATTTCAGATGCTTTGAATGCATGGAAATTGCAATGCGGATTAGAACATTTTCAAGGAGGCAAATTATAACATGTACGTTGATGAAATATAATTATACATTTATAATATCACAATATAACAATTATGATGCTACAGTAGACTTAAACCGAATTTTAACATCCTTATTGCAATAGAAACCTTTTACGGGAGAGAAAACAAGAAAAAGTTAGCAGAGCGTGGTTTCGATCCACGGACCTCTGGGTTATGGGCCCAGCACGCTTCCACTGCGCCACTCTGCTGATACTCACTACCAGTTAATATTAAGTATATATCTTGTGTTCAAATTAAAGGGTGTCATTGCGTCAGAAATTATTTCCCGCTTTATTTTAATCATTTCTGTTTCATTTGCAACCAGAACATTGCGACCGTGATCCTAAATATATTGACGTCATTTATATTAACGAACGATGCACACAGTTAAACAAACTATTGTTAAACATGTTCTCCATCCTTCCTCCGATAATTTCCCCTGATCACTTCGTCTGTACAATGGGAGGGGTTGTGTTTTTTGTAACTATTCTAAAATGACACCCAGCTGCATCAAAATGAACAGCAAGATGATGAGAGACACAGCTGTGTCACATTCTATTGATTGGTTATATATATCTTAAGAGGTGGACTATTGTATAAAGAATTGCCTGCATATATATATTCATCCAATTGTAAGATGTTACTTGACAGTTGTGTTGCCTAAAATGTCAAGACGGACAAACGTATCTGCTTTTCAGCACTGAAAATACAATTTTGATTCGTGTCTTATGAGATATAAAGATATTAAATTTGCCTTCTGTGTTCATGTAGCCCGCGTAGCTCAGTCGGTAGAGCATCAGACTTTTAATCTGAGGGTCTAGGGTTCGAGTCCCTACGTGGGCGGCTACATTTTTTTCTAAATATTGGTTTCAATGTGGAATGACAATTTGATATTTAGGATACCAATCTATTTGTGAAGAAGTGCATCAAACGTCCAAGTAGTTTTGTTTTGTTTTTTTCCCGTCAAGTCAGTCGATTTCGCATCTCAGTGTGGATATTTCAGATGCTTTGAATGCATGGAAATTGCAATGCGGATTAGAACATTTTCAAGGAGGCAAATTATAACATGTACGTTGATGAAATATAATTATACATTTATAATATCACAATATAACAATTATGATGCTACAGTAGACTTAAACCGAATTTTAACATCCTTATTGCAATAGAGACCTTTTACGGGAGAGAAAAAAAGAAAAAGTTAGCAGAGCGTGGTTTCGATCCACGGACCTCTGGGTTATGGGCCCAGCACGCTTCCACTGCGCCACTCTGCTGATACTCACTACCAGTTAATATTAAGTATATATCTTGTGTTCAAATTAAAGGGTGTCATTGCGTCAGAAATTATTTCCCGCTTTATTTTAATCATTTCTGTTTCATTTGCAACCAGAACATTGCGACTGTGATCCTAAATATATTGACGTCATTTATATTAACGAACGATGCACACAGTTAAACAAACTATTGTTAAACATGTTCTCCATCCTTCCTCCGATAATTTCCCCTGATCACTTCGTCTGTACAATGGGAGGGGTTGTGTTTTTTGTAACTATTCTAAAATGACACCCAGCTGCATCAAAATGAACAGCAAGATGATGAGAGACACAGCTGTGTCACATTCTATTGATTGGTTATATATATCTTAAGAGGTGGACTATTGTATAAAGAATTGCCTGCATATATATATTCATCCAATTGTAAGATGTTACTTGACAGTTGTGTTGCCTAAAATGTCAAGACGGACAAACGTATCTGCTTTTCAGCACTGAAAATACAATTTTGATTCGTGTCTTATGAGATATAAAGATATTAAATTTGCCTTCTGTGTTCATGTAGCCCGCGTAGCTCAGTCGGTAGAGCATCAGACTTTTAATCTGAGGGTCTAGGGTTCGAGTCCCTACGTGGGCGGCTACATTTTTTTTTAAATATTGGTTTCAATGTGGAATGACAATTTGATATTTAGGATACCAATCTATTTGTGAAGAAGTGCATCAAACGTCCAAGTAGTTTTTTTTTTTTTTTTTCCCGTCAAGTCAGTCGATTTCGCATCTCAGTGTGGATATTTCAGATGCTTTGAATGCATGGAAATTGCAATGCGGATTAGAACATTTTCAAGGAGGCAAATTATAACATGTACGTTGATGAAATATAATTATACATTTATAATATCACAATATAACAATTATGATGCTACAGTAGACTTAAACCGAATTTTAACATCCTTATTGCAATAGAAACCTTTTACGGGAGAGAAAACAAGAAAAAGTTAGCAGAGCGTGGTTTCGATCCACGGACCTCTGGGTTATGGGCCCAGCACGCTTCCACTGCGCCACTCTGCTGATACTCACTACCAGTTAATATTAAGTATATATCTTGTGTTCAAATTAAAGGGTGTCATTGCGTCAGAAATTATTTCCCGCTTTATTTTAATCATTTCTGTTTCATTTGCAACCAGAACATTGCGACCGTGATCCTAAATATATTGACGTCATTTATATTAACGAACGATGCACACAGTTAAACAAACTATTGTTAAACATGTTCTCCATCCTTCCTCCGATAATTTCCCCTGATCACTTCGTCTGTACAATGGGAGGGGTTGTGTTTTTTGTAACTATTCTAAAATGACACCCAGCTGCATCAAAATGAACAGCAAGATGATGAGAGACACAGCTGTGTCACATTCTATTGATTGGTTATATATATCTTAAGAGGTGGACTATTGTATAAAGAATTGCCTGCATATATATATTCATCCAATTGTAAGATGTTACTTGACAGTTGTGTTGCCTAAAATGTCAAGACGGACAAACGTATCTGCTTTTCAGCACTGAAAATACAATTTTGATTCGTGTCTTATTAGATATAAAGATATTAAATTTGCCTTCTGTGTTCATGTAGCCCGCGTAGCTCAGTCGGTAGAGCATCAGACTTTTAATCTGAGGGTCTAGGGTTTGAGTCCCTACGTGGGCGGCTACATTTTTTTTTAAATATTGGTTTCAATGTGGAATGACAATTTGATATTTAGGATACCAATCTATTTGTGAAGAAGTGCATCAAACGTCCAAGTAGTTTTGTTTTGTTTTTTTCCCGTCAAGTCAGTCGATTTCGCATCTCAGTGTGGATATTTCAGATGCTTTGAATGCATGGAAATTGCAATGCGGATTAGAACATTTTCAAGGAGGCAAATTATAACATGTACGTTGATGAAATATAATTATACATTTATAATATCACAATATAACAATTATGATGCTACAGTAGACTTAAACCGAATTTTAACATCCTTATTGCAATAGAGACCTTTTACGGGAGAGAAAAAAAGAAAAAGTTAGCAGAGCGTGGTTTCGATCCACGGACCTCTGGGTTATGGGCCCAGCACGCTTCCACTGCGCCACTCTGCTGATACTCACTACCAGTTAATATTAAGTATATATCTTGTGTTCAAATTAAAGGGTGTCATTGCGTCAGAAATTATTTCCCGCTTTATTTTAATCATTTCTGTTTCATTTGCAACCAGAACATTGCGACTGTGATCCTAAATATATTGACGTCATTTATATTAACGAACGATGCACACAGTTAAACAAACTATTGTTAAACATGTTCTCCATCCTTCCTCCGATAATTTCCCCTGATCACTTCGTCTGTACAATGGGAGGGGTTGTGTTTTTTGTAACTATTCTAAAATGACACCCAGCTGCATCAAAATGAACAGCAAGATGATGAGAGACACAGCTGTGTCACATTCTATTGATTGGTTATATATATCTTAAGAGGTGGACTATTGTATAAAGAATTGCCTGCATATATATATTCATCCAATTGTAAGATGTTACTTGACAGTTGTGTTGCCTAAAATGTCAAGACGGACAAACGTATCTGCTTTTCAACACTGAAAATACAATTTTGATTCGTGTCTTATTAGATATAAAGATATTAAATTTGCCTTCTGTGTTCATGTAGCCCGCGTAGCTCAGTCGGTAGAGCATCAGACTTTTAATCTGAGGGTCTAGGGTTTGAGTCCCTACGTGGGCGGCTACATTTTTTTTTAAATATTGGTTTCAATGTGGAATGACAATTTGATATTTAGGATACCAATCTATTTGTGAAGAAGTGCATCAAACGTCCAAGTAGTTTTGTTTTGTTTTTTTCCCGTCAAGTCAGTCGATTTCGCATCTCAGTGTGGATATTTCAGATGCTTTGAATGCATGGAAATTGCAATGCGGATTAGAACATTTTCAAGGAGGCAAATTATAACATGTACGTTGATGAAATATAATTATACATTTATAATATCACAATATAACAATTATGATGCTACAGTAGACTTAAACCGAATTTTAACATCCTTATTGCAATAGAGACCTTTTACGGGAGAGAAAAAAAGAAAAAGTTAGCAGAGCGTGGTTTCGATCCACGGACCTCTGGGTTATGGGCCCAGCACGCTTCCACTGCGCCACTCTGCTGATACTCACTACCAGTTAATATTAAGTATATATCTTGTGTTCAAATTAAAGGGTGTCATTGCGTCAGAAATTATTTCCCGCTTTATTTTAATCATTTCTGTTTCATTTGCAACCAGAACATTGCGACTGTGATCCTAAATATATTGACGTCATTTATATTAACGAACGATGCACACAGTTAAACAAACTATTGTTAAACATGTTCTCCATCCTTCCTCCGATAATTTCCCCTGATCACTTCGTCTGTACAATGGGAGGGGTTGTGTTTTTTGTAACTATTCTAAAATGACACCCAGCTGCATCAAAATGAACAGCAAGATGATGAGAGACACAGCTGTGTCACATTCTATTGATTGGTTATATATATCTTAAGAGGTGGACTATTGTATAAAGAATTGCCTGCATATATATATTCATCCAATTGTAAGATGTTACTTGACAGTTGTGTTGCCTAAAATGTCAAGACGGACAAACGTATCTGCTTTTCAACACTGAAAATACAATTTTGATTCGTGTCTTATGAGATATAAAGATATTAAATTTGCCTTCTGTATTCATGTAGCCCGCGTAGCTCAGTCGGTAGAGCATCAGACTTTTAATCTGAGGGTCTAGGGTTCGAGTCCCTACGTGGGCGGCTACATTTTTTTTTAAATATTGGTTTCAATGTGGAATGACAATTTGATATTTAGGATACCAATCTATTTGTGAAGAAGTGCATCAAACGTCCAAGTAGTTTTGTTTTTTTTTTTTCCCGTCAAGTCAGTCGATTTCGCATCTCAGTGTGGATATTTCAGATGCTTTGAATGCATGGAAATTGCAATGCGGATTAGAACATTTTCAAGGAGGCAAATTATAACATGTACGTTGATGAAATATAATTATACATTTATAATATCACAATATAACAATTATGATGCTACAGTAGACTTAAACCGAATTTTAACATCCTTATTGCAATAGAAACCTTTTACGGGAGAGAAAACAAGAAAAAGTTAGCAGAGCGTGGTTTCGATCCACGGACCTCTGGGTTATGGGCCCAGCACGCTTCCACTGCGCCACTCTGCTGATACTCACTACCAGTTAATATTAAGTATATATCTTGTGTTCAAATTAAAGGGTGTCATTGCGTCAGAAATTATTTCCCGCTTTATTTTAATCATTTCTGTTTCATTTGCAACCAGAACATTGCGACCGTGATCCTAAATATATTGACGTCATTTATATTAACGAACGATGCACACAGTTAAACAAACTATTGTTAAACATGTTCTCCATCCTTCCTCCGATAATTTCCCCTGATCACTTCGTCTGTACAATGGGAGGGGTTGTGTTTTTTGTAACTATTCTAAAATGACACCCAGCTGCATCAAAATGAACAGCAAGATGATGAGAGACACAGCTGTGTCACATTCTATTGATTGGTTATATATATCTTAAGAGGTGGACTATTGTATAAAGAATTGCCTGCATATATATATTCATCCAATTGTAAGATGTTACTTGACAGTTGTGTTGCCTAAAATGTCAAGACGGACAAACGTATCTGCTTTTCAGCACTGAAAATACAATTTTGATTCGTGTCTTATGAGATATAAAGATATTAAATTTGCCTTCTGTGTTCATGTAGCCCGCGTAGCTCAGTCGGTAGAGCATCAGACTTTTAATCTGAGGGTCTAGGGTTCGAGTCCCTACGTGGGCGGCTACATTTTTTTCTAAATATTGGTTTCAATGTGGAATGACAATTTGATATTTAGGATACCAATCTATTTGTGAAGAAGTGCATCAAACGTCCAAGTAGTTTTGTTTTGTTTTTTTCCCGTCAAGTCAGTCGATTTCGCATCTCAGTGTGGATATTTCAGATGCTTTGAATGCATGGAAATTGCAATGCGGATTAGAACATTTTCAAGGAGGCAAATTATAACATGTACGTTGATGAAATATAATTATACATTTATAATATCACAATATAACAATTATGATGCTACAGTAGACTTAAACCGAATTTTAACATCCTTATTGCAATAGAGACCTTTTACGGGAGAGAAAAAAAGAAAAAGTTAGCAGAGCGTGGTTTCGATCCACGGACCTCTGGGTTATGGGCCCAGCACGCTTCCACTGCGCCACTCTGCTGATACTCACTACCAGTTAATATTAAGTATATATCTTGTGTTCAAATTAAAGGGTGTCATTGCGTCAGAAATTATTTCCCGCTTTATTTTAATCATTTCTGTTTCATTTGCAACCAGAACATTGCGACTGTGATCCTAAATATATTGACGTCATTTATATTAACGAACGATGCACACAGTTAAACAAACTATTGTTAAACATGTTCTCCATCCTTCCTCCGATAATTTCCCCTGATCACTTCGTCTGTACAATGGGAGGGGTTGTGTTTTTTGTAACTATTCTAAAATGACACCCAGCTGCATCAAAATGAACAGCAAGATGATGAGAGACACAGCTGTGTCACATTCTATTGATTGGTTATATATATCTTAAGAGGTGGACTATTGTATAAAGAATTGCCTGCATATATATATTCATCCAATTGTAAGATGTTACTTGACAGTTGTGTTGCCTAAAATGTCAAGACGGACAAACGTATCTGCTTTTCAACACTGAAAATACAATTTTGATTCGTGTCTTATGAGATATAAAGATATTAAATTTGCCTTCTGTATTCATGTAGCCCGCGTAGCTCAGTCGGTAGAGCATCAGACTTTTAATCTGAGGGTCTAGGGTTCGAGTCCCTACGTGGGCGGCTACATTTTTTTTTAAATATTGGTTTCAATGTGGAATGACAATTTGATATTTAGGATACCAATCTATTTGTGAAGAAGTGCATCAAACGTCCAAGTAGTTTTGTTTTTTTTTTTTCCCGTCAAGTCAGTCGATTTCGCATCTCAGTGTGGATATTTCAGATGCTTTGAATGCATGGAAATTGCAATGCGGATTAGAACATTTTCAAGGAGGCAAATTATAACATGTACGTTGATGAAATATAATTATACATTTATAATATCACAATATAACAATTATGATGCTACAGTAGACTTAAACCGAATTTTAACATCCTTATTGCAATAGAAACCTTTTACGGGAGAGAAAACAAGAAAAAGTTAGCAGAGCGTGGTTTCGATCCACGGACCTCTGGGTTATGGGCCCAGCACGCTTCCACTGCGCCACTCTGCTGATACTCACTACCAGTTAATATTAAGTATATATCTTGTGTTCAAATTAAAGGGTGTCATTGCGTCAGAAATTATTTCCCGCTTTATTTTAATCATTTCTGTTTCATTTGCAACCAGAACATTGCGACCGTGATCCTAAATATATTGACGTCATTTATATTAACGAACGATGCACACAGTTAAACAAACTATTGTTAAACATGTTCTCCATCCTTCCTCCGATAATTTCCCCTGATCACTTCGTCTGTACAATGGGAGGGGTTGTGTTTTTTGTAACTATTCTAAAATGACACCCAGCTGCATCAAAATGAACAGCAAGATGATGAGAGACACAGCTGTGTCACATTCTATTGATTGGTTATATATATCTTAAGAGGTGGACTATTGTATAAAGAATTGCCTGCATATATATATTCATCCAATTGTAAGATGTTACTTGACAGTTGTGTTGCCTAAAATGTCAAGACGGACAAACGTATCTGCTTTTCAGCACTGAAAATACAATTTTGATTCGTGTCTTATGAGATATAAAGATATTAAATTTGCCTTCTGTGTTCATGTAGCCCGCGTAGCTCAGTCGGTAGAGCATCAGACTTTTAATCTGAGGGTCTAGGGTTCGAGTCCCTACGTGGGCGGCTACATTTTTTTCTAAATATTGGTTTCAATGTGGAATGACAATTTGATATTTAGGATACCAATCTATTTGTGAAGAAGTGCATCAAACGTCCAAGTAGTTTTGTTTTGTTTTTTTCCCGTCAAGTCAGTCGATTTCGCATCTCAGTGTGGATATTTCAGATGCTTTGAATGCATGGAAATTGCAATGCGGATTAGAACATTTTCAAGGAGGCAAATTATAACATGTACGTTGATGAAATATAATTATACATTTATAATATCACAATATAACAATTATGATGCTACAGTAGACTTAAACCGAATTTTAACATCCTTATTGCAATAGAAACCTTTTACGGGAGAGAAAACAAGAAAAAGTTAGCAGAGCGTGGTTTCGATCCACGGACCTCTGGGTTATGGGCCCAGCACGCTTCCACTGCGCCACTCTGCTGATACTCACTACCAGTTAATATTAAGTATATATCTTGTGTTCAAATTAAAGGGTGTCATTGCGTCAGAAATTATTTCCCGCTTTATTTTAATCATTTCTGTTTCATTTGCAACCAGAACATTGCGACCGTGATCCTAAATATATTGACGTCATTTATATTAACGAACGATGCACACAGTTAAACAAACTATTGTTAAACATGTTCTCCATCCTTCCTCCGATAATTTCCCCTGATCACTTCGTCTGTACAATGGGAGGGGTTGTGTTTTTTGTAACTATTCTAAAATGACACCCAGCTGCATCAAAATGAACAGCAAGATGATGAGAGACACAGCTGTGTCACATTCTATTGATTGGTTATATATATCTTAAGAGGTGGACTATTGTATAAAGAATTGCCTGCATATATATATTCATCCAATTGTAAGATGTTACTTGACAGTTGTGTTGCCTAAAATGTCAAGACGGACAAACGTATCTGCTTTTCAGCACTGAAAATACAATTTTGATTCGTGTCTTATGAGATATAAAGATATTAAATTTGCCTTCTGTGTTCATGTAGCCCGCGTAGCTCAGTCGGTAGAGCATCAGACTTTTAATCTGAGGGTCTAGGGTTCGAGTCCCTACGTGGGCGGCTACATTTTTTTTTAAATATTGGTTTCAATGTGGAATGACAATTTGATATTTAGGATACCAATCTATTTGTGAAGAAGTGCATCAAACGTCCAAGTAGTTTTTTTTTTTTTTTTTCCCGTCAAGTCAGTCGATTTCGCATCTCAGTGTGGATATTTCAGATGCTTTGAATGCATGGAAATTGCAATGCGGATTAGAACATTTTCAAGGAGGCAAATTATAACATGTACGTTGATGAAATATAATTATACATTTATAATATCACAATATAACAATTATGATGCTACAGTAGACTTAAACCGAATTTTAACATCCTTATTGCAATAGAAACCTTTTACGGGAGAGAAAACAAGAAAAAGTTAGCAGAGCGTGGTTTCGATCCACGGACCTCTGGGTTATGGGCCCAGCACGCTTCCACTGCGCCACTCTGCTGATACTCACTACCAGTTAATATTAAGTATATATCTTGTGTTCAAATTAAAGGGTGTCATTGCGTCAGAAATTATTTCCCGCTTTATTTTAATCATTTCTGTTTCATTTGCAACCAGAACATTGCGACCGTGATCCTAAATATATTGACGTCATTTATATTAACGAACGATGCACACAGTTAAACAAACTATTGTTAAACATGTTCTCCATCCTTCCTCCGATAATTTCCCCTGATCACTTCGTCTGTACAATGGGAGGGGTTGTGTTTTTTGTAACTATTCTAAAATGACACCCAGCTGCATCAAAATGAACAGCAAGATGATGAGAGACACAGCTGTGTCACATTCTATTGATTGGTTATATATATCTTAAGAGGTGGACTATTGTATAAAGAATTGCCTGCATATATATATTCATCCAATTGTAAGATGTTACTTGACAGTTGTGTTGCCTAAAATGTCAAGACGGACAAACGTATCTGCTTTTCAGCACTGAAAATACAATTTTGATTCGTGTCTTATTAGATATAAAGATATTAAATTTGCCTTCTGTGTTCATGTAGCCCGCGTAGCTCAGTCGGTAGAGCATCAGACTTTTAATCTGAGGGTCTAGGGTTTGAGTCCCTACGTGGGCGGCTACATTTTTTTTTAAATATTGGTTTCAATGTGGAATGACAATTTGATATTTAGGATACCAATCTATTTGTGAAGAAGTGCATCAAACGTCCAAGTAGTTTTGTTTTGTTTTTTTCCCGTCAAGTCAGTCGATTTCGCATCTCAGTGTGGATATTTCAGATGCTTTGAATGCATGGAAATTGCAATGCGGATTAGAACATTTTCAAGGAGGCAAATTATAACATGTACGTTGATGAAATATAATTATACATTTATAATATCACAATATAACAATTATGATGCTACAGTAGACTTAAACCGAATTTTAACATCCTTATTGCAATAGAGACCTTTTACGGGAGAGAAAAAAAGAAAAAGTTAGCAGAGCGTGGTTTCGATCCACGGACCTCTGGGTTATGGGCCCAGCACGCTTCCACTGCGCCACTCTGCTGATACTCACTACCAGTTAATATTAAGTATATATCTTGTGTTCAAATTAAAGGGTGTCATTGCGTCAGAAATTATTTCCCGCTTTATTTTAATCATTTCTGTTTCATTTGCAACCAGAACATTGCGACTGTGATCCTAAATATATTGACGTCATTTATATTAACGAACGATGCACACAGTTAAACAAACTATTGTTAAACATGTTCTCCATCCTTCCTCCGATAATTTCCCCTGATCACTTCGTCTGTACAATGGGAGGGGTTGTGTTTTTTGTAACTATTCTAAAATGACACCCAGCTGCATCAAAATGAACAGCAAGATGATGAGAGACACAGCTGTGTCACATTCTATTGATTGGTTATATATATCTTAAGAGGTGGACTATTGTATAAAGAATTGCCTGCATATATATATTCATCCAATTGTAAGATGTTACTTGACAGTTGTGTTGCCTAAAATGTCAAGACGGACAAACGTATCTGCTTTTCAACACTGAAAATACAATTTTGATTCGTGTCTTATGAGATATAAAGATATTAAATTTGCCTTCTGTATTCATGTAGCCCGCGTAGCTCAGTCGGTAGAGCATCAGACTTTTAATCTGAGGGTCTAGGGTTCGAGTCCCTACGTGGGCGGCTACATTTTTTTTTAAATATTGGTTTCAATGTGGAATGACAATTTGATATTTAGGATACCAATCTATTTGTGAAGAAGTGCATCAAACGTCCAAGTAGTTTTGTTTTTTTTTTTTCCCGTCAAGTCAGTCGATTTCGCATCTCAGTGTGGATATTTCAGATGCTTTGAATGCATGGAAATTGCAATGCGGATTAGAACATTTTCAAGGAGGCAAATTATAACATGTACGTTGATGAAATATAATTATACATTTATAATATCACAATATAACAATTATGATGCTACAGTAGACTTAAACCGAATTTTAACATCCTTATTGCAATAGAAACCTTTTACGGGAGAGAAAACAAGAAAAAGTTAGCAGAGCGTGGTTTCGATCCACGGACCTCTGGGTTATGGGCCCAGCACGCTTCCACTGCGCCACTCTGCTGATACTCACTACCAGTTAATATTAAGTATATATCTTGTGTTCAAATTAAAGGGTGTCATTGCGTCAGAAATTATTTCCCGCTTTATTTTAATCATTTCTGTTTCATTTGCAACCAGAACATTGCGACCGTGATCCTAAATATATTGACGTCATTTATATTAACGAACGATGCACACAGTTAAACAAACTATTGTTAAACATGTTCTCCATCCTTCCTCCGATAATTTCCCCTGATCACTTCGTCTGTACAATGGGAGGGGTTGTGTTTTTTGTAACTATTCTAAAATGACACCCAGCTGCATCAAAATGAACAGCAAGATGATGAGAGACACAGCTGTGTCACATTCTATTGATTGGTTATATATATCTTAAGAGGTGGACTATTGTATAAAGAATTGCCTGCATATATATATTCATCCAATTGTAAGATGTTACTTGACAGTTGTGTTGCCTAAAATGTCAAGACGGACAAACGTATCTGCTTTTCAGCACTGAAAATACAATTTTGATTCGTGTCTTATTAGATATAAAGATATTAAATTTGCCTTCTGTGTTCATGTAGCCCGCGTAGCTCAGTCGGTAGAGCATCAGACTTTTAATCTGAGGGTCTAGGGTTTGAGTCCCTACGTGGGCGGCTACATTTTTTTTTAAATATTGGTTTCAATGTGGAATGACAATTTGATATTTAGGATACCAATCTATTTGTGAAGAAGTGCATCAAACGTCCAAGTAGTTTTGTTTTGTTTTTTTCCCGTCAAGTCAGTCGATTTCGCATCTCAGTGTGGATATTTCAGATGCTTTGAATGCATGGAAATTGCAATGCGGATTAGAACATTTTCAAGGAGGCAAATTATAACATGTACGTTGATGAAATATAATTATACATTTATAATATCACAATATAACAATTATGATGCTACAGTAGACTTAAACCGAATTTTAACATCCTTATTGCAATAGAGACCTTTTACGGGAGAGAAAAAAAGAAAAAGTTAGCAGAGCGTGGTTTCGATCCACGGACCTCTGGGTTATGGGCCCAGCACGCTTCCACTGCGCCACTCTGCTGATACTCACTACCAGTTAATATTAAGTATATATCTTGTGTTCAAATTAAAGGGTGTCATTGCGTCAGAAATTATTTCCCGCTTTATTTTAATCATTTCTGTTTCATTTGCAACCAGAACATTGCGACTGTGATCCTAAATATATTGACGTCATTTATATTAACGAACGATGCACACAGTTAAACAAACTATTGTTAAACATGTTCTCCATCCTTCCTCCGATAATTTCCCCTGATCACTTCGTCTGTACAATGGGAGGGGTTGTGTTTTTTGTAACTATTCTAAAATGACACCCAGCTGCATCAAAATGAACAGCAAGATGATGAGAGACACAGCTGTGTCACATTCTATTGATTGGTTATATATATCTTAAGAGGTGGACTATTGTATAAAGAATTGCCTGCATATATATATTCATCCAATTGTAAGATGTTACTTGACAGTTGTGTTGCCTAAAATGTCAAGACGGACAAACGTATCTGCTTTTCAACACTGAAAATACAATTTTGATTCGTGTCTTATGAGATATAAAGATATTAAATTTGCCTTCTGTATTCATGTAGCCCGCGTAGCTCAGTCGGTAGAGCATCAGACTTTTAATCTGAGGGTCTAGGGTTCGAGTCCCTACGTGGGCGGCTGCATTTTTTTTAAAATATTGGTTTCAATGTGGAATGACAATTTGATATTTAGGATACCAATCTATTTGTGAAGAAGTGCATCAAACGTCCAAGTAGTTTTATTTTGTTTTTTTCCCGTCAAGTCAGTCGATTTCGCATCTCAGTGTGGATATTTCAGATGCTTTGAATGCATGGAAATTGCAATGCGGATTAGAACATTTTCAAGGAGGCAAATTATAACATGTACGTTGATGAAATATAATTATACATTTATAATATCACAATATAACAATTATGATGCTACAGTAGACTTAAACCGAATTTTAACATCCTTATTGCAATAGAGACCTTTTACGGGAGAGAAAAAAAGAAAAAGTTAGCAGAGCGTGGTTTCGATCCACGGACCTCTGGGTTATGGGCCCAGCACGCTTCCACTGCGCCACTCTGCTGATACTCACTACCAGTTAATATTAAGTATATATCTTGTGTTCAAATTAAAGGGTGTCATTGCGTCAGAAATTATTTCCCGCTTTATTTTAATCATTTCTGTTTCATTTGCAACCAGAACATTGCGACCGTGATCCTAAATATATTGACGTCATTTATATTAACGAACGATGCACACAGTTAAACAAACTATTGTTAAACATGTTCTCCATCCTTCCTCCGATAATTTCCCCTGATCACTTCGTCTGTACAATGGGAGGGGTTGTGTTTTTTGTAACTATTCTAAAATGACACCCAGCTGCATCAAAATGAACAGCAAGATGATGAGAGACACAGCTGTGTCACATTCTATTGATTGGTTATATATATCTTAAGAGGTGGACTATTGTATAAAGAATTGCCTGCATATATATATTCATCCAATTGTAAGATGTTACTTGACAGTTGTGTTGCCTAAAATGTCAAGACGGACAAACGTATCTGCTTTTCAGCACTGAAAATACAATTTTGATTCGTGTCTTATTAGATATAAAGATATTAAATTTGCCTTCTGTGTTCATGTAGCCCGCGTAGCTCAGTCGGTAGAGCATCAGACTTTTAATCTGAGGGTCTAGGGTTTGAGTCCCTACGTGGGCGGCTACATTTTTTTTTAAATATTGGTTTCAATGTGGAATGACAATTTGATATTTAGGATACCAATCTATTTGTGAAGAAGTGCATCAAACGTCCAAGTAGTTTTGTTTTGTTTTTTTCCCGTCAAGTCAGTCGATTTCGCATCTCAGTGTGGATATTTCAGATGCTTTGAATGCATGGAAATTGCAATGCGGATTAGAACATTTTCAAGGAGGCAAATTATAACATGTACGTTGATGAAATATAATTATACATTTATAATATCACAATATAACAATTATGATGCTACAGTAGACTTAAACCGAATTTTAACATCCTTATTGCAATAGAGACCTTTTACGGGAGAGAAAAAAAGAAAAAGTTAGCAGAGCGTGGTTTCGATCCACGGACCTCTGGGTTATGGGCCCAGCACGCTTCCACTGCGCCACTCTGCTGATACTCACTACCAGTTAATATTAAGTATATATCTTGTGTTCAAATTAAAGGGTGTCATTGCGTCAGAAATTATTTCCCGCTTTATTTTAATCATTTCTGTTTCATTTGCAACCAGAACATTGCGACTGTGATCCTAAATATATTGACGTCATTTATATTAACGAACGATGCACACAGTTAAACAAACTATTGTTAAACATGTTCTCCATCCTTCCTCCGATAATTTCCCCTGATCACTTCGTCTGTACAATGGGAGGGGTTGTGTTTTTTGTAACTATTCTAAAATGACACCCAGCTGCATCAAAATGAACAGCAAGATGATGAGAGACACAGCTGTGTCACATTCTATTGATTGGTTATATATATCTTAAGAGGTGGACTATTGTATAAAGAATTGCCTGCATATATATATTCATCCAATTGTAAGATGTTACTTGACAGTTGTGTTGCCTAAAATGTCAAGACGGACAAACGTATCTGCTTTTCAACACTGAAAATACAATTTTGATTCGTGTCTTATGAGATATAAAGATATTAAATTTGCCTTCTGTATTCATGTAGCCCGCGTAGCTCAGTCGGTAGAGCATCAGACTTTTAATCTGAGGGTCTAGGGTTCGAGTCCCTACGTGGGCGGCTGCATTTTTTTTAAAATATTGGTTTCAATGTGGAATGACAATTTGATATTTAGGATACCAATCTATTTGTGAAGAAGTGCATCAAACGTCCAAGTAGTTTTATTTTGTTTTTTTCCCGTCAAGTCAGTCGATTTCGCATCTCAGTGTGGATATTTCAGATGCTTTGAATGCATGGAAATTGCAATGCGGATTAGAACATTTTCAAGGAGGCAAATTATAACATGTACGTTGATGAAATATAATTATACATTTATAATATCACAATATAACAATTATGATGCTACAGTAGACTTAAACCGAATTTTAACATCCTTATTGCAATAGAGACCTTTTACGGGAGAGAAAAAAAGAAAAAGTTAGCAGAGCGTGGTTTCGATCCACGGACCTCTGGGTTATGGGCCCAGCACGCTTCCACTGCGCCACTCTGCTGATACTCACTACCAGTTAATATTAAGTATATATCTTGTGTTCAAATTAAAGGGTGTCATTGCGTCAGAAATTATTTCCCGCTTTATTTTAATCATTTCTGTTTCATTTGCAACCAGAACATTGCGACCGTGATCCTAAATATATTGACGTCATTTATATTAACGAACGATGCACACAGTTAAACAAACTATTGTTAAACATGTTCTCCATCCTTCCTCCGATAATTTCCCCTGATCACTTCGTCTGTACAATGGGAGGGGTTGTGTTTTTTGTAACTATTCTAAAATGACACCCAGCTGCATCAAAATGAACAGCAAGATGATGAGAGACACAGCTGTGTCACATTCTATTGATTGGTTATATATATCTTAAGAGGTGGACTATTGTATAAAGAATTGCCTGCATATATATATTCATCCAATTGTAAGATGTTACTTGACAGTTGTGTTGCCTAAAATGTCAAGACGGACAAACGTATCTGCTTTTCAGCACTGAAAATACAATTTTGATTCGTGTCTTATGAGATATAAAGATATTAAATTTGCCTTCTGTATTCATGTAGCCCGCGTAGCTCAGTCGGTAGAGCATCAGACTTTTAATCTGAGGGTCTAGGGTTCGAGTCCCTACGTGGGCGGCTGCATTTTTTTTAAAATATTGGTTTCAATGTGGAATGACAATTTGATATTTAGGATACCAATCTATTTGTGAAGAAGTGCATCAAACGTCCAAGTAGTTTTATTTTGTTTTTTTCCCGTCAAGTCAGTCGATTTCGCATCTCAGTGTGGATATTTCAGATGCTTTGAATGCATGGAAATTGCAATGCGGATTAGAACATTTTCAAGGAGGCAAATTATAACATGTACGTTGATGAAATATAATTATACATTTATAATATCACAATATAACAATTATGATGCTACAGTAGACTTAAACCGAATTTTAACATCCTTATTGCAATAGAGACCTTTTACGGGAGAGAAAAAAAGAAAAAGTTAGCAGAGCGTGGTTTCGATCCACGGACCTCTGGGTTATGGGCCCAGCACGCTTCCACTGCGCCACTCTGCTGATACTCACTACCAGTTAATATTAAGTATATATCTTGTGTTCAAATTAAAGGGTGTCATTGCGTCAGAAATTATTTCCCGCTTTATTTTAATCATTTCTGTTTCATTTGCAACCAGAACATTGCGACCGTGATCCTAAATATATTGACGTCATTTATATTAACGAACGATGCACACAGTTAAACAAACTATTGTTAAACATGTTCTCCATCCTTCCTCCGATAATTTCCCCTGATCACTTCGTCTGTACAATGGGAGGGGTTGTGTTTTTTGTAACTATTCTAAAATGACACCCAGCTGCATCAAAATGAACAGCAAGATGATGAGAGACACAGCTGTGTCACATTCTATTGATTGGTTATATATATCTTAAGAGGTGGACTATTGTATAAAGAATTGCCTGCATATATATATTCATCCAATTGTAAGATGTTACTTGACAGTTGTGTTGCCTAAAATGTCAAGACGGACAAACGTATCTGCTTTTCAGCACTGAAAATACAATTTTGATTCGTGTCTTATGAGATATAAAGATATTAAATTTGCCTTCTGTGTTCATGTAGCCCGCGTAGCTCAGTCGGTAGAGCATCAGACTTTTAATCTGAGGGTCTAGGGTTCGAGTCCCTACGTGGGCGGCTACATTTTTTTTTAAATATTGGTTTCAATGTGGAATGACAATTTGATATTTAGGATACCAATCTATTTGTGAAGAAGTGCATCAAACGTCCAAGTAGTTTTGTTTTGTTTTTTTCCCGTCAAGTCAGTCGATTTCGCATCTCAGTGTGGATATTTCAGATGCTTTGAATGCATGGAAATTGCAATGCGGATTAGAACATTTTCAAGGAGGCAAATTATAACATGTACGTTGATGAAATATAATTATACATTTATAATATCACAATATAACAATTATGATGCTACAGTAGACTTAAACCGAATTTTAACATCCTTATTGCAATAGAGACCTTTTACGGGAGAGAAAAAAAGAAAAAGTTAGCAGAGCGTGGTTTCGATCCACGGACCTCTGGGTTATGGGCCCAGCACGCTTCCACTGCGCCAATCTGCTGATACTCACTAACAGTTAATATTAAGTATATATCTTGTGTTCAAATTAAAGGGTGTCATTGCGTCAGAAATTATTTCCCGCTTTATTTTAATCATTTCTGTTTCATTTGCAACCAGAACATTGCGACCGTGATCCTAAATATATTGACGTCATTTATATTAACGAACGATGCACACAGTTAAACAAACTATTGTTAAACATGTTCTCCATCCTTCCTCCGATAATTTCCCCTGATCACTTCGTCTGTACAATGGGAGGGGTTGTGTTTTTTGTAACTATTCTAAAATGACACCCAGCTGCATCAAAATGAACAGCAAGATGATGAGAGACACAGCTGTGTCACATTCTATTGATTGGTTATATATATCTTAAGAGGTGGACTATTGTATAAAGAATTGCCTGCATATATATATTCATCCAATTGTAAGATGTTACTTGACAGTTGTGTTGCCTAAAATGTCAAGACGGACAAACGTATCTGCTTTTCAGCACTGAAAATACAATTTTGATTCGTGTCTTATGAGATATAAAGATATTAAATTTGCCTTCTGTATTCATGTAGCCCGCGTAGCTCAGTCGGTAGAGCATCAGACTTTTAATCTGAGGGTCTAGGGTTCGAGTCCCTACGTGGGCGGCTACATTTTTTTTTAAATATTGGTTTCAATGTGGAATGACAATTTGATATTTAGGATACCAATCTATTTGTGAAGAAGTGCATCAAACGTCCAAGTAGTTTTGTTTTGTTTTTTTCCCGTCAAGTCAGTCGATTTCGCATCTCAGTGTGGATATTTCAGATGCTTTGAATGCATGGAAATTGCAATGCGGATTAGAACATTTTCAAGGAGGCAAATTATAACATGTACGTTGATGAAATATAATTATACATTTATAATATCACAATATAACAATTATGATGCTACAGTAGACTTAAACCGAATTTTAACATCCTTATTGCAATAGAGACCTTTTACGGGAGAGAAAAAAAGAAAAAGTTAGCAGAGCGTGGTTTCGATCCACGGACCTCTGGGTTATGGGCCCAGCACGCTTCCACTGCGCCAATCTGCTGATACTCACTAACAGTTAATATTAAGTATATATCTTGTGTTCAAATTAAAGGGTGTCATTGCGTCAGAAATTATTTCCCGCTTTATTTTAATCATTTCTGTTTCATTTGCAACCAGAACATTGCGACCGTGATCCTAAATATATTGACGTCATTTATATTAACGAACGATGCACACAGTTAAACAAACTATTGTTAAACATGTTCTCCATCCTTCCTCCGATAATTTCCCCTGATCACTTCGTCTGTACAATGGGAGGGGTTGTGTTTTTTGTAACTATTCTAAAATGACACCCAGCTGCATCAAAATGAACAGCAAGATGATGAGAGACACAGCTGTGTCACATTCTATTGATTGGTTATATATATCTTAAGAGGTGGACTATTGTATAAAGAATTGCCTGCATATATATATTCATCCAATTGTAAGATGTTACTTGACAGTTGTGTTGCCTAAAATGTCAAGACGGACAAACGTATCTGCTTTTCAGCACTGAAAATACAATTTTGATTCGTGTCTTATGAGATATAAAGATATTAAATTTGCCTTCTGTGTTCATGTAGCCCGCGTAGCTCAGTCGGTAGAGCATCAGACTTTTAATCTGAGGGTCTAGGGTTCGAGTCCCTACGTGGGCGGCTACATTTTTTTTTAAATATTGGTTTCAATGTGGAATGACAATTTGATATTTAGGATACCAATCTATTTGTGAAGAAGTGCATCAAACGTCCAAGTAGTTTTGTTTTGTTTTTTTCCCGTCAAGTCAGTCGATTTCGCATCTCAGTGTGGATATTTCAGATGCTTTGAATGCATGGAAATTGCAATGCGGATTAGAACATTTTCAAGGAGGCAAATTATAACATGTACGTTGATGAAATATAATTATACATTTATAATATCACAATATAACAATTATGATGCTACAGTAGACTTAAACCGAATTTTAACATCCTTATTGCAATAGAGACCTTTTACGGGAGAGAAAAAAAGAAAAAGTTAGCAGAGCGTGGTTTCGATCCACGGACCTCTGGGTTATGGGCCCAGCACGCTTCCACTGCGCCAATCTGCTGATACTCACTAACAGTTAATATTAAGTATATATCTTGTGTTCAAATTAAAGGGTGTCATTGCGTCAGAAATTATTTCCCGCTTTATTTTAATCATTTCTGTTTCATTTGCAACCAGAACATTGCGACCGTGATCCTAAATATATTGACGTCATTTATATTAACGAACGATGCACACAGTTAAACAAACTATTGTTAAACATGTTCTCCATCCTTCCTCCGATAATTTCCCCTGATCACTTCGTCTGTACAATGGGAGGGGTTGTGTTTTTTGTAACTATTCTAAAATGACACCCAGCTGCATCAAAATGAACAGCAAGATGATGAGAGACACAGCTGTGTCACATTCTATTGATTGGTTATATATATCTTAAGAGGTGGACTATTGTATAAAGAATTGCCTGCATATATATATTCATCCAATTGTAAGATGTTACTTGACAGTTGTGTTGCCTAAAATGTCAAGACGGACAAACGTATCTGCTTTTCAGCACTGAAAATACAATTTTGATTCGTGTCTTATGAGATATAAAGATATTAAATTTGCCTTCTGTGTTCATGTAGCCCGCGTAGCTCAGTCGGTAGAGCATCAGACTTTTAATCTGAGGGTCTAGGGTTCGAGTCCCTACGTGGGCGGCTACATTTTTTTTTAAATATTGGTTTCAATGTGGAATGACAATTTGATATTTAGGATACCAATCTATTTGTGAAGAAGTGCATCAAACGTCCAAGTAGTTTTGTTTTGTTTTTTTCCCGTCAAGTCAGTCGATTTCGCATCTCAGTGTGGATATTTCAGATGCTTTGAATGCATGGAAATTGCAATGCGGATTAGAACATTTTCAAGGAGGCAAATTATAACATGTACGTTGATGAAATATAATTATACATTTATAATATCACAATATAACAATTATGATGCTACAGTAGACTTAAACCGAATTTTAACATCCTTATTGCAATAGAGACCTTTTACGGGAGAGAAAAAAAGAAAAAGTTAGCAGAGCGTGGTTTCGATCCACGGACCTCTGGGTTATGGGCCCAGCACGCTTCCACTGCGCCACTCTGCTGATACTCACTACCAGTTAATATTAAGTATATATCTTGTGTTCAAATTAAAGGGTGTCATTGCGTCAGAAATTATTTCCCGCTTTATTTTAATCATTTCTGTTTCATTTGCAACCAGAACATTGCGACCGTGATCCTAAATATATTGACGTCATTTATATTAACGAACGATGCACACAGTTAAACAAACTATTGTTAAACATGTTCTCCATCCTTCCTCCGATAATTTCCCCTGATCACTTCGTCTGTACAATGGGAGGGGTTGTGTTTTTTGTAACTATTCTAAAATGACACCCAGCTGCATCAAAATGAACAGCAAGATGATGAGAGACACAGCTGTGTCACATTCTATTGATTGGTTATATATATCTTAAGAGGTGGACTATTGTATAAAGAATTGCCTGCATATATATATTCATCCAATTGTAAGATGTTACTTGACAGTTGTGTTGCCTAAAATGTCAAGACGGACAAACGTATCTGCTTTTCAGCACTGAAAATACAATTTTGATTCGTGTCTTATGAGATATAAAGATATTAAATTTGCCTTCTGTGTTCATGTAGACCGCGTAGCTCAGTCGGTAGAGCATCAGACTTTTAATCTGAGGGTCTAGGGTTCGAGTCCCTACGTGGGCGGCTACATTTTTTTTTAAATATTGGTTTCAATGTGGAATGACAATTTGATATTTAGGATACCAATCTATTTGTGAAGAAGTGCATCAAACGTCCAAGTAGTTTTGTTTTGTTTTTTTCCCGTCAAGTCAGTCGATTTCGCATCTCAGTGTGGATATTTCAGATGCTTTGAATGCATGGAAATTGCAATGCGGATTAGAACATTTTCAAGGAGGCAAATTATAACATGTACGTTGATGAAATATAATTATACATTTATAATATCACAATATAACAATTATGATGCTACAGTAGACTTAAACCGAATTTTAACATCCTTATTGCAATAGAGACCTTTTACGGGAGAGAAAAAAAGAAAAAGTTAGCAGAGCGTGGTTTCGATCCACGGACCTCTGGGTTATGGGCCCAGCACGCTTCCACTGCGCCACTCTGCTGATACTCACTACCAGTTAATATTAAGTATATATCTTGTGTTCAAATTAAAGGGTGTCATTGCGTCAGAAATTATTTCCCGCTTTATTTTAATCATTTCTGTTTCATTTGCAACCAGAACATTGCGACCGTGATCCTAAATATATTGACGTCATTTATATTAACGAACGATGCACACAGTTAAACAAACTATTGTTAAACATGTTCTCCATCCTTCCTCCGATAATTTCCCCTGATCACTTCGTCTGTACAATGGGAGGGGTTGTGTTTTTTGTAACTATTCTAAAATGACACCCAGCTGCATCAAAATGAACAGCAAGATGATGAGAGACACAGCTGTGTCACATTCTATTGATTGGTTATATATATCTTAAGAGGTGGACTATTGTATAAAGAATTGCCTGCATATATATATTCATCCAATTGTAAGATGTTACTTGACAGTTGTGTTGCCTAAAATGTCAAGACGGACAAACGTATCTGCTTTTCAGCACTGAAAATACAATTTTGATTCGTGTCTTATGAGATATAAAGATATTAAATTTGCCTTCTGTGTTCATGTAGACCGCGTAGCTCAGTCGGTAGAGCATCAGACTTTTAATCTGAGGGTCTAGGGTTCGAGTCCCTACGTGGGCGGCTACATTTTTTTTTAAATATTGGTTTCAATGTGGAATGACAATTTGATATTTAGGATACCAATCTATTTGTGAAGAAGTGCATCAAACGTCCAAGTAGTTTTGTTTTGTTTTTTTCCCGTCAAGTCAGTCGATTTCGCATCTCAGTGTGGATATTTCAGATGCTTTGAATGCATGGAAATTGCAATGCGGATTAGAACATTTTCAAGGAGGCAAATTATAACATGTACGTTGATGAAATATAATTATACATTTATAATATCACAATATAACAATTATGATGCTACAGTAGACTTAAACCGAATTTTAACATCCTTATTGCAATAGAGACCTTTTACGGGAGAGAAAAAAAGAAAAAGTTAGCAGAGCGTGGTTTCGATCCACGGACCTCTGGGTTATGGGCCCAGCACGCTTCCACTGCGCCACTCTGCTGATACTCACTACCAGTTAATATTAAGTATATATCTTGTGTTCAAATTAAAGGGTGTCATTGCGTCAGAAATTATTTCCCGCTTTATTTTAATCATTTCTGTTTCATTTGCAACCAGAACATTGCGACCGTGATCCTAAATATATTGACGTCATTTATATTAACGAACGATGCACACAGTTAAACAAACTATTGTTAAACATGTTCTCCATCCTTCCTCCGATAATTTCCCCTGATCACTTCGTCTGTACAATGGGAGGGGTTGTGTTTTTTGTAACTATTCTAAAATGACACCCAGCTGCATCAAAATGAACAGCAAGATGATGAGAGACACAGCTGTGTCACATTCTATTGATTGGTTATATATATCTTAAGAGGTGGACTATTGTATAAAGAATTGCCTGCATATATATATTCATCCAATTGTAAGATGTTACTTGACAGTTGTGTTGCCTAAAATGTCAAGACGGACAAACGTATCTGCTTTTCAGCACTGAAAATACAATTTTGATTCGTGTCTTATGAGATATAAAGATATTAAATTTGCCTTCTGTGTTCATGTAGCCCGCGTAGCTCAGTCGGTAGAGCATCAGACTTTTAATCTGAGGGTCTAGGGTTCGAGTCCCTACGTGGGCGGCTACATTTTTTTTAAAATATTGGTTTCAATGTGGAATGACAATTTGATATTTAGGATACCAATCTATTTGTGAAGAAGTGCATCAAACGTCCAAGTAGTTTTGTTTTGTTTTTTTCCCGTCAAGTCAGTCGATTTCGCATCTCAGTGTGGATATTTCAGATGCTTTGAATGCATGGAAATTGCAATGCGGATTAGAACATTTTCAAGGAGGCAAATTATAACATGTACGTTGATGAAATATAATTATACATTTATAATATCACAATATAACAATTATGATGCTACAGTAGACTTAAACCGAATTTTAACATCCTTATTGCAATAGAGACCTTTTACGGGAGAGAAAAAAAGAAAAAGTTAGCAGAGCGTGGTTTCGATCCACGGACCTCTGGGTTATGGGACCAGCACGCTTCCACTGCGCCACTCTGCTGATACTCACTACCAGTTAATATTAAGTATATATCTTGTGTTCAAATTAAAGGGTGTCATTGCGTCAGAAATTATTTCCCGCTTTATTTTAATCATTTCTGTTTCATTTGCAACCAGAACATTGCGACCGTGATCCTAAATATATTGACGTCATTTATATTAACGAACGATGCACACAGTTAAACAAACTATTGTTAAACATGTTCTCCATCCTTCCTCCGATAATTTCCCCTGATCACTTCGTCTGTACAATGGGAGGGGTTGTGTTTTTTGTAACTATTCTAAAATGACACCCAGCTGCATCAAAATGAACAGCAAGATGATGAGAGACACAGCTGTGTCACATTCTATTGATTGGTTATATATATCTTAAGAGGTGGACTATTGTATAAAGAATTGCCTGCATATATATATTCATCCAATTGTAAGATGTTACTTGACAGTTGTGTTGCCTAAAATGTCAAGACGGACAAACGTATCTGCTTTTCAGCACTGAAAATACAATTTTGATTCGTGTCTTATGAGATATAAAGATATTAAATTTGCCATCTGTGTTCATGTAGCCCGCGTAGCTCAGTCGGTAGAGCATCAGACTTTTAATCTGAGGGTCTAGGGTTCGAGTCCCTACGTGGGCGGCTACATTTTTTTTTAAATATTGGTTTCAATGTGGAATGAAAATTTGATATTTAGGATACCAATCTATTTGTGAAGAAGTGCATCAAACGTCCAAGTAGTTTTGTTTTGTTTTTTTCCCGTCAAGTCAGTCGATTTCGCATCTCAGTGTGGATATTTCAGATGCTTTGAATGCATGGAAATTGCAATGCGGATTAGAACATTTTCAAGGAGGCAAATTATAACATGTACGTTGATGAAATATAATTATACATTTATAATATCACAATATAACAATTATGATGCTACAGTAGACTTAAACCGAATTTTAACATCCTTATTGCAATAGAGACCTTTTACGGGAGAGAAAAAAAGAAAAAGTTAGCAGAGCGTGGTTTCGATCCACGGACCTCTGGGTTATGGGCCCAGCACGCTTCCACTGCGCCACTCTGCTGATACTCACTACCAGTTAATATTAAGTATATATCTTGTGTTCAAATTAAAGGGTGTCATTGCGTCAGAAATTATTTCCCGCTTTATTTTAATCATTTCTGTTTCATTTGCAACCAGAACATTGCGACCGTGATCCTAAATATATTGACGTCATTTATATTAACGAACGATGCACACAGTTAAACAAACTATTGTTAAACATGTTCTCCATCCTTCCTCCGATAATTTCCCCTGATCACTTCGTCTGTACAATGGGAGTGGTTGTGTTTTTTGTAACTATTCTAAAATGACACCCAGCTGCATCAAAATGAACAGCAAGATGATGAGAGACACAGCTGTGTCACATTCTATTGATTGGTTATATATATCTTAAGAGGTGGACTATTGTATAAAGAATTGCCTGCATATATATATTCATCCAATTGTAAGATGTTACTTGACAGTTGTGTTGCCTAAAATGTCAAGACGGACAAACGTATCTGCTTTTCAGCACTGAAAATACAATTTTGATTCGTGTCTTATGAGATATAAAGATATTAAATTTGCCTTCTGTGTTCATGTAGCCCGCGTAGCTCAGTCGGTAGAGCATCAGACTTTTAATCTGAGGGTCTAGGGTTCGAGTCCCTACGTGGGCGGCTACATTTTTTTTTAAATATTGGTTTCAATGTGGAATGAAAATTTGATATTTAGGATACCAATCTATTTGTGAAGAAGTGCATCAAACGTCCAAGTAGTTTTGTTTTGTTTTTTTCCCGTCAAGTCAGTCGATTTCGCATCTCAGTGTGGATATTTCAGATGCTTTGAATGCATGGAAATTGCAATGCGGATTAGAACATTTTCAAGGAGGCAAATTATAACATGTACGTTGATGAAATATAATTATACATTTATAATATCACAATATAACAATTATGATGCTACAGTAGACTTAAACCGAATTTTAACATCCTTATTGCAATAGAGACCTTTTACGGGAGAGAAAAAAAGAAAAAGTTAGCAGAGCGTGGTTTCGATCCACGGACCTCTGGGTTATGGGCCCAGCACGCTTCCACTGCGCCACTCTGCTGATACTCACTACCAGTTAATATTAAGTATATATCTTGTGTTCAAATTAAAGGGTGTCATTGCGTCAGAAATTATTTCCCGCTTTATTTTAATCATTTCTGTTTCATTTGCAACCAGAACATTGCGACCGTGATCCTAAATATATTGACGTCATTTATATTAACGAACGATGCACACAGTTAAACAAACTATTGTTAAACATGTTCTCCATCCTTCCTCCGATAATTTCCCCTGATCACTTCGTCTGTACAATGGGAGGGGTTGTGTTTTTTGTAACTATTCTAAAATGACACCCAGCTGCATCAAAATGAACAGCAAGATGATGAGAGACACAGCTGTGTCACATTCTATTGATTGGTTATATATATCTTAAGAGGTGGACTATTGTATAAAGAATTGCCTGCATATATATATTCATCCAATTGTAAGATGTTACTTGACAGTTGTGTTGCCTAAAATGTCAAGACGGACAAACGTATCTGCTTTTCAGCACTGAAAATACAATTTTGATTCGTGTCTTATGAGATATAAAGATATTAAATTTGCCTTCTGTGTTCATGTAGCCCGCGTAGCTCAGTCGGTAGAGCATCAGACTTTTAATCTGAGGGTCTAGGGTTCGAGTCCCTACGTGGGCGGCTACATTTTTTTTTAAATATTGGTTTCAATGTGGAATGAAAATTTGATATTTAGGATACCAATCTATTTGTGAAGAAGTGCATCAAACGTCCAAGTAGTTTTGTTTTGTTTTTTTCCCGTCAAGTCAGTCGATTTCGCATCTCAGTGTGGATATTTCAGATGCTTTGAATGCATGGAAATTGCAATGCGGATTAGAACATTTTCAAGGAGGCAAATTATAACATGTACGTTGATGAAATATAATTATACATTTATAATATCACAATATAACAATTATGATGCTACAGTAGACTTAAACCGAATTTTAACATCCTTATTGCAATAGAGACCTTTTACGGGAGAGAAAAAAAGAAAAAGTTAGCAGAGCGTGGTTTCGATCCACGGACCTCTGGGTTATGGGCCCAGCACGCTTCCACTGCGCCACTCTGCTGATACTCACTACCAGTTAATATTAAGTATATATCTTGTGTTCAAATTAAAGGGTGTCATTGCGTCAGAAATTATTTCCCGCTTTATTTTAATCATTTCTGTTTCATTTGCAACCAGAACATTGCGACCGTGATCCTAAATATATTGACGTCATTTATATTAACGAACGATGCACACAGTTAAACAAACTATTGTTAAACATGTTCTCCATCCTTCCTCCGATAATTTCCCCTGATCACTTCGTCTGTACAATGGGAGTGGTTGTGTTTTTTGTAACTATTCTAAAATGACACCCAGCTGCATCAAAATGAACAGCAAGATGATGAGAGACACAGCTGTGTCACATTCTATTGATTGGTTATATATATCTTAAGAGGTGGACTATTGTATAAAGAATTGCCTGCATATATATATTCATCCAATTGTAAGATGTTACTTGACAGTTGTGTTGCCTAAAATGTCAAGACGGACAAACGTATCTGCTTTTCAGCACTGAAAATACAATTTTGATTCGTGTCTTATGAGATATAAAGATATTAAATTTGCCTTCTGTGTTCATGTAGCCCGCGTAGCTCAGTCGGTAGAGCATCAGACTTTTAATCTGAGGGTCTAGGGTTCGAGTCCCTACGTGGGCGGCTACATTTTTTTTTAAATATTGGTTTCAATGTGGAATGAAAATTTGATATTTAGGATACCAATCTATTTGTGAAGAAGTGCATCAAACGTCCAAGTAGTTTTGTTTTGTTTTTTTCCCGTCAAGTCAGTCGATTTCGCATCTCAGTGTGGATATTTCAGATGCTTTGAATGCATGGAAATTGCAATGCGGATTAGAACATTTTCAAGGAGGCAAATTATAACATGTACGTTGATGAAATATAATTATACATTTATAATATCACAATATAACAATTATGATGCTACAGTAGACTTAAACCGAATTTTAACATCCTTATTGCAATAGAGACCTTTTACGGGAGAGAAAAAAAGAAAAAGTTAGCAGAGCGTGGTTTCGATCCACGGACCTCTGGGTTATGGGCCCAGCACGCTTCCACTGCGCCACTCTGCTGATACTCACTACCAGTTAATATTAAGTATATATCTTGTGTTCAAATTAAAGGGTGTCATTGCGTCAGAAATTATTTCCCGCTTTATTTTAATCATTTCTGTTTCATTTGCAAACAGAACATTGCGACCGTGATCCTAAATATATTGACGTCATTTATATTAACGAACGATGCACACAGTTAAACAAACTATTGTTAAACATGTTCTCCATCCTTCCTCCGATAATTTCCCCTGATCACTTCGTCTGTACAATGGGAGGGGTTGTGTTTTTTGTAACTATTCTAAAATGACACCCAGCTGCATCAAAATGAACAGCAAGATGATGAGAGACACAGCTGTGTCACATTCTATTGATTGGTTATATATATCTTAAGAGGTGGACTATTGTATAAAGAATTGCCTGCATATATATATTCATCCAATTGTAAGATGTTACTTGACAGTTGTGTTGCCTAAAATGTCAAGACGGACAAACGTATCTGCTTTTCAGCACTGAAAATACAATTTTGATTCGTGTCTTATGAGATATAAAGATATTAAATTTGCCTTCTGTGTTCATGTAGCCCGCGTAGCTCAGTCGGTAGAGCATCAGACTTTTAATCTGAGGGTCTAGGGTTCGAGTCCCTACGTGGGCGGCTACATTTTTTTTTAAATATTGGTTTCAATGTGGAATGAAAATTTGATATTTAGGATACCAATCTATTTGTGAAGAAGTGCATCAAACGTCCAAGTAGTTTTGTTTTGTTTTTTTCCCGTCAAGTCAGTCGATTTCGCATCTCAGTGTGGATATTTCAGATGCTTTGAATGCATGGAAATTGCAATGCGGATTAGAACATTTTCAAGGAGGCAAATTATAACATGTACGTTGATGAAATATAATTATACATTTATAATATCACAATATAACAATTATGATGCTACAGTAGACTTAAACCGAATTTTAACATCCTTATTGCAATAGAGACCTTTTACGGGAGAGAAAAAAAGAAAAAGTTAGCAGAGCGTGGTTTCGATCCACGGACCTCTGGGTTATGGGCCCAGCACGCTTCCACTGCGCCACTCTGCTGATACTCACTACCAGTTAATATTAAGTATATATCTTGTGTTCAAATTAAAGGGTGTCATTGCGTCAGAAATTATTTCCCGCTTTATTTTAATCATTTCTGTTTCATTTGCAACCAGAACATTGCGACCGTGATCCTAAATATATTGACGTCATTTATATTAACGAACGATGCACACAGTTAAACAAACTATTGTTAAACATGTTCTCCATCCTTCCTCCGATAATTTCCCCTGATCACTTCGTCTGTACAATGGGAGGGGTTGTGTTTTTTGTAACTATTCTAAAATGACACCCAGCTGCATCAAAATGAACAGCAAGATGATGAGAGACACAGCTGTGTCACATTCTATTGATTGGTTATATATATCTTAAGAGGTGGACTATTGTATAAAGAATTGCCTGCATATATATATTCATCCAATTGTAAGATGTTACTTGACAGTTGTGTTGCCTAAAATGTCAAGACGGACAAACGTATCTGCTTTTCAGCACTGAAAATACAATTTTGATTCGTGTCTTATGAGATATAAAGATATTAAATTTGCCTTCTGTGTTCATGTAGCCCGCGTAGCTCAGTCGGTAGAGCATCAGACTTTTAATCTGAGGGTCTAGGGTTCGAGTCCCTACGTGGGCGGCTACATTTTTTTTTAAATATTGGTTTCAATGTGGAATGAAAATTTGATATTTAGGATACCAATCTATTTGTGAAGAAGTGCATCAAACGTCCAAGTAGTTTTGTTTTGTTTTTTTCCCGTCAAGTCAGTCGATTTCGCATCTCAGTGTGGATATTTCAGATGCTTTGAATGCATGGAAATTGCAATGCGGATTAGAACATTTTCAAGGAGGCAAATTATAACATGTACGTTGATGAAATATAATTATACATTTATAATATCACAATATAACAATTATGATGCTACAGTAGACTTAAACCGAATTTTAACATCCTTATTGCAATAGAGACCTTTTACGGGAGAGAAAAAAAGAAAAAGTTAGCAGAGCGTGGTTTCGATCGACGGACCTCTGGGTTATGGGCCCAGCACGCTTCCACTGCGCCACTCTGCTGATACTCACTACCAGTTAATATTAAGTATATATCTTGTGTTCAAATTAAAGGGTGTCATTGCGTCAGAAATTATTTCCCGCTTTATTTTAATCATTTCTGTTTCATTTGCAACCAGAACATTGCGACCGTGATCCTAAATATATTGACGTCATTTATATTAACGAACGATGCACACAGTTAAACAAACTATTGTTAAACATGTTCTCCATCCTTCCTCCGATAATTTCCCCTGATCACTTCGTCTGTACAATGGGAGGGGTTGTGTTTTTTGTAACTATTCTAAAATGACACCCAGCTGCATCAAAATGAACAGCAAGATGATGAGAGACACAGCTGTGTCACATTCTATTGATTGGTTATATATATCTTAAGAGGTGGACTATTGTATAAAGAATTGCCTGCATATATATATTCATCCAATTGTAAGATGTTACTTGACAGTTGTGTTGCCTAAAATGTCAAGACGGACAAACGTATCTGCTTTTCAGCACTGAAAATACAATTTTGATTCGTGTCTTATGAGATATAAAGATATTAAATTTGCCTTCTGTGTTCATGTAGCCCGCGTAGCTCAGTCGGTAGAGCATCAGACTTTTAATCTGAGGGTCTAGGGTTCGAGTCCCTACGTGGGCGGCTACATTTTTTTTTAAATATTGGTTTCAATGTGGAATGAAAATTTGATATTTAGGATACCAATCTATTTGTGAAGAAGTGCATCAAACGTCCAAGTAGTTTTGTTTTGTTTTTTTCCCGTCAAGTCAGTCGATTTCGCATCTCAGTGTGGATATTTCAGATGCTTTGAATGCATGGAAATTGCAATGCGGATTAGAACATTTTCAAGGAGGCAAATTATAACATGTACGTTGATGAAATATAATTATACATTTATAATATCACAATATAACAATTATGATGCTACAGTAGACTTAAACCGAATTTTAACATCCTTATTGCAATAGAGACCTTTTACGGGAGAGAGAAAAAAAGAAAAAGTTAGCAGAGCGTGGTTTCGATCCACGGACCTCTGGGTTATGGGCCCAGCACGCTTCCACTGCGCCACTCTGCTGATACTCACTACCAGTTAATATTAAGTATATATCTTGTGTTCAAATTAAAGGGTGTCATTGCGTCAGAAATTATTTCCCGCTTTATTTTAATCATTTCTGTTTCATTTGCAACCAGAACATTGCGACCGTGATCCTAAATATATTGACGTCATTTATATTAACGAACGATGCACACAGTTAAACAAACTATTGTTAAACATGTTCTCCATCCTTCCTCCGATAATTTCCCCTGATCACTTCGTCTGTACAATGGGAGGGGTTGTGTTTTTTGTAACTATTCTAAAATGACACCCAGCTGCATCAAAATGAACAGCAAGATGATGAGAGACACAGCTGTGTCACATTCTATTGATTGGTTATATATATCTTAAGAGGTGGACTATTGTATAAAGAATTGCCTGCATATATATATTCATCCAATTGTAAGATGTTACTTGACAGTTGTGTTGCCTAAAATGTCAAGACGGACAAACGTATCTGCTTTTCAGCACTGAAAATACAATTTTGATTCGTGTCTTATGAGATATAAAGATATTAAATTTGCCTTCTGTGTTCATGTAGCCCGCGTAGCTCAGTCGGTAGAGCATCAGACTTTTAATCTGAGGGTCTAGGGTTCGAGTCCCTACGTGGGCGGCTACATTTTGTTTTAAATATTGGTTTCAATGTGGAATGACAATTTGATATTTAGGATACCAATCTATTTGTGAAGAAGTGCATCAAACGTCCAAGTAGTTTTGTTTTGTTTTTTTCCCGTCAAGTCAGTCGATTTCGCATCTCAGTGTGGATATTTCAGATGCTTTGAATGCATGGAAATTGCAATGCGGATTAGAACATTTTCAAGGAGGCAAATTATAACATGTACGTTGATGAAATATAATTATACATTTATAATATCACAATATAACAATTATGATGCTACAGTAGACTTAAACCGAATTTTAACATCCTTATTGCAATAGAAACCTTTTACGGGAGAGAAAACAAGAAAAAGTTAGCAGAGCGTGGTTTCGATCCACGGACCTCTGGGTTATGGGCCCAGCACGCTTCCACTGCGCCACTCTGCTGATACTCACTACCAGTTAATATTAAGTATATATCTTGTGTTCAAATTAAAGGGTGTCATTGCGTCAGAAATTATTTCCCGCTTTATTTTAATCATTTCTGTTTCATTTGCAACCAGAACATTGCGACCGTGATCCTAAATATATTGACGTCATTTATATTAACGAACGATGCACACAGTTAAACAAACTATTGTTAAACATGTTCTCCATCCTTCCTCCGATAATTTCCCCTGATCACTTCGTCTGTACAATGGGAGGGGTTGTGTTTTTTGTAACTATTCTAAAATGACACCCAGCTGCATCAAAATGAACAGCAAGATGATGAGAGACACAGCTGTGTCACATTCTATTGATTGGTTATATATATCTTAAGAGGTGGACTATTGTATAAAGAATTGCCTGCATATATATATTCATCCAATTGTAAGATGTTACTTGACAGTTGTGTTGCCTAAAATGTCAAGACGGACAAACGTATCTGCTTTTCAGCACTGAAAATACAATTTTGATTCGTGTCTTATGAGATATAAAGATATTAAATTTGCCTTCTGTGTTCATGTAGCCCGCGTAGCTCAGTCGGTAGAGCATCAGACTTTTAATCTGAGGGTCTAGGGTTCGAGTCCCTACGTGGGCGGCTACATTTTTTTTAAAATATTGGTTTCAATGTGGAATGACAATTTGATATTTAGGATACCAATCTATTTGTGAAGAAGTGCATCAAACGTCCAAGTAGTTTTGTTTTGTTTTTTTCCCGTCAAGTCAGTCGATTTCGCATCTCAGTGTGGATATTTCAGATGCTTTGAATGCATGGAAATTGCAATGCGGATTAGAACATTTTCAAGGAGGCAAATTATAACATGTACGTTGATGAAATATAATTATACATTTATAATATCACAATATAACAATTATGATGCTACAGTAGACTTAAACCGAATTTTAACATCCTTATTGCAATAGAGACCTTTTACGGGAGAGAGAAAAAAAGAAAAAGTTAGCAGAGCGTGGTTTCGATCCACGGACCTCTGGGTTATGGGCCCAGCACGTTTCCAATGCGCCACTCTGCTGATACTCACTACCAGTTAATATTAAGTATATATCTTGTGTTCAAATTAAAGGGTGTCATTGCGTCAGAAATTATTTCCCGCTTTATTTTAATCATTTCTGTTTCATTTGCAACCAGAACATTGCGACCGTGATCCTAAATATATTGACGTCATTTATATTAACGAACGATGCACACAGTTAAACAAACTATTGTTAAACATGTTCTCCATCCTTCCTCCGATAATTTCTCCTGATCACTTCGTCTGTACAATGGGAGGGGTTGTGTTTTTTGTAGCTATTCTAAAATGACACCCAGCTGCATCAAAATGAACAGCAAGATGATGAGAGACACAGCTGTGTCACATTCTATTGATTGGTTATATATATCTTAAGAGGTGGACTATTGTATAAAGAATTGCCTGCATATATATATTCATCCAATTGTAAGATGTTACTTGACAGTTGTGTTGCCTAAAATGTCAAGACGGACAAACGTATCTGCTTTTCAGCACTGAAAATACAATTTTGATTCGTGTCTTATGAGATATAAAGATATTAAATTTGCCTTCTGTGTTCATGTAGCCCGCGTAGCTCAGTCGGTAGAGCATCAGACTTTTAATCTGAGGGTCTAGGGTTCGAGTCCCTACGTGGGCGGCTACATTTTTTTTTAAATATTGGTTTCAATGTGGAATGACAATTTGATATTTAGGATACCAATCTATTTGTGAAGAAGTGCATCAAACGTCCAAGTAGTTTTGTTTTGTTTTTTTCCCGTCAAGTCAGTCGATTTCGCATCTCAGTGTGGATATTTCAGATGCTTTGAATGCATGGAAATTGCAATGCGGATTAGAACATTTTCAAGGAGGCAAATTATAACATGTACGTTGATGAAATATAATTATACATTTATAATATCACAATATAACAATTATGATGCTACAGTAGACTTAAACCGAATTTTAACATCCTTATTGCAATAGAGACCTTTTACGGGAGAGAGAAAAAAAGAAAAAGTTAGCAGAGCGTGGTTTCGATCCACGGACCTCTGGGTTATGGGCCCAGCACGCTTCCACTGCGCCACTCTGCTGATACTCACTACCAGTTAATATTAAGTATATATCTTGTGTTCAAATTAAAGGGTGTCATTGCGTCAGAAATTATTTCCCGCTTTATTTTAATCATTTCTGTTTCATTTGCAACCAGAACATTGCGACCGTGATCCTAAATATATTGACGTCATTTATATTAACGAACGATGCACACAGTTAAACAAACTATTGTTAAACATGTTCTCCATCCTTCCTCCGATAATTTCCCCTGATCACTTCGTCTGTACAATGGGAGGGGTTGTGTTTTTTGTAACTATTCTAAAATGACACCCAGCTGCATCAAAATGAACAGCAAGATGATGAGAGACACAGCTGTGTCACATTCTATTGATTGGTTATATATATCTTAAGAGGTGGACTATTGTATAAAGAATTGCCTGCATATATATATTCATCCAATTGTAAGATGTTACTTGACAGTTGTGTTGCCTAAAATGTCAAGACGGACAAACGTATCTGCTTTTCAGCACTGAAAATACAATTTTGATTCGTGTCTTATGAGATATAAAGATATTAAATTTGCCTTCTGTGTTCATGTAGCCCGCGTAGCTCAGTCGGTAGAGCATCAGACTTTTAATCTGAGGGTCTAGGGTTCGAGTCCCTACGTGGGCGGCTACATTTTTTTTTAAATATTGGTTTCAATGTGGAATGAAAATTTGATATTTAGGATACCAATCTATTTGTGAAGAAGTGCATCAAACGTCCAAGTAGTTTTGTTTTGTTTTTTTCCCGTCAAGTCAGTCGATTTCGCATCTCAGTGTGGATATTTCAGATGCTTTGAATGCATGGAAATTGCAATGCGGATTAGAACATTTTCAAGGAGGCAAATTATAACATGTACGTTGATGAAATATAATTATACATTTATAATATCACAATATAACAATTATGATGCTACAGTAGACTTAAACCGAATTTTAACATCCTTATTGCAATAGAGACCTTTTACGGGAGAGAAAAAAAGAAAAAGTTAGCAGAGCGTGGTTTCGATCGACGGACCTCTGGGTTATGGGCCCAGCACGCTTCCACTGCGCCACTCTGCTGATACTCACTACCAGTTAATATTAAGTATATATCTTGTGTTCAAATTAAAGGGTGTCATTGCGTCAGAAATTATTTCCCGCTTTATTTTAATCATTTCTGTTTCATTTGCAACCAGAACATTGCGACCGTGATCCTAAATATATTGACGTCATTTATATTAACGAACGATGCACACAGTTAAACAAACTATTGTTAAACATGTTCTCCATCCTTCCTCCGATAATTTCCCCTGATCACTTCGTCTGTACAATGGGAGGGGTTGTGTTTTTTGTAACTATTCTAAAATGACACCCAGCTGCATCAAAATGAACAGCAAGATGATGAGAGACACAGCTGTGTCACATTCTATTGATTGGTTATATATATCTTAAGAGGTGGACTATTGTATAAAGAATTGCCTGCATATATATATTCATCCAATTGTAAGATGTTACTTGACAGTTGTGTTGCCTAAAATGTCAAGACGGACAAACGTATCTGCTTTTCAGCACTGAAAATACAATTTTGATTCGTGTCTTATGAGATATAAAGATATTAAATTTGCCTTCTGTGTTCATGTAGCCCGCGTAGCTCAGTCGGTAGAGCATCAGACTTTTAATCTGAGGGTCTAGGGTTCGAGTCCCTACGTGGGCGGCTACATTTTTTTTTAAATATTGGTTTCAATGTGGAATGAAAATTTGATATTTAGGATACCAATCTATTTGTGAAGAAGTGCATCAAACGTCCAAGTAGTTTTGTTTTGTTTTTTTCCCGTCAAGTCAGTCGATTTCGCATCTCAGTGTGGATATTTCAGATGCTTTGAATGCATGGAAATTGCAATGCGGATTAGAACATTTTCAAGGAGGCAAATTATAACATGTACGTTGATGAAATATAATTATACATTTATAATATCACAATATAACAATTATGATGCTACAGTAGACTTAAACCGAATTTTAACATCCTTATTGCAATAGAGACCTTTTACGGGAGAGAGAAAAAAAGAAAAAGTTAGCAGAGCGTGGTTTCGATCCACGGACCTCTGGGTTATGGGCCCAGCACGCTTCCACTGCGCCACTCTGCTGATACTCACTACCAGTTAATATTAAGTATATATCTTGTGTTCAAATTAAAGGGTGTCATTGCGTCAGAAATTATTTCCCGCTTTATTTTAATCATTTCTGTTTCATTTGCAACCAGAACATTGCGACCGTGATCCTAAATATATTGACGTCATTTATATTAACGAACGATGCACACAGTTAAACAAACTATTGTTAAACATGTTCTCCATCCTTCCTCCGATAATTTCCCCTGATCACTTCGTCTGTACAATGGGAGGGGTTGTGTTTTTTGTAACTATTCTAAAATGACACCCAGCTGCATCAAAATGAACAGCAAGATGATGAGAGACACAGCTGTGTCACATTCTATTGATTGGTTATATATATCTTAAGAGGTGGACTATTGTATAAAGAATTGCCTGCATATATATATTCATCCAATTGTAAGATGTTACTTGACAGTTGTGTTGCCTAAAATGTCAAGACGGACAAACGTATCTGCTTTTCAGCACTGAAAATACAATTTTGATTCGTGTCTTATGAGATATAAAGATATTAAATTTGCCTTCTGTGTTCATGTAGCCCGCGTAGCTCAGTCGGTAGAGCATCAGACTTTTAATCTGAGGGTCTAGGGTTCGAGTCCCTACGTGGGCGGCTACATTTTGTTTTAAATATTGGTTTCAATGTGGAATGACAATTTGATATTTAGGATACCAATCTATTTGTGAAGAAGTGCATCAAACGTCCAAGTAGTTTTGTTTTGTTTTTTTCCCGTCAAGTCAGTCGATTTCGCATCTCAGTGTGGATATTTCAGATGCTTTGAATGCATGGAAATTGCAATGCGGATTAGAACATTTTCAAGGAGGCAAATTATAACATGTACGTTGATGAAATATAATTATACATTTATAATATCACAATATAACAATTATGATGCTACAGTAGACTTAAACCGAATTTTAACATCCTTATTGCAATAGAAACCTTTTACGGGAGAGAAAACAAGAAAAAGTTAGCAGAGCGTGGTTTCGATCCACGGACCTCTGGGTTATGGGCCCAGCACGCTTCCACTGCGCCACTCTGCTGATACTCACTACCAGTTAATATTAAGTATATATCTTGTGTTCAAATTAAAGGGTGTCATTGCGTCAGAAATTATTTCCCGCTTTATTTTAATCATTTCTGTTTCATTTGCAACCAGAACATTGCGACCGTGATCCTAAATATATTGACGTCATTTATATTAACGAACGATGCACACAGTTAAACAAACTATTGTTAAACATGTTCTCCATCCTTCCTCCGATAATTTCCCCTGATCACTTCGTCTGTACAATGGGAGGGGTTGTGTTTTTTGTAACTATTCTAAAATGACACCCAGCTGCATCAAAATGAACAGCAAGATGATGAGAGACACAGCTGTGTCACATTCTATTGATTGGTTATATATATCTTAAGAGGTGGACTATTGTATAAAGAATTGCCTGCATATATATATTCATCCAATTGTAAGATGTTACTTGACAGTTGTGTTGCCTAAAATGTCAAGACGGACAAACGTATCTGCTTTTCAGCACTGAAAATACAATTTTGATTCGTGTCTTATGAGATATAAAGATATTAAATTTGCCTTCTGTGTTCATGTAGCCCGCGTAGCTCAGTCGGTAGAGCATCAGACTTTTAATCTGAGGGTCTAGGGTTCGAGTCCCTACGTGGGCGGCTACATTTTTTTTAAAATATTGGTTTCAATGTGGAATGACAATTTGATATTTAGGATACCAATCTATTTGTGAAGAAGTGCATCAAACGTCCAAGTAGTTTTGTTTTGTTTTTTTCCCGTCAAGTCAGTCGATTTCGCATCTCAGTGTGGATATTTCAGATGCTTTGAATGCATGGAAATTGCAATGCGGATTAGAACATTTTCAAGGAGGCAAATTATAACATGTACGTTGATGAAATATAATTATACATTTATAATATCACAATATAACAATTATGATGCTACAGTAGACTTAAACCGAATTTTAACATCCTTATTGCAATAGAGACCTTTTACGGGAGAGAGAAAAAAAGAAAAAGTTAGCAGAGCGTGGTTTCGATCCACGGACCTCTGGGTTATGGGCCCAGCACGTTTCCAATGCGCCACTCTGCTGATACTCACTACCAGTTAATATTAAGTATATATCTTGTGTTCAAATTAAAGGGTGTCATTGCGTCAGAAATTATTTCCCGCTTTATTTTAATCATTTCTGTTTCATTTGCAACCAGAACATTGCGACCGTGATCCTAAATATATTGACGTCATTTATATTAACGAACGATGCACACAGTTAAACAAACTATTGTTAAACATGTTCTCCATCCTTCCTCCGATAATTTCTCCTGATCACTTCGTCTGTACAATGGGAGGGGTTGTGTTTTTTGTAGCTATTCTAAAATGACACCCAGCTGCATCAAAATGAACAGCAAGATGATGAGAGACACAGCTGTGTCACATTCTATTGATTGGTTATATATATCTTAAGAGGTGGACTATTGTATAAAGAATTGCCTGCATATATATATTCATCCAATTGTAAGATGTTACTTGACAGTTGTGTTGCCTAAAATGTCAAGACGGACAAACGTATCTGCTTTTCAGCACTGAAAATACAATTTTGATTCGTGTCTTATGAGATATAAAGATATTAAATTTGCCTTCTGTGTTCATGTAGCCCGCGTAGCTCAGTCGGTAGAGCATCAGACTTTTAATCTGAGGGTCTAGGGTTCGAGTCCCTACGTGGGCGGCTACATTTTTTTTTAAATATTGGTTTCAATGTGGAATGACAATTTGATATTTAGGATACCAATCTATTTGTGAAGAAGTGCATCAAACGTCCAAGTAGTTTTGTTTTGTTTTTTTCCCGTCAAGTCAGTCGATTTCGCATCTCAGTGTGGATATTTCAGATGCTTTGAATGCATGGAAATTGCAATGCGGATTAGAACATTTTCAAGGAGGCAAATTATAACATGTACGTTGATGAAATATAATTATACATTTATAATATCACAATATAACAATTATGATGCTACAGTAGACTTAAACCGAATTTTAACATCCTTATTGCAATAGAGACCTTTTACGGGAGAGAGAAAAAAAGAAAAAGTTAGCAGAGCGTGGTTTCGATCCACGGACCTCTGGGTTATGGGCCCAGCACGCTTCCACTGCGCCACTCTGCTGATACTCACTACCAGTTAATATTAAGTATATATCTTGTGTTCAAATTAAAGGGTGTCATTGCGTCAGAAATTATTTCCCGCTTTATTTTAATCATTTCTGTTTCATTTGCAACCAGAACATTGCGACCGTGATCCTAAATATATTGACGTCATTTATATTAACGAACGATGCACACAGTTAAACAAACTATTGTTAAACATGTTCTCCATCCTTCCTCCGATAATTTCCCCTGATCACTTCGTCTGTACAATGGGAGGGGTTGTGTTTTTTGTAACTATTCTAAAATGACACCCAGCTGCATCAAAATGAACAGCAAGATGATGAGAGACACAGCTGTGTCACATTCTATTGATTGGTTATATATATCTTAAGAGGTGGACTATTGTATAAAGAATTGCCTGCATATATATATTCATCCAATTGTAAGATGTTACTTGACAGTTGTGTTGCCTAAAATGTCAAGACGGACAAACGTATCTGCTTTTCAGCACTGAAAATACAATTTTGATTCGTGTCTTATGAGATATAAAGATATTAAATTTGCCTTCTGTGTTCATGTAGCCCGCGTAGCTCAGTCGGTAGAGCATCAGACTTTTAATCTGAGGGTCTAGGGTTCGAGTCCCTACGTGGGCGGCTACATTTTGTTTTAAATATTGGTTTCAATGTGGAATGACAATTTGATATTTAGGATACCAATCTATTTGTGAAGAAGTGCATCAAACGTCCAAGTAGTTTTGTTTTGTTTTTTTCCCGTCAAGTCAGTCGATTTCGCATCTCAGTGTGGATATTTCAGATGCTTTGAATGCATGGAAATTGCAATGCGGATTAGAACATTTTCAAGGAGGCAAATTATAACATGTACGTTGATGAAATATAATTATACATTTATAATATCACAATATAACAATTATGATGCTACAGTAGACTTAAACCGAATTTTAACATCCTTATTGCAATAGAAACCTTTTACGGGAGAGAAAACAAGAAAAAGTTAGCAGAGCGTGGTTTCGATCCACGGACCTCTGGGTTATGGGCCCAGCACGCTTCCACTGCGCCACTCTGCTGATACTCACTACCAGTTAATATTAAGTATATATCTTGTGTTCAAATTAAAGGGTGTCATTGCGTCAGAAATTATTTCCCGCTTTATTTTAATCATTTCTGTTTCATTTGCAACCAGAACATTGCGACCGTGATCCTAAATATATTGACGTCATTTATATTAACGAACGATGCACACAGTTAAACAAACTATTGTTAAACATGTTCTCCATCCTTCCTCCGATAATTTCCCCTGATCACTTCGTCTGTACAATGGGAGGGGTTGTGTTTTTTGTAACTATTCTAAAATGACACCCAGCTGCATCAAAATGAACAGCAAGATGATGAGAGACACAGCTGTGTCACATTCTATTGATTGGTTATATATATCTTAAGAGGTGGACTATTGTATAAAGAATTGCCTGCATATATATATTCATCCAATTGTAAGATGTTACTTGACAGTTGTGTTGCCTAAAATGTCAAGACGGACAAACGTATCTGCTTTTCAGCACTGAAAATACAATTTTGATTCGTGTCTTATGAGATATAAAGATATTAAATTTGCCTTCTGTGTTCATGTAGCCCGCGTAGCTCAGTCGGTAGAGCATCAGACTTTTAATCTGAGGGTCTAGGGTTCGAGTCCCTACGTGGGCGGCTACATTTTTTTTAAAATATTGGTTTCAATGTGGAATGACAATTTGATATTTAGGATACCAATCTATTTGTGAAGAAGTGCATCAAACGTCCAAGTAGTTTTGTTTTGTTTTTTTCCCGTCAAGTCAGTCGATTTCGCATCTCAGTGTGGATATTTCAGATGCTTTGAATGCATGGAAATTGCAATGCGGATTAGAACATTTTCAAGGAGGCAAATTATAACATGTACGTTGATGAAATATAATTATACATTTATAATATCACAATATAACAATTATGATGCTACAGTAGACTTAAACCGAATTTTAACATCCTTATTGCAATAGAGACCTTTTACGGGAGAGAGAAAAAAAGAAAAAGTTAGCAGAGCGTGGTTTCGATCCACGGACCTCTGGGTTATGGGCCCAGCACGTTTCCAATGCGCCACTCTGCTGATACTCACTACCAGTTAATATTAAGTATATATCTTGTGTTCAAATTAAAGGGTGTCATTGCGTCAGAAATTATTTCCCGCTTTATTTTAATCATTTCTGTTTCATTTGCAACCAGAACATTGCGACCGTGATCCTAAATATATTGACGTCATTTATATTAACGAACGATGCACACAGTTAAACAAACTATTGTTAAACATGTTCTCCATCCTTCCTCCGATAATTTCTCCTGATCACTTCGTCTGTACAATGGGAGGGGTTGTGTTTTTTGTAGCTATTCTAAAATGACACCCAGCTGCATCAAAATGAACAGCAAGATGATGAGAGACACAGCTGTGTCACATTCTATTGATTGGTTATATATATCTTAAGAGGTGGACTATTGTATAAAGAATTGCCTGCATATATATATTCATCCAATTGTAAGATGTTACTTGACAGTTGTGTTGCCTAAAATGTCAAGACGGACAAACGTATCTGCTTTTCAGCACTGAAAATACAATTTTGATTCGTGTCTTATGAGATATAAAGATATTAAATTTGCCTTCTGTGTTCATGTAGCCCGCGTAGCTCAGTCGGTAGAGCATCAGACTTTTAATCTGAGGGTCTAGGGTTCGAGTCCCTACGTGGGCGGCTACATTTTTTTTTAAATATTGGTTTCAATGTGGAATGACAATTTGATATTTAGGATACCAATCTATTTGTGAAGAAGTGCATCAAACGTCCAAGTAGTTTTGTTTTGTTTTTTTCCCGTCAAGTCAGTCGATTTCGCATCTCAGTGTGGATATTTCAGATGCTTTGAATGCATGGAAATTGCAATGCGGATTAGAACATTTTCAAGGAGGCAAATTATAACATGTACGTTGATGAAATATAATTATACATTTATAATATCACAATATAACAATTATGATGCTACAGTAGACTTAAACCGAATTTTAACATCCTTATTGCAATAGAGACCTTTTACGGGAGAGAGAAAAAAAGAAAAAGTTAGCAGAGCGTGGTTTCGATCCACGGACCTCTGGGTTATGGGCCCAGCACGCTTCCACTGCGCCACTCTGCTGATACTCACTACCAGTTAATATTAAGTATATATCTTGTGTTCAAATTAAAGGGTGTCATTGCGTCAGAAATTATTTCCCGCTTTATTTTAATCATTTCTGTTTCATTTGCAACCAGAACATTGCGACCGTGATCCTAAATATATTGACGTCATTTATATTAACGAACGATGCACACAGTTAAACAAACTATTGTTAAACATGTTCTCCATCCTTCCTCCGATAATTTCCCCTGATCACTTCGTCTGTACAATGGGAGGGGTTGTGTTTTTTGTAACTATTCTAAAATGACACCCAGCTGCATCAAAATGAACAGCAAGATGATGAGAGACACAGCTGTGTCACATTCTATTGATTGGTTATATATATCTTAAGAGGTGGACTATTGTATAAAGAATTGCCTGCATATATATATTCATCCAATTGTAAGATGTTACTTGACAGTTGTGTTGCCTAAAATGTCAAGACGGACAAACGTATCTGCTTTTCAGCACTGAAAATACAATTTTGATTCGTGTCTTATGAGATATAAAGATATTAAATTTGCCTTCTGTGTTCATGTAGCCCGCGTAGCTCAGTCGGTAGAGCATCAGACTTTTAATCTGAGGGTCTAGGGTTCGAGTCCCTACGTGGGCGGCTACATTTTTTTTTAAATATTGGTTTCAATGTGGAATGACAATTTGATATTTAGGATACCAATCTATTTGTGAAGAAGTGCATCAAACGTCCAAGTAGTTTTGTTTTGTTTTTTTCCCGTCAAGTCAGTCGATTTCGCATCTCAGTGTGGATATTTCAGATGCTTTGAATGCATGGAAATTGCAATGCGGATTAGAACATTTTCAAGGAGGCAAATTATAACATGTACGTTGATGAAATATAATTATACATTTATAATATCACAATATAACAATTATGATGCTACAGTAGACTTAAACCGAATTTTAACATCCTTATTGCAATAGAGACCTTTTACGGGAGAGAGAAAAAAAGAAAAAGTTAGCAGAGCGTGGTTTCGATCCACGGACCTCTGGGTTATGGGCCCAGCACGCTTCCACTGCGCCACTCTGCTGATACTCACTACCAGTTAATATTAAGTATATATCTTGTGTTCAAATTAAAGGGTGTCATTGCGTCAGAAATTATTTCCCGCTTTATTTTAATCATTTCTGTTTCATTTGCAACCAGAACATTGCGACCGTGATCCTAAATATATTGACGTCATTTATATTAACGAACGATGCACACAGTTAAACAAACTATTGTTAAACATGTTCTCCATCCTTCCTCCGATAATTTCCCCTGATCACTTCGTCTGTACAATGGGAGGGGTTGTGTTTTTTGTAACTATTCTAAAATGACACCCAGCTGCATCAAAATGAACAGCAAGATGATGAGAGACACAGCTGTGTCACATTCTATTGATTGGTTATATATATCTTAAGAGGTGGACTATTGTATAAAGAATTGCCTGCATATATATATTCATCCAATTGTAAGATGTTACTTGACAGTTGTGTTGCCTAAAATGTCAAGACGGACAAACGTATCTGCTTTTCAGCACTGAAAATACAATTTTGATTCGTGTCTTATGAGATATAAAGATATTAAATTTGCCTTCTGTGTTCATGTAGCCCGCGTAGCTCAGTCGGTAGAGCATCAGACTTTTAATCTGAGGGTCTAGGGTTCGAGTCCCTACGTGGGCGGCTACATTTTTTTTTAAATATTGGTTTCAATGTGGAATGACAATTTGATATTTAGGATACCAATCTATTTGTGAAGAAGTGCATCAAACGTCCAAGTAGTTTTGTTTTGTTTTTTTCCCGTCAAGTCAGTCGATTTCGCATCTCAGTGTGGATATTTCAGATGCTTTGAATGCATGGAAATTGCAATGCGGATTAGAACATTTTCAAGGAGGCAAATTATAACATGTACGTTGATGAAATATAATTATACATTTATAATATCACAATATAACAATTATGATGCTACAGTAGACTTAAACCGAATTTTAACATCCTTATTGCAATAGAGACCTTTTACGGGAGAGAGAAAAAAAGAAAAAGTTAGCAGAGCGTGGTTTCGATCCACGGACATCTGGGTTATGGGCCCAGCACGCTTCCACTGCGCCACTCTGCTGATACTCACTACCAGTTAATATTAAGTATATATCTTGTGTTCAAATTAAAGGGTGTCATTGCGTCAGAAATTATTTCCCGCTTTATTTTAATCATTTCTGTTTCATTTGCAACCAGAACATTGCGACCGTGATCCTAAATATATTGACGTCATTTATATTAACGAACGATGCACACAGTTAAACAAACTATTGTTAAACATGTTCTCCATCCTTCCTCCGATAATTTCCCCTGATCACTTCGTCTGTACAATGGGAGGGGTTGTGTTTTTTGTAACTATTCTAAAATGACACCCAGCTGCATCAAAATGAACAGCAAGATGATGAGAGACACAGCTGTGTCACATTCTATTGATTGGTTATATATATCTTAAGAGGTGGACTATTGTATAAAGAATTGCCTGCATATATATATTCATCCAATTGTAAGATGTTACTTGACAGTTGTGTTGCCTAAAATGTCAAGACGGACAAACGTATCTGCTTTTCAGCACTGAAAATACAATTTTGATTCGTGTCTTATGAGATATAAAGATATTAAATTTGCCTTCTGTGTTCATGTAGCCCGCGTAGCTCAGTCGGTAGAGCATCAGACTTTTAATCTGAGGGTCTAGGGTTCGAGTCCCTACGTGGGCGGCTACATTTTTTTTTAAATATTGGTTTCAATGTGGAATGACAATTTGATATTTAGGATACCAATCTATTTGTGAAGAAGTGCATCAAACGTCCAAGTAGTTTTGTTTTGTTTTTTTCCCGTCAAGTCAGTCGATTTCGCATCTCAGTGTGGATATTTCAGATGCTTTGAATGCATGGAAATTGCAATGCGGATTAGAACATTTTCAAGGAGGCAAATTATAACATGTACGTTGATGAAATATAATTATACATTTATAATATCACAATATAACAATTATGATGCTACAGTAGACTTAAACCGAATTTTAACATCCTTATTGCAATAGAGACCTTTTACGGGAGAGAGAAAAAAAGAAAAAGTTAGCAGAGCGTGGTTTCGATCCACGGACCTCTGGGTTATGGGCCCAGCACGCTTCCACTGCGCCACTCTGCTGATACTCACTACCAGTTAATATTAAGTATATATCTTGTGTTCAAATTAAAGGGTGTCATTGCGTCAGAAATTATTTCCCGCTTTATTTTAATCATTTCTGTTTCATTTGCAACCAGAACATTGCGACCGTGATCCTAAATATATTGACGTCATTTATATTAACGAACGATGCACACAGTTAAACAAACTATTGTTAAACATGTTCTCCATCCTTCCTCCGATAATTTCCCCTGATCACTTCGTCTGTACAATGGGAGGGGTTGTGTTTTTTGTAACTATTCTAAAATGACACCCAGCTGCATCAAAATGAACAGCAAGATGATGAGAGACACAGCTGTGTCACATTCTATTGATTGGTTATATATATCTTAAGAGGTGGACTATTGTATAAAGAATTGCCTGCATATATATATTCATCCAATTGTAAGATGTTACTTGACAGTTGTGTTGCCTAAAATGTCAAGACGGACAAACGTATCTGCTTTTCAGCACTGAAAATACAATTTTGATTCGTGTCTTATGAGATATAAAGATATTAAATTTGCCTTCTGTGTTCATGTAGCCCGCGTAGCTCAGTCGGTAGAGCATCAGACTTTTAATCTGAGGGTCTAGGGTTCGAGTCCCTACGTGGGCGGCTACATTTTTTTTTAAATATTGGTTTCAATGTGGAATGACAATTTGATATTTAGGATACCAATCTATTTGTGAAGAAGTGCATCAAACGTCCAAGTAGTTTTGTTTTGTTTTTTTCCCGTCAAGTCAGTCGATTTCGCATCTCAGTGTGGATATTTCAGATGCTTTGAATGCATGGAAATTGCAATGCGGATTAGAACATTTTCAAGGAGGCAAATTATAACATGTACGTTGATGAAATATAATTATACATTTATAATATCACAATATAACAATTATGATGCTACAGTAGACTTAAACCGAATTTTAACATCCTTATTGCAATAGAGACCTTTTACGGGAGAGAGAAAAAAAGAAAAAGTTAGCAGAGCGTGGTTTCGATCCACGGACCTCTGGGTTATGGGCCCAGCACGCTTCCACTGCGCCACTCTGCTGATACTCACTACCAGGTAATATTAAGTATATATCTTGTGTTCAAATTAAAGGGTGTCATTGCGTCAGAAATTATTTCCCGCTTTATTTTAATCATTTCTGTTTCATTTGCAACCAGAACATTGCGACCGTGATCCTAAATATATTGACGTCATTTATATTAACGAACGATGCACACAGTTAAACAAACTATTGTTAAACATGTTCTCCATCCTTCCTCCGATAATTTCCCCTGATCACTTCGTCTGTACAATGGGAGGGGTTGTGTTTTTTGTAACTATTCTAAAATGACACCCAGCTGCATCAAAATGAACAGCAAGATGATGAGAGACACAGCTGTGTCACATTCTATTGATTGGTTATATATATCTTAAGAGGTGGACTATTGTATAAAGAATTGCCTGCATATATATATTCATCCAATTGTAAGATGTTACTTGACAGTTGTGTTGCCTAAAATGTCAAGACGGACAAACGTATCTGCTTTTCAGCACTGAAAATACAATTTTGATTCGTGTCTTATGAGATATAAAGATATTAAATTTGCCTTCTGTGTTCATGTAGCCCGCGTAGCTCAGTCGGTAGAGCATCAGACTTTTAATCTGAGGGTCTAGGGTTCGAGTCCCTACGTGGGCGGCTACATTTTTTTTTAAATATTGGTTTCAATGTGGAATGACAATTTGATATTTAGGATACCAATCTATTTGTGAAGAAGTGCATCAAACGTCCAAGTAGTTTTGTTTTGTTTTTTTCCCGTCAAGTCAGTCGATTTCGCATCTCAGTGTGGATATTTCAGATGCTTTGAATGCATGGAAATTGCAATGCGGATTAGAACATTTTCAAGGAGGCAAATTATAACATGTACGTTGATGAAATATAATTATACATTTATAATATCACAATATAACAATTATGATGCTACAGTAGACTTAAACCGAATTTTAACATCCTTATTGCAATAGAGACCTTTTACGGGAGAGAGAAAAAAAGAAAAAGTTAGCAGAGCGTGGTTTCGATCCACGGACCTCTGGGTTATGGGCCCAGCACGCTTCCACTGCGCCACTCTGCTGATACTCACTACCAGTTAATATTAAGTATATATCTTGTGTTCAAATTAAAGGGTGTCATTGCGTCAGAAATTATTTCCCGCTTTATTTTAATCATTTCTGTTTCATTTGCAACCAGAACATTGCGACCGTGATCCTAAATATATTGACGTCATTTATATTAACGAACGATGCACACAGTTAAACAAACTATTGTTAAACATGTTCTCCATCCTTCCTCCGATAATTTCCCCTGATCACTTCGTCTGTACAATGGGAGGGGTTGTGTTTTTTGTAACTATTCTAAAATGACACCCAGCTGCATCAAAATGAACAGCAAGATGATGAGAGACACAGCTGTGTCACATTCTATTGATTGGTTATATATATCTTAAGAGGTGGACTATTGTATAAAGAATTGCCTGCATATATATATTCATCCAATTGTAAGATGTTACTTGACAGTTGTGTTGCCTAAAATGTCAAGACGGACAAACGTATCTGCTTTTCAGCACTGAAAATACAATTTTGATTCGTGTCTTATGAGATATAAAGATATTAAATTTGCCTTCTGTGTTCATGTAGCCCGCGTAGCTCAGTCGGTAGAGCATCAGACTTTTAATCTGAGGGTCTAGGGTTCGAGTCCCTACGTGGGCGGCTACATTTTTTTTTAAATATTGGTTTCAATGTGGAATGACAATTTGATATTTAGGATACCAATCTATTTGTGAAGAAGTGCATCAAACGTCCAAGTAGTTTTGTTTTGTTTTTTTCCCGTCAAGTCAGTCGATTTCGCATCTCAGTGTGGATATTTCAGATGCTTTGAATGCATGGAAATTGCAATGCGGATTAGAACATTTTCAAGGAGGCAAATTATAACATGTACGTTGATGAAATATAATTATACATTTATAATATCACAATATAACAATTATGATGCTACAGTAGACTTAAACCGAATTTTAACATCCTTATTGCAATAGAGACCTTTTACGGGAGAGAGAAAAAAAGAAAAAGTTAGCAGAGCGTGGTTTCGATCCACGGACCTCTGGGTTATGGGCCCAGCACGCTTCCACTGCGCCACTCTGCTGATACTCACTACCAGGTAATATTAAGTATATATCTTGTGTTCAAATTAAAGGGTGTCATTGCGTCAGAAATTATTTCCCGCTTTATTTTAATCATTTCTGTTTCATTTGCAACCAGAACATTGCGACCGTGATCCTAAATATATTGACGTCATTTATATTAACGAACGATGCACACAGTTAAACAAACTATTGTTAAACATGTTCTCCATCCTTCCTCCGATAATTTCCCCTGATCACTTCGTCTGTACAATGGGAGGGGTTGTGTTTTTTGTAACTATTCTAAAATGACACCCAGCTGCATCAAAATGAACAGCAAGATGATGAGAGACACAGCTGTGTCACATTCTATTGATTGGTTATATATATCTTAAGAGGTGGACTATTGTATAAAGAATTGCCTGCATATATATATTCATCCAATTGTAAGATGTTACTTGACAGTTGTGTTGCCTAAAATGTCAAGACGGACAAACGTATCTGCTTTTCAGCACTGAAAATACAATTTTGATTCGTGTCTTATGAGATATAAAGATATTAAATTTGCCTTCTGTGTTCATGTAGCCCGCGTAGCTCAGTCGGTAGAGCATCAGACTTTTAATCTGAGGGTCTAGGGTTCGAGTCCCTACGTGGGCGGCTACATTTTTTTTTAAATATTGGTTTCAATGTGGAATGACAATTTGATATTTAGGATACCAATCTATTTGTGAAGAAGTGCATCAAACGTCCAAGTAGTTTTGTTTTGTTTTTTTCCCGTCAAGTCAGTCGATTTCGCATCTCAGTGTGGATATTTCAGATGCTTTGAATGCATGGAAATTGCAATGCGGATTAGAACATTTTCAAGGAGGCAAATTATAACATGTACGTTGATGAAATATAATTATACATTTATAATATCACAATATAACAATTATGATGCTACAGTAGACTTAAACCGAATTTTAACATCCTTATTGCAATAGAGACCTTTTACGGGAGAGAGAAAAAAAGAAAAAGTTAGCAGAGCGTGGTTTCGATCCACGGACCTCTGGGTTATGGGCCCAGCACGCTTCCACTGCGCCACTCTGCTGATACTCACTACCAGTTAATATTAAGTATATATCTTGTGTTCAAATTAAAGGGTGTCATTGCGTCAGAAATTATTTCCCGCTTTATTTTAATCATTTCTGTTTCATTTGCAACCAGAACATTGCGACCGTGATCCTAAATATATTGACGTCATTTATATTAACGAACGATGCACACAGTTAAACAAACTATTGTTAAACATGTTCTCCATCCTTCCTCCGATAATTTCCCCTGATCACTTCGTCTGTACAATGGGAGGGGTTGTGTTTTTTGTAACTATTCTAAAATGACACCCAGCTGCATCAAAATGAACAGCAAGATGATGAGAGACACAGCTGTGTCACATTCTATTGATTGGTTATATATATCTTAAGAGGTGGACTATTGTATAAAGAATTGCCTGCATATATATATTCATCCAATTGTAAGATGTTACTTGACAGTTGTGTTGCCTAAAATGTCAAGACGGACAAACGTATCTGCTTTTCAGCACTGAAAATACAATTTTGATTCGTGTCTTATGAGATATAAAGATATTAAATTTGCCTTCTGTGTTCATGTAGCCCGCGTAGCTCAGTCGGTAGAGCATCAGACTTTTAATCTGAGGGTCTAGGGTTCGAGTCCCTACGTGGGCGGCTACATTTTTTTTTAAATATTGGTTTCAATGTGGAATGACAATTTGATATTTAGGATACCAATCTATTTGTGAAGAAGTGCATCAAACGTCCAAGTAGTTTTGTTTTGTTTTTTTCCCGTCAAGTCAGTCGATTTCGCATCTCAGTGTGGATATTTCAGATGCTTTGAATGCATGGAAATTGCAATGCGGATTAGAACATTTTCAAGGAGGCAAATTATAACATGTACGTTGATGAAATATAATTATACATTTATAATATCACAATATAACAATTATGATGCTACAGTAGACTTAAACCGAATTTTAACATCCTTATTGCAATAGAGACCTTTTACGGGAGAGAGAGAAAAAGAAAAAGTTAGCAGAGCGTGGTTTCGATCCACGGACCTCTGGGTTATGGGCCCAGCACGCTTCCACTGCGCCACTCTGCTGATACTCACTACCAGTTAATATTAAGTATATATCTTGTGTTCAAATTAAAGGGTGTCATTGCGTCAGAAATTATTTCCCGCTTTATTTTAATCATTTCTGTTTCATTTGCAACCAGAACATTGCGACCGTGATCCTAAATATATTGACGTCATTTATATTAACGAACGATGCACACAGTTAAACAAACTATTGTTAAACATGTTCTCCATCCTTCCTCCGATAATTTCCCCTGATCACTTCGTCTGTACAATGGGAGGGGTTGTGTTTTTTGTAACTATTCTAAAATGACACCCAGCTGCATCAAAATGAACAGCAAGATGATGAGAGACACAGCTGTGTCACATTCTATTGATTGGTTATATATATCTTAAGAGGTGGACTATTGTATAAAGAATTGCCTGCATATATATATTCATCCAATTGTAAGATGTTACTTGACAGTTGTGTTGCCTAAAATGTCAAGACGGACAAACGTATCTGCTTTTCAGCACTGAAAATACAATTTTGATTCGTGTCTTATGAGATATAAAGATATTAAATTTGCCTTCTGTGTTCATGTAGCCCGCGTAGCTCAGTCGGTAGAGCATCAGACTTTTAATCTGAGGGTCTAGGGTTCGAGTCCCTACGTGGGCGGCTACATTTTTTTTTAAATATTGGTTTCAATGTGGAATGACAATTTGATATTTAGGATACCAATCTATTTGTGAAGAAGTGCATCAAACGTCCAAGTAGTTTTGTTTTGTTTTTTTCCCGTCAAGTCAGTCGATTTCGCATCTCAGTGTGGATATTTCAGATGCTTTGAATGCATGGAAATTGCAATGCGGATTAGAACATTTTCAAGGAGGCAAATTATAACATGTACGTTGATGAAATATAATTATACATTTATAATATCACAATATAACAATTATGATGCTACAGTAGACTTAAACCGAATTTTAACATCCTTATTGCAATAGAGACCTTTTACGGGGGAGAGAAAACAAGAAAAAGTTAGCAGAGCGTGGTTTCGATCCACGGACCTCTGGGTTATGGGCCCAGCACGCTTCCACTGCGCCACTCTGCTGATACTCACTAACAGTTAATATTAAGTATATATCTTGTGTTCAAATTAAAGGGTGTCATTGCGTCAGAAATTATTTCCCGCTTTATTTTAATCATTTCTGTTTCATTTGCAACCAGAACATTGCGACCGTGATCCTAAATATATTGACGTCATTTATATTAACGAACGATGCACACAGTTAAACAAACTATTGTTAAACATGTTCTCCATCCTTCCTCCGATAATTTCCCCTGATCACTTCGTCTGTACAATGGGAGGGGTTGTGTTTTTTGTAACTATTCTAAAATGACACCCAGCTGCATCAAAATGAACAGCAAGATGATGAGAGACACAGCTGTGTCACATTCTATTGATTGGTTATATATATCTTAAGAGGTGGACTATTGTATAAAGAATTGCCTGCATATATATATTCATCCAATTGTAAGATGTTACTTGACAGTTGTGTTGCCTAAAATGTCAAGACGGACAAACGTATCTGCTTTTCAGCACTGAAAATACAATTTTGATTCGTGTCTTATGAGATATAAAGATATTAAATTTGCCTTCTGTGTTCATGTAGCCCGCGTAGCTCAGTCGGTAGAGCATCAGACTTTTAATCTGAGGGTCTAGGGTTCGAGTCCCTACGTGGGCGGCTACATTTTTTTTTAAATATTGGTTTCAATGTGGAATGACAATTTGATATTTAGGATACCAATCTATTTGTGAAGAAGTGCATCAAACGTCCAAGTAGTTTTGTTTTGTTTTTTTCCCGTCAAGTCAGTCGATTTCGCATCTCAGTGTGGATATTTCAGATGCTTTGAATGCATGGAAATTGCAATGCGGATTAGAACATTTTCAAGGAGGCAAATTATAACATGTACGTTGATGAAATATAATTATACATTTATAATATCACAATATAACAATTATGATGCTACAGTAGACTTAAACCGAATTTTAACATCCTTATTGCAATAGAGACCTTTTACGGGAGAGAGAGAAAAAGAAAAAGTTAGCAGAGCGTGGTTTCGATCCACGGACCTCTGGGTTATGGGCCCAGCACGCTTCCACTGCGCCACTCTGCTGATACTCACTACCAGTTAATATTAAGTATATATCTTGTGTTCAAATTAAAGGGTGTCATTGCGTCAGAAATTATTTCCCGCTTTATTTTAATCATTTCTGTTTCATTTGCAACCAGAACATTGCGACCGTGATCCTAAATATATTGACGTCATTTATATTAACGAACGATGCACACAGTTAAACAAACTATTGTTAAACATGTTCTCCATCCTTCCTCCGATAATTTCCCCTGATCACTTCGTCTGTACAATGGGAGGGGTTGTGTTTTTTGTAACTATTCTAAAATGACACCCAGCTGCATCAAAATGAACAGCAAGATGATGAGAGACACAGCTGTGTCACATTCTATTGATTGGTTATATATATCTTAAGAGGTGGACTATTGTATAAAGAATTGCCTGCATATATATATTCATCCAATTGTAAGATGTTACTTGACAGTTGTGTTGCCTAAAATGTCAAGACGGACAAACGTATCTGCTTTTCAGCACTGAAAATACAATTTTGATTCGTGTCTTATGAGATATAAAGATATTAAATTTGCCTTCTGTGTTCATGTAGCCCGCGTAGCTCAGTCGGTAGAGCATCAGACTTTTAATCTGAGGGTCTAGGGTTCGAGTCCCTACGTGGGCGGCTACATTTTTTTTTAAATATTGGTTTCAATGTGGAATGACAATTTGATATTTAGGATACCAATCTATTTGTGAAGAAGTGCATCAAACGTCCAAGTAGTTTTGTTTTGTTTTTTTCCCGTCAAGTCAGTCGATTTCGCATCTCAGTGTGGATATTTCAGATGCTTTGAATGCATGGAAATTGCAATGCGGATTAGAACATTTTCAAGGAGGCAAATTATAACATGTACGTTGATGAAATATAATTATACATTTATAATATCACAATATAACAATTATGATGCTACAGTAGACTTAAACCGAATTTTAACATCCTTATTGCAATAGAGACCTTTTACGGGAGAGAGAAAAAAAGAAAAAGTTAGCAGAGCGTGGTTTCGATCCACGGACCTCTGGATTATGGGCCCAGCACGCTTCCACTGCGCCACTCTGCTGATACTCACTACCAGTTAATATTAAGTATATATCTTGTGTTCAAATTAAAGGGTGTCATTGCGTCAGAAATTATTTCCCGCTTTATTTTAATCATTTCTGTTTCATTTGCAACCAGAACATTGCGACCGTGATCCTAAATATATTGACGTCATTTATATTAACGAACGATGCACACAGTTAAACAAACTATTGTTAAACATGTTCTCCATCCTTCCTCCGATAATTTCCCCTGATCACTTCGTCTGTACAATGGGAGGGGTTGTGTTTTTTGTAACTATTCTAAAATGACACCCAGCTGCATCAAAATGAACAGCAAGATGATGAGAGACACAGCTGTGTCACATTCTATTGATTGGTTATATATATCTTAAGAGGTGGACTATTGTATAAAGAATTGCCTGCATATATATATTCATCCAATTGTAAGATGTTACTTGACAGTTGTGTTGCCTAAAATGTCAAGACGGACAAACGTATCTGCTTTTCAGCACTGAAAATACAATTTTGATTCGTGTCTTATGAGATATAAAGATATTAAATTTGCCTTCTGTGTTCATGTAGCCCGCGTAGCTCAGTCGGTAGAGCATCAGACTTTTAATCTGAGGGTCTAGGGTTCGAGTCCCTACGTGGGCGGCTACATTTTTTTTTAAATATTGGTTTCAATGTGGAATGACAATTTGATATTTAGGATACCAATCTATTTGTAAAGAAGTGCATCAAACGTCCAAGTAGTTTTGTTTTGTTTTTTTCCCGTCAAGTCAGTCGATTTCGCATCTCAGTGTGGATATTTCAGATGCTTTGAATGCATGGAAATTGCAATGCGGATTAGAACATTTTCAAGGAGGCAAATTATAACATGTACGTTGATGAAATATAATTATACATTTATAATATCACAATATAACAATTATGATGCTACAGTAGACTTAAACCGAATTTTAACATCCTTATTGCAATAGAGACCTTTTACGGGAGAGAGAAAAAAAGAAAAAGTTAGCAGAGCGTGGTTTCGATCCACGGACCTCTGGGTTATGGGCCCAGCACGCTTCCACTGCGCCACTCTGCTGATACTCACTACCAGTTAATATTAAGTATATATCTTGTGTTCAAATTAAAGGGTGTCATTGCGTCAGAAATTATTTCCCGCTTTATTTTAATCATTTCTGTTTCATTTGCAACCAGAACATTGCGACCGTGATCCTAAATATATTGACGTCATTTATATTAACGAACGATGCACACAGTTAAACAAACTATTGTTAAACATGTTCTCCATCCTTCCTCCGATAATTTCCCCTGATCACTTCGTCTGTACAATGGGAGGGGTTGTGTTTTTTGTAACTATTCTAAAATGACACCCAGCTGCATCAAAATGAACAGCAAGATGATGAGAGACACAGCTGTGTCACATTCTATTGATTGGTTATATATATCTTAAGAGGTGGACTATTGTATAAAGAATTGCCTGCATATATATATTCATCCAATTGTAAGATGTTACTTGACAGTTGTGTTGCCTAAAATGTCAAGACGGACAAACGTATCTGCTTTTCAGCACTGAAAATACAATTTTGATTCGTGTCTTATGAGATATAAAGATATTAAATTTGCCTTCTGTGTTCATGTAGCCCGCGTAGCTCAGTCGGTAGAGCATCAGACTTTTAATCTGAGGGTCTAGGGTTCGAGTCCCTACGTGGGCGGCTACATTTTTTTTTAAATATTGGTTTCAATGTGGAATGACAATTTGATATTTAGGATACCAATCTATTTGTGAAGAAGTGCATCAAACGTCCAAGTAGTTTTGTTTTGTTTTTTTCCCGTCAAGTCAGTCGATTTCGCATCTCAGTGTGGATATTTCAGATGCTTTGAATGCATGGAAATTGCAATGCGGATTAGAACATTTTCAAGGAGGCAAATTATAACATGTACGTTGATGAAATATAATTATACATTTATAATATCACAATATAACAATTATGATGCTACAGTAGACTTAAACCGAATTTTAACATCCTTATTGCAATAGAGACCTTTTACGGGAGAGAGAAAAAAAGAAAAAGTTAGCAGAGCGTGGTTTCGATCCACGGACCTCTGGGTTATGGGCCCAGCACGCTTCCACTGCGCCACTCTGCTGATACTCACTACCAGTTAATATTAAGTATATATCTTGTGTTCAAATTAAAGGGTGTCATTGCGTCAGAAATTATTTCCCGCTTTATTTTAATCATTTCTGTTTCATTTGCAACCAGAACATTGCGACCGTGATCCTAAATATATTGACGTCATTTATATTAACGAACGATGCACACAGTTAAACAAACTATTGTTAAACATGTTCTCCATCCTTCCTCCGATAATTTCCCCTGATCACTTCGTCTGTACAATGGGAGGGGTTGTGTTTTTTGTAACTATTCTAAAATGACACCCAGCTGCATCAAAATGAACAGCAAGATGATGAGAGACACAGCTGTGTCACATTCTATTGATTGGTTATATATATCTTAAGAGGTGGACTATTGTATAAAGAATTGCCTGCATATATATATTCATCCAATTGTAAGATGTTACTTGACAGTTGTGTTGCCTAAAATGTCAAGACGGACAAACGTATCTGCTTTTCAGCACTGAAAATACAATTTTGATTCGTGTCTTATGAGATATAAAGATATTAAATTTGCCTTCTGTGTTCATGTAGCCCGCGTAGCTCAGTCGGTAGAGCATCAGACTTTTAATCTGAGGGTCTAGGGTTCGAGTCCCTACGTGGGCGGCTACATTTTTTTTTAAATATTGGTTTCAATGTGGAATGACAATTTGATATTTAGGATACCAATCTATTTGTGAAGAAGTGCATCAAACGTCCAAGTAGTTTTGTTTTGTTTTTTTCCCGTCAAGTCAGTCGATTTCGCATCTCAGTGTGGATATTTCAGATGCTTTGAATGCATGGAAATTGCAATGCGGATTAGAACATTTTCAAGGAGGCAAATTATAACATGTACGTTGATGAAATATAAATATACATTTATAATATCACAATATAACAATTATGATGCTACAGTAGACTTAAACCGAATTTTAACATCCTTATTGCAATAGAGACCTTTTACGGGAGAGAGAAAAAAAGAAAAAGTTAGCAGAGCGTGGTTTCGATCCACGGACCTCTGGGTTATGGGCCCAGCACGCTTCCACTGCGCCACTCTGCTGATACTCACTACCAGTTAATATTAAGTATATATCTTGTGTTCAAATTAAAGGGTGTCATTGCGTCAGAAATTATTTCCCGCTTTATTTTAATCATTTCTGTTTCATTTGCAACCAGAACATTGCGACCGTGATCCTAAATATATTGACGTCATTTATATTAACGAACGATGCACACAGTTAAACAAACTATTGTTAAACATGTTCTCCATCCTTCCTCCGATAATTTCCCCTGATCACTTCGTCTGTACAATGGGAGGGGTTGTGTTTTTTGTAACTATTCTAAAATGACACCCAGCTGCATCAAAATGAACAGCAAGATGATGAGAGACACAGCTGTGTCACATTCTATTGATTGGTTATATATATCTTAAGAGGTGGACTATTGTATAAAGAATTGCCTGCATATATATATTCATCCAATTGTAAGATGTTACTTGACAGTTGTGTTGCCTAAAATGTCAAGACGGACAAACGTATCTGCTTTTCAGCACTGAAAATACAATTTTGATTCGTGTCTTATGAGATATAAAGATATTAAATTTGCCTTCTGTGTTCATGTAGCCCGCGTAGCTCAGTCGGTAGAGCATCAGACTTTTAATCTGAGGGTCTAGGGTTCGAGTCCCTACGTGGGCGGCTACATTTTTTTTTAAATATTGGTTTCAATGTGGAATGACAATTTGATATTTAGGATACCAATCTATTTGTGAAGAAGTGCATCAAACGTCCAAGTAGTTTTGTTTTGTTTTTTTCCCGTCAAGTCAGTCGATTTCGCATCTCAGTGTGGATATTTCAGATGCTTTGAATGCATGGAAATTGCAATGCGGATTAGAACATTTTCAAGGAGGCAAATTATAACATGTACGTTGATGAAATATAAATATACATTTATAATATCACAATATAACAATTATGATGCTACAGTAGACTTAAACCGAATTTTAACATCCTTATTGCAATAGAGACCTTTTACGGGAGAGAGAAAAAAAGAAAAAGTTAGCAGAGCGTGGTTTCGATCCACGGACCTCTGGGTTATGGGCCCAGCACGCTTCCACTGCGCCACTCTGCTGATACTCACTACCAGTTAATATTAAGTATATATCTTGTGTTCAAATTAAAGGGTGTCATTGCGTCAAAAATTATTTCCCGCTTTATTTTAATCATTTCTGTTTCATTTGCAACCAGAACATTGCGACCGTGATCCTAAATATATTGACGTCATTTATATTAACGAACGATGCACACAGTTAAACAAACTATTGTTAAACATGTTCTCCATCCTTCCTCCGATAATTTCCCCTGATCACTTCGTCTGTACAATGGGAGGGGTTGTGTTTTTTGTAACTATTCTAAAATGACACCCAGCTGCATCAAAATGAACAGCAAGATGATGAGAGACACAGCTGTGTCACATTCTATTGATTGGTTATATATATCTTAAGAGGTGGACTATTGTATAAAGAATTGCCTGCATATATATATTCATCCAATTGTAAGATGTTACTTGACAGTTGTGTTGCCTAAAATGTCAAGACGGACAAACGTATCTGCTTTTCAGCACTGAAAATACAATTTTGATTCGTGTCTTATGAGATATAAAGATATTAAATTTGCCTTCTGTGTTCATGTAGCCCGCGTAGCTCAGTCGGTAGAGCATCAGACTTTTAATCTGAGGGTCTAGGGTTCGAGTCCCTACGTGGGCGGCTACATTTTTTTTTAAATATTGGTTTCAATGTGGAATGACAATTTGATATTTAGGATACCAATCTATTTGTGAAGAAGTGCATCAAACGTCCAAGTAGTTTTGTTTTGTTTTTTTCCCGTCAAGTCAGTCGATTTCGCATCTCAGTGTGGATATTTCAGATGCTTTGAATGCATGGAAATTGCAATGCGGATTAGAACATTTTCAAGGAGGCAAATTATAACATGTACGTTGATGAAATATAAATATACATTTATAATATCACAATATAACAATTATGATGCTACAGTAGACTTAAACCGAATTTTAACATCCTTATTGCAATAGAGACCTTTTACGGGAGAGAGAAAAAAAGAAAAAGTTAGCAGAGCGTGGTTTCGATCCACGGACCTCTGGGTTATGGGCCCAGCACGCTTCCACTGCGCCACTCTGCTGATACTCACTACCAGTTAATATTAAGTATATATCTTGTGTTCAAATTAAAGGGTGTCATTGCGTCAGAAATTATTTCCCGCTTTATTTTAATCATTTCTGTTTCATTTGCAACCAGAACATTGCGACCGTGATCCTAAATATATTGACGTCATTTATATTAACGAACGATGCACACAGTTAAACAAACTATTGTTAAACATGTTCTCCATCCTTCCTCCGATAATTTCCCCTGATCACTTCGTCTGTACAATGGGAGGGGTTGTGTTTTTTGTAACTATTCTAAAATGACACCCAGCTGCATCAAAATGAACAGCAAGATGATGAGAGACACAGCTGTGTCACATTCTATTGATTGGTTATATATATCTTAAGAGGTGGACTATTGTATAAAGAATTGCCTGCATATATATATTCATCCAATTGTAAGATGTTACTTGACAGTTGTGTTGCCTAAAATGTCAAGACGGACAAACGTATCTGCTTTTCAGCACTGAAAATACAATTTTGATTCGTGTCTTATGAGATATAAAGATATTAAATTTGCCTTCCGTGTTCATGTAGCCCGCGTAGCTCAGTCGGTAGAGCATCAGACTTTTAATCTGAGGGTCTAGGGTTCGAGTCCCTACGTGGGCGGCTACATTTTTTTTTGAATATTGGTTTCAATGTGGAATGACAATTTGATATTTAGGATACCAATCTATTTGTGAAGAAGTGCATCAAACGTCCAAGTAGTTTTGTTTTGTTTTTTTCCCGTCAAGTCAGTCGATTTCGCATCTCAGTGTGGATATTTCAGATGCTTTGAATGCATGGAAATTGCAATGCGGATTAGAACATTTTCAAGGAGGCAAATTATAACATGTACGTTGATGAAATATAATTATACATTTATAATATCACAATATAACAATTATGATGCTACAGTAGACTTAAACCGAATTTTAACATCCTTATTGCAATAGAGACCTTTTACGGGAGAGAGAAAAAAAGAAAAAGTTAGCAGAGCGTGGTTTCGATCCACGGACCTCTGGGTTATGGGCCCAGCACGCTTCCACTGCGCCACTCTGCTGATACTCACTACCAGTTAATATTAAGTATATATCTTGTGTTCAAATTAAAGGGTGTCATTGCGTCAGAAATTATTTCCCGCTTTATTTTAATCATTTCTGTTTCATTTGCAACCAGAACATTGCGACCGTGATCCTAAATATATTGACGTCATTTATATTAACGAACGATGCACACAGTTAAACAAACTATTGTTAAACATGTTCTCCATCCTTCCTCCGATAATTTCCCCTGATCACTTCGTCTGTACAATGGGAGGGGTTGTGTTTTTTGTAACTATTCTAAAATGACACCCAGCTGCATCAAAATGAACAGCAAGATGATGAGAGACACAGCTGTGTCACATTCTATTGATTGGTTATATATATCTTAAGAGGTGGACTATTGTATAAAGAATTGCCTGCATATATATATTCATCCAATTGTAAGATGTTACTTGACAGTTGTGTTGCCTAAAATGTCAAGACGGACAAACGTATCTGCTTTTCAGCACTGAAAATACAATTTTGATTCGTGTCTTATGAGATATAAAGATATTAAATTTGCCTTCTGTGTTCATGTAGCCCGCGTAGCTCAGTCGGTAGAGCATCAGACTTTTAATCTGAGGGTCTAGGGTTCGAGTCCCTACGTGGGCGGCTACATTTTTTTTTAAATATTGGTTTCAATGTGGAATGACAATTTGATATTTAGGATACCAATCTATTTGTGAAGAAGTGCATCAAACGTCCAAGTAGTTTTGTTTTGTTTTTTTCCCGTCAAGTCAGTCGATTTCGCATCTCAGTGTGGATATTTCAGATGCTTTGAATGCATGGAAATTGCAATGCGGATTAGAACATTTTCAAGGAGGCAAATTATAACATGTACGTTGATGAAATATAATTATACATTTATAATATCACAATATAACAATTATGATGCTACAGTAGACTTAAACCGAATTTTAACATCCTTATTGCAATAGAGACCTTTTACGGGAGAGAGAAAAAAAGAAAAAGTTAGCAGAGCGTGGTTTCGATCCACGGACCTCTGGGTTATGGGCCCAGCACGCTTCCACTGCGCCACTCTGCTGATACTCACTACCAGTTAATATTAAGTATATATCTTGTGTTCAAATTAAAGGGTGTCATTGCGTCAGAAATTATTTCCCGCTTTATTTTAATCATTTCTGTTTCATTTGCAACCAGAACATTGCGACCGTGATCCTAAATATATTGACGTCATTTATATTAACGAACGATGCACACAGTTAAACAAACTATTGTTAAACATGTTCTCCATCCTTCCTCCGATAATTTCCCCTGATCACTTCGTCTGTACAATGGGAGGGGTTGTGTTTTTTGTAACTATTCTAAAATGACACCCAGCTGCATCAAAATGAACAGCAAGATGATGAGAGACACAGCTGTGTCACATTCTATTGATTGGTTATATATATCTTAAGAGGTGGACTATTGTATAAAGAATTGCCTGCATATATATATTCATCCAATTGTAAGATGTTACTTGACAGTTGTGTTGCCTAAAATGTCAAGACGGACAAACGTATCTGCTTTTCAGCACTGAAAATACAATTTTGATTCGTGTCTTATGAGATATAAAGATATTAAATTTGCCTTCTGTGTTCATGTAGCCCGCGTAGCTCAGTCGGTAGAGCATCAGACTTTTAATCTGAGGGTCTAGGGTTCGAGTCCCTACGTGGGCGGCTACATTTTTTTTTGAATATTGGTTTCAATGTGGAATGACAATTTGATATTTAGGATACCAATCTATTTGTGAAGAAGTGCATCAAACGTCCAAGTAGTTTTGTTTTGTTTTTTTCCCGTCAAGTCAGTCGATTTCGCATCTCAGTGTGGATATTTCAGATGCTTTGAATGCATGGAAATTGCAATGCGGATTAGAACATTTTCAAGGAGGCAAATTATAACATGTACGTTGATGAAATATAATTATACATTTATAATATCACAATATAACAATTATGATGCTACAGTAGACTTAAACCGAATTTTAACATCCTTATTGCAATAGAGACCTTTTACGGGAGAGAGAAAAAAAGAAAAAGTTAGCAGAGCGTGGTTTCGATCCACGGACCTCTGGGTTATGGGCCCAGCACGCTTCCACTGCGCCACTCTGCTGATACTCACTACCAGTTAATATTAAGTATATATCTTGTGTTCAAATTAAAGGGTGTCATTGCGTCAGAAATTATTTCCCGCTTTATTTTAATCATTTCTGTTTCATTTGCAACCAGAACATTGCGACCGTGATCCTAAATATATTGACGTCATTTATATTAACGAACGATGCACACAGTTAAACAAACTATTGTTAAACATGTTCTCCATCCTTCCTCCGATAATTTCCCCTGATCACTTCGTCTGTACAATGGGAGGGGTTGTGTTTTTTGTAACTATTCTAAAATGACACCCAGCTGCATCAAAATGAACAGCAAGATGATGAGAGACACAGCTGTGTCACATTCTATTGATTGGTTATATATATCTTAAGAGGTGGACTATTGTATAAAGAATTGCCTGCATATATATATTCATCCAATTGTAAGATGTTACTTGACAGTTGTGTTGCCTAAAATGTCAAGACGGACAAACGTATCTGCTTTTCAGCACTGAAAATACAATTTTGATTCGTGTCTTATGAGATATAAAGATATTAAATTTGCCTTCTGTGTTCATGTAGCCCGCGTAGCTCAGTCGGTAGAGCATCAGACTTTTAATCTGAGGGTCTAGGGTTCGAGTCCCTACGTGGGCGGCTACATTTTTTTTTAAATATTGGTTTCAATGTGGAATGACAATTTGATATTTAGGATACCAATCTATTTGTGAAGAAGTGCATCAAACGTCCAAGTAGTTTTGTTTTGTTTTTTTCCCGTCAAGTCAGTCGATTTCGCATCTCAGTGTGGATATTTCAGATGCTTTGAATGCATGGAAATTGCAATGCGGATTAGAACATTTTCAAGGAGGCAAATTATAACATGTACGTTGATGAAATATAATTATACATTTATAATATCACAATATAACAATTATGATGCTACAGTAGACTTAAACCGAATTTTAACATCCTTATTGCAATAGAGACCTTTTACGGGAGAGAGAAAAAAAGAAAAAGTTAGCAGAGCGTGGTTTCGATCCACGGACCTCTGGGTTATGGGCCCAGCACGCTTCCACTGCGCCACTCTGCTGATACTCACTACCAGTTAATATTAAGTATATATCTTGTGTTCAAATTAAAGGGTGTCATTGCGTCAGAAATTATTTCCCGCTTTATTTTAATCATTTCTGTTTCATTTGCAACCAGAACATTGCGACCGTGATCCTAAATATATTGACGTCATTTATATTAACGAACGATGCACACAGTTAAACAAACTATTGTTAAACATGTTCTCCATCCTTCCTCCGATAATTTCCCCTGATCACTTCGTCTGTACAATGGGAGGGGTTGTGTTTTTTGTAACTATTCTAAAATGACACCCAGCTGCATCAAAATGAACAGCAAGATGATGAGAGACACAGCTGTGTCACATTCTATTGATTGGTTATATATATCTTAAGAGGTGGACTATTGTATAAAGAATTGCCTGCATATATATATTCATCCAATTGTAAGATGTTACTTGACAGTTGTGTTGCCTAAAATGTCAAGACGGACAAACGTATCTGCTTTTCAGCACTGAAAATACAATTTTGATTCGTGTCTTATGAGATATAAAGATATTAAATTTGCCTTCTGTGTTCATGTAGCCCGCGTAGCTCAGTCGGTAGAGCATCAGACTTTTAATCTGAGGGTCTAGGGTTCGAGTCCCTACGTGGGCGGCTACATTTTTTTTTAAATATTGGTTTCAATGTGGAATGACAATTTGATATTTAGGATACCAATCTATTTGTGAAGAAGTGCATCAAACGTCCAAGTAGTTTTGTTTTGTTTTTTTCCCGTCAAGTCAGTCGATTTCGCATCTCAGTGTGGATATTTCAGATGCTTTGAATGCATGGAAATTGCAATGCGGATTAGAACATTTTCAAGGAGGCAAATTATAACATGTACGTTGATGAAATATAATTATACATTTATAATATCACAATATAACAATTATGATGCTACAGTAGACTTAAACCGAATTTTAACATCCTTATTGCAATAGAGACCTTTTACGGGAGAGAGAAAAAAAGAAAAAGTTAGCAGAGCGTGGTTTCGATCCACGGACCTCTGGATTATGGGCCCAGCACGCTTCCACTGCGCCACTCTGCTGATACTCACTACCAGTTAATATTAAGTATATATCTTGTGTTCAAATTAAAGGGTGTCATTGCGTCAGAAATTATTTCCCGCTTTATTTTAATCATTTCTGTTTCATTTGCAACCAGAACATTGCGACCGTGATCCTAAATATATTGACGTCATTTATATTAACGAACGATGCACACAGTTAAACAAACTATTGTTAAACATGTTCTCCATCCTTCCTCCGATAATTTCCCCTGATCACTTCGTCTGTACAATGGGAGGGGTTGTGTTTTTTGTAACTATTCTAAAATGACACCCAGCTGCATCAAAATGAACAGCAAGATGATGAGAGACACAGCTGTGTCACATTCTATTGATTGGTTATATATATCTTAAGAGGTGGACTATTGTATAAAGAATTGCCTGCATATATATATATTCATCCAATTGTAAGATGTTACTTGACAGTTGTGTTGCCTAAAATGTCAAGACGGACAAACGTATCTGCTTTTCAGCACTGAAAATACAATTTTGATTCGTGTCTTATGAGATATAAAGATATTAAATTTGCCTTCTGTGTTCATGTAGCCCGCGTAGCTCAGTCGGTAGAGCATCAGACTTTTAATCTGAGGGTCTAGGGTTCGAGTCCCTACGGGGGCGGCTACATTTTTTTTTGAATATTGGTTTCAATGTGGAATGACAATTTGATATTTAGGATACCAATCTATTTGTGAAGAAGTGCATCAAACGTCCAAGTAGTTTTGTTTTGTTTTTTTCCCGTCAAGTCAGTCGATTTCGCATCTCAGTGTGGATATTTCAGATGCTTTGAATGCATGGAAATTGCAATGCGGATTAGAACATTTTCAAGGAGGCAAATTATAACATGTACGTTGATGAAATATAATTATACATTTATAATATCACAATATAACAATTATGATGCTACAGTAGACTTAAACCGAATTTTAACATCCTTATTGCAATAGAGACCTTTTACGGGAGAGAGAAAAAAAGAAAAAGTTAGCAGAGCGTGGTTTCGATCCACGGATCTCTGGGTTATGGGCCCAGCACGCTTCCACTGCGCCACTCTGCTGATACTCACTACCAGTTAATATTAAGTATATATCTTGTGTTCAAATTAAAGGGTGTCATTGCGTCAGAAATTATTTCCCGCTTTATTTTAATCATTTCTGTTTCATTTGCAACCAGAACATTGCGACCGTGATCCTAAATATATTGACGTCATTTATATTAACGAACGATGCACACAGTTAAACAAACTATTGTTAAACATGTTCTCCATCCTTCCTCCGATAATTTCCCCTGATCACTTCGTCTGTACAATGGGAGGGGTTGTGTTTTTTGTAACTATTCTAAAATGACACCCAGCTGCATCAAAATGAACAGCAAGATGATGAGAGACACAGCTGTGTCACATTCTATTGATTGGTTATATATATCTTAAGAGGTGGACTATTGTATAAAGAATTGCCTGCATATATATATTCATCCAATTGTAAGATGTTACTTGACAGTTGTGTTGCCTAAAATGTCAAGACGGACAAACGTATCTGCTTTTCAGCACTGAAAATACAATTTTGATTCGTGTCTTATGAGATATAAAGATATTAAATTTGCCTTCTGTGTTCATGTAGCCCGCGTAGCTCAGTCGGTAGAGCATCAGACTTTTAATCTGAGGGTCTAGGGTTCGAGTCCCTACGTGGGCGGCTACATTTTTTTTTAAATATTGGTTTCAATGTGGAATGACAATTTGATATTTAGGATACCAATCTATTTGTGAAGAAGTGCATCAAACGTCCAAGTAGTTTTGTTTTGTTTTTTTCCCGTCAAGTCAGTCGATTTCGCATCTCAGTGTGGATATTTCAGATGCTTTGAATGCATGGAAATTGCAATGCGGATTAGAACATTTTCAAGGAGGCAAATTATAACATGTACGTTGATGAAATATAATTATACATTTATAATATCACAATATAACAATTATGATGCTACAGTAGACTTAAACCGAATTTTAACATCCTTATTGCAATAGAGACCTTTTACGGGAGAGAGAAAAAAAGAAAAAGTTAGCAGAGCGTGGTTTCGATCCACGGACCTCTGGGTTATGGGCCCAGCACGCTTCCACTGCGCCACTCTGCTGATACTCACTACCAGTTAATATTAAGTATATATCTTGTGTTCAAATTAAAGGGTGTCATTGCGTCAGAAATTATTTCCCGCTTTATTTTAATCATTTCTGTTTCATTTGCAACCAGAACATTGCGACCGTGATCCTAAATATATTGACGTCATTTATATTAACGAACGATGCACACAGTTAAACAAACTATTGTTAAACATGTTCTCCATCCTTCCTCCGATAATTTCCCCTGATCACTTCGTCTGTACAATGGGAGGGGTTGTGTTTTTTGTAACTATTCTAAAATGACATCCAGCTGCATCAAAATGAACAGCAAGATGATGAGAGACACAGCTGTGTCACATTCTATTGATTGGTTATATATATCTTAAGAGGTGGACTATTGTATAAAGAATTGCCTGCATATATATATTCATCCAATTGTAAGATGTTACTTGACAGTTGTGTTGCCTAAAATGTCAAGACGGACAAACGTATCTGCTTTTCAGCACTGAAAATACAATTTTGATTCGTGTCTTATGAGATATAAAGATATTAAATTTGCCTTCTGTGTTCATGTAGCCCGCGTAGCTCAGTCGGTAGAGCATCAGACTTTTAATCTGAGGGTCTAGGGTTCGAGTCCCTACGTGGGCGGCTACATTTTTTTTTAAATATTGGTTTCAATGTGGAATGACAATTTGATATTTAGGATACCAATCTATTTGTGAAGAAGTGCATCAAACGTCCAAGTAGTTTTGTTTTGTTTTTTTCCCGTCAAGTCAGTCGATTTCGCATCTCAGTGTGGATATTTCAGATGCTTTGAATGCATGGAAATTGCAATGCGGATTAGAACATTTTCAAGGAGGCAAATTATAACATGTACGTTGATGAAATATAATTATACATTTATAATATCACAATATAACAATTATGATGCTACAGTAGACTTAAACCGAATTTTAACATCCTTATTGCAATAGAGACCTTTTACGGGAGAGAGAAAAAAAGAAAAAGTTAGCAGAGCGTGGTTTCGATCCACGGACCTCTGGATTATGGGCCCAGCACGCTTCCACTGCGCCACTCTGCTGATACTCACTACCAGTTAATATTAAGTATATATCTTGTGTTCAAATTAAAGGGTGTCATTGCGTCAGAAATTATTTCCCGCTTTATTTTAATCATTTCTGTTTCATTTGCAACCAGAACATTGCGACCGTGATCCTAAATATATTGACGTCATTTATATTAACGAACGATGCACACAGTTAAACAAACTATTGTTAAACATGTTCTCCATCCTTCCTCCGATAATTTCCCCTGATCACTTCGTCTGTACAATGGGAGGGGTTGTGTTTTTTGTAACTATTCTAAAATGACACCCAGCTGCATCAAAATGAACAGCAAGATGATGAGAGACACAGCTGTGTCACATTCTATTGATTGGTTATATATATCTTAAGAGGTGGACTATTGTATAAAGAATTGCCTGCATATATATATTCATCCAATTGTAAGATGTTACTTGACAGTTGTGTTGCCTAAAATGTCAAGACGGACAAACGTATCTGCTTTTCAGCACTGAAAATACAATTTTGATTCGTGTCTTATGAGATATAAAGATATTAAATTTGCCTTCTGTGTTCATGTAGCCCGCGTAGCTCAGTCGGTAGAGCATCAGACTTTTAATCTGAGGGTCTAGGGTTCGAGTCCCTACGTGGGCGGCTACATTTTTTTTTAAATATTGGTTTCAATGTGGAATGACAATTTGATATTTAGGATACCAATCTATTTGTGAAGAAGTGCATCAAACGTCCAAGTAGTTTTGTTTTGTTTTTTTCCCGTCAAGTCAGTCGATTTCGCATCTCAGTGTGGATATTTCAGATGCTTTGAATGCATGGAAATTGCAATGCGGATTAGAACATTTTCAAGGAGGCAAATTATAACATGTACGTTGATGAAATATAATTATACATTTATAATATCACAATATAACAATTATGATGCTACAGTAGACTTAAACCGAATTTTAACATCCTTATTGCAATAGAGACCTTTTACGGGAGAGAGAAAAAAAGAAAAAGTTAGCAGAGCGTGGTTTCGATCCACGGACCTCTGGGTTATGGGCCCAGCACGCTTCCACTGCGCCACTCTGCTGATACTCACTACCAGTTAATATTAAGTATATATCTTGTGTTCAAATTAAAGGGTGTCATTGCGTCAGAAATTATTTCCCGCTTTATTTTAATCATTTCTGTTTCATTTGCAACCAGAACATTGCGACCGTGATCCTAAATATATTGACGTCATTTATATTAACGAACGATGCACACAGTTAAACAAACTATTGTTAAACATGTTCTCCATCCTTCCTCCGATAATTTCCCCTGATCACTTCGTCTGTACAATGGGAGGGGTTGTGTTTTTTGTAACTATTCTAAAATGACACCCAGCTGCATCAAAATGAACAGCAAGATGATGAGAGACACAGCTGTGTCACATTCTATTGATTGGTTATATATATCTTAAGAGGTGGACTATTGTATAAAGAATTGCCTGCATATATATATTCATCCAATTGTAAGATGTTACTTGACAGTTGTGTTGCCTAAAATGTCAAGACGGACAAACGTATCTGCTTTTCAGCACTGAAAATACAATTTTGATTCGTGTCTTATGAGATATAAAGATATTAAATTTGCCTTCTGTGTTCATGTAGCCCGCGTAGCTCAGTCGGTAGAGCATCAGACTTTTAATCTGAGGGTCTAGGGTTCGAGTCCCTACGTGGGCGGCTACATTTTTTTTTAAATATTGGTTTCAATGTGGAATGACAATTTGATATTTAGGATACCAATCTATTTGTGAAGAAGTGCATCAAACGTCCAAGTAGTTTTGTTTTGTTTTTTTCCCGTCAAGTCAGTCGATTTCGCATCTCAGTGTGGATATTTCAGATGCTTTGAATGCATGGAAATTGCAATGCGGATTAGAACATTTTCAAGGAGGCAAATTATAACATGTACGTTGATGAAATATAATTATACATTTATAATATCACAATATAACAATTATGATGCTACAGTAGACTTAAACCGAATTTTAACATCCTTATTGCAATAGAGACCTTTTACGGGAGAGAGAAAAAAAGAAAAAGTTAGCAGAGCGTGGTTTCGATCCACGGACCTCTGGGTTATGGGCCCAGCACGCTTCCACTGCGCCACTCTGCTGATACTCACTACCAGTTAATATTAAGTATATATCTTGTGTTCAAATTAAAGGGTGTCATTGCGTCAGAAATTATTTCCCGCTTTATTTTAATCATTTCTGTTTCATTTGCAACCAGAACATTGCGACCGTGATCCTAAATATATTGACGTCATTTATATTAACGAACGATGCACACAGTTAAACAAACTATTGTTAAACATGTTCTCCATCCTTCCTCCGATAATTTCCCCTGATCACTTCGTCTGTACAATGGGAGGGGTTGTGTTTTTTGTAACTATTCTAAAATGACATCCAGCTGCATCAAAATGAACAGCAAGATGATGAGAGACACAGCTGTGTCACATTCTATTGATTGGTTATATATATCTTAAGAGGTGGACTATTGTATAAAGAATTGCCTGCATATATATATTCATCCAATTGTAAGATGTTACTTGACAGTTGTGTTGCCTAAAATGTCAAGACGGACAAACGTATCTGCTTTTCAGCACTGAAAATACAATTTTGATTCGTGTCTTATGAGATATAAAGATATTAAATTTGCCTTCTGTGTTCATGTAGCCCGCGTAGCTCAGTCGGTAGAGCATCAGACTTTTAATCTGAGGGTCTAGGGTTCGAGTCCCTACGTGGGCGGCTACATTTTTTTTTAAATATTGGTTTCAATGTGGAATGACAATTTGATATTTAGGATACCAATCTATTTGTGAAGAAGTGCATCAAACGTCCAAGTAGTTTTGTTTTGTTTTTTTCCCGTCAAGTCAGTCGATTTCGCATCTCAGTGTGGATATTTCAGATGCTTTGAATGCATGGAAATTGCAATGCGGATTAGAACATTTTCAAGGAGGCAAATTATAACATGTACGTTGATGAAATATAATTATACATTTATAATATCACAATATAACAATTATGATGCTACAGTAGACTTAAACCGAATTTTAACATCCTTATTGCAATAGAGACCTTTTACGGGAGAGAGAAAAAAAGAAAAAGTTAGCAGAGCGTGGTTTCGATCCACGGACCTCTGGGTTATGGGCCCAGCACGCTTCCACTGCGCCACTCTGCTGATACTCACTACCAGTTAATATTAAGTATATATCTTGTGTTCAAATTAAAGGGTGTCATTGCGTCAGAAATTATTTCCCGCTTTATTTTAATCATTTCTGTTTCATTTGCAACCAGAACATTGCGACCGTGATCCTAAATATATTGACGTCATTTATATTAACGAACGATGCACACAGTTAAACAAACTATTGTTAAACATGTTCTCCATCCTTCCTCCGATAATTTCCCCTGATCACTTCGTCTGTACAATGGGAGGGGTTGTGTTTTTTGTAACTATTCTAAAATGACACCCAGCTGCATCAAAATGAACAGCAAGATGATGAGAGACACAGCTGTGTCACATTCTATTGATTGGTTATATATATCTTAAGAGGTGGACTATTGTATAAAGAATTGCCTGCATATATATATTCATCCAATTGTAAGATGTTACTTGACAGTTGTGTTGCCTAAAATGTCAAGACGGACAAACGTATCTGCTTTTCAGCACTGAAAATACAATTTTGATTCGTGTCTTATGAGATATAAAGATATTAAATTTGCCTTCTGTGTTCATGTAGCCCGCGTAGCTCAGTCGGTAGAGCATCAGACTTTTAATCTGAGGGTCTAGGGTTCGAGTCCCTACGTGGGCGGCTACATTTTTTTTTAAATATTGGTTTCAATGTGGAATGACAATTTGATATTTAGGATACCAATCTATTTGTGAAGAAGTGCATCAAACGTCCAAGTAGTTTTGTTTTGTTTTTTTCCCGTCAAGTCAGTCGATTTCGCATCTCAGTGTGGATATTTCAGATGCTTTGAATGCATGGAAATTGCAATGCGGATTAGAACATTTTCAAGGAGGCAAATTATAACATGTACGTTGATGAAATATAATTATACATTTATAATATCACAATATAACAATTATGATGCTACAGTAGACTTAAACCGAATTTTAACATCCTTATTGCAATAGAGACCTTTTACGGGAGAGAGAAAAAAAGAAAAAGTTAGCAGAGCGTGGTTTCGATCCACGGACCTCTGGGTTATGGGCCCAGCACGCTTCCACTGCGCCACTCTGCTGATACTCACTACCAGTTAATATTAAGTATATATCTTGTGTTCAAATTAAAGGGTGTCATTGCGTCAGAAATTATTTCCCGCTTTATTTTAATCATTTCTGTTTCATTTGCAACCAGAACATTGCGACCGTGATCCTAAATATATTGACGTCATTTATATTAACGAACGATGCACACAGTTAAACAAACTATTGTTAAACATGTTCTCCATCCTTCCTCCGATAATTTCCCCTGATCACTTCGTCTGTACAATGGGAGGGGTTGTGTTTTTTGTAACTATTCTAAAATGACACCCAGCTGCATCAAAATGAACAGCAAGATGATGAGAGACACAGCTGTGTCACATTCTATTGATTGGTTATATATATCTTAAGAGGTGGACTATTGTATAAAGAATTGCCTGCATATATATATTCATCCAATTGTAAGATGTTACTTGACAGTTGTGTTGCCTAAAATGTCAAGACGGACAAACGTATCTGCTTTTCAGCACTGAAAATACAATTTTGATTCGTGTCTTATGAGATATAAAGATATTAAATTTGCCTTCTGTGTTCATGTAGCCCGCGTAGCTCAGTCGGTAGAGCATCAGACTTTTAATCTGAGGGTCTAGGGTTCGAGTCCCTACGTGGGCGGCTACATTTTTTTTTAAATATTGGTTTCAATGTGGAATGACAATTTGATATTTAGGATACCAATCTATTTGTGAAGAAGTGCATCAAACGTCCAAGTAGTTTTGTTTTGTTTTTTTCCCGTCAAGTCAGTCGATTTCGCATCTCAGTGTGGATATTTCAGATGCTTTGAATGCATGGAAATTGCAATGCGGATTAGAACATTTTCAAGGAGGCAAATTATAACATGTACGTTGATGAAATATAATTATACATTTATAATATCACAATATAACAATTATGATGCTACAGTAGACTTAAACCGAATTTTAACATCCTTATTGCAATAGAGACCTTTTACGGGAGAGAGAAAAAAAGAAAAAGTTAGCAGAGCGTGGTTTCGATCCACGGACCTCTGGGTTATGGGCCCAGCACGCTTCCACTGCGCCACTCTGCTGATACTCACTACCAGTTAATATTAAGTATATATCTTGTGTTCAAATTAAAGGGTGTCATTGCGTCAGAAATTATTTCCCGCTTTATTTTAATCATTTCTGTTTCATTTGCAACCAGAACATTGCGACCGTGATCCTAAATATATTGACGTCATTTATATTAACGAACGATGCACACAGTTAAACAAACTATTGTTAAACATGTTCTCCATCCTTCCTCCGATAATTTCCCCTGATCACTTCGTCTGTACAATGGGAGGGGTTGTGTTTTTTGTAACTATTCTAAAATGACATCCAGCTGCATCAAAATGAACAGCAAGATGATGAGAGACACAGCTGTGTCACATTCTATTGATTGGTTATATATATCTTAAGAGGTGGACTATTGTATAAAGAATTGCCTGCATATATATATTCATCCAATTGTAAGATGTTACTTGACAGTTGTGTTGCCTAAAATGTCAAGACGGACAAACGTATCTGCTTTTCAGCACTGAAAATACAATTTTGATTCGTGTCTTATGAGATATAAAGATATTAAATTTGCCTTCTGTGTTCATGTAGCCCGCGTAGCTCAGTCGGTAGAGCATCAGACTTTTAATCTGAGGGTCTAGGGTTCGAGTCCCTACGTGGGCGGCTACATTTTTTTTTAAATATTGGTTTCAATGTGGAATGACAATTTGATATTTAGGATACCAATCTATTTGTGAAGAAGTGCATCAAACGTCCAAGTAGTTTTGTTTTGTTTTTTTCCCGTCAAGTCAGTCGATTTCGCATCTCAGTGTGGATATTTCAGATGCTTTGAATGCATGGAAATTGCAATGCGGATTAGAACATTTTCAAGGAGGCAAATTATAACATGTACGTTGATGAAATATAATTATACATTTATAATATCACAATATAACAATTATGATGCTACAGTAGACTTAAACCGAATTTTAACATCCTTATTGCAATAGAGACCTTTTACGGGAGAGAGAAAAAAAGAAAAAGTTAGCAGAGCGTGGTTTCGATCCACGGACCTCTGGATTATGGGCCCAGCACGCTTCCACTGCGCCACTCTGCTGATACTCACTACCAGTTAATATTAAGTATATATCTTGTGTTCAAATTAAAGGGTGTCATTGCGTCAGAAATTATTTCCCGCTTTATTTTAATCATTTCTGTTTCATTTGCAACCAGAACATTGCGACCGTGATCCTAAATATATTGACGTCATTTATATTAACGAACGATGCACACAGTTAAACAAACTATTGTTAAACATGTTCTCCATCCTTCCTCCGATAATTTCCCCTGATCACTTCGTCTGTACAATGGGAGGGGTTGTGTTTTTTGTAACTATTCTAAAATGACACCCAGCTGCATCAAAATGAACAGCAAGATGATGAGAGACACAGCTGTGTCACATTCTATTGATTGGTTATATATATCTTAAGAGGTGGACTATTGTATAAAGAATTGCCTGCATATATATATTCATCCAATTGTAAGATGTTACTTGACAGTTGTGTTGCCTAAAATGTCAAGACGGACAAACGTATCTGCTTTTCAGCACTGAAAATACAATTTTGATTCGTGTCTTATGAGATATAAAGATATTAAATTTGCCTTCTGTGTTCATGTAGCCCGCGTAGCTCAGTCGGTAGAGCATCAGACTTTTAATCTGAGGGTCTAGGGTTCGAGTCCCTACGTGGGCGGCTACATTTTTTTTTAAATATTGGTTTCAATGTGGAATGACAATTTGATATTTAGGATACCAATCTATTTGTGAAGAAGTGCATCAAACGTCCAAGTAGTTTTGTTTTGTTTTTTTCCCGTCAAGTCAGTCGATTTCGCATCTCAGTGTGGATATTTCAGATGCTTTGAATGCATGGAAATTGCAATGCGGATTAGAACATTTTCAAGGAGGCAAATTATAACATGTACGTTGATGAAATATAATTATACATTTATAATATCACAATATAACAATTATGATGCTACAGTAGACTTAAACCGAATTTTAACATCCTTATTGCAATAGAAACCTTTTACGGGAGAGAAAACAAGAAAAAGTTAGCAGAGCGTGGTTTCGATCCACGGACCTCTGGGTTATGGGCCCAGCACGCTTCCACTGCGCCACTCTGCTGATACTCACTACCAGTTAATATTAAGTATATATCTTGTGTTCAAATTAAAGGGTGTCATTGCGTCAGAAATTATTTCCCGCTTTATTTTAATCATTTCTGTTTCATTTGCAACCAGAACATTGCGACCGTGATCCTAAATATATTGACGTCATTTATATTAACGAACGATGCACACAGTTAAACAAACTATTGTTAAACATGTTCTCCATCCTTCCTCCGATAATTTCCCCTGATCACTTCGTCTGTACAATGGGAGGGGTTGTGTTTTTTGTAACTATTCTAAAATGACACCCAGCTGCATCAAAATGAACAGCAAGATGATGAGAGACACAGCTGTGTCACATTCTATTGATTGGTTATATATATCTTAAGAGGTGGACTATTGTATAAAGAATTGCCTGCATATATATATTCATCCAATTGTAAGATGTTACTTGACAGTTGTGTTGCCTAAAATGTCAAGACGGACAAACGTATCTGCTTTTCAGCACTGAAAATACAATTTTGATTCGTGTCTTATGAGATATAAAGATATTAAATTTGCCTTCTGTGTTCATGTAGCCCGCGTAGCTCAGTCGGTAGAGCATCAGACTTTTAATCTGAGGGTCTAGGGTTCGAGTCCCTACGTGGGCGGCTACATTTTTTTTTAAATATTGGTTTCAATGTGGAATGACAATTTGATATTTAGGATACCAATCTATTTGTGAAGAAGTGCATCAAACGTCCAAGTAGTTTTGTTTTGTTTTTTTCCCGTCAAGTCAGTCGATTTCGCATCTCAGTGTGGATATTTCAGATGCTTTGAATGCATGGAAATTGCAATGCGGATTAGAACATTTTCAAGGAGGCAAATTATAACATGTACGTTGATGAAATATAATTATACATTTATAATATCACAATATAACAATTATGATGCTACAGTAGACTTAAACCGAATTTTAACATCCTTATTGCAATAGAGACCTTTTACGGGAGAGAGAAAAAAAGAAAAAGTTAGCAGAGCGTGGTTTCGATCCACGGACCTCTGGGTTATGGGCCCAGCACGCTTCCACTGCGCCACTCTGCTGATACTCACTACCAGTTAATATTAAGTATATATCTTGTGTTCAAATTAAAGGGTGTCATTGCGTCAGAAATTATTTCCCGCTTTATTTTAATCATTTCTGTTTCATTTGCAACCAGAACATTGCGACCGTGATCCTAAATATATTGACGTCATTTATATTAACGAACGATGCACACAGTTAAACAAACTATTGTTAAACATGTTCTCCATCCTTCCTCCGATAATTTCCCCTGATCACTTCGTCTGTACAATGGGAGGGGTTGTGTTTTTTGTAACTATTCTAAAATGACACCCAGCTGCATCAAAATGAACAGCAAGATGATGAGAGACACAGCTGTGTCACATTCTATTGATTGGTTATATATATCTTAAGAGGTGGACTATTGTATAAAGAATTGCCTGCATATATATATTCATCCAATTGTAAGATGTTACTTGACAGTTGTGTTGCCTAAAATGTCAAGACGGACAAACGTATCTGCTTTTCAGCACTGAAAATACAATTTTGATTCGTGTCTTATGAGATATAAAGATATTAAATTTGCCTTCTGTGTTCATGTAGCCCGCGTAGCTCAGTCGGTAGAGCATCAGACTTTTAATCTGAGGGTCTAGGGTTCGAGTCCCTACGTGGGCGGCTACATTTTTTTTTAAATATTGGTTTCAATGTGGAATGACAATTTGATATTTAGGATACCAATCTATTTGTGAAGAAGTGCATCAAACGTCCAAGTAGTTTTGTTTTGTTTTTTTCCCGTCAAGTCAGTCGATTTCGCATCTCAGTGTGGATATTTCAGATGCTTTGAATGCATGGAAATTGCAATGCGGATTAGAACATTTTCAAGGAGGCAAATTATAACATGTACGTTGATGAAATATAATTATACATTTATAATATCACAATATAACAATTATGATGCTACAGTAGACTTAAACCGAATTTTAACATCCTTATTGCAATAGAGACCTTTTACGGGAGAGAGAAAAAAAGAAAAAGTTAGCAGAGCGTGGTTTCGATCCACGGACCTCTGGGTTATGGGCCCAGCACGCTTCCACTGCGCCACTCTGCTGATACTCACTACCAGTTAATATTAAGTATATATCTTGTGTTCAAATTAAAGGGTGTCATTGCGTCAGAAATTATTTCCCGCTTTATTTTAATCATTTCTGTTTCATTTGCAACCAGAACATTGCGACCGTGATCCTAAATATATTGACGTCATTTATATTAACGAACGATGCACACAGTTAAACAAACTATTGTTAAACATGTTCTCCATCCTTCCTCCGATAATTTCCCCTGATCACTTCGTCTGTACAATGGGAGGGGTTGTGTTTTTTGTAACTATTCTAAAATGACACCCAGCTGCATCAAAATGAACAGCAAGATGATGAGAGACACAGCTGTGTCACATTCTATTGATTGGTTATATATATCTTAAGAGGTGGACTATTGTATAAAGAATTGCATGCATATATATATTCATCCAATTGTAAGATGTTACTTGACAGTTGTGTTGCCTAAAATGTCAAGACGGACAAACGTATCTGCTTTTCAGCACTGAAAATACAATTTTGATTCGTGTCTTATGAGATATAAAGATATTAAATTTGCCTTCTGTGTTCATGTAGCCCGCGTAGCTCAGTCGGTAGAGCATCAGACTTTTAATCTGAGGGTCTAGGGTTCGAGTCCCTACGTGGGCGGCTACATTTTTTTTTAAATATTGGTTTCAATGTGGAATGACAATTTGATATTTAGGATACCAATCTATTTGTGAAGAAGTGCATCAAACGTCCAAGTAGTTTTGTTTTGTTTTTTTCCCGTCAAGTCAGTCGATTTCGCATCTCAGTGTGGATATTTCAGATGCTTTGAATGCATGGAAATTGCAATGCGGATTAGAACATTTTCAAGGAGGCAAATTATAACATGTACGTTGATGAAATATAATTATACATTTATAATATCACAATATAACAATTATGATGCTACAGTAGACTTAAACCGAATTTTAACATCCTTATTGCAATAGAGACCTTTTACGGGAGAGAGAAAAAAAGAAAAAGTTAGCAGAGCGTGGTTTCGATCCACGGACCTCTGGGTTATGGGCCCAGCACGCTTCCACTGCGCCACTCTGCTGATACTCACTACCAGTTAATATTAAGTATATATCTTGTGTTCAAATTAAAGGGTGTCATTGCGTCAGAAATTATTTCCCGCTTTATTTTAATCATTTCTGTTTCATTTGCAACCAGAACATTGCGACCGTGATCCTAAATATATTGACGTCATTTATATTAACGAACGATGCACACAGTTAAACAAACTATTGTTAAACATGTTCTCCATCCTTCCTCCGATAATTTCCCCTGATCACTTCGTCTGTACAATGGGAGGGGTTGTGTTTTTTGTAACTATTCTAAAATGACACCCAGCTGCATCAAAATGAACAGCAAGATGATGAGAGACACAGCTGTGTCACATTCTATTGATTGGTTATATATATCTTAAGAGGTGGACTATTGTATAAAGAATTGCCTGCATATATATATTCATCCAATTGTAAGATGTTACTTGACAGTTGTGTTGCCTAAAATGTCAAGACGGACAAACGTATCTGCTTTTCAGCACTGAAAATACAATTTTGATTCGTGTCTTATGAGATATAAAGATATTAAATTTGCCTTCTGTGTTCATGTAGCCCGCGTAGCTCAGTCGGTAGAGCATCAGACTTTTAATCTGAGGGTCTAGGGTTCGAGTCCCTACGTGGGCGGCTACATTTTTTTTTAAATATTGGTTTCAATGTGGAATGACAATTTGATATTTAGGATACCAATCTATTTGTGAAGAAGTGCATCAAACGTCCAAGTAGTTTTGTTTTGTTTTTTTCCCGTCAAGTCAGTCGATTTCGCATCTCAGTGTGGATATTTCAGATGCTTTGAATGCATGGAAATTGCAATGCGGATTAGAACATTTTCAAGGAGGCAAATTATAACATGTACGTTGATGAAATATAATTATACATTTATAATATCACAATATAACAATTATGATGCTACAGTAGACTTAAACCGAATTTTAACATCCTTATTGCAATAGAGACCTTTTACGGGAGAGAGAAAAAAAGAAAAAGTTAGCAGAGCGTGGTTTCGATCCACGGACCTCTGGGTTATGGGCCCAGCACGCTTCCACTGCGCCACTCTGCTGATACTCACTACCAGTTAATATTAAGTATATATCTTGTGTTCAAATTAAAGGGTGTCATTGCGTCAGAAATTATTTCCCGCTTTATTTTAATCATTTCTGTTTCATTTGCAACCAGAACATTGCGACCGTGATCCTAAATATATTGACGTCATTTATATTAACGAACGATGCACACAGTTAAACAAACTATTGTTAAACATGTTCTCCATCCTTCCTCCGATAATTTCCCCTGATCACTTCGTCTGTACAATGGGAGGGGTTGTGTTTTTTGTAACTATTCTAAAATGACACCCAGCTGCATCAAAATGAACAGCAAGATGATGAGAGACACAGCTGTGTCACATTCTATTGATTGGTTATATATATCTTAAGAGGTGGACTATTGTATAAAGAATTGCCTGCATATATATATTCATCCAATTGTAAGATGTTACTTGACAGTTGTGTTGCCTAAAATGTCAAGACGGACAAACGTATCTGCTTTTCAGCACTGAAAATACAATTTTGATTCGTGTCTTATGAGATATAAAGATATTAAATTTGCCTTCTGTGTTCATGTAGCCCGCGTAGCTCAGTCGGTAGAGCATCAGACTTTTAATCTGAGGGTCTAGGGTTCGAGTCCCTACGTGGGCGGCTACATTTTTTTTTAAATATTGGTTTCAATGTGGAATGACAATTTGATATTTAGGATACCAATCTATTTGTGAAGAAGTGCATCAAACGTCCAAGTAGTTTTGTTTTGTTTTTTTCCCGTCAAGTCAGTCGATTTCGCATCTCAGTGTGGATATTTCAGATGCTTTGAATGCATGGAAATTGCAATGCGGATTAGAACATTTTCAAGGAGGCAAATTATAACATGTACGTTGATGAAATATAATTATACATTTATAATATCACAATATAACAATTATGATGCTACAGTAGACTTAAACCGAATTTTAACATCCTTATTGCAATAGAGACCTTTTACGGGAGAGAGAAAAAAAGAAAAAGTTAGCAGAGCGTGGTTTCGATCCACGGACCTCTGGGTTATGGGCCCAGCACGCTTCCACTGCGCCACTCTGCTGATACTCACTACCAGTTAATATTAAGTATATATCTTGTGTTCAAATTAAAGGGTGTCATTGCGTCAGAAATTATTTCCCGCTTTATTTTAATCATTTCTGTTTCATTTGCAACCAGAACATTGCGACCGTGATCCTAAATATATTGACGTCATTTATATTAACGAACGATGCACACAGTTAAACAAACTATTGTTAAACATGTTCTCCATCCTTCCTCCGATAATTTCCCCTGATCACTTCGTCTGTACAATGGGAGGGGTTGTGTTTTTTGTAACTATTCTAAAATGACACCCAGCTGCATCAAAATGAACAGCAAGATGATGAGAGACACAGCTGTGTCACATTCTATTGATTGGTTATATATATCTTAAGAGGTGGACTATTGTATAAAGAATTGCCTGCATATATATATTCATCCAATTGTAAGATGTTACTTGACAGTTGTGTTGCCTAAAATGTCAAGACGGACAAACGTATCTGCTTTTCAGCACTGAAAATACAATTTTGATTCGTGTCTTATGAGATATAAAGATATTAAATTTGCCTTCTGTGTTCATGTAGCCCGCGTAGCTCAGTCGGTAGAGCATCAGACTTTTAATCTGAGGGTCTAGGGTTCGAGTCCCTACGTGGGCGGCTACATTTTTTTTTAAATATTGGTTTCAATGTGGAATGACAATTTGATATTTAGGATACCAATCTATTTGTGAAGAAGTGCATCAAACGTCCAAGTAGTTTTGTTTTGTTTTTTTCCCGTCAAGTCAGTCGATTTCGCATCTCAGTGTGGATATTTCAGATGCTTTGAATGCATGGAAATTGCAATGCGGATTAGAACATTTTCAAGGAGGCAAATTATAACATGTACGTTGATGAAATATAATTATACATTTATAATATCACAATATAACAATTATGATGCTACAGTAGACTTAAACCGAATTTTAACATCCTTATTGCAATAGAGACCTTTTACGGGAGAGAGAAAAAAAGAAAAAGTTAGCAGAGCGTGGTTTCGATCCACGGACCTCTGGGTTATGGGCCCAGCACGCTTCCACTGCGCCACTCTGCTGATACTCACTACCAGTTAATATTAAGTATATATCTTGTGTTCAAATTAAAGGGTGTCATTGCGTCAGAAATTATTTCCCGCTTTATTTTAATCATTTCTGTTTCATTTGCAACCAGAACATTGCGACCGTGATCCTAAATATATTGACGTCATTTATATTAACGAACGATGCACACAGTTAAACAAACTATTGTTAAACATGTTCTCCATCCTTCCTCCGATAATTTCCCCTGATCACTTCGTCTGTACAGTGGGAGGGGTTGTGTTTTTTGTAACTATTCTAAAATGACACCCAGCTGCATCAAAATGAACAGCAAGATGATGAGAGACACAGCTGTGTCACATTCTATTGATTGGTTATATATATCTTAAGAGGTGGACTATTGTATAAAGAATTGCCTGCATATATATATTCATCCAATTGTAAGATGTTACTTGACAGTTGTGTTGCCTAAAATGTCAAGACGGACAAACGTATCTGCTTTTCAGCACTGAAAATACAATTTTGATTCGTGTCTTATGAGATATAAAGATATTAAATTTGCCTTCTGTGTTCATGTAGCCCGCGTAGCTCAGTCGGTAGAGCATCAGACTTTTAATCTGAGGGTCTAGGGTTCGAGTCCCTACGTGGGCGGCTACATTTTTTTTTAAATATTGGTTTCAATGTGGAATGACAATTTGATATTTAGGATACCAATCTATTTGTGAAGAAGTGCATCAAACGTCCAAGTAGTTTTGTTTTGTTTTTTTCCCGTCAAGTCAGTCGATTTCGCATCTCAGTGTGGATATTTCAGATGCTTTGAATGCATGGAAATTGCAATGCGGATTAGAACATTTTCAAGGAGGCAAATTATAACATGTACGTTGATGAAATATAATTATACATTTATAATATCACAATATAACAATTATGATGCTACAGTAGACTTAAACCGAATTTTAACATCCTTATTGCAATAGAGACCTTTTACGGGAGAGAGAAAAAAAGAAAAAGTTAGCAGAGCGTGGTTTCGATCCACGGACCTCTGGGTTATGGGCCCAGCACGCTTCCACTGCGCCACTCTGCTGATACTCACTACCAGTTAATATTAAGTATATATCTTGTGTTCAAATTAAAGGGTGTCATTGCGTCAGAAATTATTTCCCGCTTTATTTTAATCATTTCTGTTTCATTTGCAACCAGAACATTGCGACCGTGATCCTAAATATATTGACGTCATTTATATTAACGAACGATGCACACAGTTAAACAAACTATTGTTAAACATGTTCTCCATCCTTCCTCCGATAATTTCCCCTGATCACTTCGTCTGTACAATGGGAGGGGTTGTGTTTTTTGTAACTATTCTAAAATGACACCCAGCTGCATCAAAATGAACAGCAAGATGATGAGAGACACAGCTGTGTCACTTTCTATTGATTGGTTATATATATCTTAAGAGGTGGACTATTGTATAAAGAATTGCCTGCATATATATATTCATCCAATTGTAAGATGTTACTTGACAGTTGTGTTGCCTAAAATGTCAAGACGGACAAACGTATCTGCTTTTCAGCACTGAAAATACAATTTTGATTCGTGTCTTATGAGATATAAAGATATTAAATTTTCCTTCTGTGTTCATGTAGCCCGCGTAGCTCAGTCGGTAGAGCATCAGACTTTTAATCTGAGGGTCTAGGGTTCGAGTCCCTACGTGGGCGGCTACATTTTTTTCTAAATATTGGTTTCAATGTGGAATGACAATTTGATATTTAGGATACCAATCTATTTGTGAAGAAGTGCATCAAACGTCCAAGTAGTTTTGTTTTGTTTTTTTCCCGTCAAGTCAGTCGATTTCGCATCTCAGTGTGGATATTTCAGATGCTTTGAATGCATGGAAATTGCAATGCGGATTAGAACATTTTCAAGGAGGCAAATTATAACATGTACGTTGATGAAATATAATTATACATTTATAATATCACAATATAACAATTATGATGCTACAGTAGACTTAAACCGAATTTTAACATCCTTATTGCAATAGAGACCTTTTACGGGAGAGAGAAAAAAAGAAAAAGTTAGCAGAGCGTGGTTTCGATCCACGGACCTCTGGGTTATGGGCCCAGCACGCTTCCACTGCGCCACTCTGCTGATACTCACTACCAGTTAATATTAAGTATATATCTTGTGTTCAAATTAAAGGGTGTCATTGCGTCAGAAATTATTTCCCGCTTTATATTAATCATTTCTGTTTCATTTGCAACCAGAACATTGCGACCGTGATCCTAAATATATTGACGTCATTTATATTAACGAACGATGCACACAGTTAAACAAACTATTGTTAAACATGTTCTCCATCCTTCCTCCGATAATTTCCCCTGATCACTTCGTCTGTACAATGGGAGGGGTTGTGTTTTTTGTAACTATTCTAAAATGACACCCAGCTGCATCAAAATGAACAGCAAGATGATGAGAGACACAGCTGTGTCACATTCTATTGATTGGTTATATATATCTTAAGAGGTGGACTATTGTATAAAGAATTGCATGCATATATATATTCATCCAATTGTAAGATGTTACTTGACAGTTGTGTTGCCTAAAATGTCAAGACGGACAAACGTATCTGCTTTTCAGCACTGAAAATACAATTTTGATTCGTGTCTTATGAGATATAAAGATATTAAATTTGCCTTCTGTGTTCATGTAGCCCGCGTAGCTCAGTCGGTAGAGCATCAGACTTTTAATCTGAGGGTCTAGGGTTCGAGTCCCTACGTGGGCGGCTACATTTTTTTTTAAATATTGGTTTCAATGTGGAATGACAATTTGATATTTAGGATACCAATCTATTTGTGAAGAAGTGCATCAAACGTCCAAGTAGTTTTGTTTTGTTTTTTTCCCGTCAAGTCAGTCGATTTCGCATCTCAGTGTGGATATTTCAGATGCTTTGAATGCATGGAAATTGCAATGCGGATTAGAACATTTTCAAGGAGGCAAATTATAACATGTACGTTGATGAAATATAATTATACATTTATAATATCACAATATAACAATTATGATGCTACAGTAGACTTAAACCGAATTTTAACATCCTTATTGCAATAGAGACCTTTTACGGGAGAGAGAAAAAAAGAAAAAGTTAGCAGAGCGTGGTTTCGATCCACGGACCTCTGGGTTATGGGCCCAGCACGCTTCCACTGCGCCACTCTGCTGATACTCACTACCAGTTAATATTAAGTATATATCTTGTGTTCAAATTAAAGGGTGTCATTGCGTCAGAAATTATTTCCCGCTTTATTTTAATCATTTCTGTTTCATTTGCAACCAGAACATTGCGACCGTGATCCTAAATATATTGACGTCATTTATATTAACGAACGATGCACACAGTTAAACAAACTATTGTTAAACATGTTCTCCATCCTTCCTCCGATAATTTCCCCTGATCACTTCGTCTGTACAATGGGAGGGGTTGTGTTTTTTGTAACTATTCTAAAATGACACCCAGCTGCATCAAAATGAACAGCAAGATGATGAGAGACACAGCTGTGTCACATTCTATTGATTGGTTATATATATCTTAAGAGGTGGACTATTGTATAAAGAATTGCCTGCATATATATATTCATCCAATTGTAAGATGTTACTTGACAGTTGTGTTGCCTAAAATGTCAAGACGGACAAACGTATCTGCTTTTCAGCACTGAAAATACAATTTTGATTCGTGTCTTATGAGATATAAAGATATTAAATTTGCCTTCTGTGTTCATGTAGCCCGCGTAGCTCAGTCGGTAGAGCATCAGACTTTTAATCTGAGGGTCTAGGGTTCGAGTCCCTACGTGGGCGGCTACATTTTTTTTTAAATATTGGTTTCAATGTGGAATGACAATTTGATATTTAGGATACCAATCTATTTGTGAAGAAGTGCATCAAACGTCCAAGTAGTTTTGTTTTGTTTTTTTCCCGTCAAGTCAGTCGATTTCGCATCTCAGTGTGGATATTTCAGATGCTTTGAATGCATGGAAATTGCAATGCGGATTAGAACATTTTCAAGGAGGCAAATTATAACATGTACGTTGATGAAATATAATTATACATTTATAATATCACAATATAACAATTATGATGCTACAGTAGACTTAAACCGAATTTTAACATCCTTATTGCAATAGAGACCTTTTACGGGAGAGAGAAAAAAAGAAAAAGTTAGCAGAGCGTGGTTTCGATCCACGGACCTCTGGGTTATGGGCCCAGCACGCTTCCACTGCGCCACTCTGCTGATACTCACTACCAGTTAATATTAAGTATATATCTTGTGTTCAAATTAAAGGGTGTCATTGCGTCAGAAATTATTTCCCGCTTTATTTTAATCATTTCTGTTTCATTTGCAACCAGAACATTGCGACCGTGATCCTAAATATATTGACGTCATTTATATTAACGAACGATGCACACAGTTAAACAAACTATTGTTAAACATGTTCTCCATCCTTCCTCCGATAATTTCCCCTGATCACTTCGTCTGTACAATGGGAGGGGTTGTGTTTTTTGTAACTATTCTAAAATGACACCCAGCTGCATCAAAATGAACAGCAAGATGATGAGAGACACAGCTGTGTCACTTTCTATTGATTGGTTATATATATCTTAAGAGGTGGACTATTGTATAAAGAATTGCCTGCATATATATATTCATCCAATTGTAAGATGTTACTTGACAGTTGTGTTGCCTAAAATGTCAAGACGGACAAACGTATCTGCTTTTCAGCACTGAAAATACAATTTTGATTCGTGTCTTATGAGATATAAAGATATTAAATTTTCCTTCTGTGTTCATGTAGCCCGCGTAGCTCAGTCGGTAGAGCATCAGACTTTTAATCTGAGGGTCTAGGGTTCGAGTCCCTACGTGGGCGGCTACATTTTTTTCTAAATATTGGTTTCAATGTGGAATGACAATTTGATATTTAGGATACCAATCTATTTGTGAAGAAGTGCATCAAACGTCCAAGTAGTTTTGTTTTGTTTTTTTCCCGTCAAGTCAGTCGATTTCGCATCTCAGTGTGGATATTTCAGATGCTTTGAATGCATGGAAATTGCAATGCGGATTAGAACATTTTCAAGGAGGCAAATTATAACATGTACGTTGATGAAATATAATTATACATTTATAATATCACAATATAACAATTATGATGCTACAGTAGACTTAAACCGAATTTTAACATCCTTATTGCAATAGAGACCTTTTACGGGAGAGAGAAAAAAAGAAAAAGTTAGCAGAGCGTGGTTTCGATCCACGGACCTCTGGGTTATGGGCCCAGCACGCTTCCACTGCGCCACTCTGCTGATACTCACTACCAGTTAATATTAAGTATATATCTTGTGTTCAAATTAAAGGGTGTCATTGCGTCAGAAATTATTTCCCGCTTTATATTAATCATTTCTGTTTCATTTGCAACCAGAACATTGCGACCGTGATCCTAAATATATTGACGTCATTTATATTAACGAACGATGCACACAGTTAAACAAACTATTGTTAAACATGTTCTCCATCCTTCCTCCGATAATTTCCCCTGATCACTTCGTCTGTACAATGGGAGGGGTTGTGTTTTTTGTAACTATTCTAAAATGACACCCAGCTGCATCAAAATGAACAGCAAGATGATGAGAGACACAGCTGTGTCACATTCTATTGATTGGTTATATATATCTTAAGAGGTGGACTATTGTATAAAGAATTGCATGCATATATATATTCATCCAATTGTAAGATGTTACTTGACAGTTGTGTTGCCTAAAATGTCAAGACGGACAAACGTATCTGCTTTTCAGCACTGAAAATACAATTTTGATTCGTGTCTTATGAGATATAAAGATATTAAATTTGCCTTCTGTGTTCATGTAGCCCGCGTAGCTCAGTCGGTAGAGCATCAGACTTTTAATCTGAGGGTCTAGGGTTCGAGTCCCTACGTGGGCGGCTACATTTTTTTTTAAATATTGGTTTCAATGTGGAATGACAATTTGATATTTAGGATACCAATCTATTTGTGAAGAAGTGCATCAAACGTCCAAGTAGTTTTGTTTTGTTTTTTTCCCGTCAAGTCAGTCGATTTCGCATCTCAGTGTGGATATTTCAGATGCTTTGAATGCATGGAAATTGCAATGCGGATTAGAACATTTTCAAGGAGGCAAATTATAACATGTACGTTGATGAAATATAATTATACATTTATAATATCACAATATAACAATTATGATGCTACAGTAGACTTAAACCGAATTTTAACATCCTTATTGCAATAGAGACCTTTTACGGGAGAGAGAAAAAAAGAAAAAGTTAGCAGAGCGTGGTTTCGATCCACGGACCTCTGGGTTATGGGCCCAGCACGCTTCCACTGCGCCACTCTGCTGATACTCACTACCAGTTAATATTAAGTATATATCTTGTGTTCAAATTAAAGGGTGTCATTGCGTCAGAAATTATTTCCCGCTTTATTTTAATCATTTCTGTTTCATTTGCAACCAGAACATTGCGACCGTGATCCTAAATATATTGACGTCATTTATATTAACGAACGATGCACACAGTTAAACAAACTATTGTTAAACATGTTCTCCATCCTTCCTCCGATAATTTCCCCTGATCACTTCGTCTGTACAATGGGAGGGGTTGTGTTTTTTGTAACTATTCTAAAATGACACCCAGCTGCATCAAAATGAACAGCAAGATGATGAGAGACACAGCTGTGTCACATTCTATTGATTGGTTATATATATCTTAAGAGGTGGACTATTGTATAAAGAATTGCCTGCATATATATATTCATCCAATTGTAAGATGTTACTTGACAGTTGTGTTGCCTAAAATGTCAAGACGGACAAACGTATCTGCTTTTCAGCACTGAAAATACAATTTTGATTCGTGTCTTATGAGATATAAAGATATTAAATTTGCCTTCTGTGTTCATGTAGCCCGCGTAGCTCAGTCGGTAGAGCATCAGACTTTTAATCTGAGGGTCTAGGGTTCGAGTCCCTACGTGGGCGGCTACATTTTTTTTTAAATATTGGTTTCAATGTGGAATGACAATTTGATATTTAGGATACCAATCTATTTGTGAAGAAGTGCATCAAACGTCCAAGTAGTTTTGTTTTGTTTTTTTCCCGTCAAGTCAGTCGATTTCGCATCTCAGTGTGGATATTTCAGATGCTTTGAATGCATGGAAATTGCAATGCGGATTAGAACATTTTCAAGGAGGCAAATTATAACATGTACGTTGATGAAATATAATTATACATTTATAATATCACAATATAACAATTATGATGCTACAGTAGACTTAAACCGAATTTTAACATCCTTATTGCAATAGAGACCTTTTACGGGAGAGAGAAAAAAAGAAAAAGTTAGCAGAGCGTGGTTTCGATCCACGGACCTCTGGGTTATGGGCCCAGCACGCTTCCACTGCGCCACTCTGCTGATACTCACTACCAGTTAATATTAAGTATATATCTTGTGTTCAAATTAAAGGGTGTCATTGCGTCAGAAATTATTTCCCGCTTTATTTTAATCATTTCTGTTTCATTTGCAACCAGAACATTGCGACCGTGATCCTAAATATATTGACGTCATTTATATTAACGAACGATGCACACAGTTAAACAAACTATTGTTAAACATGTTCTCCATCCTTCCTCCGATAATTTCCCCTGATCACTTCGTCTGTACAATGGGAGGGGTTGTGTTTTTTGTAACTATTCTAAAATGACACCCAGCTGCATCAAAATGAACAGCAAGATGATGAGAGACACAGCTGTGTCACATTCTATTGATTGGTTATATATATCTTAAGAGGTGGACTATTGTATAAAGAATTGCCTGCATATATATATTCATCCAATTGTAAGATGTTACTTGACAGTTGTGTTGCCTAAAATGTCAAGACGGACAAACGTATCTGCTTTTCAGCACTGAAAATACAATTTTGATTCGTGTCTTATGAGATATAAAGATATTAAATTTGCCTTCTGTGTTCATGTAGCCCGCGTAGCTCAGTCGGTAGAGCATCAGACTTTTAATCTGAGGGTCTAGGGTTCGAGTCCCTACGTGGGCGGCTACATTTTTTTTTAAATATTGGTTTCAATGTGGAATGACAATTTGATATTTAGGATACCAATCTATTTGTGAAGAAGTGCATCAAACGTCCAAGTAGTTTTGTTTTGTTTTTTTCCCGTCAAGTCAGTCGATTTCGCATCTCAGTGTGGATATTTCAGATGCTTTGAATGCATGGAAATTGCAATGCGGATTAGAACATTTTCAAGGAGGCAAATTATAACATGTACGTTGATGAAATATAATTATACATTTATAATATCACAATATAACAATTATGATGCTACAGTAGACTTAAACCGAATTTTAACATCCTTATTGCAATAGAGACCTTTTACGGGAGAGAGAAAAAAAGAAAAAGTTAGCAGAGCGTGGTTTCGATCCACGGACCTCTGGGTTATGGGCCCAGCACGCTTCCACTGCGCCACTCTGCTGATACTCACTACCAGTTAATATTAAGTATATATCTTGTGTTCAAATTAAAGGGTGTCATTGCGTCAGAAATTATTTCCCGCTTTATTTTAATTATTTCTGTTTCATTTGCAACCAGAACATTGCGACCGTGATCCTAAATATATTGACGTCATTTATATTAACGAACGATGCACACAGTTAAACAAACTATTGTTAAACATGTTCTCCATCCTTCCTCCGATAATTTCCCCTGATCACTTCGTCTGTACAATGGGAGGGGTTGTGTTTTTTGTAACTATTCTAAAATGACACCCAGCTGCATCAAAATGAACAGCAAGATGATGAGAGACACAGCTGTGTCACATTCTATTGATTGGTTATATATATCTTAAGAGGTGGACTATTGTATAAAGAATTGCCTGCATATATATATTCATCCAATTGTAAGATGTTACTTGACAGTTGTGTTGCCTAAAATGTCAAGACGGACAAACGTATCTGCTTTTCAGCACTGAAAATACAATTTTGATTCGTGTCTTATGAGATATAAAGATATTAAATTTGCCTTCTGTGTTCATGTAGCCCGCGTAGCTCAGTCGGTAGAGCATCAGACTTTTAATCTGAGGGTCTAGGGTTCGAGTCCCTACGTGGGCGGCTACATTTTTTTTTAAATATTGGTTTCAATGTGGAATGACAATTTGATATTTAGGATACCAATCTATTTGTGAAGAAGTGCATCAAACGTCCAAGTAGTTTTGTTTTGTTTTTTTCCCGTCAAGTCAGTCGATTTCGCATCTCAGTGTGGATATTTCAGATGCTTTGAATGCATGGAAATTGCAATGCGGATTAGAACATTTTCAAGGAGGCAAATTATAACATGTACGTTGATGAAATATAATTATACATTTATAATATCACAATATAACAATTATGATGCTACAGTAGACTTAAACCGAATTTTAACATCCTTATTGCAATAGAGACCTTTTACGGGAGAGAGAAAAAAAGAAAAAGTTAGCAGAGCGTGGTTTCGATCCACGGACCTCTGGGTTATGGGCCCAGCACGCTTCCACTGCGCCACTCTGCTGATACTCACTACCAGTTAATATTAAGTATATATCTTGTGTTCAAATTAAAGGGTGTCATTGCGTCAGAAATTATTTCCCGCTTTATTTTAATCATTTCTGTTTCATTTGCAACCAGAACATTGCGACCGTGATCCTAAATATATTGACGTCATTTATATTAACGAACGATGCACACAGTTAAACAAACTATTGTTAAACATGTTCTCCATCCTTCCTCCGATAATTTCCCCTGATCACTTCGTCTGTACAATGGGAGGGGTTGTGTTTTTTGTAACTATTCTAAAATGACACCCAGCTGCATCAAAATGAACAGCAAGATGATGAGAGACACAGCTGTGTCACATTCTATTGATTGGTTATATATATCTTAAGAGGTGGACTATTGTATAAAGAATTGCCTGCATATATATATTCATCCAATTGTAAGATGTTACTTGACAGTTGTGTTGCCTAAAATGTCAAGACGGACAAACGTATCTGCTTTTCAGCACTGAAAATACAATTTTGATTCGTGTCTTATGAGATATAAAGATATTAAATTTGCCTTCTGTGTTCATGTAGCCCGCGTAGCTCAGTCGGTAGAGCATCAGACTTTTAATCTGAGGGTCTAGGGTTCGAGTCCCTACGTGGGCGGCTACATTTTTTTTTAAATATTGGTTTCAATGTGGAATGACAATTTGATATTTAGGATACCAATCTATTTGTGAAGAAGTGCATCAAACGTCCAAGTAGTTTTGTTTTGTTTTTTTCCCGTCAAGTCAGTCGATTTCGCATCTCAGTGTGGATATTTCAGATGCTTTGAATGCATGGAAATTGCAATGCGGATTAGAACATTTTCAAGGAGGCAAATTATAACATGTACGTTGATGAAATATAATTATACATTTATAATATCACAATATAACAATTATGATGCTACAGTAGACTTAAACCGAATTTTAACATCCTTATTGCAATAGAGACCTTTTACGGGAGAGAGAAAAAAAGAAAAAGTTAGCAGAGCGTGGTTTCGATCCACGGACCTCTGGGTTATGGGCCCAGCACGCTTCCACTGCGCCACTCTGCTGATACTCACTACCAGTTAATATTAAGTATATATCTTGTGTTCAAATTAAAGGGTGTCATTGCGTCAGAAATTATTTCCCGCTTTATTTTAATCATTTCTGTTTCATTTGCAACCAGAACATTGCGACCGTGATCCTAAATATATTGACGTCATTTATATTAACGAACGATGCACACAGTTAAACAAACTATTGTTAAACATGTTCTCCATCCTTCCTCCGATAATTTCCCCTGATCACTTCGTCTGTACAATGGGAGGGGTTGTGTTTTTTGTAACTATTCTAAAATGACACCCAGCTGCATCAAAATGAACAGCAAGATGATGAGAGACACAGCTGTGTCACATTCTATTGATTGGTTATATATATCTTAAGAGGTGGACTATTGTATAAAGAATTGCCTGCATATATATATTCATCCAATTGTAAGATGTTACTTGACAGTTGTGTTGCCTAAAATGTCAAGACGGACAAACGTATCTGCTTTTCAGCACTGAAAATACAATTTTGATTCGTGTCTTATGAGATATAAAGATATTAAATTTGCCTTCTGTGTTCATGTAGCCCGCGTAGCTCAGTCGGTAGAGCATCAGACTTTTAATCTGAGGGTCTAGGGTTCGAGTCCCTACGTGGGCGGCTACATTTTTTTTTAAATATTGGTTTCAATGTGGAATGACAATTTGATATTTAGGATACCAATCTATTTGTGAAGAAGTGCATCAAACGTCCAAGTAGTTTTGTTTTGTTTTTTTCCCGTCAAGTCAGTCGATTTCGCATCTCAGTGTGGATATTTCAGATGCTTTGAATGCATGGAAATTGCAATGCGGATTAGAACATTTTCAAGGAGGCAAATTATAACATGTACGTTGATGAAATATAATTATACATTTATAATATCACAATATAACAATTATGATGCTACAGTAGACTTAAACCGAATTTTAACATCCTTATTGCAATAGAGACCTTTTACGGGAGAGAGAAAAAAAGAAAAAGTTAGCAGAGCGTGGTTTCGATCCACGGACCTCTGGGTTATGGGCCCAGCACGCTTCCACTGCGCCACTCTGCTGATACTCACTACCAGTTAATATTAAGTATATATCTTGTGTTCAAATTAAAGGGTGTCATTGCGTCAGAAATTATTTCCCGCTTTATTTTAATCATTTCTGTTTCATTTGCAACCAGAACATTGCGACCGTGATCCTAAATATATTGACGTCATTTATATTAACGAACGATGCACACAGTTAAACAAACTATTGTTAAACATGTTCTCCATCCTTCCTCCGATAATTTCCCCTGATCACTTCGTCTGTACAATGGGAGGGGTTGTGTTTTTTGTAACTATTCTAAAATGACACCCAGCTGCATCAAAATGAACAGCAAGATGATGAGAGACACAGCTGTGTCACATTCTATTGATTGGTTATATATATCTTAAGAGGTGGACTATTGTATAAAGAATTGCCTGCATATATATATTCATCCAATTGTAAGATGTTACTTGACAGTTGTGTTGCCTAAAATGTCAAGACGGACAAACGTATCTGCTTTTCAGCACTGAAAATACAATTTTGATTCGTGTCTTATGAGATATAAAGATATTAAATTTGCCTTCTGTGTTCATGTAGCCCGCGTAGCTCAGTCGGTAGAGCATCAGACTTTTAATCTGAGGGTCTAGGGTTCGAGTCCCTACGTGGGCGGCTACATTTTTTTCTAAATATTGGTTTCAATGTGGAATGACAATTTGATATTTAGGATACCAATCTATTTGTGAAGAAGTGCATCAAACGTCCAAGTAGTTTTGTTTTGTTTTTTTCCCGTCAAGTCAGTCGATTTCGCATCTCAGTGTGGATATTTCAGATGCTTTGAATGCATGGAAATTGCAATGCGGATTAGAACATTTTCAAGGAGGCAAATTATAACATGTACGTTGATGAAATATAATTATACATTTATAATATCACAATATAACAATTATGATGCTACAGTAGACTTAAACCGAATTTTAACATCCTTATTGCAATAGAGACCTTTTACGGGAGAGAGAAAAAAAGAAAAAGTTAGCAGAGCGTGGTTTCGATCCACGGACCTCTGGGTTATGGGCCCAGCACGCTTCCACTGCGCCACTCTGCTGATACTCACTACCAGTTAATATTAAGTATATATCTTGTGTTCAAATTAAAGGGTGTCATTGCGTCAGAAATTATTTCCCGCTTTATATTAATCATTTCTGTTTCATTTGCAACCAGAACATTGCGACCGTGATCCTAAATATATTGACGTCATTTATATTAACGAACGATGCACACAGTTAAACAAACTATTGTTAAACATGTTCTCCATCCTTCCTCCGATAATTTCCCCTGATCACTTCGTCTGTACAATGGGAGGGGTTGTGTTTTTTGTAACTATTCTAAAATGACACCCAGCTGCATCAAAATGAACAGCAAGATGATGAGAGACACAGCTGTGTCACATTCTATTGATTGGTTATATATATCTTAAGAGGTGGACTATTGTATAAAGAATTGCCTGCATATATATATTCATCCAATTGTAAGATGTTACTTGACAGTTGTGTTGCCTAAAATGTCAAGACGGACAAACGTATCTGCTTTTCAGCACTGAAAATACAATTTTGATTCGTGTCTTATGAGATATAAAGATATTAAATTTGCCTTCTGTGTTCATGTAGCCCGCGTAGCTCAGTCGGTAGAGCATCAGACTTTTAATCTGAGGGTCTAGGGTTCGAGTCCCTACGTGGGCGGCTACATTTTTTTTTAAATATTGGTTTCAATGTGGAATGACAATTTGATATTTAGGATACCAATCTATTTGTGAAGAAGTGCATCAAACGTCCAAGTAGTTTTGTTTTGTTTTTTTCCCGTCAAGTCAGTCGATTTCGCATCTCAGTGTGGATATTTCAGATGCTTTGAATGCATGGAAATTGCAATGCGGATTAGAACATTTTCAAGGAGGCAAATTATAACATGTACGTTGATGAAATATAATTATACATTTATAATATCACAATATAACAATTATGATGCTACAGTAGACTTAAACCGAATTTTAACATCCTTATTGCAATAGAGACCTTTTACGGGAGAGAGAAAAAAAGAAAAAGTTAGCAGAGCGTGGTTTCGATCCACGGACCTCTGGGTTATGGGCCCAGCACGCTTCCACTGCGCCACTCTGCTGATACTCACTACCAGTTAATATTAAGTATATATCTTGTGTTCAAATTAAAGGGTGTCATTGCGTCAGAAATTATTTCCCGCTTTATTTTAATCATTTCTGTTTCATTTGCAACCAGAACATTGCGACCGTGATCCTAAATATATTGACGTCATTTATATTAACGAACGATGCACACAGTTAAACAAACTATTGTTAAACATGTTCTCCATCCTTCCTCCGATAATTTCCCCTGATCACTTCGTCTGTACAATGGGAGGGGTTGTGTTTTTTGTAACTATTCTAAAATGACACCCAGCTGCATCAAAATGAACAGCAAGATGATGAGAGACACAGCCGTGTCACTTTCTATTGATTGGTTATATATATCTTAAGAGGTGGACTATTGTATAAAGAATTGCCTGCATATATATATTCATCCAATTGTAAGATGTTACTTGACAGTTGTGTTGCCTAAAATGTCAAGACGGACAAACGTATCTGCTTTTCAGCACTGAAAATACAATTTTGATTCGTGTCTTATGAGATATAAAGATATTAAATTTGCCTTCTGTGTTCATGTAGCCCGCGTAGCTCAGTCGGTAGAGCATCAGACTTTTAATCTGAGGGTCTAGGGTTCGAGTCCCTACGTGGGCGGCTACATTTTTTTCTAAATATTGGTTTCAATGTGGAATGACAATTTGATATTTAGGATACCAATCTATTTGTGAAGAAGTGCATCAAACGTCCAAGTAGTTTTGTTTTGTTTTTTTCCCGTCAAGTCAGTCGATTTCGCATCTCAGTGTGGATATTTCAGATGCTTTGAATGCATGGAAATTGCAATGCGGATTAGAACATTTTCAAGGAGGCAAATTATAACATGTACGTTGATGAAATATAATTATACATTTATAATATCACAATATAACAATTATGATGCTACAGTAGACTTAAACCGAATTTTAACATCCTTATTGCAATAGAGACCTTTTACGGGAGAGAGAAAAAAAGAAAAAGTTAGCAGAGCGTGGTTTCGATCCACGGACCTCTGGGTTATGGGCCCAGCACGCTTCCACTGCGCCACTCTGCTGATACTCACTACCAGTTAATATTAAGTATATATCTTGTGTTCAAATTAAAGGGTGTCATTGCGTCAGAAATTATTTCCCGCTTTATATTAATCATTTCTGTTTCATTTGCAACCAGAACATTGCGACCGTGATCCTAAATATATTGACGTCATTTATATTAACGAACGATGCACACAGTTAAACAAACTATTGTTAAACATGTTCTCCATCCTTCCTCCGATAATTTCCCCTGATCACTTCGTCTGTACAATGGGAGGGGTTGTGTTTTTTGTAACTATTCTAAAATGACACCCAGCTGCATCAAAATGAACAGCAAGATGATGAGAGACACAGCTGTGTCACATTCTATTGATTGGTTATATATATCTTAAGAGGTGGACTATTGTATAAAGAATTGCCTGCATATATATATTCATCCAATTGTAAGATGTTACTTGACAGTTGTGTTGCCTAAAATGTCAAGACGGACAAACGTATCTGCTTTTCAGCACTGAAAATACAATTTTGATTCGTGTCTTATGAGATATAAAGATATTAAATTTGCCTTCTGTGTTCATGTAGCCCGCGTAGCTCAGTCGGTAGAGCATCAGACTTTTAATCTGAGGGTCTAGGGTTCGAGTCCCTACGTGGGCGGCTACATTTTTTTTTAAATATTGGTTTCAATGTGGAATGACAATTTGATATTTAGGATACCAATCTATTTGTGAAGAAGTGCATCAAACGTCCAAGTAGTTTTGTTTTGTTTTTTTCCCGTCAAGTCAGTCGATTTCGCATCTCAGTGTGGATATTTCAGATGCTTTGAATGCATGGAAATTGCAATGCGGATTAGAACATTTTCAAGGAGGCAAATTATAACATGTACGTTGATGAAATATAATTATACATTTATAATATCACAATATAACAATTATGATGCTACAGTAGACTTAAACCGAATTTTAACATCCTTATTGCAATAGAGACCTTTTACGGGAGAGAGAAAAAAAGAAAAAGTTAGCAGAGCGTGGTTTCGATCCACGGACCTCTGGGTTATGGGCCCAGCACGCTTCCACTGCGCCACTCTGCTGATACTCACTACCAGTTAATATTAAGTATATATCTTGTGTTCAAATTAAAGGGTGTCATTGCGTCAGAAATTATTTCCCGCTTTATTTTAATCATTTCTGTTTCATTTGCAACCAGAACATTGCGACCGTGATCCTAAATATATTGACGTCATTTATATTAACGAACGATGCACACAGTTAAACAAACTATTGTTAAACATGTTCTCCATCCTTCCTCCGATAATTTCCCCTGATCACTTCGTCTGTACAATGGGAGGGGTTGTGTTTTTTGTAACTATTCTAAAATGACACCCAGCTGCATCAAAATGAACAGCAAGATGATGAGAGACACAGCTGTGTCACATTCTATTGATTGGTTATATATATCTTAAGAGGTGGACTATTGTATAAAGAATTGCCTGCATATATATATTCATCCAATTGTAAGATGTTACTTGACAGTTGTGTTGCCTAAAATGTCAAGACGGACAAATGTATCTGCTTTTCAGCACTGAAAATACAATTTTGATTCGTGTCTTATGAGATATAAAGATATTAAATTTGCCTTCTGTGTTCATGTAGCCCGCGTAGCTCAGTCGGTAGAGCATCAGACTTTTAATCTGAGGGTCTAGGGTTCGAGTCCCTACGTGGGCGGCTACATTTTTTTTTAAATATTGGTTTCAATGTGGAATGACAATTTGATATTTAGGATACCAATCTATTTGTGAAGAAGTGCATCAAACGTCCAAGTAGTTTTGTTTTGTTTTTTTCCCGTCAAGTCAGTCGATTTCGCATCTCAGTGTGGATATTTCAGATGCTTTGAATGCATGGAAATTGCAATGCGGATTAGAACATTTTCAAGGAGGCAAATTATAACATGTACGTTGATGAAATATAATTATACATTTATAATATCACAATATAACAATTATGATGCTACAGTAGACTTAAACCGAATTTTAACATCCTTATTGCAATAGAGACCTTTTACGGGAGAGAGAAAAAAAGAAAAAGTTAGCAGAGCGTGGTTTCGATCCACGGACCTCTGGGTTATGGGCCCAGCACGCTTCCACTGCGCCACTCTGCTGATACTCACTACCAGTTAATATTAAGTATATATCTTGTGTTCAAATTAAAGGGTGTCATTGCGTCAGAAATTATTTCCCGCTTTATTTTAATCATTTCTGTTTCATTTGCAACCAGAACATTGCGACCGTGATCCTAAATATATTGACGTCATTTATATTAACGAACGATGCACACAGTTAAACAAACTATTGTTAAACATGTTCTCCATCCTTCCTCCGATAATTTCCCCTGATCACTTCGTCTGTACAATGGGAGGGGTTGTGTTTTTTGTAACTATTCTAAAATGACACCCAGCTGCATCAAAATGAACAGCAAGATGATGAGAGACACAGCTGTGTCACTTTCTATTGATTGGTTATATATATCTTAAGAGGTGGACTATTGTATAAAGAATTGCCTGCATATATATATTCATCCAATTGTAAGATGTTACTTGACAGTTGTGTTGCCTAAAATGTCAAGACGGACAAACGTATCTGCTTTTCAGCACTGAAAATACAATTTTGATTCGTGTCTTATGAGATATAAAGATATTAAATTTGCCTTCTGTGTTCATGTAGCCCGCGTAGCTCAGTCGGTAGAGCATCAGACTTTTAATCTGAGGGTCTAGGGTTCGAGTCCCTACGTGGGCGGCTACATTTTTTTCTAAATATTGGTTTCAATGTGGAATGACAATTTGATATTTAGGATACCAATCTATTTGTGAAGAAGTGCATCAAACGTCCAAGTAGTTTTGTTTTGTTTTTTTCCCGTCAAGTCAGTCGATTTCGCATCTCAGTGTGGATATTTCAGATGCTTTGAATGCATGGAAATTGCAATGCGGATTAGAACATTTTCAAGGAGGCAAATTATAACATGTACGTTGATGAAATATAATTATACATTTATAATATCACAATATAACAATTATGATGCTACAGTAGACTTAAACCGAATTTTAACATCCTTATTGCAATAGAGACCTTTTACGGGAGAGAGAAAAAAAGAAAAAGTTAGCAGAGCGTGGTTTCGATCCACGGACCTCTGGGTTATGGGCCCAGCACGCTTCCACTGCGCCACTCTGCTGATACTCACTACCAGTTAATATTAAGTATATATCTTGTGTTCAAATTAAAGGGTGTCATTGCGTCAGAAATTATTTCCCGCTTTATATTAATCATTTCTGTTTCATTTGCAACCAGAACATTGCGACCGTGATCCTAAATATATTGACGTCATTTATATTAACGAACGATGCACACAGTTAAACAAACTATTGTTAAACATGTTCTCCATCCTTCCTCCGATAATTTCCCCTGATCACTTCGTCTGTACAATGGGAGGGGTTGTGTTTTTTGTAACTATTCTAAAATGACACCCAGCTGCATCAAAATGAACAGCAAGATGATGAGAGACACAGCTGTGTCACATTCTATTGATTGGTTATATATATCTTAAGAGGTGGACTATTGTATAAAGAATTGCCTGCATATATATATTCATCCAATTGTAAGATGTTACTTGACAGTTGTGTTGCCTAAAATGTCAAGACGGACAAACGTATCTGCTTTTCAGCACTGAAAATACAATTTTGATTCGTGTCTTATGAGATATAAAGATATTAAATTTGCCTTCTGTGTTCATGTAGCCCGCGTAGCTCAGTCGGTAGAGCATCAGACTTTTAATCTGAGGGTCTAGGGTTCGAGTCCCTACGTGGGCGGCTACATTTTTTTTTAAATATTGGTTTCAATGTGGAATGACAATTTGATATTTAGGATACCAATCTATTTGTGAAGAAGTGCATCAAACGTCCAAGTAGTTTTGTTTTGTTTTTTTCCCGTCAAGTCAGTCGATTTCGCATCTCAGTGTGGATATTTCAGATGCTTTGAATGCATGGAAATTGCAATGCGGATTAGAACATTTTCAAGGAGGCAAATTATAACATGTACGTTGATGAAATATAATTATACATTTATAATATCACAATATAACAATTATGATGCTACAGTAGACTTAAACCGAATTTTAACATCCTTATTGCAATAGAGACCTTTTACGGGAGAGAGAAAAAAAGAAAAAGTTAGCAGAGCGTGGTTTCGATCCACGGACCTCTGGGTTATGGGCCCAGCACGCTTCCACTGCGCCACTCTGCTGATACTCACTACCAGTTAATATTAAGTATATATCTTGTGTTCAAATTAAAGGGTGTCATTGCGTCAGAAATTATTTCCCGCTTTATTTTAATCATTTCTGTTTCATTTGCAACCAGAACATTGCGACCGTGATCCTAAATATATTGACGTCATTTATATTAACGAACGATGCACACAGTTAAACAAACTATTGTTAAACATGTTCTCCATCCTTCCTCCGATAATTTCCCCTGATCACTTCGTCTGTACAATGGGAGGGGTTGTGTTTTTTGTAACTATTCTAAAATGACACCCAGCTGCATCAAAATGAACAGCAAGATGATGAGAGACACAGCTGTGTCACATTCTATTGATTGGTTATATATATCTTAAGAGGTGGACTATTGTATAAAGAATTGCCTGCATATATATATTCATCCAATTGTAAGATGTTACTTGACAGTTGTGTTGCCTAAAATGTCAAGACGGACAAACGTATCTGCTTTTCAGCACTGAAAATACAATTTTGATTCGTGTCTTATGAGATATAAAGATATTAAATTTGCCTTCTGTGTTCATGTAGCCCGCGTAGCTCAGTCGGTAGAGCATCAGACTTTTAATCTGAGGGTCTAGGGTTCGAGTCCCTACGTGGGCGGCTACATTTTTTTTTAAATATTGGTTTCAATGTGGAATGACAATTTGATATTTAGGATACCAATCTATTTGTGAAGAAGTGCATCAAACGTCCAAGTAGTTTTGTTTTGTTTTTTTCCCGTCAAGTCAGTCGATTTCGCATCTCAGTGTGGATATTTCAGATGCTTTGAATGCATGGAAATTGCAATGCGGATTAGAACATTTTCAAGGAGGCAAATTATAACATGTACGTTGATGAAATATAATTATACATTTATAATATCACAATATAACAATTATGATGCTACAGTAGACTTAAACCGAATTTTAACATCCTTATTGCAATAGAGACCTTTTACGGGAGAGAGAAAAAAAGAAAAAGTTAGCAGAGCGTGGTTTCGATCCACGGACCTCTGGGTTATGGGCCCAGCACGCTTCCACTGCGCCACTCTGCTGATACTCACTACCAGTTAATATTAAGTATATATCTTGTGTTCAAATTAAAGGGTGTCATTGCGTCAGAAATTATTTCCCGCTTTATTTTAATCATTTCTGTTTCATTTGCAACCAGAACATTGCGACCGTGATCCTAAATATATTGACGTCATTTATATTAACGAACGATGCACACAGTTAAACAAACTATTGTTAAACATGTTCTCCATCCTTCCTCCGATAATTTCCCCTGATCACTTCGTCTGTACAATGGGAGGGGTTGTGTTTTTTGTAACTATTCTAAAATGACACCCAGCTGCATCAAAATGAACAGCAAGATGATGAGAGACACAGCTGTGTCACTTTCTATTGATTGGTTATATATATCTTAAGAGGTGGACTATTGTATAAAGAATTGCCTGCATATATATATTCATCCAATTGTAAGATGTTACTTGACAGTTGTGTTGCCTAAAATGTCAAGACGGACAAACGTATCTGCTTTTCAGCACTGAAAATACAATTTTGATTCGTGTCTTATGAGATATAAAGATATTAAATTTGCCTTCTGTGTTCATGTAGCCCGCGTAGCTCAGTCGGTAGAGCATCAGACTTTTAATCTGAGGGTCTAGGGTTCGAGTCCCTACGTGGGCGGCTACATTTTTTTCTAAATATTGGTTTCAATGTGGAATGACAATTTGATATTTAGGATACCAATCTATTTGTGAAGAAGTGCATCAAACGTCCAAGTAGTTTTGTTTTGTTTTTTTCCCGTCAAGTCAGTCGATTTCGCATCTCAGTGTGGATATTTCAGATGCTTTGAATGCATGGAAATTGCAATGCGGATTAGAACATTTTCAAGGAGGCAAATTATAACATGTACGTTGATGAAATATAATTATACATTTATAATATCACAATATAACAATTATGATGCTACAGTAGACTTAAACCGAATTTTAACATCCTTATTGCAATAGAGACCTTTTACGGGAGAGAGAAAAAAAGAAAAAGTTAGCAGAGCGTGGTTTCGATCCACGGACCTCTGGGTTATGGGCCCAGCACGCTTCCACTGCGCCACTCTGCTGATACTCACTACCAGTTAATATTAAGTATATATCTTGTGTTCAAATTAAAGGGTGTCATTGCGTCAGAAATTATTTCCCGCTTTATATTAATCATTTCTGTTTCATTTGCAACCAGAACATTGCGACCGTGATCCTAAATATATTGACGTCATTTATATTAACGAACGATGCACACAGTTAAACAAACTATTGTTAAACATGTTCTCCATCCTTCCTCCGATAATTTCCCCTGATCACTTCGTCTGTACAATGGGAGGGGTTGTGTTTTTTGTAACTATTCTAAAATGACACCCAGCTGCATCAAAATGAACAGCAAGATGATGAGAGACACAGCTGTGTCACATTCTATTGATTGGTTATATATATCTTAAGAGGTGGACTATTGTATAAAGAATTGCCTGCATATATATATTCATCCAATTGTAAGATGTTACTTGACAGTTGTGTTGCCTAAAATGTCAAGACGGACAAACGTATCTGCTTTTCAGCACTGAAAATACAATTTTGATTCGTGTCTTATGAGATATAAAGATATTAAATTTGCCTTCTGTGTTCATGTAGCCCGCGTAGCTCAGTCGGTAGAGCATCAGACTTTTAATCTGAGGGTCTAGGGTTCGAGTCCCTACGTGGGCGGCTACATTTTTTTTTAAATATTGGTTTCAATGTGGAATGACAATTTGATATTTAGGATACCAATCTATTTGTGAAGAAGTGCATCAAACGTCCAAGTAGTTTTGTTTTGTTTTTTTCCCGTCAAGTCAGTCGATTTCGCATCTCAGTGTGGATATTTCAGATGCTTTGAATGCATGGAAATTGCAATGCGGATTAGAACATTTTCAAGGAGGCAAATTATAACATGTACGTTGATGAAATATAATTATACATTTATAATATCACAATATAACAATTATGATGCTACAGTAGACTTAAACCGAATTTTAACATCCTTATTGCAATAGAGACCTTTTACGGGAGAGAGAAAAAAAGAAAAAGTTAGCAGAGCGTGGTTTCGATCCACGGACCTCTGGGTTATGGGCCCAGCACGCTTCCACTGCGCCACTCTGCTGATACTCACTACCAGTTAATATTAAGTATATATCTTGTGTTCAAATTAAAGGGTGTCATTGCGTCAGAAATTATTTCCCGCTTTATTTTAATCATTTCTGTTTCATTTGCAACCAGAACATTGCGACCGTGATCCTAAATATATTGACGTCATTTATATTAACGAACGATGCACACAGTTAAACAAACTATTGTTAAACATGTTCTCCATCCTTCCTCCGATAATTTCCCCTGATCACTTCGTCTGTACAATGGGAGGGGTTGTGTTTTTTGTAACTATTCTAAAATGACACCCAGCTGCATCAAAATGAACAGCAAGATGATGAGAGACACAGCTGTGTCACATTCTATTGATTGGTTATATATATCTTAAGAGGTGGACTATTGTATAAAGAATTGCCTGCATATATATATTCATCCAATTGTAAGATGTTACTTGACAGTTGTGTTGCCTAAAATGTCAAGACGGACAAACGTATCTGCTTTTCAGCACTGAAAATACAATTTTGATTCGTGTCTTATGAGATATAAAGATATTAAATTTGCCTTCTGTGTTCATGTAGCCCGCGTAGCTCAGTCGGTAGAGCATCAGACTTTTAATCTGAGGGTCTAGGGTTCGAGTCACTACGTGGGCGGCTACATTTTTTTTTAAATATTGGTTTCAATGTGGAATGACAATTTGATATTTAGGATACCAATCTATTTGTGAAGAAGTGCATCAAACGTCCAAGTAGTTTTGTTTTGTTTTTTTCCCGTCAAGTCAGTCGATTTCGCATCTCAGTGTGGATATTTCAGATGCTTTGAATGCATGGAAATTGCAATGCGGATTAGAACATTTTCAAGGAGGCAAATTATAACATGTACGTTGATGAAATATAATTATACATTTATAATATCACAATATAACAATTATGATGCTACAGTAGACTTAAACCGAATTTTAACATCCTTATTGCAATAGAGACCTTTTACGGGAGAGAGAAAAAAAGAAAAAGTTAGCAGAGCGTGGTTTCGATCCACGGACCTCTGGGTTATGGGCCCAGCACGCTTCCACTGCGCCACTCTGCTGATACTCACTACCAGTTAATATTAAGTATATATCTTGTGTTCAAATTAAAGGGTGTCATTGCGTCAGAAATTATTTCCCGCTTTATTTTAATCATTTCTGTTTCATTTGCAACCAGAACATTGCGACCGTGATCCTAAATATATTGACGTCATTTATATTAACGAACGATGCACACAGTTAAACAAACTATTGTTAAACATGTTCTCCATCCTTCCTCCGATAATTTCCCCTGATCACTTCGTCTGTACAATGGGAGGGGTTGTGTTTTTTGTAACTATTCTAAAATGACACCCAGCTGCATCAAAATGAACAGCAAGATGATGAGAGACACAGCTGTGTCACTTTCTATTGATTGGTTATATATATCTTAAGAGGTGGACTATTGTATAAAGAATTGCCTGCATATATATATTCATCCAATTGTAAGATGTTACTTGACAGTTGTGTTGCCTAAAATGTCAAGACGGACAAACGTATCTGCTTTTCAGCACTGAAAATACAATTTTGATTCGTGTCTTATGAGATATAAAGATATTAAATTTGCCTTCTGTGTTCATGTAGCCCGCGTAGCTCAGTCGGTAGAGCATCAGACTTTTAATCTGAGGGTCTAGGGTTCGAGTCCCTACGTGGGCGGCTACATTTTTTTCTAAATATTGGTTTCAATGTGGAATGACAATTTGATATTTAGGATACCAATCTATTTGTGAAGAAGTGCATCAAACGTCCAAGTAGTTTTGTTTTGTTTTTTTCCCGTCAAGTCAGTCGATTTCGCATCTCAGTGTGGATATTTCAGATGCTTTGAATGCATGGAAATTGCAATGCGGATTAGAACATTTTCAAGGAGGCAAATTATAACATGTACGTTGATGAAATATAATTATACATTTATAATATCACAATATAACAATTATGATGCTACAGTAGACTTAAACCGAATTTTAACATCCTTATTGCAATAGAGACCTTTTACGGGAGAGAAAACAAGAAAAAGTTAGCAGAGCGTGGTTTCGATCCACGGACCTCTGGGTTATGGGCCCAGCACGCTTCCACTGCGCCACTCTGCTGATACTCACTACCAGTTAATATTAAGTATATATCTTGTGTTCAAATTAAAGGGTGTCATTGCGTCAGAAATTATTTCCCGCTTTATTTTAATCATTTCTGTTTCATTTGCAACCAGAACATTGCGACCGTGATCCTAAATATATTGACGTCATTTATATTAACGAACGATGCACACAGTTAAACAAACTATTGTTAAACATGTTCTCCATCCTTCCTCCGATAATTTCCCCTGATCACTTCGTCTGTACAATGGGAGGGGTTGTGTTTTTTGTAACTATTCTAAAATGACACCCAGCTGCATCAAAATGAACAGCAAGATGATGAGAGACACAGCTGTGTCACATTCTATTGATTGGTTATATATATCTTAAGAGGTGGACTATTGTATAAAGAATTGCCTGCATATATATATTCATCCAATTGTAAGATGTTACTTGACAGTTGTGTTGCCTAAAATGTCAAGACGGACAAACGTATCTGCTTTTCAGCACTGAAAATACAATTTTGATTCGTGTCTTATGAGATATAAAGATATTAAATTTGCCTTCTGTGTTCATGTAGCCCGCGTAGCTCAGTCGGTAGAGCATCAGACTTTTAATCTGAGGGTCTAGGGTTCGAGTCCCTACGTGGGCGGCTACATTTTTTTTTAAATATTGGTTTCAATGTGGAATGACAATTTGAAATTTAGGATACCAATCTATTTGTGAAGAAGTGCATCAAACGTCCAAGTAGTTTTGTTTTGTTTTTTTCCCGTCAAGTCAGTCGATTTCGCATCTCAGTGTGGATATTTCAGATGCTTTGAATGCATGGAAATTGCAATGCGGATTAGAACATTTTCAAGGAGGCAAATTATAACATGTACGTTGATGAAATATAATTATACATTTATAATATCACAATATAACAATTATGATGCTACAGTAGACTTAAACCGAATTTTAACATCCTTATTGCAATAGAGACCTTTTACGGGAGAGAGAAAAAAAGAAAAAGTTAGCAGAGCGTGGTTTCGATCCACGGACCTCTGGGTTATGGGCCCAGCACGCTTCCACTGCGCCACTCTGCTGATACTCACTACCAGTTAATATTAAGTATATATCTTGTGTTCAAATTAAAGGGTGTCATTGCGTCAGAAATTATTTCCCGCTTTATTTTAATCATTTCTGTTTCATTTGCAACCAGAACATTGCGACCGTGATCCTAAATATATTGACGTCATTTATATTAACGAACGATGCACACAGTTAAACAAACTATTGTTAAACATGTTCTCCATCCTTCCTCCGATAATTTCCCCTGATCACTTCGTCTGTACAATGGGAGGGGTTGTGTTTTTTGTAACTATTCTAAAATGACACCCAGCTGCATCAAAATGAACAGCAAGATGATGAGAGACACAGCTGTGTCACTTTCTATTGATTGGTTATATATATCTTAAGAGGTGGACTATTGTATAAAGAATTGCCTGCATATATATATTCATCCAATTGTAAGATGTTACTTGACAGTTGTGTTGCCTAAAATGTCAAGACGGACAAACGTATCTGCTTTTCAGCACTGAAAATACAATTTTGATTCGTGTCTTATGAGATATAAAGATATTAAATTTGCCTTCTGTGTTCATGTAGCCCGCGTAGCTCAGTCGGTAGAGCATCAGACTTTTAATCTGAGGGTCTAGGGTTCGAGTCCCTACGTGGGCGGCTACATTTTTTTCTAAATATTGGTTTCAATGTGGAATGACAATTTGATATTTAGGATACCAATCTATTTGTGAAGAAGTGCATCAAACGTCCAAGTAGTTTTGTTTTGTTTTTTTCCCGTCAAGTCAGTCGATTTCGCATCTCAGTGTGGATATTTCAGATGCTTTGAATGCATGGAAATTGCAATGCGGATTAGAACATTTTCAAGGAGGCAAATTATAACATGTACGTTGATGAAATATAATTATACATTTATAATATCACAATATAACAATTATGATGCTACAGTAGACTTAAACCGAATTTTAACATCCTTATTGCAATAGAAACCTTTTACGGGAGAGAAAACAAGAAAAAGTTAGCAGAGCGTGGTTTCGATCCACGGACCTCTGGGTTATGGGCCCAGCACGCTTCCACTGCGCCACTCTGCTGATACTCACTACCAGTTAATATTAAGTATATATCTTGTGTTCAAATTAAAGGGTGTCATTGCGTCAGAAATTATTTCCCGCTTTATTTTAATCATTTCTGTTTCATTTGCAACCAGAACATTGCGACCGTGATCCTAAATATATTGACGTCATTTATATTAACGAACGATGCACACAGTTAAACAAACTATTGTTAAACATGTTCTCCATCCTTCCTCCGATAATTTCCCCTGATCACTTCGTCTGTACAATGGGAGGGGTTGTGTTTTTTGTAACTATTCTAAAATGACACCCAGCTGCATCAAAATGAACAGCAAGATGATGAGAGACACAGCTGTGTCACATTCTATTGATTGGTTATATATATCTTAAGAGGTGGACTATTGTATAAAGAATTGCCTGCATATATATATTCATCCAATTGTAAGATGTTACTTGACAGTTGTGTTGCCTAAAATGTCAAGACGGACAAACGTATCTGCTTTTCAGCACTGAAAATACAATTTTGATTCGTGTCTTATGAGATATAAAGATATTAAATTTGCCTTCTGTGTTCATGTAGCCCGCGTAGCTCAGTCGGTAGAGCATCAGACTTTTAATCTGAGGGTCTAGGGTTCGAGTCCCTACGTGGGCGGCTACATTTTTTTTTAAATATTGGTTTCAATGTGGAATGACAATTTGATATTTAGGATACCAATCTATTTGTGAAGAAGTGCATCAAACGTCCAAGTAGTTTTGTTTTGTTTTTTTCCCGTCAAGTCAGTCGATTTCGCATCTCAGTGTGGATATTTCAGATGCTTTGAATGCATGGAAATTGCAATGCGGATTAGAACATTTTCAAGGAGGCAAATTATAACATGTACGTTGATGAAATATAATTATACATTTATAATATCACAATATAACAATTATGATGCTACAGTAGACTTAAACCGAATTTTAACATCCTTATTGTAATAGAGACCTTTTACGGGAGAGAGAAAAAAAGAAAAAGTTAGCAGAGCGTGGTTTCGATCCACGGACCTCTGGGTTATGGGCCCAGCACGCTTCCACTGCGCCACTCTGCTGATACTCACTACCAGTTAATATTAAGTATATATCTTGTGTTCAAATTAAAGGGTGTCATTGCGTCAGAAATTATTTCCCGCTTTATTTTAATCATTTCTGTTTCATTTGCAACCAGAACATTGCGACCGTGATCCTAAATATATTGACGTCATTTATATTAACGAACGATGCACACAGTTAAACAAACTATTGTTAAACATGTTCTCCATCCTTCCTCCGATAATTTCCCCTGATCACTTCGTCTGTACAATGGGAGGGGTTGTGTTTTTTGTAACTATTCTAAAATGACACCCAGCTGCATCAAAATGAACAGCAAGATGATGAGAGACACAGCTGTGTCACATTCTATTGATTGGTTATATATATCTTAAGAGGTGGACTATTGTATAAAGAATTGCCTGCATATATATATTCATCCAATTGTAAGATGTTACTTGACAGTTGTGTTGCCTAAAATGTCAAGACGGACAAACGTATCTGCTTTTCAGCACTGAAAATACAATTTTGATTCGTGTCTTATGAGATATAAAGATATTAAATTTGCCTTCTGTGTTCATGTAGCCCGCGTAGCTCAGTCGGTAGAGCATCAGACTTTTAATCTGAGGGTCTAGGGTTCGAGTCCCTACGTGGGCGGCTACATTTTTTTTTAAATATTGGTTTCAATGTGGAATGACAATTTGATATTTAGGATACCAATCTATTTGTGAAGAAGTGCATCAAACGTCCAAGTAGTTTTGTTTTGTTTTTTTCCCGTCAAGTCAGTCGATTTCGCATCTCAGTGTGGATATTTCAGATGCTTTGAATGCATGGAAATTGCAATGCGGATTAGAACATTTTCAAGGAGGCAAATTATAACATGTACGTTGATGAAATATAATTATACATTTATAATATCACAATATAACAATTATGATGCTACAGTAGACTTAAACCGAATTTTAACATCCTTATTGCAATAGAGACCTTTTACGGGAGAGAGAAAAAAAGAAAAAGTTAGCAGAGCGTGGTTTCGATCCACGGACCTCTGGGTTATGGGCCCAGCACGCTTCCACTGCGCCACTCTGCTGATACTCACTACCAGTTAATATTAAGTATATATCTTGTGTTCAAATTAAAGGGTGTCATTGCGTCAGAAATTATTTCCCGCTTTATTTTAATCATTTCTGTTTCATTTGCAACCAGAACATTGCGACCGTGATCCTAAATATATTGACGTCATTTATATTAACGAACGATGCACACAGTTAAACAAACTATTGTTAAACATGTTCTCCATCCTTCCTCCGATAATTTCCCCTGATCACTTCGTCTGTACAATGGGAGGGGTTGTGTTTTTTGTAACTATTCTAAAATGACACCCAGCTGCATCAAAATGAACAGCAAGATGATGAGAGACACAGCTGTGTCACTTTCTATTGATTGGTTATATATATCTTAAGAGGTGGACTATTGTATAAAGAATTGCCTGCATATATATATTCATCCAATTGTAAGATGTTACTTGACAGTTGTGTTGCCTAAAATGTCAAGACGGACAAACGTATCTGCTTTTCAGCACTGAAAATACAATTTTGATTCGTGTCTTATTAGATATAAAGATATTAAATTTGCCTTCTGTGTTCATGTAGCCCGCGTAGCTCAGTCGGTAGAGCATCAGACTTTTAATCTGAGGATCTAGGGTTCGAGTCCCTACGTGGGCGGCTACATTTTTTTCTAAATATTGGTTTCAATGTGGAATGACAATTTGATATTTAGGATACCAATCTATTTGTGAAGAAATGCATCAAACGTCCAAGTAGTTTTGTTTTGTTTTTTTCCCGTCAAGTCAGTCGATTTCGCATCTCAGTGTGGATATTTCAGATGCTTTGAATGCATGGAAATTGCAATGCGGATTAGAACATTTTCAAGGAGGCAAATTATAACATGTACGTTGATGAAATATAATTATACATTTATAATATCACAATATAACAATTATGATGCTACAGTAGACTTAAACCGAATTTTAACATCCTTATTGCAATAGAAACCTTTTACGGGAGAGAAAACAAGAAAAAGTTAGCAGAGCGTGGTTTCGATCCACGGACCTCTGGGTTATGGGCCCAGCACGCTTCCACTGCGCCACTCTGCTGATACTCACTACCAGTTAATATTAAGTATATATCTTGTGTTCAAATTAAAGGGTGTCATTGCGTCAGAAATTATTTCCCGCTTTATTTTAATCATTTCTGTTTCATTTGCAACCAGAACATTGCGACCGTGATCCTAAATATATTGACGTCATTTATATTAACGAACGATGCACACAGTTAAACAAACTATTGTTAAACATGTTCTCCATCCTTCCTCCGATAATTTCCCCTGATCACTTCGTCTGTACAATGGGAGGGGTTGTGTTTTTTGTAACTATTCTAAAATGACACCCAGCTGCATCAAAATGAACAGCAAGATGATGAGAGACACAGCTGTGTCACATTCTATTGATTGGTTATATATATCTTAAGAGGTGGACTATTGTATAAAGAATTGCCTGCATATATATATTCATCCAATTGTAAGATGTTACTTGACAGTTGTGTTGCCTAAAATGTCAAGACGGACAAACGTATCTGCTTTTCAGCACTGAAAATACAATTTTGATTCGTGTCTTATGAGATATAAAGATATTAAATTTGCCTTCTGTGTTCATGTAGCCCGCGTAGCTCAGTCGGTAGAGCATCAGACTTTTAATCTGAGGGTCTAGGGTTCGAGTCCCTACGTGGGCGGCTACATTTTTTTCTAAATATTGGTTTCAATGTGGAATGACAATTTGATATTTAGGATACCAATCTATTTGTGAAGAAGTGCATCAAACGTCCAAGTAGTTTTGTTTTGTTTTTTTCCCGTCAAGTCAGTCGATTTCGCATCTCAGTGTGGATATTTCAGATGCTTTGAATGCATGGAAATTGCAATGCGGATTAGAACATTTTCAAGGAGGCAAATTATAACATGTACGTTGATGAAATATAATTATACATTTATAATATCACAATATAACAATTATGATGCTACAGTAGACTTAAACCGAATTTTAACATCCTTATTGCAATAGAAACCTTTTACGGGAGAGAAAACAAGAAAAAGTTAGCAGAGCGTGGTTTCGATCCACGGACCTCTGGGTTATGGGCCCAGCACGCTTCCACTGCGCCACTCTGCTGATACTCACTACCAGTTAATATTAAGTATATATCTTGTGTTCAAATTAAAGGGTGTCATTGCGTCAGAAATTATTTCCCGCTTTATTTTAATCATTTCTGTTTCATTTGCAACCAGAACATTGCGACCGTGATCCTAAATATATTGACGTCATTTATATTAACGAACGATGCACACAGTTAAACAAACTATTGTTAAACATGTTCTCCATCCTTCCTCCGATAATTTCCCCTGATCACTTCGTCTGTACAATGGGAGGGGTTGTGTTTTTTGTAACTATTCTAAAATGACACCCAGCTGCATCAAAATGAACAGCAAGATGATGAGAGACACAGCTGTGTCACATTCTATTGATTGGTTATATATATCTTAAGAGGTGGACTATTGTATAAAGAATTGCCTGCATATATATATTCATCCAATTGTAAGATGTTACTTGACAGTTGTGTTGCCTAAAATGTCAAGACGGACAAACGTATCTGCTTTTCAGCACTGAAAATACAATTTTGATTCGTGTCTTATGAGATATAAAGATATTAAATTTGCCTTCTGTGTTCATGTAGCCCGCGTAGCTCAGTCGGTAGAGCATCAGACTTTTAATCTGAGGGTCTAGGGTTCGAGTCCCTACGTGGGCGGCTACATTTTTTTTTAAATATTGGTTTCAATGTGGAATGACAATTTGATATTTAGGATACCAATCTATTTGTGAAGAAGTGCATCAAACGTCCAAGTAGTTTTGTTTTGTTTTTTTCCCGTCAAGTCAGTCGATTTCGCATCTCAGTGTGGATATTTCAGATGCTTTGAATGCATGGAAATTGCAATGCGGATTAGAACATTTTCAAGGAGGCAAATTATAACATGTACGTTGATGAAATATAATTATACATTTATAATATCACAATATAACAATTATGATGCTACAGTAGACTTAAACCGAATTTTAACATCCTTATTGTAATAGAGACCTTTTACGGGAGAGAGAAAAAAAGAAAAAGTTAGCAGAGCGTGGTTTCGATCCACGGACCTCTGGGTTATGGGCCCAGCACGCTTCCACTGCGCCACTCTGCTGATACTCACTACCAGTTAATATTAAGTATATATCTTGTGTTCAAATTAAAGGGTGTCATTGCGTCAGAAATTATTTCCCGCTTTATTTTAATCATTTCTGTTTCATTTGCAACCAGAACATTGCGACCGTGATCCTAAATATATTGACGTCATTTATATTAACGAACGATGCACACAGTTAAACAAACTATTGTTAAACATGTTCTCCATCCTTCCTCCGATAATTTCCCCTGATCACTTCGTCTGTACAATGGGAGGGGTTGTGTTTTTTGTAACTATTCTAAAATGACACCCAGCTGCATCAAAATGAACAGCAAGATGATGAGAGACACAGCTGTGTCACATTCTATTGATTGGTTATATATATCTTAAGAGGTGGACTATTGTATAAAGAATTGCCTGCATATATATATTCATCCAATTGTAAGATGTTACTTGACAGTTGTGTTGCCTAAAATGTCAAGACGGACAAACGTATCTGCTTTTCAGCACTGAAAATACAATTTTGATTCGTGTCTTATGAGATATAAAGATATTAAATTTGCCTTCTGTGTTCATGTAGCCCGCGTAGCTCAGTCGGTAGAGCATCAGACTTTTAATCTGAGGGTCTAGGGTTCGAGTCCCTACGTGGGCGGCTACATTTTTTTTTAAATATTGGTTTCAATGTGGAATGACAATTTGATATTTAGGATACCAATCTATTTGTGAAGAAGTGCATCAAACGTCCAAGTAGTTTTGTTTTGTTTTTTTCCCGTCAAGTCAGTCGATTTCGCATCTCAGTGTGGATATTTCAGATGCTTTGAATGCATGGAAATTGCAATGCGGATTAGAACATTTTCAAGGAGGCAAATTATAACATGTACGTTGATGAAATATAATTATACATTTATAATATCACAATATAACAATTATGATGCTACAGTAGACTTAAACCGAATTTTAACATCCTTATTGCAATAGAGACCTTTTACGGGAGAGAGAAAAAAAGAAAAAGTTAGCAGAGCGTGGTTTCGATCCACGGACCTCTGGGTTATGGGCCCAGCACGCTTCCACTGCGCCACTCTGCTGATACTCACTACCAGTTAATATTAAGTATATATCTTGTGTTCAAATTAAAGGGTGTCATTGCGTCAGAAATTATTTCCCGCTTTATTTTAATCATTTCTGTTTCATTTGCAACCAGAACATTGCGACCGTGATCCTAAATATATTGACGTCATTTATATTAACGAACGATGCACACAGTTAAACAAACTATTGTTAAACATGTTCTCCATCCTTCCTCCGATAATTTCCCCTGATCACTTCGTCTGTACAATGGGAGGGGTTGTGTTTTTTGTAACTATTCTAAAATGACACCCAGCTGCATCAAAATGAACAGCAAGATGATGAGAGACACAGCTGTGTCACTTTCTATTGATTGGTTATATATATCTTAAGAGGTGGACTATTGTATAAAGAATTGCCTGCATATATATATTCATCCAATTGTAAGATGTTACTTGACAGTTGTGTTGCCTAAAATGTCAAGACGGACAAACGTATCTGCTTTTCAGCACTGAAAATACAATTTTGATTCGTGTCTTATTAGATATAAAGATATTAAATTTGCCTTCTGTGTTCATGTAGCCCGCGTAGCTCAGTCGGTAGAGCATCAGACTTTTAATCTGAGGATCTAGGGTTCGAGTCCCTACGTGGGCGGCTACATTTTTTTCTAAATATTGGTTTCAATGTGGAATGACAATTTGATATTTAGGATACCAATCTATTTGTGAAGAAGTGCATCAAACGTCCAAGTAGTTTTGTTTTGTTTTTTTCCCGTCAAGTCAGTCGATTTCGCATCTCAGTGTGGATATTTCAGATGCTTTGAATGCATGGAAATTGCAATGCGGATTAGAACATTTTCAAGGAGGCAAATTATAACATGTACGTTGATGAAATATAATTATACATTTATAATATCACAATATAACAATTATGATGCTACAGTAGACTTAAACCGAATTTTAACATCCTTATTGCAATAGAAACCTTTTACGGGAGAGAAAACAAGAAAAAGTTAGCAGAGCGTGGTTTCGATCCACGGACCTCTGGGTTATGGGCCCAGCACGCTTCCACTGCGCCACTCTGCTGATACTCACTACCAGTTAATATTAAGTATATATCTTGTGTTCAAATTAAAGGGTGTCATTGCGTCAGAAATTATTTCCCGCTTTATTTTAATCATTTCTGTTTCATTTGCAACCAGAACATTGCGACCGTGATCCTAAATATATTGACGTCATTTATATTAACGAACGATGCACACAGTTAAACAAACTATTGTTAAACATGTTCTCCATCCTTCCTCCGATAATTTCCCCTGATCACTTCGTCTGTACAATGGGAGGGGTTGTGTTTTTTGTAACTATTCTAAAATGACACCCAGCTGCATCAAAATGAACAGCAAGATGATGAGAGACACAGCTGTGTCACATTCTATTGATTGGTTATATATATCTTAAGAGGTGGACTATTGTATAAAGAATTGCCTGCATATATATATTCATCCAATTGTAAGATGTTACTTGACAGTTGTGTTGCCTAAAATGTCAAGACGGACAAACGTATCTGCTTTTCAGCACTGAAAATACAATTTTGATTCGTGTCTTATGAGATATAAAGATATTAAATTTGCCTTCTGTGTTCATGTAGCCCGCGTAGCTCAGTCGGTAGAGCATCAGACTTTTAATCTGAGGGTCTAGGGTTCGAGTCCCTACGTGGGCGGCTACATTTTTTTTAAATATTGGTTTCAATGTGGAATGACAATTTGATATTTAGGATACAATCTATTTGTGAAGAAGTGCATCAAACGTCCAAGTAGTTTTGTTTTGTTTTTTTCCCGTCAAGTCAGTCGATTTCGCATCTCAGTGTGGATATTTCAGATGCTTTGAATGCATGGAAATTGCAATGCGGATTAGAACATTTTCAAGGAGGCAAATTATAACATGTACGTTGATGAAATATAATTATACATTTATAATATCACAATATAACAATTATGATGCTACAGTAGACTTAAACCGAATTTTAACATCCTTATTGCAATAGAGACCTTTTACGGGAGAGAGAAAAAAAGAAAAAGTTAGCAGAGCGTGGTTTCGATCCACGGACCTCTGGGTTATGGGCCCAGCACGCTTCCACTGCGCCACTCTGCTGATACTCACTACCAGTTAATATTAAGTATATATCTTGTGTTCAAATTAAAGGGTGTCATTGCGTCAGAAATTATTTCCCGCTTTATTTTAATCATTTCTGTTTCATTTGCAACCAGAACATTGCGACCGTGATCCTAAATATATTGACGTCATTTATATTAACGAACGATGCACACAGTTAAACAAACTATTGTTAAACATGTTCTCCATCCTTCCTCCGATAATTTCCCCTGATCACTTCGTCTGTACAATGGGAGGGGTTGTGTTTTTTGTAACTATTCTAAAATGACACCCAGCTGCATCAAAATGAACAGCAAGATGATGAGAGACACAGCTGTGTCACATTCTATTGATTGGTTATATATATCTTAAGAGGTGGACTATTGTATAAAGAATTGCCTGCATATATATATTCATCCAATTGTAAGATGTTACTTGACAGTTGTGTTGCCTAAAATGTCAAGACGGACAAACGTATCTGCTTTTCAGCACTGAAAATACAATTTTGATTCGTGTCTTATGAGATATAAAGATATTAAATTTGCCTTCTGTGTTCATGTAGCCCGCGTAGCTCAGTCGGTAGAGCATCAGACTTTTAATCTGAGGGTCTAGGGTTCGAGTCCCTACGTGGGCGGCTACATTTTTTTTTAAATATTGGTTTCAATGTGGAATGACAATTTGATATTTAGGATACCAATCTATTTGTGAAGAAGTGCATCAAACGTCCAAGTAGTTTTGTTTTGTTTTTTTCCCGTCAAGTCAGTCGATTTCGCATCTCAGTGTGGATATTTCAGATGCTTTGAATGCATGGAAATTGCAATGCGGATTAGAACATTTTCAAGGAGGCAAATTATAACATGTACGTTGATGAAATATAATTATACATTTATAATATCACAATATAACAATTATGATGCTACAGTAGACTTAAACCGAATTTTAACATCCTTATTGCAATAGAGACCTTTTACGGGAGAGAGAAAAAAAGAAAAAGTTAGCAGAGCGTGGTTTCGATCCACGGACCTCTGGGTTATGGGCCCAGCACGCTTCCACTGCGCCACTCTGCTGATACTCACTACCAGTTAATATTAAGTATATATCTTGTGTTCAAATTAAAGGGTGTCATTGCGTCAGAAATTATTTCCCGCTTTATTTTAATCATTTCTGTTTCATTTGCAACCAGAACATTGCGACCGTGATCCTAAATATATTGACGTCATTTATATTAACGAACGATGCACACAGTTAAACAAACTATTGTTAAACATGTTCTCCATCCTTCCTCCGATAATTTCCCCTGATCACTTCGTCTGTACAATGGGAGGGGTTGTGTTTTTTGTAACTATTCTAAAATGACACCCAGCTGCATCAAAATGAACAGCAAGATGATGAGAGACACAGCTGTGTCACATTCTATTGATTGGTTATATATATCTTAAGAGGTGGACTATTGTATAAAGAATTGCCTGCATATATATATTCATCCAATTGTAAGATGTTACTTGACAGTTGTGTTGCCTAAAATGTCAAGACGGACAAACGTATCTGCTTTTCAGCACTGAAAATACAATTTTGATTCGTGTCTTATGAGATATAAAGATATTAAATTTGCCTTCTGTGTTCATGTAGCCCGCGTAGCTCAGTCGGTAGAGCATCAGACTTTTAATCTGAGGGTCTAGGGTTCGAGTCCCTACGTGGGCGGCTACATTTTTTTTTAAATATTGGTTTCAATGTGGAATGACAATTTGATATTTAGGATACCAATCTATTTGTGAAGAAGTGCATCAAACGTCCAAGTAGTTTTGTTTTGTTTTTTTCCCGTCAAGTCAGTCGATTTCGCATCTCAGTGTGGATATTTCAGATGCTTTGAATGCATGGAAATTGCAATGCGGATTAGAACATTTTCAAGGAGGCAAATTATAACATGTACGTTGATGAAATATAATTATACATTTATAATATCACAATATAACAATTATGATGCTACAGTAGACTTAAACCGAATTTTAACATCCTTATTGCAATAGAGACCTTTTACGGGAGAGAGAAAAAAAGAAAAAGTTAGCAGAGCGTGGTTTCGATCCACGGACCTCTGGGTTATGGGCCCAGCACGCTTCCACTGCGCCACTCTGCTGATACTCACTACCAGTTAATATTAAGTATATATCTTGTGTTCAAATTAAAGGGTGTCATTGCGTCAGAAATTATTTCCCGCTTTATTTTAATCATTTCTGTTTCATTTGCAACCAGAACATTGCGACCGTGATCCTAAATATATTGACGTCATTTATATTAACGAACGATGCACACAGTTAAACAAACTATTGTTAAACATGTTCTCCATCCTTCCTCCGATAATTTCCCCTGATCACTTCGTCTGTACAATGGGAGGGGTTGTGTTTTTTGTAACTATTCTAAAATGACACCCAGCTGCATCAAAATGAACAGCAAGATGATGAGAGACACAGCTGTGTCACATTCTATTGATTGGTTATATATATCTTAAGAGGTGGACTATTGTATAAAGAATTGCCTGCATATATATATTCATGAGATGTGTCTTTCCGCCGAACGTAGTAGCGTTACCATGGACTATGCCATTTAAGGTCGGAAAAGACACTAAGTATTACAAATGTGTGCACAACAATCAAACGAAGGTATGCTCAGGTTGTCTATCGCCTGAACATATACACAAGGAATGTCCATATTTAGTTTGCAATGGTTGCGGTGTTCAAGGACATGTCGAGAAAAGATGTAAGGCGAACAAATGTGATTATTGCCATGAACTACCTCTTAAATGTAAATGTAGCCGTTCTGACCATACAACAGAAAGACAAAGAAGAGAAAATATAAGCAAATGTCCAGATTGCAATACCATTAATTGCGTTTGTAAATGTAAACACTGTCGGAAAAACGAATGTGTTTGTACGTGCACGTATTGTCATAGAGAACCGTGTGTCTGTCCTTGTTCAAACTGTGGCAAAGTCCCGTGTGAATGTGTATGTGAGAAATGTGGAAGTATGAACTGCAGCTGTTGGGATAAATTGTCCTTAGATGAAAACGAAGTAAACGACGATGAAGACACTGAAATAGAGATAATGAGGCCAAAAAGGGGGTTAGACCAGAATGACAAAACAAATCAAACCCCGGTTAATGAGAAAAGTGGAAATAGTGAAAGTAAAAGCAAATCAGAGGAGGAAGCAGAAAGAAAGGAAAGTGTAAATATCGAAGCTGTCATTAACACAGATAACGTACAAAATGAGACAAGGAAACGAAAAATTTCAGAAAATATATGTAGCAACGAAGACGAGAATGAGGATACAGAAATGAATGGTCAACATAATGAATGTGAAATACTTCCCTCTTGTAATGAAATCAGTTCACACATTGGAGACGGAGACGAAAATACAGGAAGCAAAAAGATTAAAAAGAATATTGACACTCCGTGTAAAGGTGTCAGTTGTGATGAGTTAGAATTCGAGGATTTCGATATTGAAGAATGGGAAAGAAAAAATAGTGTTTTAGATGATAGGAAAACACCTGATGATCAGAAAAGTGAGGTATTAATCGAGTCTTTGCAAAGTGTTGGTGATGAAAACATGGATGAAGAAGAGGAAGTGAAAACTATGTCAAGTAGTGATGATATTTTTAATATGTCTGCGAAAGAACTCAGAAAATTAAAAAAAAAAGAAAGAAAAGTAGCAAGACGAGCGATGTTGAAAGTTACACCGAATGTGAATATTTCTAGAAGTTCTCAGGTCACCGATAATAATAAATAATAATGTATAGAGTACTTTGTAACTTAATTTTTTTCATAATGGTGGTGATATGTTCGTTTAATTGTAACGGCTTGAAACAAGTGAATAATTTTCAGAATTTTGTTTCAATGTTAAATGATAGAAGAGTTAGTTTTGCTTTATTACAAGAGACTTTCTGGGATAAAGCATATATTGATGGAATAAAACATATGTTTGAAGGTAAAATATATGAATGTAATGGAACTAATGGAAGACAAGGGGTAGCAATAATGGTATCAAATGAATGTAAAGAAAAAACAAAGTTAGTTTACAAAGATAATGAAGGACGGTTTATACATGTTACATATGAAACAGATAATCAAATATTTAATATTGTTTCAGTTTATGCCCCAAACAAATACTTAGAAAAATCTAAATATTTTAAAGTTATTAAACAATATATAGAAAACCTAGAAAATATAATTATTGGTGGTGATTTTAATACAACTCTTTCAAATTTAGATAAAGGTAGTAAATCAAAGCATAGTTCAGATGAAGGATACAGGTCATTGAATGATATGATTAATAATTGTAATATATATGATATATGGAGAGCAAGAAATGAATGTAAAAGGGTTTTTTCATGGAAAAGAATATGCAACAATATACTACAACAAAGTAGAATAGATTATTTTTTGATAAGCAAATCCTTGTCACCCAATGTACAAAATGTGTATTATAATGAAACCAGTCTTAGTGATCATACATATGTATTTATGAATTTTAGCTGTTGTGTTGTGGAAAAAGGCCCAGGATTATGGGTGCTAAATAATACTGTATTGTCCAATGAAATATATGTAAAAAGAGTAAAAGAGATTATTGCTGATTCTGTAAACTGTGAAATGTATGATAATGAACCACTTATTTGGTGGGATAACTTGAAGTATCAGATCAAAAGATATTCAAAATTATTTTCTTCCAATTTAGCAAAAGAAAAGAGGAAAGATTTTTTTTATATTCAGAATAAAATACAAAGGTTATGTGACGCACAAGCAAGAGGTATTGTAATAGATGTAACCAAACTGGAAAATTGGAAACTAGAACTAAGTAAATATGAAATAGAACAAAGTAAAGGTGCTATATTGAGATCTAAAGCCATTTGGGCTACAGAAGGTGATAAAAACACAAAATATTTTCTAAATCTAGAAAAGTACAAACAAGAGACTAATTCAGTCAAAGAACTATTTAATAAAAATGGTGAAGTTGTAAATGATACTGATAGTATTTTAGATATTGAATATGATTTTTACAAAGATTTATATTCTAGTGTTCAAATAGAGAATGACAAAATAGATGAATTTTTAGAACATGTAAATAAAAAAATTGATGAAGATGACAAGAATATGTGTGACTCTGATATAACATCAGATGAAATAATAGAAGCTTTGACAGCAATGTCTAAGAATAAAAGCCCTGGATCTGATGGGCTCACAACAGAGTTTTATTGTACATTTTATGATTCTCTTAGAAATATATTACCTAAGATTTTTAATGCTGCATATGATGAAGGTGTTTTATCAAGATCAATGAAGTCTGGTGTAATTAGCTTAATTTATAAGAAAAAAGGTGATAGAAGATGTATTAGAAATTATAGACCAATATCTTTATTACAAGTGGACTATAAAATTTTAGCACGTATAATGGCAAATAGGTTTAAGAAAGTTCTACCTAAAATAGTGTCTGAAAATCAAACTTGTTGTATAGTTGGGAGAGACATCTCCAATAGCATAGCAAATGTAAGAGATTTAATAACTCTTGTTGAAAATGATAATTTAGAGGGGTATATTATAAAAGCTGATCAAGAAAAAGCTTTTGATAGGCTAAGCCATGAGTATATGTTTACTGTTTTAGAAAAATTTGGATTTGGAGATGTGTTTGTAAAGTGGATTAATATATTTTATAGTGAAATAAATAGTTCAGTAAAATGTAATGGTTTTTTAACCAAATATTTTTCTATTAAAAATGGTATTAGGCAAGGCTGCCCAATAAGTGCCTTATTGTATGTTTTGGCAGCCGAGCCGTTACAATGTATCATCAGTGATAATAATAATATTTCTGGAATTAGTATTCCTTTATCTGATAAGGTAGCAAAAATGTTTCAACATGCAGACGATACTACAGTCACGGTATCTAATAAGCAATCAATTGATGAAGTATTTAATGTATTAGAATTATATGGTAAATGTTCAGGTGCTAGAATTAATAAAAGTAAATCAGAAATAATGCCCATTGGCAAAGGATGTATAACTGAAAGTGAACAACAACGTTATGGTTTAAAAATCTGTGAAAATGAACTGTTATTACTTGGTGTATATATTGGTAAAAACCAATCTCAATGCAACGAATTGAATTGGAGGGGGAAAATAAATAAGATCAAAGCTTTGCTTAATATGTGGCTGCAGAGAAAATTGACAATACAGGGTAGAGTAAATGTCATTTCATCATTATTTATGTCTAGATTGTGGTATACGCTATTTGTCACATCTATGCCTGACTGGGCGATAACAGAAATTAAGAACATTTGTGTTAATTTTATATGGAATAACGGAGCACATCTTGTAAAATACAATACCATTATATGTGAAAAAAGTAAAGGTGGTTTACAATTGCCAGACATAAAATCAAAATTAATTGCTTTCAGGTTGAAATTTTTAGCTAGATTTTTAAATGAAGAGTATCATGTTTTATGGAAAGACATTTTTAGATATTTTATTCATAATATATTGAATATGAAATTGCGAGAAGAAATTGTATATATGTCATTAGAGAATAAATATTTGTATTGTATTCCAGTAGTGTATAGAGAAATGTTGCAATCGTTGAGTGCTATTAAAGAATCTATATCTTTTAATTACAATGTTATAGATATATACCATCAACCATTATTTTGTAATTCTGAAATATTGATATCTGGAAAAACAACTTTATGGAATGATTTTATAACAGCTGGCATAACTCAGTTAAAAGACATATGTTATGAAGTAAAAACTGGCTTCTTGCCAGACAATGCAATTGTAGAAATGGTTACAAATGTAAACGAAGACATTAGTCAGGACAATATTGTAAAACGTTATAATGCATTAAAGTGTGCTTTACCAGAAAAATGGACTCAAACTATACAGACTAAAATATATACTAGAACTGAGAAAATTGTAATTGACATTAATGTAAACATGAACAGTAAATTAGTAGACTTTAAAATGTGTACATCAAAGCAGTTGTATTGGCTTGTAATAGAAAAAATGTGTCAACTTCCAAAATCTATAGAAAAATGGATAGATATATTTCAAACAGATGAAAGTATAATATGTAGTATGTGGAAAGGGGTTAATATGTACTGGAAGCCATCAATTATGATTGAGCTTGATTTCAAAATAGTTCATTATTGTATATTCACAAATGAACGGTTGTTAAAAATGAAATTGATTGATAATGATTTGTGTGATATATGTAGTAATGAAATAGAAGATATCATGCACTTATTTGTCAAATGCACTGAACTTTATAACTTTCATATGTATGTTAGCAAACAAGTAGAAGAACTTTTTGAAAATTGTGATTCTGATCAAAAGAATTATATAGTGTATGAAGAAATATTCATCCTTGGACTTAATAGGACAATCAAAGGTGTAAATGTGAATTTTATTAATTTTATGTTATCAGTTGCAAGATATTGCGTGTTTAGAAGGAGAAACCTTGTGAAAAACAATATGAACAGTATTGACATTATCAGACTTTTTAAATATACGTTGAAACATTATGTAGTGTATTTCTATGAATATTTATGCCAAATGAGGAAAATGAGAAGCATTTTTGACAGACATTTTCTCCAAAATAATACAATTGTACAAGAAACAAACAATGTAATTCTATTCAATCTGTGATATGTTCTTATTATTCATGAAATGCTGAATCTGTGATATAATGTATACTTTTCTATAATATGTGATGAAAGATTTTAATAAAGATAAAAAAAAAAAAGAGCATCAGACTTTTAATCTGAGGGTCTAGGGTTCGAGTCCCTACGTGGGCGGCTACATTTTTTTTTAAATATTGGTTTCAATGTGGAATGACAATTTGATATTTAGGATACCAATCTATTTGTGAAGAAGTGCATCAAACGTCCAAGTAGTTTTGTTTTGTTTTTTTCCCGTCAAGTCAGTCGATTTCGCATCTCAGTGTGGATATTTCAGATGCTTTGAATGCATGGAAATTGCAATGCGGATTAGAACATTTTCAAGGAGGCAAATTATAACATGTACGTTGATGAAATATAATTATACATTTATAATATCACAATATAACAATTATGATGCTACAGTAGACTTAAACCGAATTTTAACATCCTTATTGCAATAGAGACCTTTTACGGGAGAGAGAAAAAAAGAAAAAGTTAGCAGAGCGTGGTTTCGATCCACGGACCTCTGGGTTATGGGCCCAGCACGCTTCCACTGCGCCACTTTGCTGATACTCACTACCAGTTAATATTAAGTATATATCTTGTGTTCAAATTAAAGGGTGTCATTGCGTCAGAAATTATTTCCCGCTTTATTTTAATCATTTCTGTTTCATTTGCAACCAGAACATTGCGACCGTGATCCTAAATATATTGACGTCATTTATATTAACGAACGATGCACACAGTTAAACAAACTATTGTTAAACATGTTCTCCATCCTTCCTCCGATAATTTCCCCTGATCACTTCGTCTGTACAATGGGAGGGGTTGTGTTTTTTGTAACTATTCTAAAATGACACCCAGCTGCATCAAAATGAACAGCAAGATGATGAGAGACACAGCTGTGTCACTTTCTATTGATTGGTTATATATATCTTAAGAGGTGGACTATTGTATAAAGAATTGCCTGCATATATATATTCATCCAATTGTAAGATGCTACTTGACAGTTGTGTTGCCTAAAATGTCAAGACGGACAAACGTATCTGCTTTTCAGCACTGAAAATACAATTTTGATTCGTGTCTTATGAGATATAAAGATATTAAATTTGCCTTCTGTGTTCATGTAGCCCGCGTAGCTCAGTCGGTAGAGCATCAGACTTTTAATCTGAGGGTCTAGGGTTCGAGTCCCTACGTGGGCGGCTACATTTTTTTTTAAATATTGGTTTCAATGTGGAATGACAATTTGATATTTAGGATACCAATCTATTTGTGAAGAAGTGCATCAAACGTCCAAGTAGTTTTGTTTTGTTTTTTTCCCGTCAAGTCAGTCGATTTCGCATCTCAGTGTGGATATTTCAGATGCTTTGAATGCATGGAAATTGCAATGCGGATTAGAACATTTTCAAGGAGGCAAATTATAACATGTACGTTGATGAAATATAATTATACATTTATAATATCACAATATAACAATTATGATGCTACAGTAGACTTAAACCGAATTTTAACATCCTTATTGCAATAGAGACCTTTTACGGGAGAGAAAAAAAGAAAAAGTTAGCAGAGCGTGGTTTCGATCCACGGACTTCTGGGTTATGGGCCCAGCACGCTTCCACTGCGCCACTCTGCTGATACTCACTACCAGTTAATATTAAGTATATATCTTGTGTTCAAATTAAAGGGTGTCATTGCGTCAGAAATTATTTCCCGCTTTATTTTAATCATTTCTGTTTCATTTGCAACCAGAACATTGCGACCGTGATCCTAAATATATTGACGTCATTTATATTAACGAACGATGCACACAGTTAAACAAACTATTGTTATACATGTTCTCCATCCTTCCTCCGATAATTTCCCCTGATCACTTCGTCTGTACAATGGGAGGGGTTGTGTTTTTTGTAACTATTCTAAAATAACACCCAGCTGCATCAAAATGAACAGCAAGATGATGAGAGACACAGCTGTGTCACATTCTATTGATTGGTTATATATATCTCAAGAGGTGGACTATTGTATAAGGAATTGCCTGCATATATATATTCATCCAATTGTAAGATGTTACTTGACAGTTGTGTTGCCTAAAATGTCAAGACGGACAAACGTATCTGCTCTTCAGCACTGAAAATACAATTTTAATTCGTGTCTTATGAGATATAAAGATATTAAATTTGCCTTCTGTGTTCATGTAGCCCGCGTAGCTCAGTCGGTAGAGCATCAGACTTTTAATCTGAGGGTCTAGGGTTCGAGTCCCTACGTGGGCGGCTACATTTTTTTTTAAATATTGGTTTCAATGTGGAATGACAATTTGATATTAAGGATACCAATCTATTTGTGAAGAAGTGCATCAAACGTCCAAGTAGTTTTGTTTTGTTTTTTTCCCGTCAAGTCAGTCGATTTCGCATCTCAGTGTGGATATTTCAGATGCTTTGAATGCATGGAAATTGCAATACGGATTAGAACATTTTCAAGGAGGCAAATTATAACATGTACGTTGATGAAATATAATTATACATTTATAATATCACAATATAACAATTATGATGCTACAGTAGACTTAAACCGAATTTTAACATCCTTATTGCAATAGAGACCTTTTACGGGGGAGAGAAAACAAGAAAAAGTTAGCAGAGCGTGGTTTCGATCCACGGACCTCTGGGTTATGGGCCCAGCACGCTTCCACTGCGCCACTCTGCTGATACTCACTACCAGTTAATATTAAGTATATATCTTGTGTTCAAATTAAAGGGTGTCATTGCGTCAGAAATTATTTCCCGCTTTATTTTAATCATTTCTGTTTCATTTGCAACCAGAACATTGCGACCGTGATCCTAAATATATTGACGTCATTTATATTAACGAACGATGCACACAGTTAAACAAACTATTGTTAAACATGTTCTCCATCCTTCCTCCGATAATTTCCCCTGATCACTTCGTCTGTACAATGGGAGGGGTTGTGTTTTTTGTAACTATTCTAAAATGACACCCAGCTGCATCAAAATGAACAGCAAGATGATGAGAGACACAGCTGTGTCACATTCTATTGATTGGTTATATATATCTTAAGAGGTGGACTATTGTATAAAGAATTGCCTGCATATATATATTCATCCAATTGTAAGATGTTACTTGACAGTTGTGTTGCCTAAAATGTCAAGACGGACAAACGTATCTGCTTTTCAGCACTGAAAATACAATTTTGATTCGTGTCTTATGAGATATAAAGATATTAAATTTGCCTTCTGTGTTCATGTAGCCCGCGTAGCTCAGTCGGTAGAGCATCAGACTTTTAATCTGAGGGTCTAGGGTTCGAGTCCCTACGTGGGCGGCTACATTTTTTTTTAAATATTGGTTTCAATGTGGAATGACAATTTGATATTTAGGATACCAATCTATTTGTGAAGAAGTGCATCAAACGTCCAAGTAGTTTTGTTTTGTTTTTTTCCCGTCAAGTCAGTCGATTTCGCATCTCAGTGTGGATATTTCAGATGCTTTGAATGCATGGAAATTGCAATGCGGATTAGAACATTTTCAAGGAGGCAAATTATAACATGTACGTTGATGAAATATAATTATACATTTATAATATCACAATATAACAATTATGATGCTACAGTAGACTTAAACCGAATTTTAACATCCTTATTGCAATAGAGACCTTTTACGGGGGAGAGAAAACAAGAAAAAGTTAGCAGAGCGTGGTTTCGATCCACGGACCTCTGGGTTATGGGCCCAGCACGCTTCCACTGCGCCACTCTGCTGATACTCACTAACAGTTAATATTAAGTATATATCTTGTGTTCAAATTAAAGGGTGTCATTGCGTCAGAAATTATTTCCCGCTTTATTTTAATCATTTCTGTTTCATTTGCAACCAGAACATTGCGACCGTGATCCTAAATATATTGACGTCATTTATATTAACGAACGATGCACACAGTTAAACAAACTATTGTTAAACATGTTCTCCATCCTTCCTCCGATAATTTCCCCTGATCACTTCGTCTGTACAATGGGAGGGTTTTTTTTTTTGTAACTATTCTAAAATGACACCCAGCTGCATCAAAATGAACAGCAAGATGATGAGAGACACAGCTGTGTCACATTCTATTGATTGGTTATATATATCTTAAGAGGTGGACTATTGTATAAAGAATTGCCTGCATATATATATTCATCCAATTGTAAGATGTTACTTGACAGTTGTGTTGCCTAAAATGTCAAGACGGACAAACGTATCTGCTTTTCAGCACTGAAAATACAATTTTGATTCGTGTCTTTTAAATTTAAAAATATTAAATTTGCCTTCTGTGTTCATGTAGCCCGCGTAGCTCAGTCGGTAGAGCATCAGACTTTTAATCTGAGGGTCTAGGGTTCGAGTCCCTACGTGGGCGGCTACATTTTTTTTTAAATATTGGTTTCAATGTGGAATGACAATTTGATATTTAGGATACCATTCTATTTGTGAAGAAGTGCATCAAACGTCCAAGTAGTTTTGTTTTGTTTTTTTCCCGTCAAGTCAGTCGATTTCGCATCTCAGTGTGGATATTTCAGATGCTTTGAATGCATGGAAATTGCAATGCGGATTAGAACATTTTCAAGGAGGCAAATTATAACATGTACGTTGATGAAATATAATTATACATTTATAATATCACAATATAACAATTATGATGCTACAGTAGACTTAAACCGAATTTTAACATCCTTATTGCAATAGAGACCTTTTACGGGGGAGAGAAAACAAGAAAAAGTTAGCAGAGCGTGGTTTCGATCCACGGACCTCTGGGTTATGGGCCCAGCACGCTTCCACTGCGCCACTCTGCTGATACTCACTACCAGTTAATATTAAGTATATATCTTGTGTTCAAATTAAAGGGTGTCATTGCGTCAGAAATTATTTCCCGCTTTATTTTAATCATTTCTGTTTCATTTGCAACCAGAACATTGCGACCGTGATCCTAAATATATTGACGTCATTTATATTAACGAACGATGCACACAGTTAAACAAACTATTGTTAAACATGTTCTCCATCCTTCCTCCGATAATTTCCCCTGATCACTTCGTCTGTACAATGGGAGGGGTTGTGTTTTTTGTAACTATTCTAAAATGACACCCAGCTGCATCAAAATGAACAGCAAGATGATGAGAGACACAGCTGTGTCACATTCTATTGATTGGTTATATATATCTTAAGAGGTGGACTATTGTATAAGGAATTGCCTGCATATATATATTCATCCAATTGTAAGATGATACTTGACAGTTGTGTTGCCTAAAATGTCAAGACGGACAAACGTATCTGCTTTTCAGCACTGAAAATACAATTTTGATTCGTGTCTTTTAAATTTAAAAATATTAAATTTGCCTTCTGTGTTCATGTAGCCCGCGTAGCTCAGTCGGTAGAGCATCAGACTTTTAATCTGAGGGTCTAGGGTTCGAGTCCCTACGTGGGCGGCTACATTTTTTTTAAAATATTGGTTTCAATGTGGAATGACAATTTGATATTTAGGATACCAATCTATTTGTGAAGAAGTGCATCAAACGTCCAAGTAGTTTTGTTTTGTTTTTTTCCCGTCAAGTCAGTCGATTTCGCATCTCAGTGTGGATATTTCAGATGCTTTGAATGCATGGAAATTGCAATGCGGATTAGAACATTTTCAAGGAGGCAAATTATAACATGTACGTTGATGAAATATAATTATACATTTATAATATCACAATATAACAATTATGATGCTACAGTAGACTTAAACCGAATTTTAACATCCTTATTGCAATAGAGACCTTTTACGGGAGAGAAAAAAAGAAAAAGTTAGCAGAGCGTGGTTTCGATCCACGGACCTCTGGGTTATGGGCCCAGCACGCTTCCACTGCGCCACTCTGCTGATACTCACTACCAGTTAATATTAAGTATATATCTTGTGTTCAAATTAAAGGGTGTCATTGCGTCAGAAATTGTTTCCTGCTTTATTTTAATCATTTCTGTTTCATTTGCAACCAGAACATTGCGACCGTGATCCTAAATATATTGACGTCATTTATATTAACGAACGATGCACACAGTTAAACAAACTATTGTTAAACATGTTCTCCATCCTTCCTCCGATAATTTCCCCTGATCACTTCGTCTGTACAATGGGAGGGGTTGTGTTTTTTGTAACTATTCTAAAATGACACCCAGCTGCATCAAAATGAACAGCAAGATGATGAGAGACACAGCTGTGTCACATTCTATTGATTGGTTATATATATCTTAAGAGGTGGACTATTGTATAAAGAATTGCCTGCATATATATATTCATCCAATTGTAAGATGTTACTTGACAGTTGTGTTGCCTAAAATGTCAAGACGGACAAACGTATCTGCTTTTCAGCACTGAAAATACAATTTTGATTCGTGTCTTATGAGATATAAAGATATTAAATTTGCCTTCTGTGTTCATGTAGCCCGCGTAGCTCAGTCGGTAGAGCATCAGACTTTTAATCTGAGGGTCTAGGGTTCGAGTCCCTACGTGGGCTTCTACATTTTTTTTTAAATATTGGTTTCAATGTGGAATGACAATTTGATATTTAGGATACCAATCTATTTGTGAAGAAGTGCATCAAACGTCCAAGTAGTTTTGTTTTGTTTTTTTCCCGTCAAGTCAGTCGATTTCGCATCTCAGTGTGGATATTTCAGATGCTTTGAATGCATGGAAATTGCAATACGGATTAGAACATTTTCAAGGAGGCAAATTATAACATGTACGTTGATGAAATATAATTATACATTTATAATATCACAATATAACAATTATGATGCTACAGTAGACTTAAACCGAATTTTAACATCCTTATTGCAATAGAGACCTTTTACGGGAGAGAAAAAAAGAAAAAGTTAGCAGAGCGTGGTTTCGATCCACGGACCTCTGGGTTATGGGCCCAGCACGCTTCCACTGCGCCACTCTGCTGATACTCACTACCAGTTAATATTAAGTATATATCTTGTGTTCAAATTAAAGGGTGTCATTGCGTCAGAAATTATTTCCCGCTTTATTTTAATCATTTCTGTTTCATTTGCAACCAGAACATTGCGACCGTGATCCTAAATATATTGACGTCATTTATATTAACGAACGATGCACACAGTTAAACAAACTATTGTTAAACATGTTCTCCATCCTTCCTCCGATAATTTCCCCTGATCACTTCGTCTGTACAATGGGAGGGGTTGTGTTTTTTGTAACTATTCTAAAATGACACCCAGCTGCATCAAAATGAACAGCAAGATGATGAGAGACACAGCTGTGTCACATTCTATTGATTGGTTATATATATCTTAAGAGGTGGACTATTGTATAAAGAATTGCCTGCATATATATATTCATCCAATTGTAAGATGTTACTTGACAGTTGTGTTGCCTAAAATGTCAAGACGGACAAACGTATCTGCTTTTCAGCACTGAAAATACAATTTTGATTCGTGTCTTTTAAATTTAAAAATATTAAATTTGCCTTCTGTGTTCATGTAGCCCGCGTAGCTCAGTCGGTAGAGCATCAGACTTTTAATCTGAGGGTCTAGGGTTCGAGTCCCTACGTGGGCGGCTACATTTTTTTTTAAATATTGGTTTCAATGTGGAATGACAATTTGATATTTAGGATACCAATCTATTTGTGAAGAAGTGCATCAAACGTCCAAGTAGTTTTGTTTTGTTTTTTTCCCGTCAAGTCAGTCGATTTCGCATCTCAGTGTGGATATTTCAGATGCTTTGAATGCATGGAAATTGCAATGCGGATTAGAACATTTTCAAGGAGGCAAATTATAACATGTACGTTGATGAAATATAATTATACATTTATAATATCACAATATAACAATTATGATGCTACAGTAGACTTAAACCGAATTTTAACATCCTTATTGCAATAGAGACCTTTTACGGGGGAGAGAAAACAAGAAAAAGTTAGCAGAGCGTGGTTTCGATCCACGGACCTCTGGGTTATGGGCCCAGCACGCTTCCACTGCGCCACTCTGCTGATACTCACTACCAGTTAATATTAAGTATATATCTTGTGTTCAAATTAAAGGGTGTCATTGCGTCAGAAATTATTTCCCGCTTTATTTTAATCATTTCTGTTTCATTTGCAACCAGAACATTGCGACCGTGATCCTAAATATATTGACGTCATTTATATTAACGAACGATGCACACAGTTAAACAAACTATTGTTAAACATGTTCTCCATCCTTCCTCCGATAATTTCCCCTGATCACTTCGTCTGTACAATGGGAGGGGTTGTGTTTTTTGTAACTATTCTAAAATGACACCCAGCTGCATCAAAATGAACAGCAAGATGATGAGAGACACAGCTGTGTCACATTCTATTGATTGGTTATATATATCTTAAGAGGTGGACTATTGTATAAAGAATTGCCTGCATATATATATTCATCCAATTGTAAGATGTTACTTGACAGTTGTGTTGCCTAAAATGTCAAGACGGACAAACGTATCTGCTTTTCAGCACTGAAAATACAATTTTGATTCGTGTCTTTTAAATTTAAAAATATTAAATTTGCCTTCTGTGTTCATGTAGCCCGCGTAGCTCAGTCGGTAGAGCATCAGACTTTTAATCTGAGGGTCTAGGGTTCGAGTCCCTACGTGGGCGGCTACATTTTTTTTAAAATATTGGTTTCAATGTGGAATGACAATTTGATATTTAGGATACCAATCTATTTGTGAAGAAGTGCATCAAACGTCCAAGTAGTTTTGTTTTGTTTTTTTCCCGTCAAGTCAGTCGATTTCGCATCTCAGTGTGGATATTTCAGATGCTTTGAATGCATGGAAATTGCAATGCGGATTAGAACATTTTCAAGGAGGCAAATTATAACATGTACGTTGATGAAATATAATTATACATTTATAATATCACAATATAACAATTATGATGCTACAGTAGACTTAAACCGAATTTTAACATCCTTATTGCAATAGAGACCTTTTACGGGGGAGAGAAAACAAGAAAAAGTTAGCAGAGCGTGGTTTCGATCCACGGACCTCTGGGTTATGGGCCCAGCACGCTTCCACTGCGCCACTCTGCTGATACTCACTACCAGTTAATATTAAGTATATATCTTGTGTTCAAATTAAAGGGTGTCATTGCGTCAGAAATTATTTCCCGCTTTATTTTAATCATTTCTGTTTCATTTGCAACCAGAACATTGCGACCGTGATCCTAAATATATTGACGTCATTTATATTAACGAACGATGCACACAGTTAAACAAACTATTGTTAAACATGTTCTCTATCCTTCCTCCGATAATTTCCCCTGATCACTTCGTCTGTACAATGGGAGGGGTTGTGTTTTTTGTAACTATTCTAAAATGACACCCAGCTGCATCAAAATGAACAGCAAGATGATGAGAGACACAGCTGTGTCACATTCTATTGATTGGTTATATATATCTTAAGAGGTGGACTATTGTATAAAGAATTGCCTGCATATATATATTCATCCAATTGTAAGATGTTACTTGACAGTTGTGTTGCCTAAAATGTCAAGACGGACAAACGTATCTGCTTTTCAGCACTGAAAATACAATTTTGATTCGTGTCTTTTAAATTTAAAAATATTAAATTTGCCTTCTGTGTTCATGTAGCCCGCGTAGCTCAGTCGGTAGAGCATCAGACTTTTAATCTGAGGGTCTAGGGTTCGAGTCCCTACGTGGGCGGCTACATTTTTTTTTAAATATTGTTTTCAATGTGGAATGACAATTTGATATTTAGGATACCAATCTATTTGTGAAGAAGTGCATCAAACGTCCAAGTAGTTTTGTTTTGTTTTTTTCCCGTCAAGTCAGTCGATTTCGCATCTCAGTGTGGATATTTCAGATGCTTTGAATGCATGGAAATTGCAATGCGGATTAGAACATTTTCAAGGAGGCAAATTATAACATGTACGTTGATGAAATATAATTATACATTTATAATATCACAATATAACAATTATGATGCTACAGTAGACTTAAACCGAATTTTAACATCCTTATTGCAATAGAGACCTTTTACGGGGGAGAGAAAACAAGAAAAAGTTAGCAGAGCGTGGTTTCGATCCACGGACCTCTGGGTTATGGGCCCAGCACGCTTCCACTGCGCCACTCTGCTGATACTCACTACCAGTTAATATTAAGTATATATCTTGTGTTCAAATTAAAGGGTGTCATTGCGTCAGAAATTATTTCCCGCTTTATTTTAATCATTTCTGTTTCATTTGCAACCAGAACATTGCGACCGTGATCCTAAATATATTGACGTCATTTATATTAACGAACGATGCACACAGTTAAACAAACTATTGTTAAACATGTTCTCCATCCTTCCTCCGATAATTTCCCCTGATCACTTCGTCTGTACAATGGGAGGGGTTGTGTTTTTTGTAACTATTCTAAAATGACACCCAGCTGCATCAAAATGAACAGCAAGATGATGAGAGACACAGCTGTGTCACATTCTATTGATTGGTTATATATATCTTAAGAGGTGGACTATTGTATAAAGAATTGCCTGCATATATATATTCATCCAATTGTAAGATGTTACTTGACAGTTGTGTTGCCTAAAATGTCAAGACGGACAAACGTATCTGCTTTTCAGCACTGAAAATACAATTTTGATTCGTGTCTTTTAAATTTAAAAATATTAAATTTGCCTTCTGTGTTCATGTAGCCCGCGTAGCTCAGTCGGTAGAGCATCAGACTTTTAATCTGAGGGTCTAGGGTTCGAGTCCCTACGTGGGCGGCTACATTTTTTTTAAAATATTGGTTTCAATGTGGAATGACAATTTGATATTTAGGATACCAATCTATTTGTGAAGAAGTGCATCAAACGTCCAAGTAGTTTTGTTTTGTTTTTTTCCCGTCAAGTCAGTCGATTTCGCATCTCAGTGTGGATATTTCAGATGCTTTGAATGCATGGAAATTGCAATGCGGATTAGAACATTTTCAAGGAGGCAAATTATAACATGTACGTTGATGAAATATAATTATACATTTATAATATCACAATATAACAATTATGATGCTACAGTAGACTTAAACCGAATTTTAACATCCTTATTGCAATAGAGACCTTTTACGGGGGAGAGAAAACAAGAAAAAGTTAGCAGAGCGTGGTTTCGATCCACGGACCTCTGGGTTATGGGCCCAGCACGCTTCCACTGCGCCACTCTGCTGATACTCACTAACAGTTAATATTAAGTATATATCTTGTGTTCAAATTAAAGGGTGTCATCGCGTCAGAAATTATTTCCCGCTTTATTTTAATCATTTCTGTTTCATTTGCAACCAGAACATTGCGACCGTGATCCTAAATATATTGACGTCATTTATATTAACGAACGATGCACACAGTTAAACAAACTATTGTTAAACATGTTCTCCATCCTTCCTCCGATAATTTCCCCTGATCACTTCGTCTGTACAATGGGAGGGGTTGTGTTTTTTGTAACTATTCTAAAATGACACCCAGCTGCATCAAAATGAACAGCAAGATGATGAGAGACACAGCTGTGTCACATTCTATTGATTGGTTATATATATCTTAAGAGGTGGACTATTGTATAAAGAATTGCCTGCATATATATATTCATCCAATTGTAAGATGTTACTTGACAGTTGTGTTGCCTAAAATGTCAAGACGGACAAACGTATCTGCTTTTCAGCACTGAAAATACAATTTTGATTCGTGTCTTTTAAATTTAAAAATATTAAATTTGCCTTCTGTGTTCATGTAGCCCGCGTAGCTCAGTCGGTAGAGCATCAGACTTTTAATCTGAGGGTCTAGGGTTCGAGTCCCTACGTGGGCGGCTACATTTTTTTTTAAATATTGGTTTCAATGTGGAATGACAATTTGATATTTAGGATACCAATCTATTTGTGAAGAAGTGCATCAAACGTCCAAGTAGTTTTGTTTTGTTTTTTTCCCGTCAAGTCAGTCGATTTCGCATCTCAGTGTGGATATTTCAGATGCTTTGAATGCATGGAAATTGCAATGCGGATTAGAACATTTTCAAGGAGGCAAATTATAACATGTACGTTGATGAAATATAATTATACATTTATAATATCACAATATAACAATTATGATGCTACAGTAGACTTAAACCGAATTTTAACATCCTTATTGCAATAGAGACCTTTTACGGGGGAGAGAAAACAAGAAAAAGTTAGCAGAGCGTGGTTTCGATCCACGGACCTCTGGGTTATGGGCCCAGCACGCTTCCACTGCGCCACTCTGCTGATACTCACTAACAGTTAATATTAAGTATATATCTTGTGTTCAAATTAAAGGGTGTCATCGCGTCAGAAATTATTTCCCGCTTTATTTTAATCATTTCTGTTTCATTTGCAACCAGAACATTGCGACCGTGATCCTAAATATATTGACGTCATTTATATTAACGAACGATGCACACAGTTAAACAAACTATTGTTAAACATGTTCTCCATCCTTCCTCCGATAATTTCCCCTGATCACTTCGTCTGTACAATGGGAGGGGTTGTGTTTTTTGTAACTATTCTAAAATGACACCCAGCTGCATCAAAATGAACAGCAAGATGATGAGAGACACAGCTGTGTCACATTCTATTGATTGGTTATATATATCTTAAGAGGTGGACTATTGTATAAAGAATTGCCTGCATATATATATTCATCCAATTGTAAGATGTTACTTGACAGTTGTGTTGCCTAAAATGTCAAGACGGACAAACGTATCTGCTTTTCAGCACTGAAAATACAATTTTGATTCGTGTCTTTTAAATTTAAAAATATTAAATTTGCCTTCTGTGTTCATGTAGCCCGCGTAGCTCAGTCGGTAGAGCATCAGACTTTTAATCTGAGGGTCTAGGGTTCGAGTCCCTACGTGGGCGGCTACATTTTTTTTTAAATATTGGTTTCAATGTGGAATGACAATTTGATATTTAGGATACCAATCTATTTGTGAAGAAGTGCATCAAACGTCCAAGTAGTTTTGTTTTGTTTTTTTCCCGTCAAGTCAGTCGATTTCGCATCTCAGTGTGGATATTGCAGATGCTTTGAATGCATGGAAATTGCAATGCGGATTAGAACATTTTCAAGGAGGCAAATTATAACATGTACGTTGATGAAATATAATTATACATTTATAATATCACAATATAACAATTATGATGCTACAGTAGACTTAAACCGAATTTTAACATCCTTATTGCAATAGAGACCTTTTACGGGGGAGAGAAAACAAGAAAAAGTTAGCAGAGCGTGGTTTCGATCCACGGACCTCTGGGTTATGGGCCCAGCACGCTTCCACTGCGCCACTCTGCTGATACTCACTAACAGTTAATATTAAGTATATATCTTGTGTTCAAATTAAAGGGTGTCATTGCGTCAGAAATTATTTCCCGCTTTATTTTAATCATTTCTGTTTCATTTGCAACCAGAACATTGCGACCGTGATCCTAAATATATTGACGTCATTTATATTAACGAACGATGCACACAGTTAAACAAACTATTGTTAAACATGTTCTCCATCCTTCCTCCGATAATTTCCCCTGATCACTTCGTCTGTACAATGGGAGGGTTGTGTTTTTTGTAACTATTCTAAAATGACACCCAGCTGCATCAAAATGAACAGCAAGATGATGAGAGACACAGCTGTGTCACATTCTATTGATTGGTTATATATATCTTAAGAGGTGGACTATTGTATAAAGAATTGCCTGCATATATATATTCATCCAATTGTAAGATGTTACTTGACAGTTGTGTTGCCTAAAATGTCAAGACGGACAAACGTATCTGCTTTTCAGCACTGAAAATACAATTTTGATTCGTGTCTTTTAAATTTAAAAATATTAAATTTGCCTTCTGTGTTCATGTAGCCCGCGTAGCTCAGTCGGTAGAGCATCAGACTTTTAATCTGAGGGTCTAGGGTTCGAGTCCCTACGTGGGCGGCTACATTTTTTTTTAAATATTGGTTTCAATGTGGAATGACAATTTGATATTTAGGATACCAATCTATTTGTGAAGAAGTGCATCAAACGTCCAAGTAGTTTTGTTTTGTTTTTTTCCCGTCAAGTCAGTCGATTTCGCATCTCAGTGTGGATATTTCAGATGCTTTGAATGCATGGAAATTGCAATGCGGATTAGAACATTTTCAAGGAGGCAAATTATAACATGTACGTTGATGAAATATAATTATACATTTATAATATCACAATATAACAATTATGATGCTACAGTAGACTTAAACCGAATTTTAACATCCTTATTGCAATAGAGACCTTTTACGGGGGAGAGAAAACAAGAAAAAGTTAGCAGAGCGTGGTTTCGATCCACGGACCTCTGGGTTATGGGCCCAGCACGCTTCCACTGCGCCACTCTGCTGATACTCACTACCAGTTAATATTAAGTATATATCTTGTGTTCAAATTAAAGGGTGTCATTGCGTCAGAAATTATTTCCCGCTTTATTTTAATCATTTCTGTTTCATTTGCAACCAGAACATTGCGACCGTGATCCTAAATATATTGACGTCATTTATATTAACGAACGATGCACACAGTTAAACAAACTATTGTTAAACATGTTCTCCATCCTTCCTCCGATAATTTCCCCTGATCACTTCGTCTGTACAATGGGAGGGGTTGTGTTTTTTGTAACTATTCTAAAATGACACCCAGCTGCATCAAAATGAACAGCAAGATGATGAGAGACACAGCTGTGTCACATTCTATTGATTGGTTATATATATCTTAAGAGGTGGACTATTGTATAAGGAATTGCCTGCATATATATATTCATCCAATTGTAAGATGATACTTGACAGTTGTGTTGCCTAAAATGTCAAGACGGACAAACGTATCTGCTTTTCAGCACTGAAAATACAATTTTGATTCGTGTCTTTTAAATTTAAAAATATTAAATTTGCCTTCTGTGTTCATGTAGCCCGCGTAGCTCAGTCGGTAGAGCATCAGACTTTTAATCTGAGGGTCTAGGGTTCGAGTCCCTACGTGGGCGGCTACATTTTTTTTTAAATATTGGTTTCAATGTGGAATGACAATTTGATATTTAGGATACCAATCTATTTGTGAAGAAGTGCATCAAACGTCCAAGTAGTTTTGTTTTGTTTTTTTCCCGTCAAGTCAGTCGATTTCGCATCTCAGTGTGGATATTTCAGATGCTTTGAATGCATGGAAATTGCAATGCGGATTAGAACATTTTCAAGGAGGCAAATTATAACATGTACGTTGATGAAATATAATTATACATTTATAATATCACAATATAACAATTATGATGCTACAGTAGACTTAAACCGAATTTTAACATCCTTATTGCAATAGAGACCTTTTACGGGGGAGAGAAAACAAGAAAAAGTTAGCAGAGCGTGGTTTCGATCCACGGACCTCTGGGTTATGGGCCCAGCACGCTTCCACTGCGCCACTCTGCTGATACTCACTACCAGTTAATATTAAGTATATATCTTGTGTTCAAATTAAAGGGTGTCATTGCGTCAGAAATTATTTCCCGCTTTATTTTAATCATTTCTGTTTCATTTGCAACCAGAACATTGCGACCGTGATCCTAAATATATTGACGTCATTTATATTAACGAACGATGCACACAGTTAAACAAACTATTGTTAAACATGTTCTCCATCCTTCCTCCGATAATTTCCCCTGATCACTTCGTCTGTACAATGGGAGGGGTTGTGTTTTTTGTAACTATTCTAAAATGACACCCAGCTGCATCAAAATGAACAGCAAGATGATGAGAGACACAGCTGTGTCACATTCTATTGATTGGTTATATATATCTTAAGAGGTGGACTATTGTATAAAGAATTGCCTGCATATATATATTCATCCAATTGTAAGATGTTACTTGACAGTTGTGTTGCCTAAAATGTCAAGACGGACAAACGTATCTGCTTTTCAGCACTGAAAATACAATTTTGATTCGTGTCTTTTAAATTTAAAAATATTAAATTTGCCTTCTGTGTTCATGTAGCCCGCGTAGCTCAGTCGGTAGAGCATCAGACTTTTAATCTGAGGGTCTAGGGTTCGAGTCCCTACGTGGGCGGCTACATTTTTTTTTAAATATTGGTTTCAATGTGGAATGACAATTTGATATTTAGGATACCAATCTATTTGTGAAGAAGTGCATCAAACGTCCAAGTAGTTTTGTTTTGTTTTTTTCCCGTCAAGTCAGTCGATTTCGCATCTCAGTGTGGATATTTCAGATGCTTTGAATGCATGGAAATTGCAATGCGGATTAGAACATTTTCAAGGAGGCAAATTATAACATGTACGTTGATGAAATATAATTATACATTTATAATATCACAATATAACAATTATGATGCTACAGTAGACTTAAACCGAATTTTAACATCCTTATTGCAATAGAGACCTTTTACGGGGGAGAGAAAACAAGAAAAAGTTAGCAGAGCGTGGTTTCGATCCACGGACCTCTGGGTTATGGGCCCAGCACGCTTCCACTGCGCCACTCTGCTGATACTCACTACCAGTTAATATTAAGTATATATCTTGTGTTCAAATTAAAGGGTGTCATTGCGTCAGAAATTATTTCCCGCTTTATTTTAATCATTTCTGTTTCATTTGCAACCAGAACATTGCGACCGTGATCCTAAATATATTGACGTCATTTATATTAACGAACGATGCACACAGTTAAACAAACTATTGTTAAACATGTTCTCCATCCTTCCTCCGATAATTTCCCCTGATCACTTCGTCTGTACAATGGGAGGGGTTGTGTTTTTTGTAACTATTCTAAAATGACACCCAGCTGCATCAAAATGAACAGCAAGATGATGAGAGACACAGCTGTGTCACATTCTATTGATTGGTTATATATATCTTAAGAGGTGGACTATTGTATAAAGAATTGCCTGCATATATATATTCATCCAATTGTAAGATGTTACTTGACAGTTGTGTTGCCTAAAATGTCAAGACGGACAAACGTATCTGCTTTTCAGCACTGAAAATACAATTTTGATTCGTGTCTTTTAAATTTAAAAATATTAAATTTGCCTTCTGTGTTCATGTAGCCCGCGTAGCTCAGTCGGTAGAGCATCAGACTTTTAATCTGAGGGTCTAGGGTTCGAGTCCCTACGTGGGCGGCTACATTTTTTTTAAAATATTGGTTTCAATGTGGAATGACAATTTGATATTTAGGATACCAATCTATTTGTGAAGAAGTGCATCAAACGTCCAAGTAGTTTTGTTTTGTTTTTTTCCCGTCAAGTCAGTCGATTTCGCATCTCAGTGTGGATATTTCAGATGCTTTGAATGCATGGAAATTGCAATGCGGATTAGAACATTTTCAAGGAGGCAAATTATAACATGTACGTTGATGAAATATAATTATACATTTATAATATCACAATATAACAATTATGATGCTACAGTAGACTTAAACCGAATTTTAACATCCTTATTGCAATAGAGACCTTTTACGGGGGAGAGAAAACAAGAAAAAGTTAGCAGAGCGTGGTTTCGATCCACGGACCTCTGGGTTATGGGCCCAGCACGCTTCCACTGCGCCACTCTGCTGATACTCACTAACAGTTAATATTAAGTATATATCTTGTGTTCAAATTAAAGGGTGTCATCGCGTCAGAAATTATTTCCCGCTTTATTTTAATCATTTCTGTTTCATTTGCAACCAGAACATTGCGACCGTGATCCTAAATATATTGACGTCATTTATATTAACGAACGATGCACACAGTTAAACAAACTATTGTTAAACATGTTCTCCATCCTTCCTCCGATAATTTCCCCTGATCACTTCGTCTGTACAATGGGAGGGGTTGTGTTTTTTGTAACTATTCTAAAATGACACCCAGCTGCATCAAAATGAACAGCAAGATGATGAGAGACACAGCTGTGTCACATTCTATTGATTGGTTATATATATCTTAAGAGGTGGACTATTGTATAAAGAATTGCCTGCATATATATATTCATCCAATTGTAAGATGTTACTTGACAGTTGTGTTGCCTAAAATGTCAAGACGGACAAACGTATCTGCTTTTCAGCACTGAAAATACAATTTTGATTCGTGTCTTTTAAATTTAAAAATATTAAATTTGCCTTCTGTGTTCATGTAGCCCGCGTAGCTCAGTCGGTAGAGCATCAGACTTTTAATCTGAGGGTCTAGGGTTCGAGTCCCTACGTGGGCGGCTACATTTTTTTTTAAATATTGGTTTCAATGTGGAATGACAATTTGATATTTAGGATACCAATCTATTTGTGAAGAAGTGCATCAAACGTCCAAGTAGTTTTGTTTTGTTTTTTTCCCGTCAAGTCAGTCGATTTCGCATCTCAGTGTGGATATTTCAGATGCTTTGAATGCATGGAAATTGCAATGCGGATTAGAACATTTTCAAGGAGGCAAATTATAACATGTACGTTGATGAAATATAATTATACATTTATAATATCACAATATAACAATTATGATGCTACAGTAGACTTAAACCGAATTTTAACATCCTTATTGCAATAGAGACCTTTTACGGGGGAGAGAAAACAAGAAAAAGTTAGCAGAGCGTGGTTTCGATCCACGGACCTCTGGGTTATGGGCCCAGCACGCTTCCACTGCGCCACTCTGCTGATACTCACTACCAGTTAATATTAAGTATATATCTTGTGTTCAAATTAAAGGGTGTCATTGCGTCAGAAATTATTTCCCGCTTTATTTTAATCATTTCTGTTTCATTTGCAACCAGAACATTGCGACCGTGATCCTAAATATATTGACGTCATTTATATTAACGAACGATGCACACAGTTAAACAAACTATTGTTAAACATGTTCTCCATCCTTCCTCCGATAATTTCCCCTGATCACTTCGTCTGTACAATGGGAGGGGTTGTGTTTTTTGTAACTATTCTAAAATGACACCCAGCTGCATCAAAATGAACAGCAAGATGATGAGAGACACAGCTGTGTCACATTCTATTGATTGGTTATATATATCTTAAGAGGTGGACTATTGTATAAAGAATTGCCTGCATATATATATTCATCCAATTGTAAGATGTTACTTGACAGTTGTGTTGCCTAAAATGTCAAGACGGACAAACGTATCTGCTTTTCAGCACTGAAAATACAATTTTGATTCGTGTCTTTTAAATTTAAAAATATTAAATTTGCCTTCTGTGTTCATGTAGCCCGCGTAGCTCAGTCGGTAGAGCATCAGACTTTTAATCTGAGGGTCTAGGGTTCGAGTCCCTACGTGGGCGGCTACATTTTTTTTTAAATATTGGTTTCAATGTGGAATGACAATTTGATATTTAGGATACCAATCTATTTGTGAAGAAGTGCATCAAACGTCCAAGTAGTTTTGTTTTGTTTTTTTCCCGTCAAGTCAGTCGATTTCGCATCTCAGTGTGGATATTGCAGATGCTTTGAATGCATGGAAATTGCAATGCGGATTAGAACATTTTCAAGGAGGCAAATTATAACATGTACGTTGATGAAATATAATTATACATTTATAATATCACAATATAACAATTATGATGCTACAGTAGACTTAAACCGAATTTTAACATCCTTATTGCAATAGAGACCTTTTACGGGGGAGAGAAAACAAGAAAAAGTTAGCAGAGCGTGGTTTCGATCCACGGACCTCTGGGTTATGGGCCCAGCACGCTTCCACTGCGCCACTCTGCTGATACTCACTAACAGTTAATATTAAGTATATATCTTGTGTTCAAATTAAAGGGTGTCATTGCGTCAGAAATTATTTCCCGCTTTATTTTAATCATTTCTGTTTCATTTGCAACCAGAACATTGCGACCGTGATCCTAAATATATTGACGTCATTTATATTAACGAACGATGCACACAGTTAAACAAACTATTGTTAAACATGTTCTCCATCCTTCCTCCGATAATTTCCCCTGATCACTTCGTCTGTACAATGGGAGGGGTTTTTTTTTTGTAACTATTCTAAAATGACACCCAGCTGCATCAAAATGAACAGCAAGATGATGAGAGACACAGCTGTGTCACATTCTATTGATTGGTTATATATATCTTAAGAGGTGGACTATTGTATAAAGAATTGCCTGCATATATATATTCATCCAATTGTAAGATGTTACTTGACAGTTGTGTTGCCTAAAATGTCAAGACGGACAAACGTATCTGCTTTTCAGCACTGAAAATACAATTTTGATTCGTGTCTTTTAAATTTAAAAATATTAAATTTGCCTTCTGTGTTCATGTAGCCCGCGTAGCTCAGTCGGTAGAGCATCAGACTTTTAATCTGAGGGTCTAGGGTTCGAGTCCCTACGTGGGCGGCTACATTTTTTTTTAAATATTGGTTTCAATGTGGAATGACAATTTGATATTTAGGATACCAATCTATTTGTGAAGAAGTGCATCAAACGTCCAAGTAGTTTTGTTTTGTTTTTTTCCCGTCAAGTCAGTCGATTTCGCATCTCAGTGTGGATATTTCAGATGCTTTGAATGCATGGAAATTGCAATGCGGATTAGAACATTTTCAAGGAGGCAAATTATAACATGTACGTTGATGAAATATAATTATACATTTATAATATCACAATATAACAATTATGATGCTACAGTAGACTTAAACCGAATTTTAACATCCTTATTGCAATAGAGACCTTTTACGGGGGAGAGAAAACAAGAAAAAGTTAGCAGAGCGTGGTTTCGATCCACGGACCTCTGGGTTATGGGCCCAGCACGCTTCCACTGCGCCACTCTGCTGATACTCACTACCAGTTAATATTAAGTATATATCTTGTGTTCAAATTAAAGGGTGTCATTGCGTCAGAAATTATTTCCCGCTTTATTTTAATCATTTCTGTTTCATTTGCAACCAGAACATTGCGACCGTGATCCTAAATATATTGACGTCATTTATATTAACGAACGATGCACACAGTTAAACAAACTATTGTTAAACATGTTCTCCATCCTTCCTCCGATAATTTCCCCTGATCACTTCGTCTGTACAATGGGAGGGGTTGTGTTTTTTGTAACTATTCTAAAATGACACCCAGCTGCATCAAAATGAACAGCAAGATGATGAGAGACACAGCTGTGTCACATTCTATTGATTGGTTATATATATCTTAAGAGGTGGACTATTGTATAAGGAATTGCCTGCATATATATATTCATCCAATTGTAAGATGATACTTGACAGTTGTGGTGCCTAAAATGTCAAGACGGACAAACGTATCTGCTTTTCAGCACTGAAAATACAATTTTGATTCGTGTCTTTTAAATTTAAAAATATTAAATTTGCCTTCTGTGTTCATGTAGCCCGCGTAGCTCAGTCGGTAGAGCATCAGACTTTTAATCTGAGGGTCTAGGGTTCGAGTCCCTACGTGGGCGGCTACATTTTTTTTTAAATATTGGTTTCAATGTGGAATGACAATTTGATATTTAGGATACCAATCTATTTGTGAAGAAGTGCATCAAACGTCCAAGTAGTTTTGTTTTGTTTTTTTCCCGTCAAGTCAGTCGATTTCGCATCTCAGTGTGGATATTTCAGATGCTTTGAATGCATGGAAATTGCAATGCGGATTAGAACATTTTCAAGGAGGCAAATTATAACATGTACGTTGATGAAATATAATTATACATTTATAATATCACAATATAACAATTATGATGCTACAGTAGACTTAAACCGAATTTTAACATCCTTATTGCAATAGAGACCTTTTACGGGGGAGAGAAAACAAGAAAAAGTTAGCAGAGCGTGGTTTCGATCCACGGACCTCTGGGTTATGGGCCCAGCACGCTTCCACTGCGCCACTCTGCTGATACTCACTACCAGTTAATATTAAGTATATATCTTGTGTTCAAATTAAAGGGTGTCATTGCGTCAGAAATTATTTCCCGCTTTATTTTAATCATTTCTGTTTCATTTGCAACCAGAACATTGCGACCGTGATCCTAAATATATTGACGTCATTTATATTAACGAACGATGCACACAGTTAAACAAACTATTGTTAAACATGTTCTCCATCCTTCCTCCGATAATTTCCCCTGATCACTTCGTCTGTACAATGGGAGGGGTTGTGTTTTTTGTAACTATTCTAAAATGACACCCAGCTGCATCAAAATGAACAGCAAGATGATGAGAGACACAGCTGTGTCACATTCTATTGATTGGTTATATATATCTTAAGAGGTGGACTATTGTATAAGGAATTGCCTGCATATATATATTCATCCAATTGTAAGATGATACTTGACAGTTGTGTTGCCTAAAATGTCAAGACGGACAAACGTATCTGCTTTTCAGCACTGAAAATACAATTTTGATTCGTGTCTTTTAAATTTAAAAATATTAAATTTGCCTTCTGTGTTCATGTAGCCCGCGTAGCTCAGTCGGTAGAGCATCAGACTTTTAATCTGAGGGTCTAGGGTTCGAGTCCCTACGTGGGCGGCTACATTTTTTTTTAAATATTGGTTTCAATGTGGAATGACAATTTGATATTTAGGATACCAATCTATTTGTGAAGAAGTGCATCAAACGTCCAAGTAGTTTTGTTTTGTTTTTTTCCCGTCAAGTCAGTCGATTTCGCATCTCAGTGTGGATATTTCAGATGCTTTGAATGCATGGAAATTGCAATGCGGATTAGAACATTTTCAAGGAGGCAAATTATAACATGTACGTTGATGAAATATAATTATACATTTATAATATCACAATATAACAATTATGATGCTACAGTAGACTTAAACCGAATTTTAACATCCTTATTGCAATAGAGACCTTTTACGGGAGAGAAAAAAAGAAAAAGTTAGCAGAGCGTGGTTTCGATCCACGGACCTCTGGGTTATGGGCCCAGCACGCTTCCACTGCGCCACTCTGCTGATACTCACTACCAGTTAATATTAAGTATATATCTTGTGTTCAAATTAAAGGGTGTCATTGCGTCAGAAATTGTTTCCTGCTTTATTTTAATCATTTCTGTTTCATTTGCAACCAGAACATTGCGACCGTGATCCTAAATATATTGACGTCATTTATATTAACGAACGATGCACACAGTTAAACAAACTATTGTTAAACATGTTCTCCATCCTTCCTCCGATAATTTCCCCTGATCACTTCGTCTGTACAATGGGAGGGGTTGTGTTTTTTGTAACTATTCTAAAATGACACCCAGCTGCATCAAAATGAACAGCAAGATGATGAGAGACACAGCTGTGTCACATTCTATTGATTGGTTATATATATCTTAAGAGGTGGACTATTGTATAAAGAATTGCCTGCATATATATATTCATCCAATTGTAAGATGTTACTTGACAGTTGTGTTGCCTAAAATGTCAAGACGGACAAACGTATCTGCTTTTCAGCACTGAAAATACAATTTTGATTCGTGTCTTATGAGATATAAAGATATTAAATTTGCCTTCTGTGTTCATGTAGCCCGCGTAGCTCAGTCGGTAGAGCATCAGACTTTTAATCTGAGGGTCTAGGGTTCGAGTCCCTACGTGGGCGGCTACATTTTTTTTTAAATATTGGTTTCAATGTGGAATGACAATTTGATATTAAGGATACCAATCTATTTGTGAAGAAGTGCATCAAACGTCCAAGTAGTTTTGTTTTGTTTTTTTCCCGTCAAGTCAGTCGATTTCGCATCTCAGTGTGGATATTTCAGATGCTTTGAATGCATGGAAATTGCAATACGGATTAGAACATTTTCAAGGAGGCAAATTATAACATGTACGTTGATGAAATATAATTATACATTTATAATATCACAATATAACAATTATGATGCTACAGTAGACTTAAACCGAATTTTAACATCCTTATTGCAATAGAGACCTTTTACGGGGGAGAGAAAACAAGAAAAAGTTAGCAGAGCGTGGTTTCGATCCACGGACCTCTGGGTTATGGGCCCAGCACGCTTCCACTGCGCCACTCTGCTGATACTCACTACCAGTTAATATTAAGTATATATCTTGTGTTCAAATTAAAGGGTGTCATTGCGTCAGAAATTATTTCCCGCTTTATTTTAATCATTTCTGTTTCATTTGCAACCAGAACATTGCGACCGTGATCCTAAATATATTGACGTCATTTATATTAACGAACGATGCACACAGTTAAACAAACTATTGTTAAACATGTTCTCCATCCTTCCTCCGATAATTTCCCCTGATCACTTCGTCTGTACAATGGGAGGGGTTGTGTTTTTTGTAACTATTCTAAAATGACACCCAGCTGCATCAAAATGAACAGCAAGATGATGAGAGACACAGCTGTGTCACATTCTATTGATTGGTTATATATATCTTAAGAGGTGGACTATTGTATAAGGAATTGCCTGCATATATATATTCATCCAATTGTAAGATGATACTTGACAGTTGTGTTGCCTAAAATGTCAAGACGGACAAACGTATCTGCTTTTCAGCACTGAAAATACAATTTTGATTCGTGTCTTTTAAATTTAAAAATATTAAATTTGCCTTCTGTGTTCATGTAGCCCGCGTAGCTCAGTCGGTAGAGCATCAGACTTTTAATCTGAGGGTCTAGGGTTCGAGTCCCTACGTGGGCGGCTACATTTTTTTTAAAATATTGGTTTCAATGTGGAATGACAATTTGATATTTAGGATACCAATCTATTTGTGAAGAAGTGCATCAAACGTCCAAGTAGTTTTGTTTTGTTTTTTTCCCGTCAAGTCAGTCGATTTCGCATCTCAGTGTGGATATTTCAGATGCTTTGAATGCATGGAAATTGCAATGCGGATTAGAACATTTTCAAGGAGGCAAATTATAACATGTACGTTGATGAAATATAATTATACATTTATAATATCACAATATAACAATTATGATGCTACAGTAGACTTAAACCGAATTTTAACATCCTTATTGCAATAGAGACCTTTTACGGGAGAGAAAAAAAGAAAAAGTTAGCAGAGCGTGGTTTCGATCCACGGACCTCTGGGTTATGGGCCCAGCACGCTTCCACTGCGCCACTCTGCTGATACTCACTACCAGTTAATATTAAGTATATATCTTGTGTTCAAATTAAAGGGTGTCATTGCGTCAGAAATTGTTTCCTGCTTTATTTTAATCATTTCTGTTTCATTTGCAACCAGAACATTGCGACCGTGATCCTAAATATATTGACGTCATTTATATTAACGAACGATGCACACAGTTAAACAAACTATTGTTAAACATGTTCTCCATCCTTCCTCCGATAATTTCCCCTGATCACTTCGTCTGTACAATGGGAGGGGTTGTGTTTTTTGTAACTATTCTAAAATGACACCCAGCTGCATCAAAATGAACAGCAAGATGATGAGAGACACAGCTGTGTCACATTCTATTGATTGGTTATATATATCTTAAGAGGTGGACTATTGTATAAAGAATTGCCTGCATATATATATTCATCCAATTGTAAGATGTTACTTGACAGTTGTGTTGCCTAAAATGTCAAGACGGACAAACGTATCTGCTTTTCAGCACTGAAAATACAATTTTGATTCGTGTCTTATGAGATATAAAGATATTAAATTTGCCTTCTGTGTTCATGTAGCCCGCGTAGCTCAGTCGGTAGAGCATCAGACTTTTAATCTGAGGGTCTAGGGTTCGAGTCCCTACGTGGGCGGCTACATTTTTTTTTAAATATTGGTTTCAATGTGGAATGACAATTTGATATTAAGGATACCAATCTATTTGTGAAGAAGTGCATCAAACGTCCAAGTAGTTTTGTTTTGTTTTTTTCCCGTCAAGTCAGTCGATTTCGCATCTCAGTGTGGATATTTCAGATGCTTTGAATGCATGGAAATTGCAATACGGATTAGAACATTTTCAAGGAGGCAAATTATAACATGTACGTTGATGAAATATAATTATACATTTATAATATCACAATATAACAATTATGATGCTACAGTAGACTTAAACCGAATTTTAACATCCTTATTGCAATAGAGACCTTTTACGGGAGAGAAAAAAAGAAAAAGTTAGCAGAGCGTGGTTTCGATCCACGGACCTCTGGGTTATGGGCCCAGCACGCTTCCACTGCGCCACTCTGCTGATACTCACTACCAGTTAATATTAAGTATATATCTTGTGTTCAAATTAAAGGGTGTCATTGCGTCAGAAATTATTTCCCGCTTTATTTTAATCATTTCTGTTTCATTTGCAACCAGAACATTGCGACCGTGATCCTAAATATATTGACGTCATTTATATTAACGAACGATGCACACAGTTAAACAAACTATTGTTAAACATGTTCTCCATCCTTCCTCCGATAATTTCCCCTGATCACTTCGTCTGTACAATGGGAGGGGTTGTGTTTTTTGTAACTATTCTAAAATGACACCCAGCTGCATCAAAATGAACAGCAAGATGATGAGAGACACAGCTGTGTCACATTCTATTGATTGGTTATATATATCTTAAGAGGTGGACTATTGTATAAAGAATTGCCTGCATATATATATTCATCCAATTGTAAGATGTTACTTGACAGTTGTGTTGCCTAAAATGTCAAGACGGACAAACGTATCTGCTTTTCAGCACTGAAAATACAATTTTGATTCGTGTCTTATGAGATATAAAGATATTAAATTTGCCTTCTGTGTTCATGTAGCCCGCGTAGCTCAGTCGGTAGAGCATCAGACTTTTAATCTGAGGGTCTAGGGTTCGAGTCCCTACGTGGGCGGCTACATTTTTTTTTAAATATTGGTTTCAATGTGGAATGACAATTTGATATTTAGGATACCAATCTATTTGTGAAGAAGTGCATCAAACGTCCAAGTAGTTTTGTTTTGTTTTTTTCCCGTCAAGTCAGTCGATTTCGCATCTCAGTGTGGATATTTCAGATGCTTTGAATGCATGGAAATTGCAATGCGGATTAGAACATTTTCAAGGAGGCAAATTATAACATGTACGTTGATGAAATATAATTATACATTTATAATATCACAATATAACAATTATGATGCTACAGTAGACTTAAACCGAATTTTAACATCCTTATTGCAATAGAGACCTTTTACGGGGGAGAGAAAACAAGAAAAAGTTAGCAGAGCGTGGTTTCGATCCACGGACCTCTGGGTTATGGGCCCAGCACGCTTCCACTGCGCCACTCTGCTGATACTCACTAACAGTTAATATTAAGTATATATCTTGTGTTCAAATTAAAGGGTGTCATTGCGTCAGAAATTATTTCCCGCTTTATTTTAATCATTTCTGTTTCATTTGCAACCAGAACATTGCGACCGTGATCCTAAATATATTGACGTCATTTATATTAACGAACGATGCACACAGTTAAACAAACTATTGTTAAACATGTTCTCCATCCTTCCTCCGATAATTTCCCCTGATCACTTCGTCTGTACAATGGGAGGGTTTTTTTTTTTGTAACTATTCTAAAATGACACCCAGCTGCATCAAAATGAACAGCAAGATGATGAGAGACACAGCTGTGTCACATTCTATTGATTGGTTATATATATCTTAAGAGGTGGACTATTGTATAAAGAATTGCCTGCATATATATATTCATCCAATTGTAAGATGTTACTTGACAGTTGTGTTGCCTAAAATGTCAAGACGGACAAACGTATCTGCTTTTCAGCACTGAAAATACAATTTTGATTCGTGTCTTTTAAATTTAAAAATATTAAATTTGCCTTCTGTGTTCATGTAGCCCGCGTAGCTCAGTCGGTAGAGCATCAGACTTTTAATCTGAGGGTCTAGGGTTCGAGTCCCTACGTGGGCGGCTACATTTTTTTTTAAATATTGGTTTCAATGTGGAATGACAATTTGATATTTAGGATACCATTCTATTTGTGAAGAAGTGCATCAAACGTCCAAGTAGTTTTGTTTTGTTTTTTTCCCGTCAAGTCAGTCGATTTCGCATCTCAGTGTGGATATTTCAGATGCTTTGAATGCATGGAAATTGCAATGCGGATTAGAACATTTTCAAGGAGGCAAATTATAACATGTACGTTGATGAAATATAATTATACATTTATAATATCACAATATAACAATTATGATGCTACAGTAGACTTAAACCGAATTTTAACATCCTTATTGCAATAGAGACCTTTTACGGGGGAGAGAAAACAAGAAAAAGTTAGCAGAGCGTGGTTTCGATCCACGGACCTCTGGGTTATGGGCCCAGCACGCTTCCACTGCGCCACTCTGCTGATACTCACTACCAGTTAATATTAAGTATATATCTTGTGTTCAAATTAAAGGGTGTCATTGCGTCAGAAATTATTTCCCGCTTTATTTTAATCATTTCTGTTTCATTTGCAACCAGAACATTGCGACCGTGATCCTAAATATATTGACGTCATTTATATTAACGAACGATGCACACAGTTAAACAAACTATTGTTAAACATGTTCTCCATCCTTCCTCCGATAATTTCCCCTGATCACTTCGTCTGTACAATGGGAGGGGTTGTGTTTTTTGTAACTATTCTAAAATGACACCCAGCTGCATCAAAATGAACAGCAAGATGATGAGAGACACAGCTGTGTCACATTCTATTGATTGGTTATATATATCTTAAGAGGTGGACTATTGTATAAGGAATTGCCTGCATATATATATTCATCCAATTGTAAGATGATACTTGACAGTTGTGTTGCCTAAAATGTCAAGACGGACAAACGTATCTGCTTTTCAGCACTGAAAATACAATTTTGATTCGTGTCTTTTAAATTTAAAAATATTAAATTTGCCTTCTGTGTTCATGTAGCCCGCGTAGCTCAGTCGGTAGAGCATCAGACTTTTAATCTGAGGGTCTAGGGTTCGAGTCCCTACGTGGGCGGCTACATTTTTTTTAAAATATTGGTTTCAATGTGGAATGACAATTTGATATTTAGGATACCAATCTATTTGTGAAGAAGTGCATCAAACGTCCAAGTAGTTTTGTTTTGTTTTTTTCCCGTCAAGTCAGTCGATTTCGCATCTCAGTGTGGATATTTCAGATGCTTTGAATGCATGGAAATTGCAATGCGGATTAGAACATTTTCAAGGAGGCAAATTATAACATGTACGTTGATGAAATATAATTATACATTTATAATATCACAATATAACAATTATGATGCTACAGTAGACTTAAACCGAATTTTAACATCCTTATTGCAATAGAGACCTTTTACGGGAGAGAAAAAAAGAAAAAGTTAGCAGAGCGTGGTTTCGATCCACGGACCTCTGGGTTATGGGCCCAGCACGCTTCCACTGCGCCACTCTGCTGATACTCACTACCAGTTAATATTAAGTATATATCTTGTGTTCAAATTAAAGGGTGTCATTGCGTCAGAAATTGTTTCCTGCTTTATTTTAATCATTTCTGTTTCATTTGCAACCAGAACATTGCGACCGTGATCCTAAATATATTGACGTCATTTATATTAACGAACGATGCACACAGTTAAACAAACTATTGTTAAACATGTTCTCCATCCTTCCTCCGATAATTTCCCCTGATCACTTCGTCTGTACAATGGGAGGGGTTGTGTTTTTTGTAACTATTCTAAAATGACACCCAGCTGCATCAAAATGAACAGCAAGATGATGAGAGACACAGCTGTGTCACATTCTATTGATTGGTTATATATATCTTAAGAGGTGGACTATTGTATAAAGAATTGCCTGCATATATATATTCATCCAATTGTAAGATGTTACTTGACAGTTGTGTTGCCTAAAATGTCAAGACGGACAAACGTATCTGCTTTTCAGCACTGAAAATACAATTTTGATTCGTGTCTTATGAGATATAAAGATATTAAATTTGCCTTCTGTGTTCATGTAGCCCGCGTAGCTCAGTCGGTAGAGCATCAGACTTTTAATCTGAGGGTCTAGGGTTCGAGTCCCTACGTGGGCGGCTACATTTTTTTTTAAATATTGGTTTCAATGTGGAATGACAATTTGATATTAAGGATACCAATCTATTTGTGAAGAAGTGCATCAAACGTCCAAGTAGTTTTGTTTTGTTTTTTTCCCGTCAAGTCAGTCGATTTCGCATCTCAGTGTGGATATTTCAGATGCTTTGAATGCATGGAAATTGCAATACGGATTAGAACATTTTCAAGGAGGCAAATTATAACATGTACGTTGATGAAATATAATTATACATTTATAATATCACAATATAACAATTATGATGCTACAGTAGACTTAAACCGAATTTTAACATCCTTATTGCAATAGAGACCTTTTACGGGAGAGAAAAAAAGAAAAAGTTAGCAGAGCGTGGTTTCGATCCACGGACCTCTGGGTTATGGGCCCAGCACGCTTCCACTGCGCCACTCTGCTGATACTCACTACCAGTTAATATTAAGTATATATCTTGTGTTCAAATTAAAGGGTGTCATTGCGTCAGAAATTATTTCCCGCTTTATTTTAATCATTTCTGTTTCATTTGCAACCAGAACATTGCGACCGTGATCCTAAATATATTGACGTCATTTATATTAACGAACGATGCACACAGTTAAACAAACTATTGTTAAACATGTTCTCCATCCTTCCTCCGATAATTTCCCCTGATCACTTCGTCTGTACAATGGGAGGGGTTGTGTTTTTTGTAACTATTCTAAAATGACACCCAGCTGCATCAAAATGAACAGCAAGATGATGAGAGACACAGCTGTGTCACATTCTATTGATTGGTTATATATATCTTAAGAGGTGGACTATTGTATAAAGAATTGCCTGCATATATATATTCATCCAATTGTAAGATGTTACTTGACAGTTGTGTTGCCTAAAATGTCAAGACGGACAAACGTATCTGCTTTTCAGCACTGAAAATACAATTTTGATTCGTGTCTTATGAGATATAAAGATATTAAATTTGCCTTCTGTGTTCATGTAGCCCGCGTAGCTCAGTCGGTAGAGCATCAGACTTTTAATCTGAGGGTCTAGGGTTCGAGTCCCTACGTGGGCGGCTACATTTTTTTTTAAATATTGGTTTCAATGTGGAATGACAATTTGATATTTAGGATACCATTCTATTTGTGAAGAAGTGCATCAAACGTCCAAGTAGTTTTGTTTTGTTTTTTTCCCGTCAAGTCAGTCGATTTCGCATCTCAGTGTGGATATTTCAGATGCTTTGAATGCATGGAAATTGCAATGCGGATTAGAACATTTTCAAGGAGGCAAATTATAACATGTACGTTGATGAAATATAATTATACATTTATAATATCACAATATAACAATTATGATGCTACAGTAGACTTAAACCGAATTTTAACATCCTTATTGCAATAGAGACCTTTTACGGGGGAGAGAAAACAAGAAAAAGTTAGCAGAGCGTGGTTTCGATCCACGGACCTCTGGGTTATGGGCCCAGCACGCTTCCACTGCGCCACTCTGCTGATACTCACTACCAGTTAATATTAAGTATATATCTTGTGTTCAAATTAAAGGGTGTCATTGCGTCAGAAATTATTTCCCGCTTTATTTTAATCATTTCTGTTTCATTTGCAACCAGAACATTGCGACCGTGTTCCTAAATATATTGACGTCATTTATATTAACGAACGATGCACACAGTTAAACAAACTATTGTTAAACATGTTCTCCATCCTTCCTCCGATAATTTCCCCTGATCACTTCGTCTGTACAATGGGAGGGGTTGTGTTTTTTGTAACTATTCTAAAATGACACCCAGCTGCATCAAAATGAACAGCAAGATGATGAGAGACACAGCTGTGTCACATTCTATTGATTGGTTATATATATCTTAAGAGGTGGACTATTGTATAAGGAATTGCCTGCATATATATATTCATCCAATTGTAAGATGATACTTGACAGTTGTGTTGCCTAAAATGTCAAGACGGACAAACGTATCTGCTTTTCAGCACTGAAAATACAATTTTGATTCGTGTCTTTTAAATTTAAAAATATTAAATTTGCCTTCTGTGTTCATGTAGCCCGCGTAGCTCAGTCGGTAGAGCATCAGACTTTTAATCTGAGGGTCTAGGGTTCGAGTCCCTACGTGGGCGGCTACATTTTTTTTAAAATATTGGTTTCAATGTGGAATGACAATTTGATATTTAGGATACCAATCTATTTGTGAAGAAGTGCATCAAACGTCCAAGTAGTTTTGTTTTGTTTTTTTCCCGTCAAGTCAGTCGATTTCGCATCTCAGTGTGGATATTTCAGATGCTTTGAATGCATGGAAATTGCAATGCGGATTAGAACATTTTCAAGGAGGCAAATTATAACATGTACGTTGATGAAATATAATTATACATTTATAATATCACAATATAACAATTATGATGCTACAGTAGACTTAAACCGAATTTTAACATCCTTATTGCAATAGAGACCTTTTACGGGAGAGAAAAAAAGAAAAAGTTAGCAGAGCGTGGTTTCGATCCACGGACCTCTGGGTTATGGGCCCAGCACGCTTCCACTGCGCCACTCTGCTGATACTCACTACCAGTTAATATTAAGTATATATCTTGTGTTCAAATTAAAGGGTGTCATTGCGTCAGAAATTGTTTCCTGCTTTATTTTAATCATTTCTGTTTCATTTGCAACCAGAACATTGCGACCGTGATCCTAAATATATTGACGTCATTTATATTAACGAACGATGCACACAGTTAAACAAACTATTGTTAAACATGTTCTCCATCCTTCCTCCGATAATTTCCCCTGATCACTTCGTCTGTACAATGGGAGGGGTTGTGTTTTTTGTAACTATTCTAAAATGACACCCAGCTGCATCAAAATGAACAGCAAGATGATGAGAGACACAGCTGTGTCACATTCTATTGATTGGTTATATATATCTTAAGAGGTGGACTATTGTATAAAGAATTGCCTGCATATATATATTCATCCAATTGTAAGATGTTACTTGACAGTTGTGTTGCCTAAAATGTCAAGACGGACAAACGTATCTGCTTTTCAGCACTGAAAATACAATTTTGATTCGTGTCTTATGAGATATAAAGATATTAAATTTGCCTTCTGTGTTCATGTAGCCCGCGTAGCTCAGTCGGTAGAGCATCAGACTTTTAATCTGAGGGTCTAGGGTTCGAGTCCCTACGTGGGCTTCTACATTTTTTTTTAAATATTGGTTTCAATGTGGAATGACAATTTGATATTTAGGATACCAATCTATTTGTGAAGAAGTGCATCAAACGTCCAAGTAGTTTTGTTTTGTTTTTTTCCCGTCAAGTCAGTCGATTTCGCATCTCAGTGTGGATATTTCAGATGCTTTGAATGCATGGAAATTGCAATACGGATTAGAACATTTTCAAGGAGGCAAATTATAACATGTACGTTGATGAAATATAATTATACATTTATAATATCACAATATAACAATTATGATGCTACAGTAGACTTAAACCGAATTTTAACATCCTTATTGCAATAGAGACCTTTTACGGGAGAGAAAAAAAGAAAAAGTTAGCAGAGCGTGGTTTCGATCCACGGACCTCTGGGTTATGGGCCCAGCACGCTTCCACTGCGCCACTCTGCTGATACTCACTACCAGTTAATATTAAGTATATATCTTGTGTTCAAATTAAAGGGTGTCATTGCGTCAGAAATTATTTCCCGCTTTATTTTAATCATTTCTGTTTCATTTGCAACCAGAACATTGCGACCGTGATCCTAAATATATTGACGTCATTTATATTAACGAACGATGCACACAGTTAAACAAACTATTGTTAAACATGTTCTCCATCCTTCCTCCGATAATTTCCCCTGATCACTTCGTCTGTACAATGGGAGGGGTTGTGTTTTTTGTAACTATTCTAAAATGACACCCAGCTGCATCAAAATGAACAGCAAGATGATGAGAGACACAGCTGTGTCACATTCTATTGATTGGTTATATATATCTTAAGAGGTGGACTATTGTATAAAGAATTGCCTGCATATATATATTCATCCAATTGTAAGATGTTACTTGACAGTTGTGTTGCCTAAAATGTCAAGACGGACAAACGTATCTGCTTTTCAGCACTGAAAATACAATTTTGATTCGTGTCTTTTAAATTTAAAAATATTAAATTTGCCTTCTGTGTTCATGTAGCCCGCGTAGCTCAGTCGGTAGAGCATCAGACTTTTAATCTGAGGGTCTAGGGTTCGAGTCCCTACGTGGGCGGCTACATTTTTTTTTAAATATTGGTTTCAATGTGGAATGACAATTTGATATTTAGGATACCAATCTATTTGTGAAGAAGTGCATCAAACGTCCAAGTAGTTTTGTTTTGTTTTTTTCCCGTCAAGTCAGTCGATTTCGCATCTCAGTGTGGATATTTCAGATGCTTTGAATGCATGGAAATTGCAATGCGGATTAGAACATTTTCAAGGAGGCAAATTATAACATGTACGTTGATGAAATATAATTATACATTTATAATATCACAATATAACAATTATGATGCTACAGTAGACTTAAACCGAATTTTAACATCCTTATTGCAATAGAGACCTTTTACGGGGGAGAGAAAACAAGAAAAAGTTAGCAGAGCGTGGTTTCGATCCACGGACCTCTGGGTTATGGGCCCAGCACGCTTCCACTGCGCCACTCTGCTGATACTCACTAACAGTTAATATTAAGTATATATCTTGTGTTCAAATTAAAGGGTGTCATTGCGTCAGAAATTATTTCCCGCTTTATTTTAATCATTTCTGTTTCATTTGCAACCAGAACATTGCGACCGTGATCCTAAATATATTGACGTCATTTATATTAACGAACGATGCACACAGTTAAACAAACTATTGTTAAACATGTTCTCCATCCTTCCTCCGATAATTTCCCCTGATCACTTCGTCTGTACAATGGGAGGGGTTTTTTTTTGTAACTATTCTAAAATGACACCCAGCTGCATCAAAATGAACAGCAAGATGATGAGAGACACAGCTGTGTCACATTCTATTGATTGGTTATATATATCTTAAGAGGTGGACTATTGTATAAAGAATTGCCTGCATATATATATTCATCCAATTGTAAGATGTTACTTGACAGTTGTGTTGCCTAAAATGTCAAGACGGACAAACGTATCTGCTTTTCAGCACTGAAAATACAATTTTGATTCGTGTCTTTTAAATTTAAAAATATTAAATTTGCCTTCTGTGTTCATGTAGCCCGCGTAGCTCAGTCGGTAGAGCATCAGACTTTTAATCTGAGGGTCTAGGGTTCGAGTCCCTACGTGGGCGGCTACATTTTTTTTTAAATATTGGTTTCAATGTGGAATGACAATTTGATATTTAGGATACCAATCTATTTGTGAAGAAGTGCATCAAACGTCCAAGTAGTTTTGTTTTGTTTTTTTCCCGTCAAGTCAGTCGATTTCGCATCTCAGTGTGGATATTTCAGATGCTTTGAATGCATGGAAATTGCAATGCGGATTAGAACATTTTCAAGGAGGCAAATTATAACATGTACGTTGATGAAATATAATTATACATTTATAATATCACAATATAACAATTATGATGCTACAGTAGACTTAAACCGAATTTTAACATCCTTATTGCAATAGAGACCTTTTACGGGGGAGAGAAAACAAGAAAAAGTTAGCAGAGCGTGGTTTCGATCCACGGACCTCTGGGTTATGGGCCCAGCACGCTTCCACTGCGCCACTCTGCTGATACTCACTACCAGTTAATATTAAGTATATATCTTGTGTTCAAATTAAAGGGTGTCATTGCGTCAGAAATTATTTCCCGCTTTATTTTAATCATTTCTGTTTCATTTGCAACCAGAACATTGCGACCGTGATCCTAAATATATTGACGTCATTTATATTAACGAACGATGCACACAGTTAAACAAACTATTGTTAAACATGTTCTCCATCCTTCCTCCGATAATTTCCCCTGATCACTTCGTCTGTACAATGGGAGGGGTTGTGTTTTTTGTAACTATTCTAAAATGACACCCAGCTGCATCAAAATGAACAGCAAGATGATGAGAGACACAGCTGTGTCACATTCTATTGATTGGTTATATATATCTTAAGAGGTGGACTATTGTATAAGGAATTGCCTGCATATATATATTCATCCAATTGTAAGATGATACTTGACAGTTGTGTTGCCTAAAATGTCAAGACGGACAAACGTATCTGCTTTTCAGCACTGAAAATACAATTTTGATTCGTGTCTTTTAAATTTAAAAATATTAAATTTGCCTTCTGTGTTCATGTAGCCCGCGTAGCTCAGTCGGTAGAGCATCAGACTTTTAATCTGAGGGTCTAGGGTTCGAGTCCCTACGTGGGCGGCTACATTTTTTTTAAAATATTGGTTTCAATGTGGAATGACAATTTGATATTTAGGATACCAATCTATTTGTGAAGAAGTGCATCAAACGTCCAAGTAGTTTTGTTTTGTTTTTTTCCCGTCAAGTCAGTCGATTTCGCATCTCAGTGTGGATATTTCAGATGCTTTGAATGCATGGAAATTGCAATGCGGATTAGAACATTTTCAAGGAGGCAAATTATAACATGTACGTTGATGAAATATAATTATACATTTATAATATCACAATATAACAATTATGATGCTACAGTAGACTTAAACCGAATTTTAACATCCTTATTGCAATAGAGACCTTTTACGGGAGAGAAAAAAAGAAAAAGTTAGCAGAGCGTGGTTTCGATCCACGGACCTCTGGGTTATGGGCCCAGCACGCTTCCACTGCGCCACTCTGCTGATACTCACTACCAGTTAATATTAAGTATATATCTTGTGTTCAAATTAAAGGGTGTCATTGCGTCAGAAATTGTTTCCTGCTTTATTTTAATCATTTCTGTTTCATTTGCAACCAGAACATTGCGACCGTGATCCTAAATATATTGACGTCATTTATATTAACGAACGATGCACACAGTTAAACAAACTATTGTTAAACATGTTCTCCATCCTTCCTCCGATAATTTCCCCTGATCACTTCGTCTGTACAATGGGAGGGGTTGTGTTTTTTGTAACTATTCTAAAATGACACCCAGCTGCATCAAAATGAACAGCAAGATGATGAGAGACACAGCTGTGTCACATTCTATTGATTGGTTATATATATCTTAAGAGGTGGACTATTGTATAAAGAATTGCCTGCATATATATATTCATCCAATTGTAAGATGTTACTTGACAGTTGTGTTGCCTAAAATGTCAAGACGGACAAACGTATCTGCTTTTCAGCACTGAAAATACAATTTTGATTCGTGTCTTATGAGATATAAAGATATTAAATTTGCCTTCTGTGTTCATGTAGCCCGCGTAGCTCAGTCGGTAGAGCATCAGACTTTTAATCTGAGGGTCTAGGGTTCGAGTCCCTACGTGGGCTTCTACATTTTTTTTTAAATATTGGTTTCAATGTGGAATGACAATTTGATATTTAGGATACCAATCTATTTGTGAAGAAGTGCATCAAACGTCCAAGTAGTTTTGTTTTGTTTTTTTCCCGTCAAGTCAGTCGATTTCGCATCTCAGTGTGGATATTTCAGATGCTTTGAATGCATGGAAATTGCAATACGGATTAGAACATTTTCAAGGAGGCAAATTATAACATGTACGTTGATGAAATATAATTATACATTTATAATATCACAATATAACAATTATGATGCTACAGTAGACTTAAACCGAATTTTAACATCCTTATTGCAATAGAGACCTTTTACGGGAGAGAAAAAAAGAAAAAGTTAGCAGAGCGTGGTTTCGATCCACGGACCTCTGGGTTATGGGCCCAGCACGCTTCCACTGCGCCACTCTGCTGATACTCACTACCAGTTAATATTAAGTATATATCTTGTGTTCAAATTAAAGGGTGTCATTGCGTCAGAAATTATTTCCCGCTTTATTTTAATCATTTCTGTTTCATTTGCAACCAGAACATTGCGACCGTGATCCTAAATATATTGACGTCATTTATATTAACGAACGATGCACACAGTTAAACAAACTATTGTTAAACATGTTCTCCATCCTTCCTCCGATAATTTCCCCTGATCACTTCGTCTGTACAATGGGAGGGGTTGTGTTTTTTGTAACTATTCTAAAATGACACCCAGCTGCATCAAAATGAACAGCAAGATGATGAGAGACACAGCTGTGTCACATTCTATTGATTGGTTATATATATCTTAAGAGGTGGACTATTGTATAAAGAATTGCCTGCATATATATATTCATCCAATTGTAAGATGTTACTTGACAGTTGTGTTGCCTAAAATGTCAAGACGGACAAACGTATCTGCTTTTCAGCACTGAAAATACAATTTTGATTCGTGTCTTTTAAATTTAAAAATATTAAATTTGCCTTCTGTGTTCATGTAGCCCGCGTAGCTCAGTCGGTAGAGCATCAGACTTTTAATCTGAGGGTCTAGGGTTCGAGTCCCTACGTGGGCGGCTACATTTTTTTTTAAATATTGGTTTCAATGTGGAATGACAATTTGATATTTAGGATACCAATCTATTTGTGAAGAAGTGCATCAAACGTCCAAGTAGTTTTGTTTTGTTTTTTTCCCGTCAAGTCAGTCGATTTCGCATCTCAGTGTGGATATTTCAGATGCTTTGAATGCATGGAAATTGCAATGCGGATTAGAACATTTTCAAGGAGGCAAATTATAACATGTACGTTGATGAAATATAATTATACATTTATAATATCACAATATAACAATTATGATGCTACAGTAGACTTAAACCGAATTTTAACATCCTTATTGCAATAGAGACCTTTTACGGGGGAGAGAAAACAAGAAAAAGTTAGCAGAGCGTGGTTTCGATCCACGGACCTCTGGGTTATGGGCCCAGCACGCTTCCACTGCGCCACTCTGCTGATACTCACTAACAGTTAATATTAAGTATATATCTTGTGTTCAAATTAAAGGGTGTCATTGCGTCAGAAATTATTTCCCGCTTTATTTTAATCATTTCTGTTTCATTTGCAACCAGAACATTGCGACCGTGATCCTAAATATATTGACGTCATTTATATTAACGAACGATGCACACAGTTAAACAAACTATTGTTAAACATGTTCTCCATCCTTCCTCCGATAATTTCCCCTGATCACTTCGTCTGTACAATGGGAGGGGTTTTTTTTTGTAACTATTCTAAAATGACACCCAGCTGCATCAAAATGAACAGCAAGATGATGAGAGACACAGCTGTGTCACATTCTATTGATTGGTTATATATATCTTAAGAGGTGGACTATTGTATAAAGAATTGCCTGCATATATATATTCATCCAATTGTAAGATGTTACTTGACAGTTGTGTTGCCTAAAATGTCAAGACGGACAAACGTATCTGCTTTTCAGCACTGAAAATACAATTTTGATTCGTGTCTTTTAAATTTAAAAATATTAAATTTGCCTTCTGTGTTCATGTAGCCCGCGTAGCTCAGTCGGTAGAGCATCAGACTTTTAATCTGAGGGTCTAGGGTTCGAGTCCCTACGTGGGCGGCTACATTTTTTTTTAAATATTGGTTTCAATGTGGAATGACAATTTGATATTTAGGATACCAATCTATTTGTGAAGAAGTGCATCAAACGTCCAAGTAGTTTTGTTTTGTTTTTTTCCCGTCAAGTCAGTCGATTTCGCATCTCAGTGTGGATATTTCAGATGCTTTGAATGCATGGAAATTGCAATGCGGATTAGAACATTTTCAAGGAGGCAAATTATAACATGTACGTTGATGAAATATAATTATACATTTATAATATCACAATATAACAATTATGATGCTACAGTAGACTTAAACCGAATTTTAACATCCTTATTGCAATAGAGACCTTTTACGGGGGAGAGAAAACAAGAAAAAGTTAGCAGAGCGTGGTTTCGATCCACGGACCTCTGGGTTATGGGCCCAGCACGCTTCCACTGCGCCACTCTGCTGATACTCACTACCAGTTAATATTAAGTATATATCTTGTGTTCAAATTAAAGGGTGTCATTGCGTCAGAAATTATTTCCCGCTTTATTTTAATCATTTCTGTTTCATTTGCAACCAGAACATTGCGACCGTGATCCTAAATATATTGACGTCATTTATATTAACGAACGATGCACACAGTTAAACAAACTATTGTTAAACATGTTCTCCATCCTTCCTCCGATAATTTCCCCTGATCACTTCGTCTGTACAATGGGAGGGGTTGTGTTTTTTGTAACTATTCTAAAATGACACCCAGCTGCATCAAAATGAACAGCAAGATGATGAGAGACACAGCTGTGTCACATTCTATTGATTGGTTATATATATCTTAAGAGGTGGACTATTGTATAAGGAATTGCCTGCATATATATATTCATCCAATTGTAAGATGATACTTGACAGTTGTGTTGCCTAAAATGTCAAGACGGACAAACGTATCTGCTTTTCAGCACTGAAAATACAATTTTGATTCGTGTCTTTTAAATTTAAAAATATTAAATTTGCCTTCTGTGTTCATGTAGCCCGCGTAGCTCAGTCGGTAGAGCATCAGACTTTTAATCTGAGGGTCTAGGGTTCGAGTCCCTACGTGAGCGGCTACATTTTTTTAAAAATATTGGTTTCAATGTGGAATGACAATTTGATATTTAGGATACCAATCTATTTGTGAAGAAGTGCATCAAACGTCCAAGTAGTTTTGTTTTGTTTTTTTCCCGTCAAGTCAGTCGATTTCGCATCTCAGTGTGGATATTTCAGATGCTTTGAATGCATGGAAATTGCAATGCGGATTAGAACATTTTCAAGGAGGCAAATTATAACATGCACGTTGATGAAATATAATTATACATTTATAATATCACAATATAACAATTATGATGCTACAGTAGACTTAAACCGAATTTTAACATCCTTATTGCAATAGAGACCTTTTACGGGAGAGAAAAAAAGAAAAAGTTAGCAGAGCGTGGTTTCGATCCACGGACCTCTGGGTTATGGGCCCAGCACGCTTCCACTGCGCCACTCTGCTGATACTCACTACCAGTTAATATTAAGTATATATCTTGTGTTCAAATTAAAGGGTGTCATTGCGTCAGAAATTGTTTCCTGCTTTATTTTAATCATTTCTGTTTCATTTGCAACCAGAACATTGCGACCGTGATCCTAAATATATTGACGTCATTTATATTAACGAACGATGCACACAGTTAAACAAACTATTGTTAAACATGTTCTCCATCCTTCCTCCGATAATTTCCCCTGATCACTTCGTCTGTACAATGGGAGGGGTTGTGTTTTTTGTAACTATTCTAAAATGACACCCAGCTGCATCAAAATGAACAGCAAGATGATGAGAGACACAGCTGTGTCACATTCTATTGATTGGTTATATATATCTTAAGAGGTGGACTATTGTATAAAGAATTGCCTGCATATATATATTCATCCAATTGTAAGATGTTACTTGACAGTTGTGTTGCCTAAAATGTCAAGACGGACAAACGTATCTGCTTTTCAGCACTGAAAATACAATTTTGATTCGTGTCTTATGAGATATAAAGATATTAAATTTGCCTTCTGTGTTCATGTAGCCCGCGTAGCTCAGTCGGTAGAGCATCAGACTTTTAATCTGAGGGTCTAGGGTTCGAGTCCCTACGTGGGCGGCTACATTTTTTTTTAAATATTGGTTTCAATGTGGAATGACAATTTGATATTAAGGATACCAATCTATTTGTGAAGAAGTGCATCAAACGTCCAAGTAGTTTTGTTTTGTTTTTTTCCCGTCAAGTCAGTCGATTTCGCATCTCAGTGTGGATATTTCAGATGCTTTGAATGCATGGAAATTGCAATACGGATTAGAACATTTTCAAGGAGGCAAATTATAACATGTACGTTGATGAAATATAATTATACATTTATAATATCACAATATAACAATTATGATGCTACAGTAGACTTAAACCGAATTTTAACATCCTTATTGCAATAGAGACCTTTTACGGGAGAGAAAAAAAGAAAAAGTTAGCAGAGCGTGGTTTCGATCCACGGACCTCTGGGTTATGGGCCCAGCACGCTTCCACTGCGCCACTCTGCTGATACTCACTACCAGTTAATATTAAGTATATATCTTGTGTTCAAATTAAAGGGTGTCATTGCGTCAGAAATTATTTCCCGCTTTATTTTAATCATTTCTGTTTCATTTGCAACCAGAACATTGCGACCGTGATCCTAAATATATTGACGTCATTTATATTAACGAACGATGCACACAGTTAAACAAACTATTGTTAAACATGTTCTCCATCCTTCCTCCGATAATTTCCCCTGATCACTTCGTCTGTACAATGGGAGGGGTTGTGTTTTTTGTAACTATTCTAAAATGACACCCAGCTGCATCAAAATGAACAGCAAGATGATGAGAGACACAGCTGTGTCACATTCTATTGATTGGTTATATATATCTTAAGAGGTGGACTATTGTATAAAGAATTGCCTGCATATATATATTCATCCAATTGTAAGATGTTACTTGACAGTTGTGTTGCCTAAAATGTCAAGACGGACAAACGTATCTGCTTTTCAGCACTGAAAATACAATTTTGATTCGTGTCTTATGAGATATAAAGATATTAAATTTGCCTTCTGTGTTCATGTAGCCCGCGTAGCTCAGTCGGTAGAGCATCAGACTTTTAATCTGAGGGTCTAGGGTTCGAGTCCCTACGTGGGCGGCTACATTTTTTTTTAAATATTGGTTTCAATGTGGAATGACAATTTGATATTTAGGATACCAATCTATTTGTGAAGAAGTGCATCAAACATCCAAGTAGTTTTGTTTTGTTTTTTTCCCGTCAAGTCAGTCGATTTCGCATCTCAGTGTGGATATTTCAGATGCTTTGAATGCATGGAAATTGCAATGCGGATTAGAACATTTTCAAGGAGGCAAATTATAACATGTACGTTGATGAAATATAATTATACATTTATAATATCACAATATAACAATTATGATGCTACAGTAGACTTAAACCGAATTTTAACATCCTTATTGCAATAGAGACCTTTTACGGGGGAGAGAAAACAAGAAAAAGTTAGCAGAGCGTGGTTTCGATCCACGGACCTCTGGGTTATGGGCCCAGCACGCTTCCACTGCGCCACTCTGCTGATACTCACTACCAGTTAATATTAAGTATATATCTTGTGTTCAAATTAAAGGGTGTCATTGCGTCAGAAATTATTTCCCGCTTTATTTTAATCATTTCTGTTTCATTTGCAACCAGAACATTGCGACCGTGATCCTAAATATATTGACGTCATTTATATTAACGAACGATGCACACAGTTAAACAAACTATTGTTAAACATGTTCTCCATCCTTCCTCCGATAATTTCCCCTGATCACTTCGTCTGTACAATGGGAGGGGTTGTGTTTTTTGTAACTATTCTAAAATGACACCCAGCTGCATCAAAATGAACAGCAAGATGATGAGAGACACAGCTGTGTCACATTCTATTGATTGGTTATATATATCTTAAGAGGTGGACTATTGTATAAAGAATTGCCTGCATATATATATTCATCCAATTGTAAGATGTTACTTGACAGTTGTGTTGCCTAAAATGTCAAGACGGACAAACGTATCTGCTTTTCAGCACTGAAAATACAATTTTGATTCGTGTCTTATGAGATATAAAGATATTAAATTTGCCTTCTGTGTTCATGTAGCCCGCGTAGCTCAGTCGGTAGAGCATCAGACTTTTAATCTGAGGGTCTAGGGTTCGAGTCCCTACGTGGGCGGCTACATTTTTTTTTAAATATTGGTTTCAATGTGGAATGACAATTTGATATTTAGGATACCAATCTATTTGTGAAGAAGTGCATCAAACATCCAAGTAGTTTTGTTTTGTTTTTTTCCCGTCAAGTCAGTCGATTTCGCATCTCAGTGTGGATATTTCAGATGCTTTGAATGCATGGAAATTGCAATGCGGATTAGAACATTTTCAAGGAGGCAAATTATAACATGTACGTTGATGAAATATAATTATACATTTATAATATCACAATATAACAATTATGATGCTACAGTAGACTTAAACCGAATTTTAACATCCTTATTGCAATAGAGACCTTTTACGGGGGAGAGAAAACAAGAAAAAGTTAGCAGAGCGTGGTTTCGATCCACGGACCTCTGGGTTATGGGCCCAGCACGCTTCCACTGCGCCACTCTGCTGATACTCACTACCAGTTAATATTAAGTATATATCTTGTGTTCAAATTAAAGGGTGTCATTGCGTCAGAAATTATTTCCCGCTTTATTTTAATCATTTCTGTTTCATTTGCAACCAGAACATTGCGACCGTGATCCTAAATATATTGACGTCATTTATATTAACGAACGATGCACACAGTTAAACAAACTATTGTTAAACATGTTCTCCATCCTTCCTCCGATAATTTCCCCTGATCACTTCGTCTGTACAATGGGAGGGGTTGTGTTTTTTGTAACTATTCTAAAATGACACCCAGCTGCATCAAAATGAACAGCAAGATGATGAGAGACACAGCTGTGTCACATTCTATTGATTGGTTATATATATCTTAAGAGGTGGACTATTGTATAAAGAATTGCCTGCATATATATATTCATCCAATTGTAAGATGTTACTTGACAGTTGTGTTGCCTAAAATGTCAAGACGGACAAACGTATCTGCTTTTCAGCACTGAAAATACAATTTTGATTCGTGTCTTTTAAATTTAAAAATATTAAATTTGCCTTCTGTGTTCATGTAGCCCGCGTAGCTCAGTCGGTAGAGCATCAGACTTTTAATCTGAGGGTCTAGGGTTCGAGTCCCTACGTGGGCGGCTACATTATTTTTTAAATATTGGTTTCAATGTGGAATGACAATTTGATATTTAGGATACCAATCTATTTGTGAAGAAGTGCATCAAACGTCCAAGTAGTTTTGTTTTGTTTTTTTCCCGTCAAGTCAGTCGATTTCGCATCTCAGTGTGGATATTTCAGATGCTTTGAATGCATGGAAATTGCAATGCGGATTAGAACATTTTCAAGGAGGCAAATTATAACATGTACGTTGATGAAATATAATTATACATTTATAATATCACAATATAACAATTATGATGCTACAGTAGACTTAAACCGAATTTTAACATCCTTATTGCAATAGAGACCTTTTACGGGGGAGAGAAAACAAGAAAAAGTTAGCAGAGCGTGGTTTCGATCCACGGACCTCTGGGTTATGGGCCCAGCACGCTTCCACTGCGCCACTCTGCTGATACTCACTACCAGTTAATATTAAGTATATATCTTGTGTTCAAATTAAAGGGTGTCATTGCGTCAGAAATTATTTCCCGCTTTATTTTAATCATTTCTGTTTCATTTGCAACCAGAACATTGCGACCGTGATCCTAAATATATTGACGTCATTTATATTAACGAACGATGCACACAGTTAAACAAACTATTGTTAAACATGTTCTCCATCCTTCCTCCGATAATTTCCCCTGATCACTTCGTCTGTACAATGGGAGGGTTTTTTTTTTTGTAACTATTCTAAAATGACACCCAGCTGCATCAAAATGAACAGCAAGATGATGAGAGACACAGCTGTGTCACATTCTATTGATTGGTTATATATATCTTAAGAGGTGGACTATTGTATAAAGAATTGCCTGCATATATATATTCATCCAATTGTAAGATGTTACTTGACAGTTGTGTTGCCTAAAATGTCAAGACGGACAAACGTATCTGCTTTTCAGCACTGAAAATACAATTTTGATTCGTGTCTTTTAAATTTAAAAATATTAAATTTGCCTTCTGTGTTCATGTAGCCCGCGTAGCTCAGTCGGTAGAGCATCAGACTTTTAATCTGAGGGTCTAGGGTTCGAGTCCCTACGTGGGCGGCTACATTTTTTTTTAAATATTGGTTTCAATGTGGAATGACAATTTGATATTTAGGATACCAATCTATTTGTGAAGAAGTGCATCAAACGTCCAAGTAGTTTTGTTTTGTTTTTTTCCCGTCAAGTCAGTCGATTTCGCATCTCAGTGTGGATATTTCAGATGCTTTGAATGCATGGAAATTGCAATGCGGATTAGAACATTTTCAAGGAGGCAAATTATAACATGTACGTTGATGAAATATAATTATACATTTATAATATCACAATATAACAATTATGATGCTACAGTAGACTTAAACCGAATTTTAACATCCTTATTGCAATAGAGACCTTTTACGGGGGAGAGAAAACAAGAAAAAGTTAGCAGAGCGTGGTTTCGATCCACGGACCTCTGGGTTATGGGCCCAGCACGCTTCCACTGCGCCACTCTGCTGATACTCACTAACAGTTAATATTAAGTATATATCTTGTGTTCAAATTAAAGGGTGTCATTGCGTCAGAAATTATTTCCCGCTTTATTTTAATCATTTCTGTTTCATTTGCAACCAGAACATTGCGACCGTGATCCTAAATATATTGACGTCATTTATATTAACGAACGATGCACACAGTTAAACAAACTATTGTTAAACATGTTCTCCATCCTTCCTCCGATAATTTCCCCTGATCACTTCGTCTGTACAATGGGAGGGGTTTTTTTTTGTAACTATTCTAAAATGACACCCAGCTGCATCAAAATGAACAGCAAGATGATGAGAGACACAGCTGTGTCACATTCTATTGATTGGTTATATATATCTTAAGAGGTGGACTATTGTATAAAGAATTGCCTGCATATATATATTCATCCAATTGTAAGATGTTACTTGACAGTTGTGTTGCCTAAAATGTCAAGACGGACAAACGTATCTGCTTTTCAGCACTGAAAATACAATTTTGATTCGTGTCTTTTAAATTTAAAAATATTAAATTTGCCTTCTGTGTTCATGTAGCCCGCGTAGCTCAGTCGGTAGAGCATCAGACTTTTAATCTGAGGGTCTAGGGTTCGAGTCCCTACGTGGGCGGCTACATTTTTTTTTAAATATTGGTTTCAATGTGGAATGACAATTTGATATTTAGGATACCAATCTATTTGTGAAGAAGTGCATCAAACGTCCAAGTAGTTTTGTTTTGTTTTTTTCCCGTCAAGTCAGTCGATTTCGCATCTCAGTGTGGATATTTCAGATGCTTTGAATGCATGGAAATTGCAATGCGGATTAGAACATTTTCAAGGAGGCAAATTATAACATGTACGTTGATGAAATATAATTATACATTTATAATATCACAATATAACAATTATGATGCTACAGTAGACTTAAACCGAATTTTAACATCCTTATTGCAATAGAGACCTTTTACGGGGGAGAGAAAACAAGAAAAAGTTAGCAGAGCGTGGTTTCGATCCACGGACCTCTGGGTTATGGGCCCAGCACGCTTCCACTGCGCCACTCTGCTGATACTCACTACCAGTTAATATTAAGTATATATCTTGTGTTCAAATTAAAGGGTGTCATTGCGTCAGAAATTATTTCCCGCTTTATTTTAATCATTTCTGTTTCATTTGCAACCAGAACATTGCGACCGTGATCCTAAATATATTGACGTCATTTATATTAACGAACGATGCACACAGTTAAACAAACTATTGTTAAACATGTTCTCCATCCTTCCTCCGATAATTTCCCCTGATCACTTCGTCTGTACAATGGGAGGGGTTGTGTTTTTTGTAACTATTCTAAAATGACACCCAGCTGCATCAAAATGAACAGCAAGATGATGAGAGACACAGCTGTGTCACATTCTATTGATTGGTTATATATATCTTAAGAGGTGGACTATTGTATAAAGAATTGCCTGCATATATATATTCATCCAATTGTAAGATGTTACTTGACAGTTGTGTTGCCTAAAATGTCAAGACGGACAAACGTATCTGCTTTTCAGCACTGAAAATACAATTTTGATTCGTGTCTTTTAAATTTAAAAATATTAAATTTGCCTTCTGTGTTCATGTAGCCCGCGTAGCTCAGTCGGTAGAGCATCAGACTTTTAATCTGAGGGTCTAGGGTTCGAGTCCCTACGTGGGCGGCTACATTATTTTTTAAATATTGGTTTCAATGTGGAATGACAATTTGATATTTAGGATACCAATCTATTTGTGAAGAAGTGCATCAAACGTCCAAGTAGTTTTGTTTTGTTTTTTTCCCGTCAAGTCAGTCGATTTCGCATCTCAGTGTGGATATTTCAGATGCTTTGAATGCATGGAAATTGCAATGCGGATTAGAACATTTTCAAGGAGGCAAATTATAACATGTACGTTGATGAAATATAATTATACATTTATAATATCACAATATAACAATTATGATGCTACAGTAGACTTAAACCGAATTTTAACATCCTTATTGCAATAGAGACCTTTTACGGGGGAGAGAAAACAAGAAAAAGTTAGCAGAGCGTGGTTTCGATCCACGGACCTCTGGGTTATGGGCCCAGCACGCTTCCACTGCGCCACTCTGCTGATACTCACTACCAGTTAATATTAAGTATATATCTTGTGTTCAAATTAAAGGGTGTCATTGCGTCAGAAATTATTTCCCGCTTTATTTTAATCATTTCTGTTTCATTTGCAACCAGAACATTGCGACCGTGATCCTAAATATATTGACGTCATTTATATTAACGAACGATGCACACAGTTAAACAAACTATTGTTAAACATGTTCTCCATCCTTCCTCCGATAATTTCCCCTGATCACTTCGTCTGTACAATGGGAGGGGTTGTGTTTTTTGTAACTATTCTAAAATGACACCCAGCTGCATCAAAATGAACAGCAAGATGATGAGAGACACAGCTGTGTCACATTCTATTGATTGGTTATATATATCTTAAGAGGTGGACTATTGTATAAGGAATTGCCTGCATATATATATTCATCCAATTGTAAGATGATACTTGACAGTTGTGTTGCCTAAAATGTCAAGACGGACAAACGTATCTGCTTTTCAGCACTGAAAATACAATTTTGATTCGTGTCTTTTAAATTTAAAAATATTAAATTTGCCTTCTGTGTTCATGTAGCCCGCGTAGCTCAGTCGGTAGAGCATCAGACTTTTAATCTGAGGGTCTAGGGTTCGAGTCCCTACGTGGGCGGCTACATTTTTTTTTAAATATTGGTTTCAATGTGGAATGACAATTTGATATTTAGGATACCAATCTATTTGTGAAGAAGTGCATCAAACGTCCAAGTAGTTTTGTTTTGTTTTTTTCCCGTCAAGTCAGTCGATTTCGCATCTCAGTGTGGATATTTCAGATGCTTTGAATGCATGGAAATTGCAATGCGGATTAGAACATTTTCAAGGAGGCAAATTATAACATGTACGTTGATGAAATATAATTATACATTTATAATATCACAATATAACAATTATGATGCTACAGTAGACTTAAACCGAATTTTAACATCCTTATTGCAATAGAGACCTTTTACGGGAGAGAAAAAAAGAAAAAGTTAGCAGAGCGTGGTTTCGATCCACGGACCTCTGGGTTATGGGCCCAGCACGCTTCCACTGCGCCACTCTGCTGATACTCACTACCAGTTAATATTAAGTATATATCTTGTGTTCAAATTAAAGGGTGTCATTGCGTCAGAAATTGTTTCCTGCTTTATTTTAATCATTTCTGTTTCATTTGCAACCAGAACATTGCGACCGTGATCCTAAATATATTGACGTCATTTATATTAACGAACGATGCACACAGTTAAACAAACTATTGTTAAACATGTTCTCCATCCTTCCTCCGATAATTTCCCCTGATCACTTCGTCTGTACAATGGGAGGGGTTGTGTTTTTTGTAACTATTCTAAAATGACACCCAGCTGCATCAAAATGAACAGCAAGATGATGAGAGACACAGCTGTGTCACATTCTATTGATTGGTTATATATATCTTAAGAGGTGGACTATTGTATAAAGAATTGCCTGCATATATATATTCATCCAATTGTAAGATGTTACTTGACAGTTGTGTTGCCTAAAATGTCAAGACGGACAAACGTATCTGCTTTTCAGCACTGAAAATACAATTTTGATTCGTGTCTTATGAGATATAAAGATATTAAATTTGCCTTCTGTGTTCATGTAGCCCGCGTAGCTCAGTCGGTAGAGCATCAGACTTTTAATCTGAGGGTCTAGGGTTCGAGTCCCTACGTGGGCTTCTACATTTTTTTTTAAATATTGGTTTCAATGTGGAATGACAATTTGATATTTAGGATACCAATCTATTTGTGAAGAAGTGCATCAAACGTCCAAGTAGTTTTGTTTTGTTTTTTTCCCGTCAAGTCAGTCGATTTCGCATCTCAGTGTGGATATTTCAGATGCTTTGAATGCATGGAAATTGCAATACGGATTAGAACATTTTCAAGGAGGCAAATTATAACATGTACGTTGATGAAATATAATTATACATTTATAATATCACAATATAACAATTATGATGCTACAGTAGACTTAAACCGAATTTTAACATCCTTATTGCAATAGAGACCTTTTACGGGAGAGAAAAAAAGAAAAAGTTAGCAGAGCGTGGTTTCGATCCACGGACCTCTGGGTTATGGGCCCAGCACGCTTCCACTGCGCCACTCTGCTGATACTCACTACCAGTTAATATTAAGTATATATCTTGTGTTCAAATTAAAGGGTGTCATTGCGTCAGAAATTATTTCCCGCTTTATTTTAATCATTTCTGTTTCATTTGCAACCAGAACATTGCGACCGTGATCCTAAATATATTGACGTCATTTATATTAACGAACGATGCACACAGTTAAACAAACTATTGTTAAACATGTTCTCCATCCTTCCTCCGATAATTTCCCCTGATCACTTCGTCTGTACAATGGGAGGGGTTGTGTTTTTTGTAACTATTCTAAAATGACACCCAGCTGCATCAAAATGAACAGCAAGATGATGAGAGACACAGCTGTGTCACATTCTATTGATTGGTTATATATATCTTAAGAGGTGGACTATTGTATAAAGAATTGCCTGCATATATATATTCATCCAATTGTAAGATGTTACTTGACAGTTGTGTTGCCTAAAATGTCAAGACGGACAAACGTATCTGCTTTTCAGCACTGAAAATACAATTTTGATTCGTGTCTTTTAAATTTAAAAATATTAAATTTGCCTTCTGTGTTCATGTAGCCCGCGTAGCTCAGTCGGTAGAGCATCAGACTTTTAATCTGAGGGTCTAGGGTTCGAGTCCCTACGTGGGCGGCTACATTTTTTTTTAAATATTGGTTTCAATGTGGAATGACAATTTGATATTTAGGATACCAATCTATTTGTGAAGAAGTGCATCAAACGTCCAAGTAGTTTTGTTTTGTTTTTTTCCCGTCAAGTCAGTCGATTTCGCATCTCAGTGTGGATATTTCAGATGCTTTGAATGCATGGAAATTGCAATGCGGATTAGAACATTTTCAAGGAGGCAAATTATAACATGTACGTTGATGAAATATAATTATACATTTATAATATCACAATATAACAATTATGATGCTACAGTAGACTTAAACCGAATTTTAACATCCTTATTGCAATAGAGACCTTTTACGGGGGAGAGAAAACAAGAAAAAGTTAGCAGAGCGTGGTTTCGATCCACGGACCTCTGGGTTATGGGCCCAGCACGCTTCCACTGCGCCACTCTGCTGATACTCACTAACAGTTAATATTAAGTATATATCTTGTGTTCAAATTAAAGGGTGTCATTGCGTCAGAAATTATTTCCCGCTTTATTTTAATCATTTCTGTTTCATTTGCAACCAGAACATTGCGACCGTGATCCTAAATATATTGACGTCATTTATATTAACGAACGATGCACACAGTTAAACAAACTATTGTTAAACATGTTCTCCATCCTTCCTCCGATAATTTCCCCTGATCACTTCGTCTGTACAATGGGAGGGGTTTTTTTTTGTAACTATTCTAAAATGACACCCAGCTGCATCAAAATGAACAGCAAGATAATGAGAGACACAGCTGTGTCACATTCTATTGATTGGTTATATATATCTTAAGAGGTGGACTATTGTATAAAGAATTGCCTGCATATATATATTCATCCAATTGTAAGATGTTACTTGACAGTTGTGTTGCCTAAAATGTCAAGACGGACAAACGTATCTGCTTTTCAGCACTGAAAATACAATTTTGATTCGTGTCTTTTAAATTTAAAAATAGTAAATTTGCCTTATGTGTTCATGTAGCCCGCGTAGCTCAGTCGGTAGAGCATCAGACTTTTAATCTGAGGGTCTAGGGTTCGAGTCCCTACGTGGGCGGCTACATTTTTTTTTAAATATTGGTTTCAATGTGGAATGACAATTTGATATTTAGGATACCAATCTATTTGTGAAGAAGTGCATCAAACGTCCAAGTAGTTTTGTTTTGTTTTTTTCCCGTCAAGTCAGTCGATTTCGCATCTCAGTGTGGATATTTCAGATGCTTTGAATGCATGGAAATTGCAATGCGGATTAGAACATTTTCAAGGAGGCAAATTATAACATGTACGTTGATGAAATATAATTATACATTTATAATATCACAATATAACAATTATGATGCTACAGTAGACTTAAACCGAATTTTAACATCCTTATTGCAATAGAGACCTTTTACGGGGGAGAGAAAACAAGAAAAAGTTAGCAGAGCGTGGTTTCGATCCACGGACCTCTGGGTTATGGGCCCAGCACGCTTCCACTGCGCCACTCTGCTGATACTCACTAACAGTTAATATTAAGTATATATCTTGTGTTCAAATTAAAGGGTGTCATTGCGTCAGAAATTATTTCCCGCTTTATTTTAATCATTTCTGTTTCATTTGCAACCAGAACATTGCGACCGTGATCCTAAATATATTGACGTCATTTATATTAACGAACGATGCACACAGTTAAACAAACTATTGTTAAACATGTTCTCCATCCTTCCTCCGATAATTTCCCCTGATCACTTCGTCTGTACAATGGGAGGGGTTTTTTTTTGTAACTATTCTAAAATGACACCCAGCTGCATCAAAATGAACAGCAAGATGATGAGAGACACAGCTGTGTCACATTCTATTGATTGGTTATATATATCTTAAGAGGTGGACTATTGTATAAAGAATTGCCTGCATATATATATTCATCCAATTGTAAGATGTTACTTGACAGTTGTGTTGCCTAAAATGTCAAGACGGACAAACGTATCTGCTTTTCAGCACTGAAAATACAATTTTGATTCGTGTCTTTTAAATTTAAAAATATTAAATTTGCCTTCTGTGTTCATGTAGCCCGCGTAGCTCAGTCGGTAGAGCATCAGACTTTTAATCTGAGGGTCTAGGGTTCGAGTCCCTACGTGGGCGGCTACATTTTTTTTTAAATATTGGTTTCAATGTGGAATGACAATTTGATATTTAGGATACCAATCTATTTGTGAAGAAGTGCATCAAACGTCCAAGTAGTTTTGTTTTGTTTTTTTCCCGTCAAGTCAGTCGATTTCGCATCTCAGTGTGGATATTTCAGATGCTTTGAATGCATGGAAATTGCAATGCGGATTAGAACATTTTCAAGGAGGCAAATTATAACATGTACGTTGATGAAATATAATTATACATTTATAATATCACAATATAACAATTATGATGCTACAGTAGACTTAAACCGAATTTTAACATCCTTATTGCAATAGAGACCTTTTACGGGGGAGAGAAAACAAGAAAAAGTTAGCAGAGCGTGGTTTCGATCCACGGACCTCTGGGTTATGGGCCCAGCACGCTTCCACTGCGCCACTCTGCTGATACTCACTACCAGTTAATATTAAGTATATATCTTGTGTTCAAATTAAAGGGTGTCATTGCGTCAGAAATTATTTCCCGCTTTATTTTAATCATTTCTGTTTCATTTGCAACCAGAACATTGCGACCGTGATCCTAAATATATTGACGTCATTTATATTAACGAACGATGCACACAGTTAAACAAACTATTGTTAAACATGTTCTCCATCCTTCCTCCGATAATTTCCCCTGATCACTTCGTCTGTACAATGGGAGGGGTTGTGTTTTTTGTAACTATTCTAAAATGACACCCAGCTGCATCAAAATGAACAGCAAGATGATGAGAGACACAGCTGTGTCACATTCTATTGATTGGTTATATATATCTTAAGAGGTGGACTATTGTATAAGGAATTGCCTGCATATATATATTCATCCAATTGTAAGATGATACTTGACAGTTGTGTTGCCTAAAATGTCAAGACGGACAAACGTATCTGCTTTTCAGCACTGAAAATACAATTTTGATTCGTGTCTTTTAAATTTAAAAATATTAAATTTGCCTTCTGTGTTCATGTAGCCCGCGTAGCTCAGTCGGTAGAGCATCAGACTTTTAATCTGAGGGTCTAGGGTTCGAGTCCCTACGTGAGCGGCTACATTTTTTTTAAAATATTGGTTTCAATGTGGAATGACAATTTGATATTTAGGATACCAATCTATTTGTGAAGAAGTGCATCAAACGTCCAAGTAGTTTTGTTTTGTTTTTTTCCCGTCAAGTCAGTCGATTTCGCATCTCAGTGTGGATATTTCAGATGCTTTGAATGCATGGAAATTGCAATGCGGATTAGAACATTTTCAAGGAGACAAATTATAACATGTACGTTGATGAAATATAATTATACATTTATAATATCACAATATAACAATTATGATGCTACAGTAGACTTAAACCGAATTTTAACATCCTTATTGCAATAGAGACCTTTTACGGGAGAGAAAAAAAGAAAAAGTTAGCAGAGCGTGGTTTCGATCCACGGACCTCTGGGTTATGGGCCCAGCACGCTTCCACTGCGCCACTCTGCTGATACTCACTACCAGTTAATATTAAGTATATATCTTGTGTTCAAATTAAAGGGTGTCATTGCGTCAGAAATTGTTTCCTGCTTTATTTTAATCATTTCTGTTTCATTTGCAACCAGAACATTGCGACCGTGATCCTAAATATATTGACGTCATTTATATTAACGAACGATGCACACAGTTAAACAAACTATTGTTAAACATGTTCTCCATCCTTCCTCCGATAATTTCCCCTGATCACTTCGTCTGTACAATGGGAGGGGTTGTGTTTTTTGTAACTATTCTAAAATGACACCCAGCTGCATCAAAATGAACAGCAAGATGATGAGAGACACAGCTGTGTCACATTCTATTGATTGGTTATATATATCTTAAGAGGTGGACTATTGTATAAAGAATTGCCTGCATATATATATTCATCCAATTGTAAGATGTTACTTGACAGTTGTGTTGCCTAAAATGTCAAGACGGACAAACGTATCTGCTTTTCAGCACTGAAAATACAATTTTGATTCGTGTCTTATGAGATATAAAGATATTAAATTTGCCTTCTGTGTTCATGTAGCCCGCGTAGCTCAGTCGGTAGAGCATCAGACTTTTAATCTGAGGGTCTAGGGTTCGAGTCCCTACGTGGGCGGCTACATTTTTTTTTAAATATTGGTTTCAATGTGGAATGACAATTTGATATTAAGGATACCAATCTATTTGTGAAGAAGTGCATCAAACGTCCAAGTAGTTTTGTTTTGTTTTTTTCCCGTCAAGTCAGTCGATTTCGCATCTCAGTGTGGATATTTCAGATGCTTTGAATGCATGGAAATTGCAATACGGATTAGAACATTTTCAAGGAGGCAAATTATAACATGTACGTTGATGAAATATAATTATACATTTATAATATCACAATATAACAATTATGATGCTACAGTAGACTTAAACCGAATTTTAACATCCTTATTGCAATAGAGACCTTTTACGGGAGAGAAAAAAAGAAAAAGTTAGCAGAGCGTGGTTTCGATCCACGGACCTCTGGGTTATGGGCCCAGCACGCTTCCACTGCGCCACTCTGCTGATACTCACTACCAGTTAATATTAAGTATATATCTTGTGTTCAAATTAAAGGGTGTCATTGCGTCAGAAATTATTTCCCGCTTTATTTTAATCATTTCTGTTTCATTTGCAACCAGAACATTGCGACCGTGATCCTAAATATATTGACGTCATTTATATTAACGAACGATGCACACAGTTAAACAAACTATTGTTAAACATGTTCTCCATCCTTCCTCCGATAATTTCCCCTGATCACTTCGTCTGTACAATGGGAGGGGTTGTGTTTTTTGTAACTATTCTAAAATGACACCCAGCTGCATCAAAATGAACAGCAAGATGATGAGAGACACAGCTGTGTCACATTCTATTGATTGGTTATATATATCTTAAGAGGTGGACTATTGTATAAAGAATTGCCTGCATATATATATTCATCCAATTGTAAGATGTTACTTGACAGTTGTGTTGCCTAAAATGTCAAGACGGACAAACGTATCTGCTTTTCAGCACTGAAAATACAATTTTGATTCGTGTCTTATGAGATATAAAGATATTAAATTTGCCTTCTGTGTTCATGTAGCCCGCGTAGCTCAGTCGGTAGAGCATCAGACTTTTAATCTGAGGGTCTAGGGTTCGAGTCCCTACGTGGGCGGCTACATTTTTTTTTAAATATTGGTTTCAATGTGGAATGACAATTTGATATTTAGGATACCAATCTATTTGTGAAGAAGTGCATCAAACATCCAAGTAGTTTTGTTTTGTTTTTTTCCCGTCAAGTCAGTCGATTTCGCATCTCAGTGTGGATATTTCAGATGCTTTGAATGCATGGAAATTGCAATGCGGATTAGAACATTTTCAAGGAGGCAAATTATAACATGTACGTTGATGAAATATAATTATACATTTATAATATCACAATATAACAATTATGATGCTACAGTAGACTTAAACCGAATTTTAACATCCTTATTGCAATAGAGACCTTTTACGGGGGAGAGAAAACAAGAAAAAGTTAGCAGAGCGTGGTTTCGATCCACGGACCTCTGGGTTATGGGCCCAGCACGCTTCCACTGCGCCACTCTGCTGATACTCACTACCAGTTAATATTAAGTATATATCTTGTGTTCAAATTAAAGGGTGTCATTGCGTCAGAAATTATTTCCCGCTTTATTTTAATCATTTCTGTTTCATTTGCAACCAGAACATTGCGACCGTGATCCTAAATATATTGACGTCATTTATATTAACGAACGATGCACACAGTTAAACAAACTATTGTTAAACATGTTCTCCATCCTTCCTCCGATAATTTCCCCTGATCACTTCGTCTGTACAATGGGAGGGGTTGTGTTTTTTGTAACTATTCTAAAATGACACCCAGCTGCATCAAAATGAACAGCAAGATGATGAGAGACACAGCTGTGTCACATTCTATTGATTGGTTATATATATCTTAAGAGGTGGACTATTGTATAAAGAATTGCCTGCATATATATATTCATCCAATTGTAAGATGTTACTTGACAGTTGTGTTGCCTAAAATGTCAAGACGGACAAACGTATCTGCTTTTCAGCACTGAAAATACAATTTTGATTCGTGTCTTATGAGATATAAAGATATTAAATTTGCCTTCTGTGTTCATGTAGCCCGCGTAGCTCAGTCGGTAGAGCATCAGACTTTTAATCTGAGGGTCTAGGGTTCGAGTCCCTACGTGGGCGGCTACATTTTTTTTTAAATATTGGTTTCAATGTGGAATGACAATTTGATATTTAGGATACCAATCTATTTGTGAAGAAGTGCATCAAACATCCAAGTAGTTTTGTTTTGTTTTTTTCCCGTCAAGTCAGTCGATTTCGCATCTCAGTGTGGATATTTCAGATGCTTTGAATGCATGGAAATTGCAATGCGGATTAGAACATTTTCAAGGAGGCAAATTATAACATGTACGTTGATGAAATATAATTATACATTTATAATATCACAATATAACAATTATGATGCTACAGTAGACTTAAACCGAATTTTAACATCCTTATTGCAATAGAGACCTTTTACGGGGGAGAGAAAACAAGAAAAAGTTAGCAGAGCGTGGTTTCGATCCACGGACCTCTGGGTTATGGGCCCAGCACGCTTCCACTGCGCCACTCTGCTGATACTCACTACCAGTTAATATTAAGTATATATCTTGTGTTCAAATTAAAGGGTGTCATTGCGTCAGAAATTATTTCCCGCTTTATTTTAATCATTTCTGTTTCATTTGCAACCAGAACATTGCGACCGTGATCCTAAATATATTGACGTCATTTATATTAACGAACGATGCACACAGTTAAACAAACTATTGTTAAACATGTTCTCCATCCTTCCTCCGATAATTTCCCCTGATCACTTCGTCTGTACAATGGGAGGGGTTGTGTTTTTTGTAACTATTCTAAAATGACACCCAGCTGCATCAAAATGAACAGCAAGATGATGAGAGACACAGCTGTGTCACATTCTATTGATTGGTTATATATATCTTAAGAGGTGGACTATTGTATAAAGAATTGCCTGCATATATATATTCATCCAATTGTAAGATGTTACTTGACAGTTGTGTTGCCTAAAATGTCAAGACGGACAAACGTATCTGCTTTTCAGCACTGAAAATACAATTTTGATTCGTGTCTTATGAGATATAAAGATATTAAATTTGCCTTCTGTGTTCATGTAGCCCGCGTAGCTCAGTCGGTAGAGCATCAGACTTTTAATCTGAGGGTCTAGGGTTCGAGTCCCTACGTGGGCGGCTACATTTTTTTTTAAATATTGGTTTCAATGTGGAATGACAATTTGATATTTAGGATACCAATCTATTTGTGAAGAAGTGCATCAAACATCCAAGTAGTTTTGTTTTGTTTTTTTCCCGTCAAGTCAGTCGATTTCGCATCTCAGTGTGGATATTTCAGATGCTTTGAATGCATGGAAATTGCAATGCGGATTAGAACATTTTCAAGGAGGCAAATTATAACATGTACGTTGATGAAATATAATTATACATTTATAATATCACAATATAACAATTATGATGCTACAGTAGACTTAAACCGAATTTTAACATCCTTATTGCAATAGAGACCTTTTACGGGGGAGAGAAAACAAGAAAAAGTTAGCAGAGCGTGGTTTCGATCCACGGACCTCTGGGTTATGGGCCCAGCACGCTTCCACTGCGCCACTCTGCTGATACTCACTACCAGTTAATATTAAGTATATATCTTGTGTTCAAATTAAAGGGTGTCATTGCGTCAGAAATTATTTCCCGCTTTATTTTAATCATTTCTGTTTCATTTGCAACCAGAACATTGCGACCGTGATCCTAAATATATTGACGTCATTTATATTAACGAACGATGCACACAGTTAAACAAACTATTGTTAAACATGTTCTCCATCCTTCCTCCGATAATTTCCCCTGATCACTTCGTCTGTACAATGGGAGGGGTTGTGTTTTTTGTAACTATTCTAAAATGACACCCAGCTGCATCAAAATGAACAGCAAGATGATGAGAGACACAGCTGTGTCACATTCTATTGATTGGTTATATATATCTTAAGAGGTGGACTATTGTATAAAGAATTGCCTGCATATATATATTCATCCAATTGTAAGATGTTACTTGACAGTTGTGTTGCCTAAAATGTCAAGACGGACAAACGTATCTGCTTTTCAGCACTGAAAATACAATTTTGATTCGTGTCTTTTAAATTTAAAAATATTAAATTTGCCTTCTGTGTTCATGTAGCCCGCGTAGCTCAGTCGGTAGAGCATCAGACTTTTAATCTGAGGGTCTAGGGTTCGAGTCCCTACGTGGGCGGCTACATTTTTTTTTAAATATTGGTTTCAATGTGGAATGACAATTTGATATTTAGGATACCAATTTATTTGTGAAGAAGTGCATCAAACGTCCAAGTAGTTTTGTTTTGTTTTTTTCCCGTCAAGTCAGTCGATTTCGCATCTCAGTGTGGATATTTCAGATGCTTTGAATGCATGGAAATTGCAATGCGGATTAGAACATTTTCAAGGAGGCAAATTATAACATGTACGTTGATGAAATATAATTATACATTTATAATATCACAATATAACAATTATGATGCTACAGTAGACTTAAACCGAATTTTAACATCCTTATTGCAATAGAGACCTTTTACGGGGGAGAGAAAACAAGAAAAAGTTAGCAGAGCGTGGTTTCGATCCACGGACCTCTGGGTTATGGGCCCAGCACGCTTCCACTGCGCCACTCTGCTGATACTCACTACCAGTTAATATTAAGTATATATCTTGTGTTCAAATTAAAGGGTGTCATTGCGTCAGAAATTATTTCCCGCTTTATTTTAATCATTTCTGTTTCATTTGCAACCAGAACATTGCGACCGTGATCCTAAATATATTGACGTCATTTATATTAACGAACGATGCACACAGTTAAACAAACTATTGTTAAACATGTTCTCCATCCTTCCTCCGATAATTTCCCCTGATCACTTCGTCTGTACAATGGGAGGGGTTTTTTTTTTGTAACTATTCTAAAATGACACCCAGCTGCATCAAAATGAACAGCAAGATGATGAGAGACACAGCTGTGTCACATTCTATTGATTGGTTATATATATCTTAAGAGGTGGACTATTGTATAAAGAATTGCCTGCATATATATATTCATCCAATTGTAAGATGTTACTTGACAGTTGTGTTGCCTAAAATGTCAAGACGGACAAACGTATCTGCTTTTCAGCACTGAAAATACAATTTTGATTCGTGTCTTTTAAATTTAAAAATATTAAATTTGCCTTCTGTGTTCATGTAGCCCGCGTAGCTCAGTCGGTAGAGCATCAGACTTTTAATCTGAGGGTCTAGGGTTCGAGTCCCTACGTGGGCGGCTACATTTTTTTTTAAATATTGGTTTCAATGTGGAATGACAATTTGATATTTAGGATACCAATCTATTTGTGAAGAAGTGCATCAAACGTCCAAGTAGTTTTGTTTTGTTTTTTTCCCGTCAAGTCAGTCGATTTCGCATCTCAGTGTGGATATTTCAGATGCTTTGAATGCATGGAAATTGCAATGCGGATTAGAACATTTTCAAGGAGGCAAATTATAACATGTACGTTGATGAAATATAATTATACATTTATAATATCACAATATAACAATTATGATGCTACAGTAGACTTAAACCGAATTTTAACATCCTTATTGCAATAGAGACCTTTTACGGGGGAGAGAAAACAAGAAAAAGTTAGCAGAGCGTGGTTTCGATCCACGGACCTCTGGGTTATGGGCCCAGCACGCTTCCACTGCGCCACTCTGCTGATACTCACTACCAGTTAATATTAAGTATATATCTTGTGTTCAAATTAAAGGGTGTCATTGCGTCAGAAATTATTTCCCGCTTTATTTTAATCATTTCTGTTTCATTTGCAACCAGAACATTGCGACCGTGATCCTAAATATATTGACGTCATTTATATTAACGAACGATGCACACAGTTAAACAAACTATTGTTAAACATGTTCTCCATCCTTCCTCCGATAATTTCCCCTGATCACTTCGTCTGTACAATGGGAGGGGTTGTGTTTTTTGTAACTATTCTAAAATGACACCCAGCTGCATCAAAATGAACAGCAAGATGATGAGAGACACAGCTGTGTCACATTCTATTGATTGGTTATATATATCTTAAGAGGTGGACTATTGTATAAGGAATTGCCTGCATATATATATTCATCCAATTGTAAGATGATACTTGACAGTTGTGTTGCCTAAAATGTCAAGACGGACAAACGTATCTGCTTTTCAGCACTGAAAATACAATTTTGATTCGTGTCTTATGAGATATAAAGATATTAAATTTGCCTTCTGTGTTCATGTAGCCCGCGTAGCTCAGTCGGTAGAGCATCAGACTTTTAATCTGAGGGTCTAGGGTTCGAGTCCCTACGTGGGCGGCTACATTTTTTTTTAAATATTGGTTTCAATGTGGAATGACAATTTGATATTTAGGATACCAATCTATTTGTGAAGAAGTGCATCAAACATCCAAGTAGTTTTGTTTTGTTTTTTTCCCGTCAAGTCAGTCGATTTCGCATCTCAGTGTGGATATTTCAGATGCTTTGAATGCATGGAAATTGCAATGCGGATTAGAACATTTTCAAGGAGGCAAATTATAACATGTACGTTGATGAAATATAATTATACATTTATAATATCACAATATAACAATTATGATGCTACAGTAGACTTAAACCGAATTTTAACATCCTTATTGCAATAGAGACCTTTTACGGGGGAGAGAAAACAAGAAAAAGTTAGCAGAGCGTGGTTTCGATCCACGGACCTCTGGGTTATGGGCCCAGCACGCTTCCACTGCGCCACTCTGCTGATACTCACTACCAGTTAATATTAAGTATATATCTTGTGTTCAAATTAAAGGGTGTCATTGCGTCAGAAATTATTTCCCGCTTTATTTTAATCATTTCTGTTTCATTTGCAACCAGAACATTGCGACCGTGATCCTAAATATATTGACGTCATTTATATTAACGAACGATGCACACAGTTAAACAAACTATTGTTAAACATGTTCTCCATCCTTCCTCCGATAATTTCCCCTGATCACTTCGTCTGTACAATGGGAGGGGTTGTGTTTTTTGTAACTATTCTAAAATGACACCCAGCTGCATCAAAATGAACAGCAAGATGATGAGAGACACAGCTGTGTCACATTCTATTGATTGGTTATATATATCTTAAGAGGTGGACTATTGTATAAAGAATTGCCTGCATATATATATTCATCCAATTGTAAGATGTTACTTGACAGTTGTGTTGCCTAAAATGTCAAGACGGACAAACGTATCTGCTTTTCAGCACTGAAAATACAATTTTGATTCGTGTCTTTTAAATTTAAAAATATTAAATTTGCCTTCTGTGTTCATGTAGCCCGCGTAGCTCAGTCGGTAGAGCATCAGACTTTTAATCTGAGGGTCTAGGGTTCGAGTCCCTACGTGGGCGGCTACATTTTTTTTTAAATATTGGTTTCAATGTGGAATGACAATTTGATATTTAGGATACCAATCTATTTGTGAAGAAGTGCATCAAACGTCCAAGTAGTTTTGTTTTGTTTTTTTCCCGTCAAGTCAGTCGATTTCGCATCTCAGTGTGGATATTTCAGATGCTTTGAATGCATGGAAATTGCAATGCGGATTAGAACATTTTCAAGGAGGCAAATTATAACATGTACGTTGATGAAATATAATTATACATTTATAATATCACAATATAACAATTATGATGCTACAGTAGACTTAAACCGAATTTTAACATCCTTATTGCAATAGAGACCTTTTACGGGGGAGAGAAAACAAGAAAAAGTTAGCAGAGCGTGGTTTCGATCCACGGACCTCTGGGTTATGGGCCCAGCACGCTTCCACTGCGCCACTCTGCTGATACTCACTACCAGTTAATATTAAGTATATATCTTGTGTTCAAATTAAAGGGTGTCATTGCGTCAGAAATTATTTCCCGCTTTATTTTAATCATTTCTGTTTCATTTGCAACCAGAACATTGCGACCGTGATCCTAAATATATTGACGTCATTTATATTAACGAACGATGCACACAGTTAAACAAACTATTGTTAAACATGTTCTCCATCCTTCCTCCGATAATTTCCCCTGATCACTTCGTCTGTACAATGGGAGGGGTTGTGTTTTTTGTAACTATTCTAAAATGACACCCAGCTGCATCAAAATGAACAGCAAGATGATGAGAGACACAGCTGTGTCACATTCTATTGATTGGTTATATATATCTTAAGAGGTGGACTATTGTATAAAGAATTGCCTGCATATATATATTCATCCAATTGTAAGATGTTACTTGACAGTTGTGTTGCCTAAAATGTCAAGACGGACAAACGTATCTGCTTTTCAGCACTGAAAATACAATTTTGATTCGTGTCTTATGAGATATAAAGATATTAAATTTGCCTTCTGTGTTCATGTAGCCCGCGTAGCTCAGTCGGTAGAGCATCAGACTTTTAATCTGAGGGTCTAGGGTTCGAGCCCTACGTGGGCGGCTACATTTTTTTTTAAATATTGGTTTCAATGTGGAATGACAATTTGATATTTAGGATACCAATCTATTTGTGAAGAAGTGCATCAAACGTCCAAGTAGTTTTGTTTTGTTTTTTTCCCGTCAAGTCAGTCGATTTCGCATCTCAGTGTGGATATTTCAGATGCTTTGAATGCATGGAAATTGCAATACGGATTAGAACATTTTCAAGGAGGCAAATTATAACATGTACGTTGATGAAATATAATTATACATTTATAATATCACAATATAACAATTATGATGCTACAGTAGACTTAAACCGAATTTTAACATCCTTATTGCAATAGAGACCTTTTACGGGGGAGAGAAAACAAGAAAAACTTAGCAGAGCGTGGTTTCGATCCACGGACCTCTGGGTTATGGGCCCAGCACGCTTCCACTGCGCCACTCTGCTGATACTCACTACCAGTTAATATTAAGTATATATCTTGTGTTCAAATTAAAGGGTGTCATTGCGTCAGAAATTATTTCCCGCTTTATTTTAATCATTTCTGTTTCATTTGCAACCAGAACATTGCGACCGTGATCCTAAATATATTGACGTCATTTATATTAACGAACGATGCACACAGTTAAACAAAATATTGTTAAACATGTTCTCCATCCTTCCTCCGATAATTTCTCCTGATCACTTCGTCTGTACAATGGGAGGGGTTGTGTTTTTTGTAACTATTCTAAAATGACACCCAGCTGCATCAAAATGAACAGCAAGATGATGAGAGACACAGCTGTGTCACATTCTATTGATTGGTTATATATATCTTAAGAGGTGGACTATTGTATAAAGAACTGCCTGCATATATATATTCATCCAATTGTAAGATGTTACTTGACAGTTGTGCTGCCTAAAATGTCAAGACGGACAAACGTATCTGCTTTTCAGCACTGAAAATACAATTTTAATTCGTGTCTTATGAGATATAAAGATAGTAAATTTGCCTATTATGTTCATGTAGCCCGCGTAGCTCAGTCGGTAGAGCATCAGACTTTTAATCTGAGGGTCTAGGGTTCGAGTCCCTACGTGGGCTTCTACATTTTTTTTTTTTAAATATTGGTTTCAATGTGGAATGACAATTTGATATTTAGGAAACCAATTTATTTGTGAAGAAGTGCATCAAACGTCCAAGTAGTTTTGTTTTGTTTTTTTCCCGTCATGTCAGTCGATTTCGCATCTCAGTGTGGATATTTCAGATGCTTTGAATGCATGGAAATTGCAATGCGGATTAGAACATTTTCAAGGAGGCAAATTATAACATGTACGTTGATGAAATATAATTATACATTTATAATATCACAATATAACAATTATGATGCTACAGTAGGCTTAAACCGAATATTAACATCCGTATTGCAATAGAGACCTTTTACGGGAGAGAAAAAAAGAAAAAGTTAGCAGAGCGTGGTTTCGATCCACGGACCTCTGGGTTATGGGCCCAGCACGCCTCCACTGCGCCACTCTGCTGATACTCACTACCAGTTAATATTAAGTATATATCTTGTGCTCAAAGGGTGTCATTGCGTCAAAAAACTAAGGGATTATATGATAATGGAAAGTTTACCGAAACCATTAGTTGCATTAATAGGTTCTATTATTGAAGAATATGAACATTTTACATGGAATTCGACATACTTGGGTGATAAAATGAGAATTTCATTAGTTTGGACAAGAGGCGAACTGATAAATAGAAACAATGGAAAGAAATTGACGAATCTGAGCATAGTCAAAGTTCAGAAATGGAAACAGAATCGGAAGATGAACATATAGAAAATACAGAAGTAATTTCCCCAAGTGTAACCCCAGTACAGGTAAGCACTCTACTTGTTGATGTACCACCTGTTAGGGTATCAATTAATAGTAGACAAATTAAACGTAATACAATTACAACGAATAGAGTAGAAAAGAAGAATGTCAAGACGGACAAACGTATCTGCTTTTCAGCACTGAAAATACAATTTTAATTCGTGTCTTATGAGATATAAAGAAAGTAAATTTGCCTATTATGTTCATGTAGCCCGCGTAGCTCAGTCGGTAGAGCATCAGACTTTTAATCTGAGGGTCTAGGGTTCGAGTCCCTACGTGGGCTTCTACATTTTTTTTTAAATATTGGTTTCAATGTGGAATGACAATTTGATATTTAGGAAACCAATTTATTTGTGAAGAAGTGCATCAAACGTCCAAGTAGTTTTGTTTTGTTTTTTTCCCGTCATGTCAGTCGATTTCGCATCTCAGTGTGGATATTTCAGATGCTTTGAATGCATGGAAATTGCAATGCGGATTAGAACATTTTCAAGGAGGCAAATTATAACATGTACGTTGATGAAATATAATTATACATTTATAATATCACAATATAACAATTATGATGCTACAGTAGGCTTAAACCGAATATTAACATCCGTATTGCAATAGAGACCTTTTACGGGAGAGAAAAAAAGAAAAAGTTAGCAGAGCGTGGTTTCGATCCACGGACCTCTGGGTTATGGGCCCAGCACGCCTCCACTGCGCCACTCTGCTGATACTCACTACCAGTTAATATTAAGTATATATCTTGTGCTCAAAGGGTGTCATTGCGTCAAAAAACTAAGGGATTATATGATAATGGAAAGTTTACCGAAACCATTAGTTGCATTAATAGGTTCTATTATTGAAGAATATGAACATTTTACATGGAATTCGACATACTTGGGTGATAAAATGAGAATTTCATTAGTTTGGACAAGAGGCGAACTGATAAATAGAAACAATGGAAAGAAATTGACGAATCTGAGCATAGTCAAAGTTCAGAAATGGAAACAGAATCGGAAGATGAACATATAGAAAATACAGAAGTAATTTCCCCAAGTGTAACCCCAGTACAGGTAAGCACTCTACTTGTTGATGTACCACCTGTTAGGGTATCAATTAATAGTAGACAAATTAAACGTAATACAATTACAACGAATAGAGTAGAAAAGAAGAATGTCAAGACGGACAAACGTATCTGCTTTTCAGCACTGAAAATACAATTTTAATTCGTGTCTTATGAGATATAAAGAAAGTAAATTTGCCTATTATGTTCATGTAGCCCGCGTAGCTCAGTCGGTAGAGCATCAGACTTTTAATCTGAGGGTCTAGGGTTCGAGTCCCTACGTGGGCTTCTACATTTTTTTTTAAATATTGGTTTCAATGTGGAATGACAATTTGATATTTAGGATACCAATCTATTTGTGAAGAAGCATAGGATAATGTCCAAGTAACTCCCCATTCCTTAAAAATAATGGAGCCGATTTATTTGTGAAGAAGTGCATCAAACGTCCAAGTAGTTTTGTTTTGTTTTTTTCCCGTCAAGTCAGTCGATTTCGCATCTCAGTGTGGATATTTCAGATGCTTTGAATGCATGGAAATTGCAATGCGGATTAGAACATTTTCAAGGAGACAAATTATAACATGTACGTTGATGAAATATAATTATACATTTATAATATCACAATATAACAATTATGATGCTACAGTAGACTTAAACCGAATATTAACATCCTTATTGCAATAGAGACCTTTTACGGGAGAGAAAAAAAGAAAAAGTTAGCAGAGCGTGGTTTCGATCCACGGACCTCTGGGTTATGGGCCCAGCACGCTTCCACTGCGCCACTCTGCTGATACTCACTACCAGTTAATATTAAGTATATATCTTGTGTTCAAAGGGTGTCATTGCGTCAGAAATTATTTCCCGCATTATTTTAATCATTTCTGTTTCATTTGCAACCAGAACATTGCGACCGTCCGTGATCCTAAATATATTGACGTCATTTATATTAACGAACGATGCACACAGTTAAACAAAATATTGTTAAACATGTTCTCCATCCTTCCTCCGATAATTTCTCCTGATCACTTCGTCTACAATGGGAGGGGTTGTGTTTTTTGTTACTATTCTAAAATGACACCCAGCTGCATCAAAATGAACAGCAAGATGATGAGAGACACAGCTGTGTCACATTCTATTGATTGGTTATATATATCTTAAGAGGTGGACTATTGTATAAAGAATTGCCTGCATATATATATTCATCCAATTGTAAGATGTTACTTGACAGTTGTGTTGCCTAAAATGTCAAGACGGACAAACGTATCTGCTCTTCAGCACTGAAAATACAATTTTAATTCGTGTCTTATGAGATATAAAGATAGTAAATTTGCCTATTATGTTCATGTAGCCCGCGTAGCTCAGTCGGTAGAGCATCAGACTTTTAATCTGAGGGTCTAGGGTTCGAGTCCCTACGTGGGCTTCTACATTTTTTTTTTTTAAATATTGGTTTCAATGTGGAATGACAATTTGATATTTAGGATACCAATTTATTTGTGAAGAAGTGCATCAAACGTCCAAGTAGTTTTGTTTTGTTTTTTTCCCGTCATGTCAGTCGATTTCGCATCTCAGTGTGGATATTTCAGATGCTTTGAATGCATGGAAATTGCAATGCGGATTAGAACATTTTCAAGGAGGCAAATTATAACATGTACGTTGATGAAATATAATTATACATTTATAATATCACAATATAACAATTATGATGCTACAGTAGGCTTAAACCGAATATTAACATCCGTATTGCAATAGAGACCTTTTACGGGAGAGAAAAAAAGAAAAAGTTAGCAGAGCGTGGTTTCGATCCACGGACCTCTGGGTTATGGGCCCAGCACGCTTCCACTGCGCCACTCTGCTGATACTCACTACCAGTTAATATTAAGTATATATCTTGTGCTCAAAGGGTGTCATTGCGTCAGAAAACTAAGGGATTATATGATAATGGAAAGTTTACCGAAACCATTAGTTGCATTAATAGGTTCTATTATTGAAGAATATGAACATTTTACATGGAATTCGACATACTTGGGTGATAAAATGAGAATTTCATTAGTTTGGACAAGAGGCGAACTGATAAATAGAAACAATGGAAAGAAATTGACGAATCTGAGCATAGTCAAAGTTCAGAAATGGAAACAGAATCGGAAGATGAACATATAGAAAATACAGAAGTAATTTCCCCAAGTGTAACCCCAGTACAGGTAAGCACTCTACTTGTTGATGTACCACCTGTTGGGGTATCAATTAATAGTAGACAAATTAAACGTAATACAATTACAACGAATAGAGTAGAAAAGAAGAATGTCAAGACGGACAAACGTATCTGCTTTTCAGCACTGAAAATACAATTTTAATTCGTGTCTTATGAGATATAAAGAAAGTAAATTTGCCTATTATGTTCATGTAGCCCGCGTAGCTCAGTCGGTAGAGCATCAGACTTTTAATCTGAGGGTCTAGGGTTCGAGTCCCTACGTGGGCTTCTACATTTTTTTTTTTTTAAATATTGGTTTCAATGTGGAATGACAATTTGATATTTAGGATACCAATTTATTTGTGAAGAAGTGCATCAAACGTCCAAGTAGTTTTGTTTTGTTTTTTTCCCGTCATGTCAGTCGATTTCGCATCTCAGTGTGGATATTTCAGATGCTTTGAATGCATGGAAATTGCAATGCGGATTAGAACATTTTCAAGGAGGCAAATTATAACATGTACGTTGATGAAATATAATTATACATTTATAATATCACAATATAACAATTATGATGCTACAGTAGGCTTAAACCGAATATTAACATCCGTATTGCAATAGAGACCTTTTACGGGAGAGAAAAAAAGAAAAAGTTAGCAGAGCGTGGTTTCGATCCACGGACCTCTGGGTTATGGGCCCAGCACGCTTCCACTGCGCCACTCTGCTGATACTCATTACCAGTTAATATTAAGTATATATCTTGTGCTCAAAGGGTGTCATTGCGTCAGAAAACTAAGGGATTATATGATAATGGAAAGTTTACCGAAACCATTAGTTGCATTAATAGGTTCTATTATTGAAGAATATGAACATTTTACATGGAATTCGACATACTTGGGTGATAAAATGAGAATTTCATTAGTTTGGACAAGAGGCGAACTGATAAATAGAAACAATGGAAAGAAATTGACGAATCTGAGCATAGTCAAAGTTCAGAAATGGAAACAGAATCGGAAGATGAACATATAGAAAATACAGAAGTAATTTCCCCAAGTGTAACCCCAGTACAGGTAAGCACTCTACTTGTTGATGTACCACCTGTTAGGGTATCAATTAATAGTAGACAAATTAAACGTAATACAATTACAACGAATAGAGTAGAAAAGAAGAATGTCAAGACGGACAAACGTATCTGCTTTTCAGCACTGAAAATACAATTTTAATTCGTGTCTTATGAGATATAAAGAAAGTAAATTTGCCTATTATGTTCATGTAGCCCGCGTAGCTCAGTCGGTAGAGCATCAGACTTTTAATCTGAGGGTCTAGGGTTCGAGTCCCTACGTGGGCTTCTACATTTTTTTTTTTTAAATATTGGTTTCAATGTGGGATGACAATTTGATATTTAGGATACCAATTTATTTGTGAAGAAGTGCATCAAACGTCCAAGTAGTTTTGTTTTGTTTTTTTCCCGTCATGTCAGTCGATTTCGCATCTCAGTGTGGATATTTCAGATGCTTTGAATGCATGGAAATTGCAATGCGGATTAGAACATTTTCAAGGAGGCAAATTATAACATGTACGTTGATGAAATATAATTATACATTTATAATATCACAATATAACAATTATGATGCTACAGTAGGCTTAAACCGAATATTAACATCCGTATTGCAATAGAGACCTTTTACGGGAGAGAAAAAAAGAAAAAGTTAGCAGAGCGTGGTTTCGATCCACGGACCTCTGGGTTATGGGCCCAGCACGCTTCCACTGCGCCACTCTGCTGATACTCACTACCAGTTAATATTAAGTATATATCTTGTGCTCAAAGGGTGTCATTGCGTCAGAAAACTAAGGGATTATATGATAATGGAAAGTTTACCGAAACCATTAGTTGCATTAATAGGTTCTATTATTGAAGAATATGAACATTTTACATGGAATTCGACATACTTGGGTGATAAAATGAGAATTTCATTAGTTTGGACAAGAGGCGAACTGATAAATAGAAACAATGGAAAGAAATTGACGAATCTGAGCATAGTCAAAGTTCAGAAATGGAAACAGAATCGGAAGATGAACATATAGAAAATACAGAAGTAATTTCCCCAAGTGTAACCCCAGTACAGGTAAGCACTCTACTTGTTGATGTACCACCTGTTAGGGTATCAATTAATAGTAGACAAATTAAACGTAATACAATTACAACGAATAGAGTAGAAAAGAAGAATGTCAAGACGGACAAACGTATCTGCTTTTCAGCACTGAAAATACAATTTTAATTCGTGTCTTATGAGATATAAAGAAAGTAAATTTGCCTATTATGTTCATGTAGCCCGCGTAGCTCAGTCGGTAGAGCATCAGACTTTTAATCTGAGGGTCTAGGGTTCGAGTCCCTACGTGGGCTTCTACATTTTTTTTTTTTAAATATTGGTTTCAATGTGGAATGACAATTTGATATTTAGGATACCAATTTATTTGTGAAGAAGTGCATCAAACGTCCAAGTAGTTTTGTTTTGTTTTTTTCCCGTCATGTCAGTCGATTTCGCATCTCAGTGTGGATATTTCAGATGCTTTGAATGCATGGAAATTGCAATGCGGATTAGAACATTTTCAAGGAGGCAAATTATAACATGTACGTTGATGAAATATAATTATACATTTATAATATCACAATATAACAATTATGATGCTACAGTAGGCTTAAACCGAATATTAACATCCGTATTGCAATAGAGACCTTTTACGGGAGAGAAAAAAAGAAAAAGTTAGCAGAGCGTGGTTTCGATCCACGGACCTCTGGGTTATGGGCCCAGCACGCTTCCACTGCGCCACTCTGCTGATACTCACTACCAGTTAATATTAAGTATATATCTTGTGCTCAAAGGGTGTCATTGCGTCAGAAAACTAAGGGATTATATGATAATGGAAAGTTTACCGAAACCATTAGTTGCATTAATAGGTTCTATTATTGAAGAATATGAACATTTTACATGGAATTCGACATACTTGGGTGATAAAATGAGAATTTCATTAGTTTGGACAAGAGGCGAACTGATAAATAGAAACAATGGAAAGAAATTGACGAATCTGAGCATAGTCAAAGTTCAGAAATGGAAACAGAATCGGAAGATGAACATATAGAAAATACAGAAGTAATTTCCCCAAGTGTAACCCCAGTACAGGTAAGCACTCTACTTGTTGATGTACCACCTGTTAGGGTATCAATTAATAGTAGACAAATTAAACGTAATACAATTACAACGAATAGAGTAGAAAAGAAGAATGTCAAGACGGACAAACGTATCTGCTTTTCAGCACTGAAAATACAATTTTAATTCGTGTCTTATGAGATATAAAGAAAGTAAATTTGCCTATTATGTTCATGTAGCCCGCGTAGCTCAGTCGGTAGAGCATCAGACTTTTAATCTGAGGGTCTAGGGTTCGAGTCCCTACGTGGGCTTCTACATTTTTTTTTTTTTAAATATTGGTTTCAATGTGGAATGACAATTTGATATTTAGGATACCAATTTATTTGTGAAGAAGTGCATCAAACGTCCAAGTAGTTTTGTTTTGTTTTTTTCCCGTCATGTCAGTCGATTTCGCATCTCAGTGTGGATATTTCAGATGCTTTGAATGCATGGAAATTGCAATGCGGATTAGAACATTTTCAAGGAGGCAAATTATAACATGTACGTTGATGAAATATAATTATACATTTATAATATCACAATATAACAATTATGATGCTACAGTAGGCTTAAACCGAATATTAACATCCGTATTGCAATAGAGACCTTTTACGGGAGAGAAAAAAAGAAAAAGTTAGCAGAGCGTGGTTTCGATCCACGGACCTCTGGGTTATGGGCCCAGCACGCTTCCACTGCGCCACTCTGCTGATACTCACTACCAGTTAATATTAAGTATATATCTTGTGCTCAAAGGGTGTCATTGCGTCAGAAAACTAAGGGATTATATGATAATGGAAAGTTTACCGAAACCATTAGTTGCATTAATAGGTTCTATTATTGAAGAATATGAACATTTTACATGGAATTCGACATACTTGGGTGATAAAATGAGAATTTCATTAGTTTGGACAAGAGGCGAACTGATAAATAGAAACAATGGAAAGAAATTGACGAATCTGAGCATAGTCAAAGTTCAGAAATGGAAACAGAATCGGAAGATGAACATATAGAAAATACAGAAGTAATTTCCCCAAGTGTAACCCCAGTACAGGTAAGCACTCTACTTGTTGATGTACCACCTGTTAGGGTATCAATTAATAGTAGACAAATTAAACGTAATACAATTACAACGAATAGAGTAGAAAAGAAGAATGTCAAGACGGACAAACGTATCTGCTTTTCAGCACTGAAAATACAATTTTAATTCGTGTCTTATGAGATATAAAGAAAGTAAATTTGCCTATTATGTTCATGTAGCCCGCGTAGCTCAGTCGGTAGAGCATCAGACTTTTAATCTGAGGGTCTAGGGTTCGAGTCCCTACGTGGGCTTCTACATTTTTTTTTTTTAAATATTGGTTTCAATGTGGAATGACAATTTGATATTTAGGATACCAATTTATTTGTGAAGAAGTGCATCAAACGTCCAAGTAGTTTTGTTTTGTTTTTTTCCCGTCATGTCAGTCGATTTCGCATCTCAGTGTGGATATTTCAGATGCTTTGAATGCATGGAAATTGCAATGCGGATTAGAACATTTTCAAGGAGGCAAATTATAACATGTACGTTGATGAAATATAATTATACATTTATAATATCACAATATAACAATTATGATGCTACAGTAGGCTTAAGCCGAATATTAACATCCGTATTGCAATAGAGACCTTTTACGGGAGAGAAAAAAAGAAAAAGTTAGCAGAGCGTGGTTTCGATCCACGGACCTCTGGGTTATGGGCCCAGCACGCTTCCACTGCGCCACTCTGCTGATACTCACTACCAGTTAATATTAAGTATATATCTTGTGCTCAAAGGGTGTCATTGCGTCAGAAAACTAAGGGATTATATGATAATGGAAAGTTTACCGAAACCATTAGTTGCATTAATAGGTTCTATTATTGAAGAATATGAACATTTTACATGGAATTCGACATACTTGGGTGATAAAATGAGAATTTCATTAGTTTGGACAAGAGGCGAACTGATAAATAGAAACAATGGAAAGAAATTGACGAATCTGAGCATAGTCAAAGTTCAGAAATGGAAACAGAATCGGAAGATGAACATATAGAAAATACAGAAGTAATTTCCCCAAGTGTAACCCCAGTACAGGTAAGCACTCTACTTGTTGATGTACCACCTGTTAGGGTATCAATTAATAGTAGACAAATTAAACGTAATACAATTACAACGAATAGAGTAGAAAAGAAGAATGTCAAGACGGACAAACGTATCTGCTTTTCAGCACTGAAAATACAATTTTAATTCGTGTCTTATGAGATATAAAGAAAGTAAATTTGCCTATTATGTTCATGTAGCCCGCGTAGCTCAGTCGGTAGAGCATCAGACTTTTAATCTGAGGGTCTAGGGTTCGAGTCCCTACGTGGGCTTCTACATTTTTTTTTTTTAAATATTGGTTTCAATGTGGAATGACAATTTGATATTTAGGATACCAATTTATTTGTGAAGAAGTGCATCAAACGTCCAAGTAGTTTTGTTTTGTTTTTTTCCCGTCATGTCAGTCGATTTCGCATCTCAGTGTGGATATTTCAGATGCTTTGAATGCATGGAAATTGCAATGCGGATTAGAACATTTTCAAGGAGGCAAATTATAACATGTACGTTGATGAAATATAATTATACATTTATAATATCACAATATAACAATTATGATGCTACAGTAGGCTTAAACCGAATATTAACATCCGTATTGCAATAGAGACCTTTTACGGGAGAGAAAAAAAGAAAAAGTTAGCAGAGCGTGGTTTCGATCCACGGACCTCTGGGTTATGGGCCCAGCACGCTTCCACTGCGCCACTCTGCTGATACTCACTACCAGTTAATATTAAGTATATATCTTGTGCTCAAAGGGTGTCATTGCGTCAGAAAACTAAGGGATTATATGATAATGGAAAGTTTACCGAAACCATTAGTTGCATTAATAGGTTCTATTATTGAAGAATATGAACATTTTACATGGAATTCGACATACTTGGGTGATAAAATGAGAATTTCATTAGTTTGGACAAGAGGCGAACTGATAAATAGAAACAATGGAAAGAAATTGACGAATCTGAGCATAGTCAAAGTTCAGAAATGGAAACAGAATCGGAAGATGAACATATAGAAAATACAGAAGTAATTTCCCCAAGTGTAACCCCAGTACAGGTAAGCACTCTACTTGTTGATGTACCACCTGTTGGGGTATCAATTAATAGTAGACAAATTAAACGTAATACAATTACAACGAATAGAGTAGAAAAGAAGAATGTCAAGACGGACAAACGTATCTGCTTTTCAGCACTGAAAATACAATTTTAATTCGTGTCTTATGAGATATAAAGAAAGTAAATTTGCCTATTATGTTCATGTAGCCCGCGTAGCTCAGTCGGTAGAGCATCAGACTTTTAATCTGAGGGTCTAGGGTTCGAGTCCCTACGTGGGCTTCTACATTTTTTTTTTTTTAAATATTGGTTTCAATGTGGAATGACAATTTGATATTTAGGATACCAATTTATTTGTGAAGAAGTGCATCAAACGTCCAAGTAGTTTTGTTTTGTTTTTTTCCCGTCATGTCAGTCGATTTCGCATCTCAGTGTGGATATTTCAGATGCTTTGAATGCATGGAAATTGCAATGCGGATTAGAACATTTTCAAGGAGGCAAATTATAACATGTACGTTGATGAAATATAATTATACATTTATAATATCACAATATAACAATTATGATGCTACAGTAGGCTTAAACCGAATATTAACATCCGTATTGCAATAGAGACCTTTTACGGGAGAGAAAAAAAGAAAAAGTTAGCAGAGCGTGGTTTCGATCCACGGACCTCTGGGTTATGGGCCCAGCACGCTTCCACTGCGCCACTCTGCTGATACTCATTACCAGTTAATATTAAGTATATATCTTGTGCTCAAAGGGTGTCATTGCGTCAGAAAACTAAGGGATTATATGATAATGGAAAGTTTACCGAAACCATTAGTTGCATTAATAGGTTCTATTATTGAAGAATATGAACATTTTACATGGAATTCGACATACTTGGGTGATAAAATGAGAATTTCATTAGTTTGGACAAGAGGCGAACTGATAAATAGAAACAATGGAAAGAAATTGACGAATCTGAGCATAGTCAAAGTTCAGAAATGGAAACAGAATCGGAAGATGAACATATAGAAAATACAGAAGTAATTTCCCCAAGTGTAACCCCAGTACAGGTAAGCACTCTACTTGTTGATGTACCACCTGTTAGGGTATCAATTAATAGTAGACAAATTAAACGTAATACAATTACAACGAATAGAGTAGAAAAGAAGAATGTCAAGACGGACAAACGTATCTGCTTTTCAGCACTGAAAATACAATTTTAATTCGTGTCTTATGAGATATAAAGAAAGTAAATTTGCCTATTATGTTCATGTAGCCCGCGTAGCTCAGTCGGTAGAGCATCAGACTTTTAATCTGAGGGTCTAGGGTTCGAGTCCCTACGTGGGCTTCTACATTTTTTTTTTTTAAATATTGGTTTCAATGTGGGATGACAATTTGATATTTAGGATACCAATTTATTTGTGAAGAAGTGCATCAAACGTCCAAGTAGTTTTGTTTTGTTTTTTTCCCGTCATGTCAGTCGATTTCGCATCTCAGTGTGGATATTTCAGATGCTTTGAATGCATGGAAATTGCAATGCGGATTAGAACATTTTCAAGGAGGCAAATTATAACATGTACGTTGATGAAATATAATTATACATTTATAATATCACAATATAACAATTATGATGCTACAGTAGGCTTAAACCGAATATTAACATCCGTATTGCAATAGAGACCTTTTACGGGAGAGAAAAAAAGAAAAAGTTAGCAGAGCGTGGTTTCGATCCACGGACCTCTGGGTTATGGGCCCAGCACGCTTCCACTGCGCCACTCTGCTGATACTCACTACCAGTTAATATTAAGTATATATCTTGTGCTCAAAGGGTGTCATTGCGTCAGAAAACTAAGGGATTATATGATAATGGAAAGTTTACCGAAACCATTAGTTGCATTAATAGGTTCTATTATTGAAGAATATGAACATTTTACATGGAATTCGACATACTTGGGTGATAAAATGAGAATTTCATTAGTTTGGACAAGAGGCGAACTGATAAATAGAAACAATGGAAAGAAATTGACGAATCTGAGCATAGTCAAAGTTCAGAAATGGAAACAGAATCGGAAGATGAACATATAGAAAATACAGAAGTAATTTCCCCAAGTGTAACCCCAGTACAGGTAAGCACTCTACTTGTTGATGTACCACCTGTTAGGGTATCAATTAATAGTAGACAAATTAAACGTAATACAATTACAACGAATAGAGTAGAAAAGAAGAATGTCAAGACGGACAAACGTATCTGCTTTTCAGCACTGAAAATACAATTTTAATTCGTGTCTTATGAGATATAAAGAAAGTAAATTTGCCTATTATGTTCATGTAGCCCGCGTAGCTCAGTCGGTAGAGCATCAGACTTTTAATCTGAGGGTCTAGGGTTCGAGTCCCTACGTGGGCTTCTACATTTTTTTTTTTTAAATATTGGTTTCAATGTGGAATGACAATTTGATATTTAGGATACCAATTTATTTGTGAAGAAGTGCATCAAACGTCCAAGTAGTTTTGTTTTGTTTTTTTCCCGTCATGTCAGTCGATTTCGCATCTCAGTGTGGATATTTCAGATGCTTTGAATGCATGGAAATTGCAATGCGGATTAGAACATTTTCAAGGAGGCAAATTATAACATGTACGTTGATGAAATATAATTATACATTTATAATATCACAATATAACAATTATGATGCTACAGTAGGCTTAAACCGAATATTAACATCCGTATTGCAATAGAGACCTTTTACGGGAGAGAAAAAAAGAAAAAGTTAGCAGAGCGTGGTTTCGATCCACGGACCTCTGGGTTATGGGCCCAGCACGCTTCCACTGCGCCACTCTGCTGATACTCACTACCAGTTAATATTAAGTATATATCTTGTGCTCAAAGGGTGTCATTGCGTCAGAAAACTAAGGGATTATATGATAATGGAAAGTTTACCGAAACCATTAGTTGCATTAATAGGTTCTATTATTGAAGAATATGAACATTTTACATGGAATTCGACATACTTGGGTGATAAAATGAGAATTTCATTAGTTTGGACAAGAGGCGAACTGATAAATAGAAACAATGGAAAGAAATTGACGAATCTGAGCATAGTCAAAGTTCAGAAATGGAAACAGAATCGGAAGATGAACATATAGAAAATACAGAAGTAATTTCCCCAAGTGTAACCCCAGTACAGGTAAGCACTCTACTTGTTGATGTACCACCTGTTAGGGTATCAATTAATAGTAGACAAATTAAACGTAATACAATTACAACGAATAGAGTAGAAAAGAAGAATGTCAAGACGGACAAACGTATCTGCTTTTCAGCACTGAAAATACAATTTTAATTCGTGTCTTATGAGATATAAAGAAAGTAAATTTGCCTATTATGTTCATGTAGCCCGCGTAGCTCAGTCGGTAGAGCATCAGACTTTTAATCTGAGGGTCTAGGGTTCGAGTCCCTACGTGGGCTTCTACATTTTTTTTTTTTTAAATATTGGTTTCAATGTGGAATGACAATTTGATATTTAGGATACCAATTTATTTGTGAAGAAGTGCATCAAACGTCCAAGTAGTTTTGTTTTGTTTTTTTCCCGTCATGTCAGTCGATTTCGCATCTCAGTGTGGATATTTCAGATGCTTTGAATGCATGGAAATTGCAATGCGGATTAGAACATTTTCAAGGAGGCAAATTATAACATGTACGTTGATGAAATATAATTATACATTTATAATATCACAATATAACAATTATGATGCTACAGTAGGCTTAAACCGAATATTAACATCCGTATTGCAATAGAGACCTTTTACGGGAGAGAAAAAAAGAAAAAGTTAGCAGAGCGTGGTTTCGATCCACGGACCTCTGGGTTATGGGCCCAGCACGCTTCCACTGCGCCACTCTGCTGATACTCACTACCAGTTAATATTAAGTATATATCTTGTGCTCAAAGGGTGTCATTGCGTCAGAAAACTAAGGGATTATATGATAATGGAAAGTTTACCGAAACCATTAGTTGCATTAATAGGTTCTATTATTGAAGAATATGAACATTTTACATGGAATTCGACATACTTGGGTGATAAAATGAGAATTTCATTAGTTTGGACAAGAGGCGAACTGATAAATAGAAACAATGGAAAGAAATTGACGAATCTGAGCATAGTCAAAGTTCAGAAATGGAAACAGAATCGGAAGATGAACATATAGAAAATACAGAAGTAATTTCCCCAAGTGTAACCCCAGTACAGGTAAGCACTCTACTTGTTGATGTACCACCTGTTAGGGTATCAATTAATAGTAGACAAATTAAACGTAATACAATTACAACGAATAGAGTAGAAAAGAAGAATGTCAAGACGGACAAACGTATCTGCTTTTCAGCACTGAAAATACAATTTTAATTCGTGTCTTATGAGATATAAAGAAAGTAAATTTGCCTATTATGTTCATGTAGCCCGCGTAGCTCAGTCGGTAGAGCATCAGACTTTTAATCTGAGGGTCTAGGGTTCGAGTCCCTACGTGGGCTTCTACATTTTTTTTTTTTAAATATTGGTTTCAATGTGGAATGACAATTTGATATTTAGGATACCAATTTATTTGTGAAGAAGTGCATCAAACGTCCAAGTAGTTTTGTTTTGTTTTTTTCCCGTCATGTCAGTCGATTTCGCATCTCAGTGTGGATATTTCAGATGCTTTGAATGCATGGAAATTGCAATGCGGATTAGAACATTTTCAAGGAGGCAAATTATAACATGTACGTTGATGAAATATAATTATACATTTATAATATCACAATATAACAATTATGATGCTACAGTAGGCTTAAGCCGAATATTAACATCCGTATTGCAATAGAGACCTTTTACGGGAGAGAAAAAAAGAAAAAGTTAGCAGAGCGTGGTTTCGATCCACGGACCTCTGGGTTATGGGCCCAGCACGCTTCCACTGCGCCACTCTGCTGATACTCACTACCAGTTAATATTAAGTATATATCTTGTGCTCAAAGGGTGTCATTGCGTCAGAAAACTAAGGGATTATATGATAATGGAAAGTTTACCGAAACCATTAGTTGCATTAATAGGTTCTATTATTGAAGAATATGAACATTTTACATGGAATTCGACATACTTGGGTGATAAAATGAGAATTTCATTAGTTTGGACAAGAGGCGAACTGATAAATAGAAACAATGGAAAGAAATTGACGAATCTGAGCATAGTCAAAGTTCAGAAATGGAAACAGAATCGGAAGATGAACATATAGAAAATACAGAAGTAATTTCCCCAAGTGTAACCCCAGTACAGGTAAGCACTCTACTTGTTGATGTACCACCTGTTAGGGTATCAATTAATAGTAGACAAATTAAACGTAATACAATTACAACGAATAGAGTAGAAAAGAAGAATGTCAAGACGGACAAACGTATCTGCTTTTCAGCACTGAAAATACAATTTTAATTCGTGTCTTATGAGATATAAAGAAAGTAAATTTGCCTATTATGTTCATGTAGCCCGCGTAGCTCAGTCGGTAGAGCATCAGACTTTTAATCTGAGGGTCTAGGGTTCGAGTCCCTACGTGGGCTTCTACATTTTTTTTTTTTAAATATTGGTTTCAATGTGGAATGACAATTTGATATTTAGGATACCAATTTATTTGTGAAGAAGTGCATCAAACGTCCAAGTAGTTTTGTTTTGTTTTTTTCCCGTCATGTCAGTCGATTTCGCATCTCAGTGTGGATATTTCAGATGCTTTGAATGCATGGAAATTGCAATGCGGATTAGAACATTTTCAAGGAGGCAAATTATAACATGTACGTTGATGAAATATAATTATACATTTATAATATCACAATATAACAATTATGATGCTACAGTAGGCTTAAACCGAATATTAACATCCGTATTGCAATAGAGACCTTTTACGGGAGAGAAAAAAAGAAAAAGTTAGCAGAGCGTGGTTTCGATCCACGGACCTCTGGGTTATGGGCCCAGCACGCTTCCACTGCGCCACTCTGCTGATACTCACTACCAGTTAATATTAAGTATATATCTTGTGCTCAAAGGGTGTCATTGCGTCAGAAAACTAAGGGATTATATGATAATGGAAAGTTTACCGAAACCATTAGTTGCATTAATAGGTTCTATTATTGAAGAATATGAACATTTTACATGGAATTCGACATACTTGGGTGATAAAATGAGAATTTCATTAGTTTGGACAAGAGGCGAACTGATAAATAGAAACAATGGAAAGAAATTGACGAATCTGAGCATAGTCAAAGTTCAGAAATGGAAACAGAATCGGAAGATGAACATATAGAAAATACAGAAGTAATTTCCCCAAGTGTAACCCCAGTACAGGTAAGCACTCTACTTGTTGATGTACCACCTGTTAGGGTATCAATTAATAGTAGACAAATTAAACGTAATACAATTACAACGAATAGAGTAGAAAAGAAGAATGTCAAGACGGACAAACGTATCTGCTTTTCAGCACTGAAAATACAATTTTAATTCGTGTCTTATGAGATATAAAGAAAGTAAATTTGCCTATTATGTTCATGTAGCCCGCGTAGCTCAGTCGGTAGAGCATCAGACTTTTAATCTGAGGGTCTAGGGTTCGAGTCCCTACGTGGGCTTCTACATTTTTTTTTTTTTAAATATTGGTTTCAATGTGGAATGACAATTTGATATTTAGGATACCAATTTATTTGTGAAGAAGTGCATCAAACGTCCAAGTAGTTTTGTTTTGTTTTTTTCCCGTCATGTCAGTCGATTTCGCATCTCAGTGTGGATATTTCAGATGCTTTGAATGCATGGAAATTGCAATGCGGATTAGAACATTTTCAAGGAGGCAAATTATGACATGTACGTTGATGAAATATAATTATACATTTATAATATCACAATATAACAATTATGATGCTACAGTAGGCTTAAACCGAATATTAACATCCGTATTGCAATAGAGACCTTTTACGGGAGAGAAAAAAAGAAAAAGTTAGCAGAGCGTGGTTTCGATCCACGGACCTCTGGGTTATGGGCCCAGCACGCTTCCACTGCGCCACTCTGCTGATACTCATTACCAGTTAATATTAAGTATATATCTTGTGCTCAAAGGGTGTCATTGCGTCAGAAAACTAAGGGATTATATGATAATGGAAAGTTTACCGAAACCATTAGTTGCATTAATAGGTTCTATTATTGAAGAATATGAACATTTTACATGGAATTCGACATACTTGGGTGATAAAATGAGAATTTCATTAGTTTGGACAAGAGGCGAACTGATAAATAGAAACAATGGAAAGAAATTGACGAATCTGAGCATAGTCAAAGTTCAGAAATGGAAACAGAATCGGAAGATGAACATATAGAAAATACAGAAGTAATTTCCCCAAGTGTAACCCCAGTACAGGTAAGCACTCTACTTGTTGATGTACCACCTGTTAGGGTATCAATTAATAGTAGACAAATTAAACGTAATACAATTACAACGAATAGAGTAGAAAAGAAGAATGTCAAGACGGACAAACGTATCTGCTTTTCAGCACTGAAAATACAATTTTAATTCGTGTCTTATGAGATATAAAGAAAGTAAATTTGCCTATTATGTTCATGTAGCCCGCGTAGCTCAGTCGGTAGAGCATCAGACTTTTAATCTGAGGGTCTAGGGTTCGAGTCCCTACGTGGGCTTCTACATTTTTTTTTTTTTAAATATTGGTTTCAATGTGGAATGACAATTTGATATTTAGGATACCAATTTATTTGTGAAGAAGTGCATCAAACGTCCAAGTAGTTTTGTTTTGTTTTTTTCCCGTCATGTCAGTCGATTTCGCATCTCAGTGTGGATATTTCAGATGCTTTGAATGCATGGAAATTGCAATGCGGATTAGAACATTTTCAAGGAGGCAAATTATAACATGTACGTTGATGAAATATAATTATACATTTATAATATCACAATATAACAATTATGATGCTACAGTAGGCTTAAACCGAATATTAACATCCGTATTGCAATAGAGACCTTTTACGGGAGAGAAAAAAAGAAAAAGTTAGCAGAGCGTGGTTTCGATCCACGGACCTCTGGGTTATGGGCCCAGCACGCTTCCACTGCGCCACTCTGCTGATACTCACTACCAGTTAATATTAAGTATATATCTTGTGCTCAAAGGGTGTCATTGCGTCAGAAAACTAAGGGATTATATGATAATGGAAAGTTTACCGAAACCATTAGTTGCATTAATAGGTTCTATTATTGAAGAATATGAACATTTTACATGGAATTCGACATACTTGGGTGATAAAATGAGAATTTCATTAGTTTGGACAAGAGGCGAACTGATAAATAGAAACAATGGAAAGAAATTGACGAATCTGAGCATAGTCAAAGTTCAGAAATGGAAACAGAATCGGAAGATGAACATATAGAAAATACAGAAGTAATTTCCCCAAGTGTAACCCCAGTACAGGTAAGCACTCTACTTGTTGATGTACCACCTGTTAGGGTATCAATTAATAGTAGACAAATTAAACGTAATACAATTACAACGAATAGAGTAGAAAAGAAGAATGTCAAGACGGACAAACGTATCTGCTTTTCAGCACTGAAAATACAATTTTAATTCGTGTCTTATGAGATATAAAGAAAGTAAATTTGCCTATTATGTTCATGTAGCCCGCGTAGCTCAGTCGGTAGAGCATCAGACTTTTAATCTGAGGGTCTAGGGTTCGAGTCCCTACGTGGGCTTCTACATTTTTTTTTTTTTAAATATTGGTTTCAATGTGGAATGACAATTTGATATTTAGGATACCAATTTATTTGTGAAGAAGTGCATCAAACGTCCAAGTAGTTTTGTTTTGTTTTTTTCCCGTCATGTCAGTCGATTTCGCATCTCAGTGTGGATATTTCAGATGCTTTGAATGCATGGAAATTGCAATGCGGATTAGAACATTTTCAAGGAGGCAAATTATAACATGTACGTTGATGAAATATAATTATACATTTATAATATCACAATATAACAATTATGATGCTACAGTAGGCTTAAACCGAATATTAACATCCGTATTGCAATAGAGACCTTTTACGGGAGAGAAAAAAAGAAAAAGTTAGCAGAGCGTGGTTTCGATCCACGGACCTCTGGGTTATGGGCCCAGCACGCTTCCACTGCGCCACTCTGCTGATACTCATTACCAGTTAATATTAAGTATATATCTTGTGCTCAAAGGGTGTCATTGCGTCAGAAAACTAAGGGATTATATGATAATGGAAAGTTTACCGAAACCATTAGTTGCATTAATAGGTTCTATTATTGAAGAATATGAACATTTTACATGGAATTCGACATACTTGGGTGATAAAATGAGAATTTCATTAGTTTGGACAAGAGGCGAACTGATAAATAGAAACAATGGAAAGAAATTGACGAATCTGAGCATAGTCAAAGTTCAGAAATGGAAACAGAATCGGAAGATGAACATATAGAAAATACAGAAGTAATTTCCCCAAGTGTAACCCCAGTACAGGTAAGCACTCTACTTGTTGATGTACCACCTGTTAGGGTATCAATTAATAGTAGACAAATTAAACGTAATACAATTACAACGAATAGAGTAGAAAAGAAGAATGTCAAGACGGACAAACGTATCTGCTTTTCAGCACTGAAAATACAATTTTAATTCGTGTCTTATGAGATATAAAGAAAGTAAATTTGCCTATTATGTTCATGTAGCCCGCGTAGCTCAGTCGGTAGAGCATCAGACTTTTAATCTGAGGGTCTAGGGTTCGAGTCCCTACGTGGGCTTCTACATTTTTTTTTTTTAAATATTGGTTTCAATGTGGAATGACAATTTGATATTTAGGATACCAATTTATTTGTGAAGAAGTGCATCAAACGTCCAAGTAGTTTTGTTTTGTTTTTTTCCCGTCATGTCAGTCGATTTCGCATCTCAGTGTGGATATTTCAGATGCTTTGAATGCATGGAAATTGCAATGCGGATTAGAACATTTTCAAGGAGGCAAATTATAACATGTACGTTGATGAAATATAATTATACATTTATAATATCACAATATAACAATTATGATGCTACAGTAGGCTTAAACCGAATATTAACATCCGTATTGCAATAGAGACCTTTTACGGGAGAGAAAAAAAGAAAAAGTTAGCAGAGCGTGGTTTCGATCCACGGACCTCTGGGTTATGGGCCCAGCACGCTTCCACTGCGCCACTCTGCTGATACTCACTACCAGTTAATATTAAGTATATATCTTGTGCTCAAAGGGTGTCATTGCGTCAGAAAACTAAGGGATTATATGATAATGGAAAGTTTACCGAAACCATTAGTTGCATTAATAGGTTCTATTATTGAAGAATATGAACATTTTACATGGAATTCGACATACTTGGGTGATAAAATGAGAATTTCATTAGTTTGGACAAGAGGCGAACTGATAAATAGAAACAATGGAAAGAAATTGACGAATCTGAGCATAGTCAAAGTTCAGAAATGGAAACAGAATCGGAAGATGAACATATAGAAAATACAGAAGTAATTTCCCCAAGTGTAACCCCAGTACAGGTAAGCACTCTACTTGTTGATGTACCACCTGTTAGGGTATCAATTAATAGTAGACAAATTAAACGTAATACAATTACAACGAATAGAGTAGAAAAGAAGAATGTCAAGACGGACAAACGTATCTGCTTTTCAGCACTGAAAATACAATTTTAATTCGTGTCTTATGAGATATAAAGAAAGTAAATTTGCCTATTATGTTCATGTAGCCCGCGTAGCTCAGTCGGTAGAGCATCAGACTTTTAATCTGAGGGTCTAGGGTTCGAGTCCCTACGTGGGCTTCTACATTTTTTTTTTTTTAAATATTGGTTTCAATGTGGAATGACAATTTGATATTTAGGATACCAATTTATTTGTGAAGAAGTGCATCAAACGTCCAAGTAGTTTTGTTTTGTTTTTTTCCCGTCATGTCAGTCGATTTCGCATCTCAGTGTGGATATTTCAGATGCTTTGAATGCATGGAAATTGCAATGCGGATTAGAACATTTTCAAGGAGGCAAATTATAACATGTACGTTGATGAAATATAATTATACATTTATAATATCACAATATAACAATTATGATGCTACAGTAGGCTTAAACCGAATATTAACATCCGTATTGCAATAGAGACCTTTTACGGGAGAGAAAAAAAGAAAAAGTTAGCAGAGCGTGGTTTCGATCCACGGACCTCTGGGTTATGGGCCCAGCACGCTTCCACTGCGCCACTCTGCTGATACTCATTACCAGTTAATATTAAGTATATATCTTGTGCTCAAAGGGTGTCATTGCGTCAGAAAACTAAGGGATTATATGATAATGGAAAGTTTACCGAAACCATTAGTTGCATTAATAGGTTCTATTATTGAAGAATATGAACATTTTACATGGAATTCGACATACTTGGGTGATAAAATGAGAATTTCATTAGTTTGGACAAGAGGCGAACTGATAAATAGAAACAATGGAAAGAAATTGACGAATCTGAGCATAGTCAAAGTTCAGAAATGGAAACAGAATCGGAAGATGAACATATAGAAAATACAGAAGTAATTTCCCCAAGTGTAACCCCAGTACAGGTAAGCACTCTACTTGTTGATGTACCACCTGTTAGGGTATCAATTAATAGTAGACAAATTAAACGTAATACAATTACAACGAATAGAGTAGAAAAGAAGAATGTCAAGACGGACAAACGTATCTGCTTTTCAGCACTGAAAATACAATTTTAATTCGTGTCTTATGAGATATAAAGAAAGTAAATTTGCCTATTATGTTCATGTAGCCCGCGTAGCTCAGTCGGTAGAGCATCAGACTTTTAATCTGAGGGTCTAGGGTTCGAGTCCCTACGTGGGCTTCTACATTTTTTTTTTTTTAAATATTGGTTTCAATGTGGAATGACAATTTGATATTTAGGATACCAATTTATTTGTGAAGAAGTGCATCAAACGTCCAAGTAGTTTTGTTTTGTTTTTTTCCCGTCATGTCAGTCGATTTCGCATCTCAGTGTGGATATTTCAGATGCTTTGAATGCATGGAAATTGCAATGCGGATTAGAACATTTTCAAGGAGGCAAATTATAACATGTACGTTGATGAAATATAATTATACATTTATAATATCACAATATAACAATTATGATGCTACAGTAGGCTTAAACCGAATATTAACATCCGTATTGCAATAGAGACCTTTTACGGGAGAGAAAAAAAGAAAAAGTTAGCAGAGCGTGGTTTCGATCCACGGACCTCTGGGTTATGGGCCCAGCACGCTTCCACTGCGCCACTCTGCTGATACTCACTACCAGTTAATATTAAGTATATATCTTGTGCTCAAAGGGTGTCATTGCGTCAGAAAACTAAGGGATTATATGATAATGGAAAGTTTACCGAAACCATTAGTTGCATTAATAGGTTCTATTATTGAAGAATATGAACATTTTACATGGAATTCGACATACTTGGGTGATAAAATGAGAATTTCATTAGTTTGGACAAGAGGCGAACTGATAAATAGAAACAATGGAAAGAAATTGACGAATCTGAGCATAGTCAAAGTTCAGAAATGGAAACAGAATCGGAAGATGAACATATAGAAAATACAGAAGTAATTTCCCCAAGTGTAACCCCAGTACAGGTAAGCACTCTACTTGTTGATGTACCACCTGTTAGGGTATCAATTAATAGTAGACAAATTAAACGTAATACAATTACAACGAATAGAGTAGAAAAGAAGAATGTCAAGACGGACAAACGTATCTGCTTTTCAGCACTGAAAATACAATTTTAATTCGTGTCTTATGAGATATAAAGAAAGTAAATTTGCCTATTATGTTCATGTAGCCCGCGTAGCTCAGTCGGTAGAGCATCAGACTTTTAATCTGAGGGTCTAGGGTTCGAGTCCCTACGTGGGCTTCTACATTTTTTTTTTTTTAAATATTGGTTTCAATGTGGAATGACAATTTGATATTTAGGATACCAATTTATTTGTGAAGAAGTGCATCAAACGTCCAAGTAGTTTTGTTTTGTTTTTTTCCCGTCATGTCAGTCGATTTCGCATCTCAGTGTGGATATTTCAGATGCTTTGAATGCATGGAAATTGCAATGCGGATTAGAACATTTTCAAGGAGGCAAATTATAACATGTACGTTGATGAAATATAATTATACATTTATAATATCACAATATAACAATTATGATGCTACAGTAGGCTTAAACCGAATATTAACATCCGTATTGCAATAGAGACCTTTTACGGGAGAGAAAAAAAGAAAAAGTTAGCAGAGCGTGGTTTCGATCCACGGACCTCTGGGTTATGGGCCCAGCACGCTTCCACTGCGCCACTCTGCTGATACTCATTACCAGTTAATATTAAGTATATATCTTGTGCTCAAAGGGTGTCATTGCGTCAGAAAACTAAGGGATTATATGATAATGGAAAGTTTACCGAAACCATTAGTTGCATTAATAGGTTCTATTATTGAAGAATATGAACATTTTACATGGAATTCGACATACTTGGGTGATAAAATGAGAATTTCATTAGTTTGGACAAGAGGCGAACTGATAAATAGAAACAATGGAAAGAAATTGACGAATCTGAGCATAGTCAAAGTTCAGAAATGGAAACAGAATCGGAAGATGAACATATAGAAAATACAGAAGTAATTTCCCCAAGTGTAACCCCAGTACAGGTAAGCACTCTACTTGTTGATGTACCACCTGTTAGGGTATCAATTAATAGTAGACAAATTAAACGTAATACAATTACAACGAATAGAGTAGAAAAGAAGAATGTCAAGACGGACAAACGTATCTGCTTTTCAGCACTGAAAATACAATTTTAATTCGTGTCTTATGAGATATAAAGAAAGTAAATTTGCCTATTATGTTCATGTAGCCCGCGTAGCTCAGTCGGTAGAGCATCAGACTTTTAATCTGAGGGTCTAGGGTTCGAGTCCCTACGTGGGCTTCTACATTTTTTTTTTTTAAATATTGGTTTCAATGTGGAATGACAATTTGATATTTAGGATACCAATTTATTTGTGAAGAAGTGCATCAAACGTCCAAGTAGTTTTGTTTTGTTTTTTTCCCGTCATGTCAGTCGATTTCGCATCTCAGTGTGGATATTTCAGATGCTTTGAATGCATGGAAATTGCAATGCGGATTAGAACATTTTCAAGGAGGCAAATTATAACATGTACGTTGATGAAATATAATTATACATTTATAATATCACAATATAACAATTATGATGCTACAGTAGGCTTAAACCGAATATTAACATCCGTATTGCAATAGAGACCTTTTACGGGAGAGAAAAAAAGAAAAAGTTAGCAGAGCGTGGTTTCGATCCACGGACCTCTGGGTTATGGGCCCAGCACGCTTCCACTGCGCCACTCTGCTGATACTCACTACCAGTTAATATTAAGTATATATCTTGTGCTCAAAGGGTGTCATTGCGTCAGAAAACTAAGGGATTATATGATAATGGAAAGTTTACCGAAACCATTAGTTGCATTAATAGGTTCTATTATTGAAGAATATGAACATTTTACATGGAATTCGACATACTTGGGTGATAAAATGAGAATTTCATTAGTTTGGACAAGAGGCGAACTGATAAATAGAAACAATGGAAAGAAATTGACGAATCTGAGCATAGTCAAAGTTCAGAAATGGAAACAGAATCGGAAGATGAACATATAGAAAATACAGAAGTAATTTCCCCAAGTGTAACCCCAGTACAGGTAAGCACTCTACTTGTTGATGTACCACCTGTTAGGGTATCAATTAATAGTAGACAAATTAAACGTAATACAATTACAACGAATAGAGTAGAAAAGAAGAATGTCAAGACGGACAAACGTATCTGCTTTTCAGCACTGAAAATACAATTTTAATTCGTGTCTTATGAGATATAAAGAAAGTAAATTTGCCTATTATGTTCATGTAGCCCGCGTAGCTCAGTCGGTAGAGCATCAGACTTTTAATCTGAGGGTCTAGGGTTCGAGTCCCTACGTGGGCTTCTACATTTTTTTTTAAATATTGGTTTCAATGTGGAATGACAATTTGATATTTAGGATACCAATCTATTTGTGAAGAAGCATAGGATAATGTCCAAGTAACTCCCCATTCCTTAAAAATAATGGAGCCGATTTATTTGTGAAGAAGTGCATCAAACGTCCAAGTAGTTTTGTTTTGTTTTTTTCCCGTCAAGTCAGTCGATTTCGCATCTCAGTGTGGATATTTCAGATGCTTTGAATGCATGGAAATTGCAATGCGGATTAGAACATTTTCAAGGAGACAAATTATAACATGTACGTTGATGAAATATAATTATACATTTATAATATCACAATATAACAATTATGATGCTACAGTAGACTTAAACCGAATATTAACATCCTTATTGCAATAGAGACCTTTTACGGGAGAGAAAAAAAGAAAAAGTTAGCAGAGCGTGGTTTCGATCCACGGACCTCTGGGTTATGGGCCCAGCACGCTTCCACTGCGCCACTCTGCTGATACTCACTACCAGTTAATATTAAGTATATATCTTGTGTTCAAAGGGTTTCATTGCGTCAGAAATTATTTCCCGCATTATTTTAATCATTTCTGTTTCATTTGCAACCAGAACATTGCGACCGTCCGTGATCCTAAATATATTGACGTCATTTATATTAACGAACGATGCACACAGTTAAACAAAATATTGTTAAACATGTTCTCCATCCTTCCTCCGATAATTTCTCCTGATCACTTCGTCTACAATGGGAGGGGTTGTGTTTTTTGTTACTATTCTAAAATGACACCCAGCTGCATCAAAATGAACAGCAAGATGATGAGAGACACAGCTGTGTCACATTCTATTGATTGGTTATATATATCTTAAGAGGTGGACTATTGTATAAAGAATTGCCTGCATATATATATTCATCCAATTGTAAGATGTTACTTGACAGTTGTGTTGCCTAAAATGTCAAGACGGACAAACGTATCTGCTCTTCAGCACTGAAAATACAATTTTAATTCGTGTCTTATGAGATATAAAGATAGTAAATTTGCCTATTATGTTCATGTAGCCCGCGTAGCTCAGTCGGTAGAGCATCAGACCATAACAGGTCTAAACACGGTTCTAGCTGTAGTAGATAATGTTGATAGTGGAACATGTGATGTCACTCTTGATTCTAAAGAGAACGCCGTCAAATTATTACACGGTATAGAAATTAATGATGTAGAATACAATGTTAGCTTAATATTTTCTGACACTACTGTTGTTTCATTCATGAAATTGCCTTCCTATATTGAAGATGAAGAAATTATAAGCAAACTACAAGCAAAGGGAATAAAACTAGTCTCACCTGTATATAGAAGAGCTATTCCAGGTACACAGGTTGCAGATGGAACCCGCTTCGTGAAATGTGTTTTTCCACCTGGATTTGTGGCACTGCCATGGACTATAGGATTTAAACAGGGATCAACAACCAAGTATTATAGAGTGGTGCATAACAATCAGACTAAGGTATGTTCATTGTGTATGTCTGCCGAACATGTCCAAAGACAATGCCCACACTTTATATGTAAAAGATGTGGAGAACAAGGTCACACAAAGAGGCGATGCCATACAAAAGAGTGCATAAGATGTAAAGAATTTCCATTGAATTGTAGATGTTGTGAAAATGATGAAAGCGATGAAACCAGATATGATGGACGATGCCATTATGATGATCATAATGGTGACAGACATGGTAATGATGGGATTGGCAATGGTTATGGTAGAAATGGATTTGGAGCCCCGAAAAGCAGTGAACATGGCAGAAGAAAAGAAAAGGAAGATCAAGAATGTGACAATTGCGGTAAAATTAACTGTATGTGTAGTAGTTGCTTTGCATGTGGTAGAGATAAGTGTATTTGTCTTTGTATTAAATGTGGTCATTTCCCTTGTGAGTGTAATGATAATTGTATGTATTGTGGCAATGATCCATGTATTTGTATATGTCAGGATTGTAGCAACAATCCATGTGAATGTATATGTCAAAAATGCAATACAGCCACATGTGACTGCTCAAATGCTAATCTTGATGTTGACACTGAAGTAACAATAACAGCGATAAATGTAGATGAAGATACAAATAATGATAAAAGCAATGATAAGGATACTTTTGTGAAAGCAAATGAAATATTGGTAGAAGCTGTTGTGCACACTGAAAATATTTCAAGTGTTGATAGAAAAAGAAAATTGTCTGACTCTAATGAAACAGAAAAATTGGTTGTAGAAAATAGAGAGGTAGCTGGAGATGATATTGAATGTATCACTTCAGTTGATGAGTTAGTCAACGAGAAGGAGAGGAAAAACAAAGAGAAAAAAAAGGCCCGAAAAGATAATATAAAAGAGATCTCCTTAGACAATTCAGATGAAGATGATAGCACCTTTAGTGGTGATAACATAATCACTACTGGAGGTGATATAGAAAAATCACCTGATCCACATGAGATAGTAATGAACGAAAAATCGCCCTTAAAGGTGATAAAAAATGGTAATATTGGAAATAAAACTGTTGATGGTGAAACCACCACAGGTGATGAAATGGATATAGATGATTCGTTAGTCTTAGACATACAGGAAGATATGGAAGAAGGGAGTAAAAACATAAGCGGTACTTTATCGACACAAAACACAAATATTAATCTGAGTACTAAACAAATAAGAAAAAATAAGAAAAAAGAACGAAGGGCTGAAAGGAGATCTAGCATAAAAGTTATACCAAATGTAAATGTAAACAGAAGTAAGCAAAGTATAAATGAAAAATAAAATGGATATATTAATATATTTTTGTTTTCTAGTAGTCAGTATGGTTCTATTATGTTCATTTAATTGCAATGGACTTAAAAATGTTGATAATTTTCAGAATTTTGTATCTGTACTTTATGAAAAGAATATTAGTTTTACAATGTTACAAGAAACATTTTGGGACAATGATTATGTAGAAGGAATAGAAGATATGTATGAAGGTAAAATATATACAAGTAATGGTATAAATAGTAGACAAGGTGTTGCTATTATGGTTAACAATTTATATAAAGACAAAACAAAATTGGTACATAGTGATAATAATGGTAGATTTATACATATTTCATATGAAGATGAATATAAGTTTTATAATTTTATATCTATATATGCACCAAATATATGTTCAGAAAAATGTAATTTCTTTAAGTTTATAAAGAATTATATTGAAAAGTTAGATAATTTAATAATAGGTGGAGATTTTAATACATCATTGTCTAATTTAGACAGAGGTTATCAATCGAAAAATATAGTGGATGAGGCTTACTTAGAAATGTATGATATAATGAATAAATGTAATGTATATGATGTATGGAGATGTCGAAATAAAACAAAACGAATTTTTTCATGGAAAAGATTGTCTAATGATGTATTACAACAGAGCAGAATTGATTATTATTTAATCAGTAAAGATCTGTCAAGCAATGTACAAAATGTATTTTATAATGAAACTGCATTGAGTGATCATACTTTTGTAATTATGAATTTTAATTTTTGTAATATAGAAAGAGGACCAGGAATATGGGTCCTGAATAATTCTCTTTTATCAAATGAAGAATATGTAAAAAGAGTAAAGGATATCATATCAGAAGCTGTAGAATGTAGGTTGTATACTACAGAACCTCTGGTATGGTGGGATAATCTAAAGTATAAAATTAAAAAATTTTCACAAATTTTTTCTGAAAATTTGGCAAAAGAAAAAAGAAAAGAATTTTATTATATACAAAATAAAATGCAAAGATTGTGTGCTATGCATGCTGATGGTGTAAATATAGATATTACCAAATTAGAAAATTTAAAGTTAGAATTAAAAAATTATGAGTTAGAAAAATGTAAAGGTGCAGTCCTTAGGTCAAAGGCCATATGGGCGACTGAAGGTGATAAAAATACTAAGTTTTTTCTTAATCTTGAAAAATATAAACAAGAAAGTAATGCAGTAAAAGAATTAATAAATGAGCAAAATGATGTAATTAGTGATACAGATAGTATTTTAGAAATGGAATATACATTTTATAAAAAATTATATTCATGTGTAGATGTAAATGTTGATAAAATGGAAGATTTTCTTCAATCTGTAAATAATGAAATAGATGATGATGATAAAATTATGTGTGATACAGAAATATCATATGATGAAATAATTGAAGCTTTAGTGAATATGTCAAAAAATAAAAGTCCTGGATCAGATGGTCTAACCACAGAATTTTATTGTAAATTTTATGACTGTTTAAATCATATACTTTTTAAAATATTTAATACTGTATATGTTGAAGGGAAATTATCTAGGTCAATGAGAGCTGGTATTCTCAGTTTAATATACAAGAAAAAGGGTGACAGAAGAGTATTAAAAAATTATAGACCGATATCTTTGTTACAAGTAGATTATAAGATATTAGCCAGAATTATGGCAAATAGATTTAAAAAAGTTTTACCCAAAATTATATCAGAAAACCAAACATGTTGTATCATAGGTAGAGATATTTCAAATAACATTGCAAATGTTAGAGATGTAATTACACTAGTAGAAAGGGATGAACTTGAAGGTTATGTAATAAAAATAGATCAAGAAAAGGCCTTTGATCGTGTGAGTCATCAATATATTTTTAATGTCTTGAAAAAATTTGGATTTGGTGATGTATTTATTAAATGGATTATGATTTTTTATAATAAGATAAATAGTACTGTAAAATGTAATGGTTTTTTAACCAAATATTTTAGCATTGAAAATGGTATAAGACAAGGATGTCCTATTAGTGCTTTACTTTATGTGTTAGCTGCTGAACCTTTACAGTGTAATATTAAGATGAATAGTAAAATATCTGGAATTCAAATTCCAAATTCAGACAAAGAAGCACTCATTTTTCAACATGCAGATGACACTACCTTAACAGTGTCAAATAAAGAATCTGTTGGAGAAATTTTTAAAGTTTTTGAAAAATATGAAGCTAGCTCTGGAGCAAAAATAAACAAACAAAAATCAGAAATACTGCCAATTGGAATAGGTACTATTTCAGATACCGAAAAAATAAGGTATGGTTTAACAATATGTGAAAAAGAGATATTATTACTCGGTGTATATATTGGCAAAGATCAAATTGTATGTGATAATTTAAATTGGAGAGAAAAGGTTGCCAAAATTAAAACATTATTAAACATGTGGATACAGAGACACTTAACAATACAAGGGAGAGTACATGTTGTCTCTACCCTATTAATGTCCAGAATATGGTACACATTATTTGTAACATGTATACCCGATTGGGCTCTACGTGAAATTAAAACAGCATGTGTCAATTTTATATGGAACAATGGTTCACATTTAGTAAAATATAATACTATTATTAATGAAAAATGTAATGGTGGTTTGCAATTACCTGATATTGTATCAAAAATAAATGCATTTAGACTCAAATTTATGATACGATTTTTAGATAATGACTGTAATGTATTATGGAAATATATTTTTAAATACTTTTTATCAAAGATATATGATATGAAATTAGGGGATGAAATAATATATATGACATTACCAGATAAAGCTATGTTATGTGTTCCAAACATTTACAGAGAAATGCTGAAATCTTTTAATAATATCAGAGAACATGTTATTTTTCAACATAGTATTGAAAACATTTATGATCAACCATTATTTTATAACCCCAAAATATTACATTGTGGAAAGATTATCATATGGCATGATTTTATAAAAGCTGGCATAGTACAATTGAAAGATATATGTTATGAAGTCAAGACAGGTTTTTTACCAAACAAAGCAATTGTTGAAATGATATGTAATATAGATAGTGATTGTGATAGTAATAATATTGTAAAAAGAATAGATGTACTCAAGTCTGCAATACCAGAAGATTGGACTAAAACTATTCAAACTGAAATACACAACAGGAAAAACAATAGAACGGTAGATATTAATGTAAATAGAGATAGTAAAATATTAGATTTCAAATTATGTACAACAAAACAATTGTATGTGATGGTTGTAGAAAAGTTATATGAATTACCAATATGTTATGAGAAATGGAAAGAAATTTTTGATATAGAAGAAACTGAATTATATAGAATATGGACAATTGTTAATTTCCATTGGAAACCTTCTAAAATGATAGAAGTAGATTTTAAAATTGCACATCACAGTATATTTACCAATACTAAATTAATGAAAATGAAACTGATAGATTATGAAGAATGTGAAATATGTGAAAATGAAATAGAAAGTATCACACATTTGTTTATTTCTTGTGAACAACTTGTAGAATTTCATCAACACATTCAAGAAAAAATTGAAATTTTGTTTGAGAACTGTAACTCAGATAAGATGACTTTGGTAGTATATGAAGAAATATTTATGTTTGGACTCACAAATACAATGAAAGGTGTAAATGTAATATTTCTAAATTTCATGTTATCAATTGCTAGATATTGTGTATTACGAAGGAGAAATTTAGTTAAAAATGGACAGAATAATATTGACTTGATTAGACTATTTTCATATACTTTAAAACATTATGTTGTATATTTTTATGAATACCTATGTAAATTAAAAGATATGAGAAAAGTGTTTGAAAAGAACTTTCTGTCAGATAATACTATCGTACAAGAAACAAATGGTGTAATTGTTTTTAATATGTAACTCATCAATTAATTTAGGAGTAAACTTCGAATTACATAAATAGCATTATAACTGTAATATAATTATGTATTAGAAATTGTTTTTAATGTAATGTATATGAATTATTTTAAATAAAGATAAAAAAAAAAGAGCATCAGACTTTTAATCTGAGGGTCTAGGGTTCGAGTCCCTACGTGGGCTTCTACATTTTTTTTTTTTAAATATTGGTTTCAATGTGGAATGACAATTTGATATTTAGGATACCAATTTATTTGTGAAGAAGTGCATCAAACGTCCAAGTAGTTTTGTTTTGTTTTTTTCCCGTCATGTCAGTCGATTTCGCATCTCAGTGTGGATATTTCAGATGCTTTGAATGCATGGAAATTGCAATGCGGATTAGAACATTTTCAAGGAGGCAAATTATAACATGTACGTTGATGAAATATAATTATACATTTATAATATCACAATATAACAATTATGATGCTACAGTAGGCTTAAACCGAATATTAACATCCGTATTGCAATAGAGACCTTTTACGGGAGAGAAAAAAAGAAAAAGTTAGCAGAGCGTGGTTTCGATCCACGGACCTCTGGGTTATGGGCCCAGCACGCTTCCACTGCGCCACTCTGCTGATACTCACTACCAGTTAATATTAAGTATATATCTTGTGCTCAAAGGGTGTCATTGCGTCAGAAAACTAAGGGATTATATGATAATGGAAAGTTTACCGAAACCATTAGTTGCATTAATAGGTTCTATTATTGAAGAATATGAACATTTTACATGGAATTCGACATACTTGGGTGATAAAATGAGAATTTCATTAGTTTGGACAAGAGGCGAACTGATAAATAGAAACAATGGAAAGAAATTGACGAATCTGAGCATAGTCAAAGTTCAGAAATGGAAACAGAATCGGAAGATGAACATATAGAAAATACAGAAGTAATTTCCCCAAGTGTAACCCCAGTACAGGTAAGCACTCTACTTGTTGATGTACCACCTGTTAGGGTATCAATTAATAGTAGACAAATTAAACGTAATACAATTACAACGAATAGAGTAGAAAAGAAGAATGTCAAGACGGACAAACGTATCTGCTTTTCAGCACTGAAAATACAATTTTAATTCGTGTCTTATGAGATATAAAGAAAGTAAATTTGCCTATTATGTTCATGTAGCCCGCGTAGCTCAGTCGGTAGAGCATCAGACTTTTAATCTGAGGGTCTAGGGTTCGAGTCCCTACGTGGGCTTCTACATTTTTTTTTTTTAAATATTGGTTTCAATGTGGAATGACAATTTGATATTTAGGATACCAATTTATTTGTGAAGAAGTGCATCAAACGTCCAAGTAGTTTTGTTTTGTTTTTTTCCCGTCATGTCAGTCGATTTCGCATCTCAGTGTGGATATTTCAGATGCTTTGAATGCATGGAAATTGCAATGCGGATTAGAACATTTTCAAGGAGGCAAATTATAACATGTACGTTGATGAAATATAATTATACATTTATAATATCACAATATAACAATTATGATGCTACAGTAGGCTTAAACCGAATATTAACATCCGTATTGCAATAGAGACCTTTTACGGGAGAGAAAAAAAGAAAAAGTTAGCAGAGCGTGGTTTCGATCCACGGACCTCTGGGTTATGGGCCCAGCACGCTTCCACTGCGCCACTCTGCTGATACTCACTACCAGTTAATATTAAGTATATATCTTGTGCTCAAAGGGTGTCATTGCGTCAGAAAACTAAGGGATTATATGATAATGGAAAGTTTACCGAAACCATTAGTTGCATTAATAGGTTCTATTATTGAAGAATATGAACATTTTACATGGAATTCGACATACTTGGGTGATAAAATGAGAATTTCATTAGTTTGGACAAGAGGCGAACTGATAAATAGAAACAATGGAAAGAAATTGACGAATCTGAGCATAGTCAAAGTTCAGAAATGGAAACAGAATCGGAAGATGAACATATAGAAAATACAGAAGTAATTTCCCCAAGTGTAACCCCAGTACAGGTAAGCACTCTACTTGTTGATGTACCACCTGTTAGGGTATCAATTAATAGTAGACAAATTAAACGTAATACAATTACAACGAATAGAGTAGAAAAGAAGAATGTCAAGACGGACAAACGTATCTGCTTTTCAGCACTGAAAATACAATTTTAATTCGTGTCTTATGAGATATAAAGAAAGTAAATTTGCCTATTATGTTCATGTAGCCCGCGTAGCTCAGTCGGTAGAGCATCAGACTTTTAATCTGAGGGTCTAGGGTTCGAGTCCCTACGTGGGCTTCTACATTTTTTTTTTTTAAATATTGGTTTCAATGTGGAATGACAATTTGATATTTAGGATACCAATTTATTTGTGAAGAAGTGCATCAAACGTCCAAGTAGTTTTGTTTTGTTTTTTTCCCGTCATGTCAGTCGATTTCGCATCTCAGTGTGGATATTTCAGATGCTTTGAATGCATGGAAATTGCAATGCGGATTAGAACATTTTCAAGGAGGCAAATTATAACATGTACGTTGATGAAATATAATTATACATTTATAATATCACAATATAACAATTATGATGCTACAGTAGGCTTAAACCGAATATTAACATCCGTATTGCAATAGAGACCTTTTACGGGAGAGAAAAAAAGAAAAAGTTAGCAGAGCGTGGTTTCGATCCACGGACCTCTGGGTTATGGGCCCAGCACGCTTCCACTGCGCCACTCTGCTGATACTCACTACCAGTTAATATTAAGTATATATCTTGTGCTCAAAGGGTGTCATTGCGTCAGAAAACTAAGGGATTATATGATAATGGAAAGTTTACCGAAACCATTAGTTGCATTAATAGGTTCTATTATTGAAGAATATGAACATTTTACATGGAATTCGACATACTTGGGTGATAAAATGAGAATTTCATTAGTTTGGACAAGAGGCGAACTGATAAATAGAAACAATGGAAAGAAATTGACGAATCTGAGCATAGTCAAAGTTCAGAAATGGAAACAGAATCGGAAGATGAACATATAGAAAATACAGAAGTAATTTCCCCAAGTGTAACCCCAGTACAGGTAAGCACTCTACTTGTTGATGTACCACCTGTTAGGGTATCAATTAATAGTAGACAAATTAAACGTAATACAATTACAACGAATAGAGTAGAAAAGAAGAATGTCAAGACGGACAAACGTATCTGCTTTTCAGCACTGAAAATACAATTTTAATTCGTGTCTTATGAGATATAAAGAAAGTAAATTTGCCTATTATGTTCATGTAGCCCGCGTAGCTCAGTCGGTAGAGCATCAGACTTTTAATCTGAGGGTCTAGGGTTCGAGTCCCTACGTGGGCTTCTACATTTTTTTTTAAATATTGGTTTCAATGTGGAATGACAATTTGATATTTAGGATACCAATCTATTTGTGAAGAAGCATAGGATAATGTCCAAGTAACTCCCCATTCCTTAAAAATAATGGAGCCGATTTATTTGTGAAGAAGTGCATCAAACGTCCAAGTAGTTTTGTTTTGTTTTTTTCCCGTCAAGTCAGTCGATTTCGCATCTCAGTGTGGATATTTCAGATGCTTTGAATGCATGGAAATTGCAATGCGGATTAGAACATTTTCAAGGAGACAAATTATAACATGTACGTTGATGAAATATAATTATACATTTATAATATCACAATATAACAATTATGATGCTACAGTAGACTTAAACCGAATATTAACATCCTTATTGCAATAGAGACCTTTTACGGGAGAGAAAAAAAGAAAAAGTTAGCAGAGCGTGGTTTCGATCCACGGACCTCTGGGTTATGGGCCCAGCACGCTTCCACTGCGCCACTCTGCTGATACTCACTACCAGTTAATATTAAGTATATATCTTGTGTTCAAAGGGTGTCATTGCGTCAGAAATTATTTCCCGCATTATTTTAATCATTTCTGTTTCATTTGCAACCAGAACATTGCGACCGTCCGTGATCCTAAATATATTGACGTCATTTATATTAACGAACGATGCACACAGTTAAACAAAATATTGTTAAACATGTTCTCCATCCTTCCTCCGATAATTTCTCCTGATCACTTCGTCTACAATGGGAGGGGTTGTGTTTTTTGTTACTATTCTAAAATGACACCCAGCTGCATCAAAATGAACAGCAAGATGATGAGAGACACAGCTGTGTCACATTCTATTGATTGGTTATATATATCTTAAGAGGTGGACTATTGTATAAAGAATTGCCTGCATATATATATTCATCCAATTGTAAGATGTTACTTGACAGTTGTGTTGCCTAAAATGTCAAGACGGACAAACGTATCTGCTCTTCAGCACTGAAAATACAATTTTAATTCGTGTCTTATGAGATATAAAGATAGTAAATTTGCCTATTATGTTCATGTAGCCCGCGTAGCTCAGTCGGTAGAGCATCAGACTTTTAATCTGAGGGTCTAGGGTTCGAGTCCCTACGTGGGCTTCTACATTTTTTTTTTTTAAATATTGGTTTCAATGTGGAATGACAATTTGATATTTAGGATACCAATTTATTTGTGAAGAAGTGCATCAAACGTCCAAGTAGTTTTGTTTTGTTTTTTTCCCGTCATGTCAGTCGATTTCGCATCTCAGTGTGGATATTTCAGATGCTTTGAATGCATGGAAATTGCAATGCGGATTAGAACATTTTCAAGGAGGCAAATTATAACATGTACGTTGATGAAATATAATTATACATTTATAATATCACAATATAACAATTATGATGCTACAGTAGGCTTAAACCGAATATTAACATCCGTATTGCAATAGAGACCTTTTACGGGAGAGAAAAAAAGAAAAAGTTAGCAGAGCGTGGTTTCGATCCACGGACCTCTGGGTTATGGGCCCAGCACGCTTCCACTGCGCCACTCTGCTGATACTCACTACCAGTTAATATTAAGTATATATCTTGTGCTCAAAGGGTGTCATTGCGTCAGAAAACTAAGGGATTATATGATAATGGAAAGTTTACCGAAACCATTAGTTGCATTAATAGGTTCTATTATTGAAGAATATGAACATTTTACATGGAATTCGACATACTTGGGTGATAAAATGAGAATTTCATTAGTTTGGACAAGAGGCGAACTGATAAATAGAAACAATGGAAAGAAATTGACGAATCTGAGCATAGTCAAAGTTCAGAAATGGAAACAGAATCGGAAGATGAACATATAGAAAATACAGAAGTAATTTCCCCAAGTGTAACCCCAGTACAGGTAAACACTCTACTTGTTGATGTACCACCTGTTAGGGTATCAATTAATAGTAGACAAATTAAACGTAATACAATTACAACGAATAGAGTAGAAAAGAAGAATGTCAAGACGGACAAACGTATCTGCTTTTCAGCACTGAAAATACAATTTTAATTCGTGTCTTATGAGATATAAAGAAAGTAAATTTGCCTATTATGTTCATGTAGCCCGCGTAGCTCAGTCGGTAGAGCATCAGACTTTTAATCTGAGGGTCTAGGGTTCGAGTCCCTACGTGGGCTTCTACATTTTTTTTTAAATATTGGTTTCAATGTGGAATGACAATTTGATATTTAGGATACCAATCTATTTGTGAAGAAGCATAGGATAATGTCCAAGTAACTCCCCATTCCTTAAAAATAATGGAGCCGATTTATTTGTGAAGAAGTGCATCAAACGTCCAAGTAGTTTTGTTTTGTTTTTTTCCCGTCAAGTCAGTCGATTTCGCATCTCAGTGTGGATATTTCAGATGCTTTGAATGCATGGAAATTGCAATGCGGATTAGAACATTTTCAAGGAGACAAATTATAACATGTACGTTGATGAAATATAATTATACATTTATAATATCACAATATAACAATTATGATGCTACAGTAGACTTAAACCGAATATTAACATCCTTATTGCAATAGAGACCTTTTACGGGAGAGAAAAAAAGAAAAAGTTAGCAGAGCGTGGTTTCGATCCACGGACCTCTGGGTTATGGGCCCAGCACGCTTCCACTGCGCCACTCTGCTGATACTCACTACCAGTTAATATTAAGTATATATCTTGTGTTCAAAGGGTGTCATTGCGTCAGAAATTATTTCCCGCATTATTTTAATCATTTCTGTTTCATTTGCAACCAGAACATTGCGACCCTCCGTGATCCTAAATATATTGACGTCATTTATATTAACGAACGATGCACACAGTTAAACAAAATATTGTTAAACATGTTCTCCATCCTTCCTCCGATAATTTCTCCTGATCACTTCGTCTGTACAATGGGAGGGGTTGTGTTTTTTGTAACTATTCTAAAATGACAGCCAGCTGCATCAAAATGAACAGCAAGATGATGAGAGACACAGCTGTGTCACATTCTATTGATTGGTTATATATATCTTAAGAGGTGGACTATTGTATAAAGAACTGCCTGCATATATATATTCATCCAATTGTAAGATGTTACTTGACAGTTGTGCTGCCTAAAATGTCAAGACGGACAAACGTATCTGCTTTTCAGCACTGAAAATACAATTTTAATTCGTGTCTTATGAGATATAAAGATAGTAAATTTGCCTATTATGTTCATGTAGCCCGCGTAGCTCAGTCGGTAGAGCATCAGACTTTTAATCTGAGGGTCTAGGGTTCGAGTCCCTACGTGGGCTTCTACATTTTTTTTTAAATATTGGTTTCAATGTGGAATGACAATTTGATATTTAGGATACCAATTTATTTGTGAAGAAGTGCATCAAACGTCCAAGTAGTTTTGTTTTGTTTTTTTCCCGTCAAGTCAGTCGATTTCGCATCTCAGTGTGGATATTTCAGATGCTTTGAATGCATGGAAATTGCAATGCGGATTAGAACATTTTCAAGGAGACAAATTATAACATGTACGTTGATGAAATATAATTATACATTTATAATATCACAATATAACAATTATGATGCTACAGTAGACTTAAACCGAATATTAACATCCTTATTGCAATAGAGACCTTTTACGGGAGAGAAAAAAAGAAAAAGTTAGCAGAGCGTGGTTTCGATCCACGGACCTCTGGGTTATGGGCCCAGCACGCTTCCACTGCGCCACTCTGCTGATACTCACTACCAGTTAATATTAAGTATATATCTTGTGTTCAAAGGGTGTCATTGCGTCAGAAATTATTTCCCGCATTATTTTAATCATTTCTGTTTCATTTGCAACCAGAACATTGCGACCGTCCGTGATCCTAAATATATTGACGTCATTTATATTAACGAACGATGCACACAGTTAAACAAAATATTGTTAAACATGTTCTCCATCCTTCCTCCGATAATTTCTCCTGATCACTTCGTCTGTACAATGGGAGGGGTTGTGTTTTTTGTAACTATTCTAAAATGACAGCCAGCTGCATCAAAATGAACAGCAAGATGATGAGAGACACAGCTGTGTCACATTCTATTGATTGGTTATATATATCTTAAGAGGTGGACTATTGTATAAAGAACTGCCTGCATATATATATTCATCCAATTGTAAGATGTTACTTGACAGTTGTGCTGCCTAAAATGTCAAGACGGACAAACGTATCTGCTTTTCAGCACTGAAAATACAATTTTAATTCGTGTCTTATGAGATATAAAGATAGTAAATTTGCCTATTATGTTCATGTAGCCTGCGTAGCTCAGTCGGTAGAGCATCAGACTTTTAATCTGAGGGTCTAGGGTTCGAGTCCCTACGTGGGCTTCTACATTTTTTTTTAAATATTGGTTTCAATGTGGAATGACAATTTGATATTTAGGATACCAATTTATTTGTGAAGAAGTGCATCAAACGTCCAAGTAGTTTTGTTTTGTTTTTTTCCCGTCAAGTCAGTCGATTTCGCATCTCAGTGTGGATATTTCAGATGCTTTGAATGCATGGAAATTGCAATGCGGATTAGAACATTTTCAAGGAGACAAATTATAACATGTACGTTGATGAAATATAATTATACATTTATAATATCACAATATAACAATTATGATGCTACAGTAGACTTAAACCGAATATTAACATCCTTATTGCAATAGAGACCTTTTACGGGAGAGAAAAAAAGAAAAAGTTAGCAGAGCGTGGTTTCGATCCACGGACCTCTGGGTTATGGGCCCAGCACGCTTCCACTGCGCCACTCTGCTGATACTCACTACCAGTTAATATTAAGTATATATCTTGTGTTCAAAGGGTGTCATTGCGTCAGAAATTATTTCCCGCATTATTTTAATCATTTCTGTTTCATTTGCAACCAGAACATTGCGACCCTCCGTGATCCTAAATATATTGACGTCATTTATATTAACGAACGATGCACACAGTTAAACAAAATATTGTTAAACATGTTCTCCATCCTTCCTCCGATAATTTCTCCTGATCACTTCGTCTGTACAATGGGAGGGGTTGTGTTTTTTGTAACTATTCTAAAATGACAGCCAGCTGCATCAAAATGAACAGCAAGATGATGAGAGACACAGCTGTGTCACATTCTATTGATTGGTTATATATATCTTAAGAGGTGGACTATTGTATAAAGAACTGCCTGCATATATATATTCATCCAATTGTAAGATGTTACTTGACAGTTGTGCTGCCTAAAATGTCAAGACGGACAAACGTATCTGCTTTTCAGCACTGAAAATACAATTTTAATTCGTGTCTTATGAGATATAAAGATAGTAAATTTGCCTATTATGTTCATGTAGCCCGCGTAGCTCAGTCGGTAGAGCATCAGACTTTTAATCTGAGGGTCTAGGGTTCGAGTCCCTACGTGGGCTTCTACATTTTTTTTTAAATATTGGTTTCAATGTGGAATGACAATTTGATATTTAGGATACCAATTTATTTGTGAAGAAGTGCATCAAACGTCCAAGTAGTTTTGTTTTGTTTTTTTCCCGTCAAGTCAGTCGATTTCGCATCTCAGTGTGGATATTTCAGATGCTTTGAATGCATGGAAATTGCAATGCGGATTAGAACATTTTCAAGGAGACAAATTATAACATGTACGTTGATGAAATATAATTATACATTTATAATATCACAATATAACAATTATGATGCTACAGTAGACTTAAACCGAATATTAACATCCTTATTGCAATAGAGACCTTTTACGGGAGAGAAAAAAAGAAAAAGTTAGCAGAGCGTGGTTTCGATCCACGGACCTCTGGGTTATGGGCCCAGCACGCTTCCACTGCGCCACTCTGCTGATACTCACTACCAGTTAATATTAAGTATATATCTTGTGTTCAAAGGGTGTCATTGCGTCAGAAATTATTTCCCGCATTATTTTAATCATTTCTGTTTCATTTGCAACCAGAACATTGCGACCGTCCGTGATCCTAAATATATTGACGTCATTTATATTAACGAACGATGCACACAGTTAAACAAAATATTGTTAAACATGTTCTCCATCCTTCCTCCGATAATTTCTCCTGATCACTTCGTCTGTACAATGGGAGGGGTTGTGTTTTTTGTAACTATTCTAAAATGACAGCCAGCTGCATCAAAATGAACAGCAAGATGATGAGAGACACAGCTGTGTCACATTCTATTGATTGGTTATATATATCTTAAGAGGTGGACTATTGTATAAAGAACTGCCTGCATATATATATTCATCCAATTGTAAGATGTTACTTGACAGTTGTGCTGCCTAAAATGTCAAGACGGACAAACGTATCTGCTTTTCAGCACTGAAAATACAATTTTAATTCGTGTCTTATGAGATATAAAGATAGTAAATTTGCCTATTATGTTCATGTAGCCCGCGTAGCTCAGTCGGTAGAGCATCAGACTTTTAATCTGAGGGTCTAGGGTTCGAGTCCCTACGTGGGCTTCTACATTTTTTTTTAAATATTGGTTTCAATGTGGAATGACAATTTGATATTTAGGATACCAATTTATTTGTGAAGAAGTGCATCAAACGTCCAAGTAGTTTTGTTTTGTTTTTTTCCCGTCAAGTCAGTCGATTTCGCATCTCAGTGTGGATATTTCAGATGCTTTGAATGCATGGAAATTGCAATGCGGATTAGAACATTTTCAAGGAGACAAATTATAACATGTACGTTGATGAAATATAATTATACATTTATAATATCACAATATAACAATTATGATGCTACAGTAGACTTAAACCGAATATTAACATCCTTATTGCAATAGAGACCTTTTACGGGAGAGAAAAAAAGAAAAAGTTAGCAGAGCGTGGTTTCGATCCACGGACCTCTGGGTTATGGGCCCAGCACGCTTCCACTGCGCCACTCTGCTGATACTCACTACCAGTTAATATTAAGTATATATCTTGTGTTCAAAGGGTGTCATTGCGTCAGAAATTATTTCCCGCATTATTTTAATCATTTCTGTTTCATTTGCAACCAGAACATTGCGACCCTCCGTGATCCTAAATATATTGACGTCATTTATATTAACGAACGATGCACACAGTTAAACAAAATATTGTTAAACATGTTCTCCATCCTTCCTCCGATAATTTCTCCTGATCACTTCGTCTGTACAATGGGAGGGGTTGTGTTTTTTGTAACTATTCTAAAATGACAGCCAGCTGCATCAAAATGAACAGCAAGATGATGAGAGACACAGCTGTGTCACATTCTATTGATTGGTTATATATATCTTAAGAGGTGGACTATTGTATAAAGAACTGCCTGCATATATATATTCATCCAATTGTAAGATGTTACTTGACAGTTGTGCTGCCTAAAATGTCAAGACGGACAAACGTATCTGCTTTTCAGCACTGAAAATACAATTTTAATTCGTGTCTTATGAGATATAAAGATAGTAAATTTGCCTATTATGTTCATGTAGCCCGCGTAGCTCAGTCGGTAGAGCATCAGACTTTTAATCTGAGGGTCTAGGGTTCGAGTCCCTACGTGGGCTTCTACATTTTTTTTTAAATATTGGTTTCAATGTGGAATGACAATTTGATATTTAGGATACCAATTTATTTGTGAAGAAGTGCATCAAACGTCCAAGTAGTTTTGTTTTGTTTTTTTCCCGTCAAGTCAGTCGATTTCGCATCTCAGTGTGGATATTTCAGATGCTTTGAATGCATGGAAATTGCAATGCGGATTAGAACATTTTCAAGGAGACAAATTATAACATGTACGTTGATGAAATATAATTATACATTTATAATATCACAATATAACAATTATGATGCTACAGTAGACTTAAACCGAATATTAACATCCTTATTGCAATAGAGACCTTTTACGGGAGAGAAAAAAAGAAAAAGTTAGCAGAGCGTGGTTTCGATCCACGGACCTCTGGGTTATGGGCCCAGCACGCTTCCACTGCGCCACTCTGCTGATACTCACTACCAGTTAATATTAAGTATATATCTTGTGTTCAAAGGGTGTCATTGCGTCAGAAATTATTTCCCGCATTATTTTAATCATTTCTGTTTCATTTGCAACCAGAACATTGCGACCGTCCGTGATCCTAAATATATTGACGTCATTTATATTAACGAACGATGCACACAGTTAAACAAAATATTGTTAAACATGTTCTCCATCCTTCCTCCGATAATTTCTCCTGATCACTTCGTCTGTACAATGGGAGGGGTTGTGTTTTTTGTAACTATTCTAAAATGACAGCCAGCTGCATCAAAATGAACAGCAAGATGATGAGAGACACAGCTGTGTCACATTCTATTGATTGGTTATATATATCTTAAGAGGTGGACTATTGTATAAAGAACTGCCTGCATATATATATTCATCCAATTGTAAGATGTTACTTGACAGTTGTGCTGCCTAAAATGTCAAGACGGACAAACGTATCTGCTTTTCAGCACTGAAAATACAATTTTAATTCGTGTCTTATGAGATATAAAGATAGTAAATTTGCCTATTATGTTCATGTAGCCCGCGTAGCTCAGTCGGTAGAGCATCAGACTTTTAATCTGAGGGTCTAGGGTTCGAGTCCCTACGTGGGCTTCTACATTTTTTTTTAAATATTGGTTTCAATGTGGAATGACAATTTGATATTTAGGATACCAATTTATTTGTGAAGAAGTGCATCAAACGTCCAAGTAGTTTTGTTTTGTTTTTTTCCCGTCAAGTCAGTCGATTTCGCATCTCAGTGTGGATATTTCAGATGCTTTGAATGCATGGAAATTGCAATGCGGATTAGAACATTTTCAAGGAGACAAATTATAACATGTACGTTGATGAAATATAATTATACATTTATAATATCACAATATAACAATTATGATGCTACAGTAGACTTAAACCGAATATTAACATCCTTATTGCAATAGAGACCTTTTACGGGAGAGAAAAAAAGAAAAAGTTAGCAGAGCGTGGTTTCGATCCACGGACCTCTGGGTTATGGGCCCAGCACGCTTCCACTGCGCCACTCTGCTGATACTCACTACCAGTTAATATTAAGTATATATCTTGTGTTCAAAGGGTGTCATTGCGTCAGAAATTATTTCCCGCATTATTTTAATCATTTCTGTTTCATTTGCAACCAGAACATTGCGACCCTCCGTGATCCTAAATATATTGACGTCATTTATATTAACGAACGATGCACACAGTTAAACAAAATATTGTTAAACATGTTCTCCATCCTTCCTCCGATAATTTCTCCTGATCACTTCGTCTGTACAATGGGAGGGGTTGTGTTTTTTGTAACTATTCTAAAATGACACCCAGCTGCATCAAAATGAACAGCAAGATGATGAGAGACACAGCTGTGTCACATTCTATTGATTGGTTATATATATCTTAAGAGGTGGACTATTGTATAAAGAACTGCCTGCATATATATATTCATCCAATTGTAAGATGTTACTTGACAGTTGTGCTGCCTAAAATGTCAAGACGGACAAACGTATCTGCTTTTCAGCACTGAAAATACAATTTTAATTCGTGTCTTATGAGATATAAAGATAGTAAATTTGCCTATTATGTTCATGTAGCCCGCGTAGCTCAGTCGGTAGAGCATCAGACTTTTAATCTGAGGGTCTAGGGTTCGAGTCCCTACGTGGGCTTCTACATTTTTTTTTAAATATTGGTTTCAATGTGGAATGACAATTTGATATTTAGGATACCAATCTATTTGTGAAGAAGCATAGGATAATGTCCAAGTAACTCCCCATTCCTTAAAAATAATGGAGCCGATTTATTTGTGAAGAAGTGCATCAAACGTCCAAGTAGTTTTGTTTTGTTTTTTTCCCGTCAAGTCAGTCGATTTCGCATCTCAGTGTGGATATTTCAGATGCTTTGAATGCATGGAAATTGCAATGCGGATTAGAACATTTTCAAGGAGACAAATTATAACATGTACGTTGATGAAATATAATTATACATTTATAATATCACAATATAACAATTATGATGCTACAGTAGACTTAAACCGAATATTAACATCCTTATTGCAATAGAGACCTTTTACGGGAGAGAAAAAAAGAAAAAGTTAGCAGAGCGTGGTTTCGATCCACGGACCTCTGGGTTATGGGCCCAGCACGCTTCCACTGCGCCACTCTGCTGATACTCACTACCAGTTAATATTAAGTATATATCTTGTGTTCAAAGGGTGTCATTGCGTCAGAAATTATTTCCCGCATTATTTTAATCATTTCTGTTTCATTTGCAACCAGAACATTGCGACCCTCCGTGATCCTAAATATATTGACGTCATTTATATTAACGAACGATGCACACAGTTAAACAAAATATTGTTAAACATGTTCTCCATCCTTCCTCCGATAATTTCTCCTGATCACTTCGTCTGTACAATGGGAGGGGTTGTGTTTTTTGTAACTATTCTAAAATGACAGCCAGCTGCATCAAAATGAACAGCAAGATGATGAGAGACACAGCTGTGTCACATTCTATTGATTGGTTATATATATCTTAAGAGGTGGACTATTGTATAAAGAACTGCCTGCATATATATATTCATCCAATTGTAAGATGTTACTTGACAGTTGTGCTGCCTAAAATGTCAAGACGGACAAACGTATCTGCTTTTCAGCACTGAAAATACAATTTTAATTCGTGTCTTATGAGATATAAAGATAGTAAATTTGCCTATTATGTTCATGTAGCCCGCGTAGCTCAGTCGGTAGAGCATCAGACTTTTAATCTGAGGGTCTAGGGTTCGAGTCCCTACGTGGGCTTCTACATTTTTTTTTAAATATTGGTTTCAATGTGGAATGACAATTTGATATTTAGGATACCAATTTATTTGTGAAGAAGTGCATCAAACGTCCAAGTAGTTTTGTTTTGTTTTTTTCCCGTCAAGTCAGTCGATTTCGCATCTCAGTGTGGATATTTCAGATGCTTTGAATGCATGGAAATTGCAATGCGGATTAGAACATTTTCAAGGAGACAAATTATAACATGTACGTTGATGAAATATAATTATACATTTATAATATCACAATATAACAATTATGATGCTACAGTAGACTTAAACCGAATATTAACATCCTTATTGCAATAGAGACCTTTTACGGGAGAGAAAAAAAGAAAAAGTTAGCAGAGCGTGGTTTCGATCCACGGACCTCTGGGTTATGGGCCCAGCACGCTTCCACTGCGCCACTCTGCTGATACTCACTACCAGTTAATATTAAGTATATATCTTGTGTTCAAAGGGTGTCATTGCGTCAGAAATTATTTCCCGCATTATTTTAATCATTTCTGTTTCATTTGCAACCAGAACATTGCGACCGTCCGTGATCCTAAATATATTGACGTCATTTATATTAACGAACGATGCACACAGTTAAACAAAATATTGTTAAACATGTTCTCCATCCTTCCTCCGATAATTTCTCCTGATCACTTCGTCTGTACAATGGGAGGGGTTGTGTTTTTTGTAACTATTCTAAAATGACAGCCAGCTGCATCAAAATGAACAGCAAGATGATGAGAGACACAGCTGTGTCACATTCTATTGATTGGTTATATATATCTTAAGAGGTGGACTATTGTATAAAGAACTGCCTGCATATATATATTCATCCAATTGTAAGATGTTACTTGACAGTTGTGCTGCCTAAAATGTCAAGACGGACAAACGTATCTGCTTTTCAGCACTGAAAATACAATTTTAATTCGTGTCTTATGAGATATAAAGATAGTAAATTTGCCTATTATGTTCATGTAGCCTGCGTAGCTCAGTCGGTAGAGCATCAGACTTTTAATCTGAGGGTCTAGGGTTCGAGTCCCTACGTGGGCTTCTACATTTTTTTTTAAATATTGGTTTCAATGTGGAATGACAATTTGATATTTAGGATACCAATTTATTTGTGAAGAAGTGCATCAAACGTCCAAGTAGTTTTGTTTTGTTTTTTTCCCGTCAAGTCAGTCGATTTCGCATCTCAGTGTGGATATTTCAGATGCTTTGAATGCATGGAAATTGCAATGCGGATTAGAACATTTTCAAGGAGACAAATTATAACATGTACGTTGATGAAATATAATTATACATTTATAATATCACAATATAACAATTATGATGCTACAGTAGACTTAAACCGAATATTAACATCCTTATTGCAATAGAGACCTTTTACGGGAGAGAAAAAAAGAAAAAGTTAGCAGAGCGTGGTTTCGATCCACGGACCTCTGGGTTATGGGCCCAGCACGCTTCCACTGCGCCACTCTGCTGATACTCACTACCAGTTAATATTAAGTATATATCTTGTGTTCAAAGGGTGTCATTGCGTCAGAAATTATTTCCCGCATTATTTTAATCATTTCTGTTTCATTTGCAACCAGAACATTGCGACCGTCCGTGATCCTAAATATATTGACGTCATTTATATTAACGAACGATGCACACAGTTAAACAAAATATTGTTAAACATGTTCTCCATCCTTCCTCCGATAATTTCTCCTGATCACTTCGTCTGTACAATGGGAGGGGTTGTGTTTTTTGTAACTATTCTAAAATGACAGCCAGCTGCATCAAAATGAACAGCAAGATGATGAGAGACACAGCTGTGTCACATTCTATTGATTGGTTATATATATCTTAAGAGGTGGACTATTGTATAAAGAACTGCCTGCATATATATATTCATCCAATTGTAAGATGTTACTTGACAGTTGTGCTGCCTAAAATGTCAAGACGGACAAACGTATCTGCTTTTCAGCACTGAAAATACAATTTTAATTCGTGTCTTATGAGATATAAAGATAGTAAATTTGCCTATTATGTTCATGTAGCCCGCGTAGCTCAGTCGGTAGAGCATCAGACTTTTAATCTGAGGGTCTAGGGTTCGAGTCCCTACGTGGGCTTCTACATTTTTTTTTAAATATTGGTTTCAATGTGGAATGACAATTTGATATTTAGGATACCAATTTATTTGTGAAGAAGTGCATCAAACGTCCAAGTAGTTTTGTTTTGTTTTTTTCCCGTCAAGTCAGTCGATTTCGCATCTCAGTGTGGATATTTCAGATGCTTTGAATGCATGGAAATTGCAATGCGGATTAGAACATTTTCAAGGAGACAAATTATAACATGTACGTTGATGAAATATAATTATACATTTATAATATCACAATATAACAATTATGATGCTACAGTAGACTTAAACCGAATATTAACATCCTTATTGCAATAGAGACCTTTTACGGGAGAGAAAAAAAGAAAAAGTTAGCAGAGCGTGGTTTCGATCCACGGACCTCTGGGTTATGGGCCCAGCACGCTTCCACTGCGCCACTCTGCTGATACTCACTACCAGTTAATATTAAGTATATATCTTGTGTTCAAAGGGTGTCATTGCGTCAGAAATTATTTCCCGCATTATTTTAATCATTTCTGTTTCATTTGCAACCAGAACATTGCGACCCTCCGTGATCCTAAATATATTGACGTCATTTATATTAACGAACGATGCACACAGTTAAACAAAATATTGTTAAACATGTTCTCCATCCTTCCTCCGATAATTTCTCCTGATCACTTCGTCTGTACAATGGGAGGGGTTGTGTTTTTTGTAACTATTCTAAAATGACAGCCAGCTGCATCAAAATGAACAGCAAGATGATGAGAGACACAGCTGTGTCACATTCTATTGATTGGTTATATATATCTTAAGAGGTGGACTATTGTATAAAGAACTGCCTGCATATATATATTCATCCAATTGTAAGATGTTACTTGACAGTTGTGCTGCCTAAAATGTCAAGACGGACAAACGTATCTGCTTTTCAGCACTGAAAATACAATTTTAATTCGTGTCTTATGAGATATAAAGATAGTAAATTTGCCTATTATGTTCATGTAGCCCGCGTAGCTCAGTCGGTAGAGCATCAGACTTTTAATCTGAGGGTCTAGGGTTCGAGTCCCTACGTGGGCTTCTACATTTTTTTTTAAATATTGGTTTCAATGTGGAATGACAATTTGATATTTAGGATACCAATTTATTTGTGAAGAAGTGCATCAAACGTCCAAGTAGTTTTGTTTTGTTTTTTTCCCGTCAAGTCAGTCGATTTCGCATCTCAGTGTGGATATTTCAGATGCTTTGAATGCATGGAAATTGCAATGCGGATTAGAACATTTTCAAGGAGACAAATTATAACATGTACGTTGATGAAATATAATTATACATTTATAATATCACAATATAACAATTATGATGCTACAGTAGACTTAAACCGAATATTAACATCCTTATTGCAATAGAGACCTTTTACGGGAGAGAAAAAAAGAAAAAGTTAGCAGAGCGTGGTTTCGATCCACGGACCTCTGGGTTATGGGCCCAGCACGCTTCCACTGCGCCACTCTGCTGATACTCACTACCAGTTAATATTAAGTATATATCTTGTGTTCAAAGGGTGTCATTGCGTCAGAAATTATTTCCCGCATTATTTTAATCATTTCTGTTTCATTTGCAACCAGAACATTGCGACCGTCCGTGATCCTAAATATATTGACGTCATTTATATTAACGAACGATGCACACAGTTAAACAAAATATTGTTAAACATGTTCTCCATCCTTCCTCCGATAATTTCTCCTGATCACTTCGTCTGTACAATGGGAGGGGTTGTGTTTTTTGTAACTATTCTAAAATGACAGCCAGCTGCATCAAAATGAACAGCAAGATGATGAGAGACACAGCTGTGTCACATTCTATTGATTGGTTATATATATCTTAAGAGGTGGACTATTGTATAAAGAACTGCCTGCATATATATATTCATCCAATTGTAAGATGTTACTTGACAGTTGTGCTGCCTAAAATGTCAAGACGGACAAACGTATCTGCTTTTCAGCACTGAAAATACAATTTTAATTCGTGTCTTATGAGATATAAAGATAGTAAATTTGCCTATTATGTTCATGTAGCCCGCGTAGCTCAGTCGGTAGAGCATCAGACTTTTAATCTGAGGGTCTAGGGTTCGAGTCCCTACGTGGGCTTCTACATTTTTTTTTAAATATTGGTTTCAATGTGGAATGACAATTTGATATTTAGGATACCAATTTATTTGTGAAGAAGTGCATCAAACGTCCAAGTAGTTTTGTTTTGTTTTTTTCCCGTCAAGTCAGTCGATTTCGCATCTCAGTGTGGATATTTCAGATGCTTTGAATGCATGGAAATTGCAATGCGGATTAGAACATTTTCAAGGAGACAAATTATAACATGTACGTTGATGAAATATAATTATACATTTATAATATCACAATATAACAATTATGATGCTACAGTAGACTTAAACCGAATATTAACATCCTTATTGCAATAGAGACCTTTTACGGGAGAGAAAAAAAGAAAAAGTTAGCAGAGCGTGGTTTCGATCCACGGACCTCTGGGTTATGGGCCCAGCACGCTTCCACTGCGCCACTCTGCTGATACTCACTACCAGTTAATATTAAGTATATATCTTGTGTTCAAAGGGTGTCATTGCGTCAGAAATTATTTCCCGCATTATTTTAATCATTTCTGTTTCATTTGCAACCAGAACATTGCGACCCTCCGTGATCCTAAATATATTGACGTCATTTATATTAACGAACGATGCACACAGTTAAACAAAATATTGTTAAACATGTTCTCCATCCTTCCTCCGATAATTTCTCCTGATCACTTCGTCTGTACAATGGGAGGGGTTGTGTTTTTTGTAACTATTCTAAAATGACAGCCAGCTGCATCAAAATGAACAGCAAGATGATGAGAGACACAGCTGTGTCACATTCTATTGATTGGTTATATATATCTTAAGAGGTGGACTATTGTATAAAGAACTGCCTGCATATATATATTCATCCAATTGTAAGATGTTACTTGACAGTTGTGCTGCCTAAAATGTCAAGACGGACAAACGTATCTGCTTTTCAGCACTGAAAATACAATTTTAATTCGTGTCTTATGAGATATAAAGATAGTAAATTTGCCTATTATGTTCATGTAGCCCGCGTAGCTCAGTCGGTAGAGCATCAGACTTTTAATCTGAGGGTCTAGGGTTCGAGTCCCTACGTGGGCTTCTACATTTTTTTTTAAATATTGGTTTCAATGTGGAATGACAATTTGATATTTAGGATACCAATTTATTTGTGAAGAAGTGCATCAAACGTCCAAGTAGTTTTGTTTTGTTTTTTTCCCGTCAAGTCAGTCGATTTCGCATCTCAGTGTGGATATTTCAGATGCTTTGAATGCATGGAAATTGCAATGCGGATTAGAACATTTTCAAGGAGACAAATTATAACATGTACGTTGATGAAATATAATTATACATTTATAATATCACAATATAACAATTATGATGCTACAGTAGACTTAAACCGAATATTAACATCCTTATTGCAATAGAGACCTTTTACGGGAGAGAAAAAAAGAAAAAGTTAGCAGAGCGTGGTTTCGATCCACGGACCTCTGGGTTATGGGCCCAGCACGCTTCCACTGCGCCACTCTGCTGATACTCACTACCAGTTAATATTAAGTATATATCTTGTGTTCAAAGGGTGTCATTGCGTCAGAAATTATTTCCCGCATTATTTTAATCATTTCTGTTTCATTTGCAACCAGAACATTGCGACCCTCCGTGATCCTAAATATATTGACGTCATTTATATTAACGAACGATGCACACAGTTAAACAAAATATTGTTAAACATGTTCTCCATCCTTCCTCCGATAATTTCTCCTGATCACTTCGTCTGTACAATGGGAGGGGTTGTGTTTTTTGTAACTATTCTAAAATGACACCCAGCTGCATCAAAATGAACAGCAAGATGATGAGAGACACAGCTGTGTCACATTCTATTGATTGGTTATATATATCTTAAGAGGTGGACTATTGTATAAAGAACTGCCTGCATATATATATTCATCCAATTGTAAGATGTTACTTGACAGTTGTGCTGCCTAAAATGTCAAGACGGACAAACGTATCTGCTTTTCAGCACTGAAAATACAATTTTAATTCGTGTCTTATGAGATATAAAGATAGTAAATTTGCCTATTATGTTCATGTAGCCCGCGTAGCTCAGTCGGTAGAGCATCAGACTTTTAATCTGAGGGTCTAGGGTTCGAGTCCCTACGTGGGCTTCTACATTTTTTTTTAAATATTGGTTTCAATGTGGAATGACAATTTGATATTTAGGATACCGATTTATTTGTGAAGAAGTGCATCAAACGTCCAAGTAGTTTTGTTTTGTTTTTTTCCCGTCAAGTCAGTCGATTTCGCATCTCAGTGTGGATATTTCAGATGCTTTGAATGCATGGAAATTGCAATGCGGATTAGAACATTTTCAAGGAGACAAATTATAACATGTACGTTGATGAAATATAATTATACATTTATAATATCACAATATAACAATTATGATGCTACAGTAGACTTAAACCGAATATTAACATCCTTATTGCAATAGAGACCTTTTACGGGAGAGAAAAAAAGAAAAAGTTAGCAGAGCGTGGTTTCGATCCACGGACCTCTGGGTTATGGGCCCAGCACGCTTCCACTGCGCCACTCTGCTGATACTCACTACCAGTTAATATTAAGTATATATCTTGTGTTCAAAGGGTGTCATTGCGTCAGAAATTATTTCCCGCATTATTTTAATCATTTCTGTTTCATTTGCAACCAGAACATTGCGACCCTCCGTGATCCTAAATATATTGACGTCATTTATATTAACGAACGATGCACACAGTTAAACAAAATATTGTTAAACATGTTCTCCATCCTTCCTCCGATAATTTCTCCTGATCACTTCGTCTGTACAATGGGAGGGGTTGTGTTTTTTGTAACTATTCTAAAATGACACCCAGCTGCATCAAAATGAACAGCAAGATGATGAGAGACACAGCTGTGTCACATTCTATTGATTGGTTATATATATCTTAAGAGGTGGACTATTGTATAAAGAACTGCCTGCATATATATATTCATCCAATTGTAAGATGTTACTTGACAGTTGTGCTGCCTAAAATGTCAAGACGGACAAACGTATCTGCTTTTCAGCACTGAAAATACAATTTTAATTCGTGTCTTATGAGATATAAAGATAGTAAATTTGCCTATTATGTTCATGTAGCCCGCGTAGCTCAGTCGGTAGAGCATCAGACTTTTAATCTGAGGGTCTAGGGTTCGAGTCCCTACGTGGGCTTCTACATTTTTTTTTAAATATTGGTTTCAATGTGGAATGACAATTTGATATTTAGGATACCAATTTATTTGTGAAGAAGTGCATCAAACGTCCAAGTAGTTTTGTTTTGTTTTTTTCCCGTCAAGTCAGTCGATTTCGCATCTCAGTGTGGATATTTCAGATGCTTTGAATGCATGGAAATTGCAATGCGGATTAGAACATTTTCAAGGAGACAAATTATAACATGTACGTTGATGAAATATAATTATACATTTATAATATCACAATATAACAATTATGATGCTACAGTAGACTTAAACCGAATATTAACATCCTTATTGCAATAGAGACCTTTTACGGGAGAGAAAAAAAGAAAAAGTTAGCAGAGCGTGGTTTCGATCCACGGACCTCTGGGTTATGGGCCCAGCACGCTTCCACTGCGCCACTCTGCTGATACTCACTACCAGTTAATATTAAGTATATATCTTGTGTTCAAAGGGTGTCATTGCGTCAGAAATTATTTCCCGCATTATTTTAATCATTTCTGTTTCATTTGCAACCAGAACATTGCGACCGTCCGTGATCCTAAATATATTGACGTCATTTATATTAACGAACGATGCACACAGTTAAACAAAATATTGTTAAACATGTTCTCCATCCTTCCTCCGATAATTTCTCCTGATCACTTCGTCTGTACAATGGGAGGGGTTGTGTTTTTTGTAACTATTCTAAAATGACAGCCAGCTGCATCAAAATGAACAGCAAGATGATGAGAGACACAGCTGTGTCACATTCTATTGATTGGTTATATATATCTTAAGAGGTGGACTATTGTATAAAGAACTGCCTGCATATATATATTCATCCAATTGTAAGATGTTACTTGACAGTTGTGCTGCCTAAAATGTCAAGACGGACAAACGTATCTGCTTTTCAGCACTGAAAATACAATTTTAATTCGTGTCTTATGAGATATAAAGATAGTAAATTTGCCTATTATGTTCATGTAGCCCGCGTAGCTCAGTCGGTAGAGCATCAGACTTTTAATCTGAGGGTCTAGGGTTCGAGTCCCTACGTGGGCTTCTACATTTTTTTTTAAATATTGGTTTCAATGTGGAATGACAATTTGATATTTAGGATACCAATTTATTTGTGAAGAAGTGCATCAAACGTCCAAGTAGTTTTGTTTTGTTTTTTTCCCGTCAAGTCAGTCGATTTCGCATCTCAGTGTGGATATTTCAGATGCTTTGAATGCATGGAAATTGCAATGCGGATTAGAACATTTTCAAGGAGACAAATTATAACATGTACGTTGATGAAATATAATTATACATTTATAATATCACAATATAACAATTATGATGCTACAGTAGACTTAAACCGAATATTAACATCCTTATTGCAATAGAGACCTTTTACGGGAGAGAAAAAAAGAAAAAGTTAGCAGAGCGTGGTTTCGATCCACGGACCTCTGGGTTATGGGCCCAGCACGCTTCCACTGCGCCACTCTGCTGATACTCACTACCAGTTAATATTAAGTATATATCTTGTGTTCAAAGGGTGTCATTGCGTCAGAAATTATTTCCCGCATTATTTTAATCATTTCTGTTTCATTTGCAACCAGAACATTGCGACCCTCCGTGATCCTAAATATATTGACGTCATTTATATTAACGAACGATGCACACAGTTAAACAAAATATTGTTAAACATGTTCTCCATCCTTCCTCCGATAATTTCTCCTGATCACTTCGTCTGTACAATGGGAGGGGTTGTGTTTTTTGTAACTATTCTAAAATGACAGCCAGCTGCATCAAAATGAACAGCAAGATGATGAGAGACACAGCTGTGTCACATTCTATTGATTGGTTATATATATCTTAAGAGGTGGACTATTGTATAAAGAACTGCCTGCATATATATATTCATCCAATTGTAAGATGTTACTTGACAGTTGTGCTGCCTAAAATGTCAAGACGGACAAACGTATCTGCTTTTCAGCACTGAAAATACAATTTTAATTCGTGTCTTATGAGATATAAAGATAGTAAATTTGCCTATTATGTTCATGTAGCCTGCGTAGCTCAGTCGGTAGAGCATCAGACTTTTAATCTGAGGGTCTAGGGTTCGAGTCCCTACGTGGGCTTCTACATTTTTTTTTAAATATTGGTTTCAATGTGGAATGACAATTTGATATTTAGGATACCAATTTATTTGTGAAGAAGTGCATCAAACGTCCAAGTAGTTTTGTTTTGTTTTTTTCCCGTCAAGTCAGTCGATTTCGCATCTCAGTGTGGATATTTCAGATGCTTTGAATGCATGGAAATTGCAATGCGGATTAGAACATTTTCAAGGAGACAAATTATAACATGTACGTTGATGAAATATAATTATACATTTATAATATCACAATATAACAATTATGATGCTACAGTAGACTTAAACCGAATATTAACATCCTTATTGCAATAGAGACCTTTTACGGGAGAGAAAAAAAGAAAAAGTTAGCAGAGCGTGGTTTCGATCCACGGACCTCTGGGTTATGGGCCCAGCACGCTTCCACTGCGCCACTCTGCTGATACTCACTACCAGTTAATATTAAGTATATATCTTGTGTTCAAAGGGTGTCATTGCGTCAGAAATTATTTCCCGCATTATTTTAATCATTTCTGTTTCATTTGCAACCAGAACATTGCGACCCTCCGTGATCCTAAATATATTGACGTCATTTATATTAACGAACGATGCACACAGTTAAACAAAATATTGTTAAACATGTTCTCCATCCTTCCTCCGATAATTTCTCCTGATCACTTCGTCTGTACAATGGGAGGGGTTGTGTTTTTTGTAACTATTCTAAAATGACAGCCAGCTGCATCAAAATGAACAGCAAGATGATGAGAGACACAGCTGTGTCACATTCTATTGATTGGTTATATATATCTTAAGAGGTGGACTATTGTATAAAGAACTGCCTGCATATATATATTCATCCAATTGTAAGATGTTACTTGACAGTTGTGCTGCCTAAAATGTCAAGACGGACAAACGTATCTGCTTTTCAGCACTGAAAATACAATTTTAATTCGTGTCTTATGAGATATAAAGATAGTAAATTTGCCTATTATGTTCATGTAGCCTGCGTAGCTCAGTCGGTAGAGCATCAGACTTTTAATCTGAGGGTCTAGGGTTCGAGTCCCTACGTGGGCTTCTACATTTTTTTTTAAATATTGGTTTCAATGTGGAATGACAATTTGATATTTAGGATACCAATCTATTTGTGAAGAAGCATAGGATAATGTCCAAGTAACTCCCCATTCCTTAAAAATAATGGAGCCGATTTATTTGTGAAGAAGTGCATCAAACGTCCAAGTAGTTTTGTTTTGTTTTTTTCCCGTCAAGTCAGTCGATTTCGCATCTCAGTGTGGATATTTCAGATGCTTTGAATGCATGGAAATTGCAATGCGGATTAGAACATTTTCAAGGAGACAAATTATAACATGTACGTTGATGAAATATAATTATACATTTATAATATCACAATATAACAATTATGATGCTACAGTAGACTTAAACCGAATATTAACATCCTTATTGCAATAGAGACCTTTTACGGGAGAGAAAAAAAGAAAAAGTTAGCAGAGCGTGGTTTCGATCCACGGACCTCTGGGTTATGGGCCCAGCACGCTTCCACTGCGCCACTCTGCTGATACTCACTACCAGTTAATATTAAGTATATATCTTGTGTTCAAAGGGTGTCATTGCGTCAGAAATTATTTCCCGCATTATTTTAATCATTTCTGTTTCATTTGCAACCAGAACATTGCGACCCTCCGTGATCCTAAATATATTGACGTCATTTATATTAACGAACGATGCACACAGTTAAACAAAATATTGTTAAACATGTTCTCCATCCTTCCTCCGATAATTTCTCCTGATCACTTCGTCTGTACAATGGGAGGGGTTGTGTTTTTTGTAACTATTCTAAAATGACACCCAGCTGCATCAAAATGAACAGCAAGATGATGAGAGACACAGCTGTGTCACATTCTATTGATTGGTTATATATATCTTAAGAGGTGGACTATTGTATAAAGAACTGCCTGCATATATATATTCATCCAATTGTAAGATGTTACTTGACAGTTGTGCTGCCTAAAATGTCAAGACGGACAAACGTATCTGCTTTTCAGCACTGAAAATACAATTTTAATTCGTGTCTTATGAGATATAAAGATAGTAAATTTGCCTATTATGTTCATGTAGCCCGCGTAGCTCAGTCGGTAGAGCATCAGACTTTTAATCTGAGGGTCTAGGGTTCGAGTCCCTACGTGGGCTTCTACATTTTTTTTTAAATATTGGTTTCAATGTGGAATGACAATTTGATATTTAGGATACCGATTTATTTGTGAAGAAGTGCATCAAACGTCCAAGTAGTTTTGTTTTGTTTTTTTCCCGTCAAGTCAGTCGATTTCGCATCTCAGTGTGGATATTTCAGATGCTTTGAATGCATGGAAATTGCAATGCGGATTAGAACATTTTCAAGGAGACAAATTATAACATGTACGTTGATGAAATATAATTATACATTTATAATATCACAATATAACAATTATGATGCTACAGTAGACTTAAACCGAATATTAACATCCTTATTGCAATAGAGACCTTTTACGGGAGAGAAAAAAAGAAAAAGTTAGCAGAGCGTGGTTTCGATCCACGGACCTCTGGGTTATGGGCCCAGCACGCTTCCACTGCGCCACTCTGCTGATACTCACTACCAGTTAATATTAAGTATATATCTTGTGTTCAAAGGGTGTCATTGCGTCAGAAATTATTTCCCGCATTATTTTAATCATTTCTGTTTCATTTGCAACCAGAACATTGCGACCGTCCGTGATCCTAAATATATTGACGTCATTTATATTAACGAACGATGCACACAGTTAAACAAAATATTGTTAAACATGTTCTCCATCCTTCCTCCGATAATTTCTCCTGATCACTTCGTCTGTACAATGGGAGGGGTTGTGTTTTTTGTAACTATTCTAAAATGACAGCCAGCTGCATCAAAATGAACAGCAAGATGATGAGAGACACAGCTGTGTCACATTCTATTGATTGGTTATATATATCTTAAGAGGTGGACTATTGTATAAAGAACTGCCTGCATATATATATTCATCCAATTGTAAGATGTTACTTGACAGTTGTGCTGCCTAAAATGTCAAGACGGACAAACGTATCTGCTTTTCAGCACTGAAAATACAATTTTAATTCGTGTCTTATGAGATATAAAGATAGTAAATTTGCCTATTATGTTCATGTAGCCTGCGTAGCTCAGTCGGTAGAGCATCAGACTTTTAATCTGAGGGTCTAGGGTTCGAGTCCCTACGTGGGCTTCTACATTTTTTTTTAAATATTGGTTTCAATGTGGAATGACAATTTGATATTTAGGATACCAATTTATTTGTGAAGAAGTGCATCAAACGTCCAAGTAGTTTTGTTTTGTTTTTTTCCCGTCAAGTCAGTCGATTTCGCATCTCAGTGTGGATATTTCAGATGCTTTGAATGCATGGAAATTGCAATGCGGATTAGAACATTTTCAAGGAGACAAATTATAACATGTACGTTGATGAAATATAATTATACATTTATAATATCACAATATAACAATTATGATGCTACAGTAGACTTAAACCGAATATTAACATCCTTATTGCAATAGAGACCTTTTACGGGAGAGAAAAAAAGAAAAAGTTAGCAGAGCGTGGTTTCGATCCACGGACCTCTGGGTTATGGGCCCAGCACGCTTCCACTGCGCCACTCTGCTGATACTCACTACCAGTTAATATTAAGTATATATCTTGTGTTCAAAGGGTGTCATTGCGTCAGAAATTATTTCCCGCATTATTTTAATCATTTCTGTTTCATTTGCAACCAGAACATTGCGACCCTCCGTGATCCTAAATATATTGACGTCATTTATATTAACGAACGATGCACACAGTTAAACAAAATATTGTTAAACATGTTCTCCATCCTTCCTCCGATAATTTCTCCTGATCACTTCGTCTGTACAATGGGAGGGGTTGTGTTTTTTGTAACTATTCTAAAATGACACCCAGCTGCATCAAAATGAACAGCAAGATGATGAGAGACACAGCTGTGTCACATTCTATTGATTGGTTATATATATCTTAAGAGGTGGACTATTGTATAAAGAACTGCCTGCATATATATATTCATCCAATTGTAAGATGTTACTTGACAGTTGTGCTGCCTAAAATGTCAAGACGGACAAACGTATCTGCTTTTCAGCACTGAAAATACAATTTTAATTCGTGTCTTATGAGATATAAAGATAGTAAATTTGCCTATTATGTTCATGTAGCCCGCGTAGCTCAGTCGGTAGAGCATCAGACTTTTAATCTGAGGGTCTAGGGTTCGAGTCCCTACGTGGGCTTCTACATTTTTTTTTAAATATTGGTTTCAATGTGGAATGACAATTTGATATTTAGGATACCAATTTATTTGTGAAGAAGTGCATCAAACGTCCAAGTAGTTTTGTTTTGTTTTTTTCCCGTCAAGTCAGTCGATTTCGCATCTCAGTGTGGATATTTCAGATGCTTTGAATGCATGGAAATTGCAATGCGGATTAGAACATTTTCAAGGAGACAAATTATAACATGTACGTTGATGAAATATAATTATACATTTATAATATCACAATATAACAATTATGATGCTACAGTAGACTTAAACCGAATATTAACATCCTTATTGCAATAGAGACCTTTTACGGGAGAGAAAAAAAGAAAAAGTTAGCAGAGCGTGGTTTCGATCCACGGACCTCTGGGTTATGGGCCCAGCACGCTTCCACTGCGCCACTCTGCTGATACTCACTACCAGTTAATATTAAGTATATATCTTGTGTTCAAAGGGTGTCATTGCGTCAGAAATTATTTCCCGCATTATTTTAATCATTTCTGTTTCATTTGCAACCAGAACATTGCGACCGTCCGTGATCCTAAATATATTGACGTCATTTATATTAACGAACGATGCACACAGTTAAACAAAATATTGTTAAACATGTTCTCCATCCTTCCTCCGATAATTTCTCCTGATCACTTCGTCTGTACAATGGGAGGGGTTGTGTTTTTTGTAACTATTCTAAAATGACAGCCAGCTGCATCAAAATGAACAGCAAGATGATGAGAGACACAGCTGTGTCACATTCTATTGATTGGTTATATATATCTTAAGAGGTGGACTATTGTATAAAGAACTGCCTGCATATATATATTCATCCAATTGTAAGATGTTACTTGACAGTTGTGCTGCCTAAAATGTCAAGACGGACAAACGTATCTGCTTTTCAGCACTGAAAATACAATTTTAATTCGTGTCTTATGAGATATAAAGATAGTAAATTTGCCTATTATGTTCATGTAGCCCGCGTAGCTCAGTCGGTAGAGCATCAGACTTTTAATCTGAGGGTCTAGGGTTCGAGTCCCTACGTGGGCTTCTACATTTTTTTTTAAATATTGGTTTCAATGTGGAATGACAATTTGATATTTAGGATACCAATTTATTTGTGAAGAAGTGCATCAAACGTCCAAGTAGTTTTGTTTTGTTTTTTTCCCGTCAAGTCAGTCGATTTCGCATCTCAGTGTGGATATTTCAGATGCTTTGAATGCATGGAAATTGCAATGCGGATTAGAACATTTTCAAGGAGACAAATTATAACATGTACGTTGATGAAATATAATTATACATTTATAATATCACAATATAACAATTATGATGCTACAGTAGACTTAAACCGAATATTAACATCCTTATTGCAATAGAGACCTTTTACGGGAGAGAAAAAAAGAAAAAGTTAGCAGAGCGTGGTTTCGATCCACGGACCTCTGGGTTATGGGCCCAGCACGCTTCCACTGCGCCACTCTGCTGATACTCACTACCAGTTAATATTAAGTATATATCTTGTGTTCAAAGGGTGTCATTGCGTCAGAAATTATTTCCCGCATTATTTTAATCATTTCTGTTTCATTTGCAACCAGAACATTGCGACCCTCCGTGATCCTAAATATATTGACGTCATTTATATTAACGAACGATGCACACAGTTAAACAAAATATTGTTAAACATGTTCTCCATCCTTCCTCCGATAATTTCTCCTGATCACTTCGTCTGTACAATGGGAGGGGTTGTGTTTTTTGTAACTATTCTAAAATGACAGCCAGCTGCATCAAAATGAACAGCAAGATGATGAGAGACACAGCTGTGTCACATTCTATTGATTGGTTATATATATCTTAAGAGGTGGACTATTGTATAAAGAACTGCCTGCATATATATATTCATCCAATTGTAAGATGTTACTTGACAGTTGTGCTGCCTAAAATGTCAAGACGGACAAACGTATCTGCTTTTCAGCACTGAAAATACAATTTTAATTCGTGTCTTATGAGATATAAAGATAGTAAATTTGCCTATTATGTTCATGTAGCCTGCGTAGCTCAGTCGGTAGAGCATCAGACTTTTAATCTGAGGGTCTAGGGTTCGAGTCCCTACGTGGGCTTCTACATTTTTTTTTAAATATTGGTTTCAATGTGGAATGACAATTTGATATTTAGGATACCAATTTATTTGTGAAGAAGTGCATCAAACGTCCAAGTAGTTTTGTTTTGTTTTTTTCCCGTCAAGTCAGTCGATTTCGCATCTCAGTGTGGATATTTCAGATGCTTTGAATGCATGGAAATTGCAATGCGGATTAGAACATTTTCAAGGAGACAAATTATAACATGTACGTTGATGAAATATAATTATACATTTATAATATCACAATATAACAATTATGATGCTACAGTAGACTTAAACCGAATATTAACATCCTTATTGCAATAGAGACCTTTTACGGGAGAGAAAAAAAGAAAAAGTTAGCAGAGCGTGGTTTCGATCCACGGACCTCTGGGTTATGGGCCCAGCACGCTTCCACTGCGCCACTCTGCTGATACTCACTACCAGTTAATATTAAGTATATATCTTGTGTTCAAAGGGTGTCATTGCGTCAGAAATTATTTCCCGCATTATTTTAATCATTTCTGTTTCATTTGCAACCAGAACATTGCGACCCTCCGTGATCCTAAATATATTGACGTCATTTATATTAACGAACGATGCACACAGTTAAACAAAATATTGTTAAACATGTTCTCCATCCTTCCTCCGATAATTTCTCCTGATCACTTCGTCTGTACAATGGGAGGGGTTGTGTTTTTTGTAACTATTCTAAAATGACGCCCAGCTGCATCAAAATGAACAGCAAGATGATGAGAGACACAGCTGTGTCACATTCTATTGATTGGTTATATATATCTTAAGAGGTGGACTATTGTATAAAGAACTGCCTGCATATATATATTCATCCAATTGTAAGATGTTACTTGACAGTTGTGCTGCCTAAAATGTCAAGACGGACAAACGTATCTGCTTTTCAGCACTGAAAATACAATTTTAATTCGTGTCTTATGAGATATAAAGATAGTAAATTTGCCTATTATGTTCATGTAGCCCGCGTAGCTCAGTCGGTAGAGCATCAGACTTTTAATCTGAGGGTCTAGGGTTCGAGTCCCTACGTGGGCTTCTACATTTTTTTTTAAATATTGGTTTCAATGTGGAATGACAATTTGATATTTAGGATACCAATTTATTTGTGAAGAAGTGCATCAAACGTCCAAGTAGTTTTGTTTTGTTTTTTTCCCGTCAAGTCAGTCGATTTCGCATCTCAGTGTGGATATTTCAGATGCTTTGAATGCATGGAAATTGCAATGCGGATTAGAACATTTTCAAGGAGACAAATTATAACATGTACGTTGATGAAATATAATTATACATTTATAATATCACAATATAACAATTATGATGCTACAGTAGACTTAAACCGAATATTAACATCCTTATTGCAATAGAGACCTTTTACGGGAGAGAAAAAAAGAAAAAGTTAGCAGAGCGTGGTTTCGATCCACGGACCTCTGGGTTATGGGCCCAGCACGCTTCCACTGCGCCACTCTGCTGATACTCACTACCAGTTAATATTAAGTATATATCTTGTGTTCAAAGGGTGTCATTGCGTCAGAAATTATTTCCCGCATTATTTTAATCATTTCTGTTTCATTTGCAACCAGAACATTGCGACCCTCCGTGATCCTAAATATATTGACGTCATTTATATTAACGAACGATGCACACAGTTAAACAAAATATTGTTAAACATGTTCTCCATCCTTCCTCCGATAATTTCTCCTGATCACTTCGTCTGTACAATGGGAGGGGTTGTGTTTTTTGTAACTATTCTAAAATGACGCCCAGCTGCATCAAAATGAACAGCAAGATGATGAGAGACACAGCTGTGTCACATTCTATTGATTGGTTATATATATCTTAAGAGGTGGACTATTGTATAAAGAACTGCCTGCATATATATATTCATCCAATTGTAAGATGTTACTTGACAGTTGTGCTGCCTAAAATGTCAAGACGGACAAACGTATCTGCTTTTCAGCACTGAAAATACAATTTTAATTCGTGTCTTATGAGATATAAAGATAGTAAATTTGCCTATTATGTTCATGTAGCCCGCGTAGCTCAGTCGGTAGAGCATCAGACTTTTAATCTGAGGGTCTAGGGTTCGAGTCCCTACGTGGGCTTCTACATTTTTTTTTAAATATTGGTTTCAATGTGGAATGACAATTTGATATTTAGGATACCAATTTATTTGTGAAGAAGTGCATCAAACGTCCAAGTAGTTTTGTTTTGTTTTTTTCCCGTCAAGTCAGTCGATTTCGCATCTCAGTGTGGATATTTCAGATGCTTTGAATGCATGGAAATTGCAATGCGGATTAGAACATTTTCAAGGAGACAAATTATAACATGTACGTTGATGAAATATAATTATACATTTATAATATCACAATATAACAATTATGATGCTACAGTAGACTTAAACCGAATATTAACATCCTTATTGCAATAGAGACCTTTTACGGGAGAGAAAAAAAGAAAAAGTTAGCAGAGCGTGGTTTCGATCCACGGACCTCTGGGTTATGGGCCCAGCACGCTTCCACTGCGCCACTCTGCTGATACTCACTACCAGTTAATATTAAGTATATATCTTGTGTTCAAAGGGTGTCATTGCGTCAGAAATTATTTCCCGCATTATTTTAATCATTTCTGTTTCATTTGCAACCAGAACATTGCGACCCTCCGTGATCCTAAATATATTGACGTCATTTATATTAACGAACGATGCACACAGTTAAACAAAATATTGTTAAACATGTTCTCCATCCTTCCTCCGATAATTTCTCCTGATCACTTCGTCTGTACAATGGGAGGGGTTGTGTTTTTTGTAACTATTCTAAAATGACGCCCAGCTGCATCAAAATGAACAGCAAGATGATGAGAGACACAGCTGTGTCACATTCTATTGATTGGTTATATATATCTTAAGAGGTGGACTATTGTATAAAGAACTGCCTGCATATATATATTCATCCAATTGTAAGATGTTACTTGACAGTTGTGCTGCCTAAAATGTCAAGACGGACAAACGTATCTGCTTTTCAGCACTGAAAATACAATTTTAATTCGTGTCTTATGAGATATAAAGATAGTAAATTTGCCTATTATGTTCATGTAGCCCGCGTAGCTCAGTCGGTAGAGCATCAGACTTTTAATCTGAGGGTCTAGGGTTCGAGTCCCTACGTGGGCTTCTACATTTTTTTTTAAATATTGGTTTCAATGTGGAATGACAATTTGATATTTAGGATACCAATTTATTTGTGAAGAAGTGCATCAAACGTCCAAGTAGTTTTGTTTTGTTTTTTTCCCGTCAAGTCAGTCGATTTCGCATCTCAGTGTGGATATTTCAGATGCTTTGAATGCATGGAAATTGCAATGCGGATTAGAACATTTTCAAGGAGACAAATTATAACATGTACGTTGATGAAATATAATTATACATTTATAATATCACAATATAACAATTATGATGCTACAGTAGACTTAAACCGAATATTAACATCCTTATTGCAATAGAGACCTTTTACGGGAGAGAAAAAAAGAAAAAGTTAGCAGAGCGTGGTTTCGATCCACGGACCTCTGGGTTATGGGCCCAGCACGCTTCCACTGCGCCACTCTGCTGATACTCACTACCAGTTAATATTAAGTATATATCTTGTGTTCAAAGGGTGTCATTGCGTCAGAAATTATTTCCCGCATTATTTTAATCATTTCTGTTTCATTTGCAACCAGAACATTGCGACCCTCCGTGATCCTAAATATATTGACGTCATTTATATTAACGAACGATGCACACAGTTAAACAAAATATTGTTAAACATGTTCTCCATCCTTCCTCCGATAATTTCTCCTGATCACTTCGTCTGTACAATGGGAGGGGTTGTGTTTTTTGTAACTATTCTAAAATGACGCCCAGCTGCATCAAAATGAACAGCAAGATGATGAGAGACACAGCTGTGTCACATTCTATTGATTGGTTATATATATCTTAAGAGGTGGACTATTGTATAAAGAACTGCCTGCATATATATATTCATCCAATTGTAAGATGTTACTTGACAGTTGTGCTGCCTAAAATGTCAAGACGGACAAACGTATCTGCTTTTCAGCACTGAAAATACAATTTTAATTCGTGTCTTATGAGATATAAAGATAGTAAATTTGCCTATTATGTTCATGTAGCCCGCGTAGCTCAGTCGGTAGAGCATCAGACTTTTAATCTGAGGGTCTAGGGTTCGAGTCCCTACGTGGGCTTCTACATTTTTTTTTAAATATTGGTTTCAATGTGGAATGACAATTTGATATTTAGGATACCAATTTATTTGTGAAGAAGTGCATCAAACGTCCAAGTAGTTTTGTTTTGTTTTTTTCCCGTCAAGTCAGTCGATTTCGCATCTCAGTGTGGATATTTCAGATGCTTTGAATGCATGGAAATTGCAATGCGGATTAGAACATTTTCAAGGAGACAAATTATAACATGTACGTTGATGAAATATAATTATACATTTATAATATCACAATATAACAATTATGATGCTACAGTAGACTTAAACCGAATATTAACATCCTTATTGCAATAGAGACCTTTTACGGGAGAGAAAAAAAGAAAAAGTTAGCAGAGCGTGGTTTCGATCCACGGACCTCTGGGTTATGGGCCCAGCACGCTTCCACTGCGCCACTCTGCTGATACTCACTACCAGTTAATATTAAGTATATATCTTGTGTTCAAAGGGTGTCATTGCGTCAGAAATTATTTCCCGCATTATTTTAATCATTTCTGTTTCATTTGCAACCAGAACATTGCGACCCTCCGTGATCCTAAATATATTGACGTCATTTATATTAACGAACGATGCACACAGTTAAACAAAATATTGTTAAACATGTTCTCCATCCTTCCTCCGATAATTTCTCCTGATCACTTCGTCTGTACAATGGGAGGGGTTGTGTTTTTTGTAACTATTCTAAAATGACGCCCAGCTGCATCAAAATGAACAGCAAGATGATGAGAGACACAGCTGTGTCACATTCTATTGATTGGTTATATATATCTTAAGAGGTGGACTATTGTATAAAGAACTGCCTGCATATATATATTCATCCAATTGTAAGATGTTACTTGACAGTTGTGCTGCCTAAAATGTCAAGACGGACAAACGTATCTGCTTTTCAGCACTGAAAATACAATTTTAATTCGTGTCTTATGAGATATAAAGATAGTAAATTTGCCTATTATGTTCATGTAGCCCGCGTAGCTCAGTCGGTAGAGCATCAGACTTTTAATCTGAGGGTCTAGGGTTCGAGTCCCTACGTGGGCTTCTACATTTTTTTTTAAATATTGGTTTCAATGTGGAATGACAATTTGATATTTAGGATACCAATTTATTTGTGAAGAAGTGCATCAAACGTCCAAGTAGTTTTGTTTTGTTTTTTTCCCGTCAAGTCAGTCGATTTCGCATCTCAGTGTGGATATTTCAGATGCTTTGAATGCATGGAAATTGCAATGCGGATTAGAACATTTTCAAGGAGACAAATTATAACATGTACGTTGATGAAATATAATTATACATTTATAATATCACAATATAACAATTATGATGCTACAGTAGACTTAAACCGAATATTAACATCCTTATTGCAATAGAGACCTTTTACGGGAGAGAAAAAAAGAAAAAGTTAGCAGAGCGTGGTTTCGATCCACGGACCTCTGGGTTATGGGCCCAGCACGCTTCCACTGCGCCACTCTGCTGATACTCACTACCAGTTAATATTAAGTATATATCTTGTGTTCAAAGGGTGTCATTGCGTCAGAAATTATTTCCCGCATTATTTTAATCATTTCTGTTTCATTTGCAACCAGAACATTGCGACCCTCCGTGATCCTAAATATATTGACGTCATTTATATTAACGAACGATGCACACAGTTAAACAAAATATTGTTAAACATGTTCTCCATCCTTCCTCCGATAATTTCTCCTGATCACTTCGTCTGTACAATGGGAGGGGTTGTGTTTTTTGTAACTATTCTAAAATGACGCCCAGCTGCATCAAAATGAACAGCAAGATGATGAGAGACACAGCTGTGTCACATTCTATTGATTGGTTATATATATCTTAAGAGGTGGACTATTGTATAAAGAACTGCCTGCATATATATATTCATCCAATTGTAAGATGTTACTTGACAGTTGTGCTGCCTAAAATGTCAAGACGGACAAACGTATCTGCTTTTCAGCACTGAAAATACAATTTTAATTCGTGTCTTATGAGATATAAAGATAGTAAATTTGCCTATTATGTTCATGTAGCCCGCGTAGCTCAGTCGGTAGAGCATCAGACTTTTAATCTGAGGGTCTAGGGTTCGAGTCCCTACGTGGGCTTCTACATTTTTTTTTAAATATTGGTTTCAATGTGGAATGACAATTTGATATTTAGGATACCAATTTATTTGTGAAGAAGTGCATCAAACGTCCAAGTAGTTTTGTTTTGTTTTTTTCCCGTCAAGTCAGTCGATTTCGCATCTCAGTGTGGATATTTCAGATGCTTTGAATGCATGGAAATTGCAATGCGGATTAGAACATTTTCAAGGAGACAAATTATAACATGTACGTTGATGAAATATAATTATACATTTATAATATCACAATATAACAATTATGATGCTACAGTAGACTTAAACCGAATATTAACATCCTTATTGCAATAGAGACCTTTTACGGGAGAGAAAAAAAGAAAAAGTTAGCAGAGCGTGGTTTCGATCCACGGACCTCTGGGTTATGGGCCCAGCACGCTTCCACTGCGCCACTCTGCTGATACTCACTACCAGTTAATATTAAGTATATATCTTGTGTTCAAAGGGTGTCATTGCGTCAGAAATTATTTCCCGCATTATTTTAATCATTTCTGTTTCATTTGCAACCAGAACATTGCGACCCTCCGTGATCCTAAATATATTGACGTCATTTATATTAACGAACGATGCACACAGTTAAACAAAATATTGTTAAACATGTTCTCCATCCTTCCTCCGATAATTTCTCCTGATCACTTCGTCTGTACAATGGGAGGGGTTGTGTTTTTTGTAACTATTCTAAAATGACGCCCAGCTGCATCAAAATGAACAGCAAGATGATGAGAGACACAGCTGTGTCACATTCTATTGATTGGTTATATATATCTTAAGAGGTGGACTATTGTATAAAGAACTGCCTGCATATATATATTCATCCAATTGTAAGATGTTACTTGACAGTTGTGCTGCCTA